>OY744616.1:30145967-30833467 GCA_963556255.1 Allolobophora icterica
CATCAAATGCTTTACTCGGGTTCAGCCGTGCAATCAACGAGCGCGTGTTTAACGGTAATTTCTACGAAGCAGTCATACGACGTGCTCGCGCTGGGGGCCACCTAGGCAACACTGCAGGACACTGCCTCCAGCTCCAGCTGCTGCTCGCGTGTCCAAACCGATGATCCCGGTGCCCCGTTATCGTACATCTCGCGGCCTGCGATGCCTGGATTGGTGGAGCGAATTAATCGAAGAGCTTTCGTCACTCGGACCAGGTCAAGCGCTGTGCATAATAACTGCCAAATAAGTCATGAATAAAGAGCTAGATGAAAGCAGAGAGTTGACTGGCACGCCATCCATCCATCAAGCTTCCTGTGGAGAAGGGTTACAACACGTGCTGTATACTGGGAGTCCTTAGACATGTACATCTTCCCTGGATACCGCCCTCTTTCTTTCTTGTCGGATGAATTGTGGTCGAGAAGGTGGATGAACCCAGTCCGCATAATGAACACGGACTAGGTTCATCCACCTTTTCCACCACATAGGCCCTAAACCTAGCTTGTCAGATTCAGTCAAGTGTCCATAATAGAACCAGTTAATTAGGTGTATAGCCACTATCACGTCCGTAGGCCCTAGACCTAAACGCACGTGCCAAGCTGAGTATTTAAGGTTCTGCAGCAGAATCGCTTTAATTGTTAGGCTATTCATCTTCATTAGTTGAGCCGTGCGCAAAGGTAATGAAGTGTGATGCTCTACTGAAAGAGTGCATTCATTCACATGTCTACATTAGTTGAGCTATGTAAGTAGTCAGCTTGTTTCTCGACAGACTGTGAGACAGCAAGCTTTGGTTGCACTGTGTGTATCTCAGATATTTCTACGTCGTATGTATATGAGTTGATTTCCAACAATAACACAACTGAGATTGCGAAGAGACTTTTGGAGCTAAGCGAGTTGCTGACTGGAAAAGAAGTATATCTACGAACTATAAATCGATAAAAGAAAGACAGAAAAGGCGAAGCCGCCAAGGCCAAACTCGAGGGAGCGGTCAACGTTGTACCAGAATACACACGTATCGACATTGGGGCGATTCATCTTCCTTAATCGGATATCCGTGCTTGGCATCCAACGGTACTTCATGCGACCAACTAGGTTTCACATCCCAGACATGTTTTGTATGCCCACATTCCTTTGAGTCGGCTGCACACAGTCAAGCGGACAAAAGCAGCCAAGGATATAAGTACACTGACAATGGCAGTATGAAACGACAACATCGAGACACAAATAGTGTCAGAGACAGATAAAGAAAGCGACAAAGAGAGAGAGAGACAGGGACAGCGACAGAATAAATATCTAAGCCTGCGACAGACCAAACATATTGAAAAAGACACACAATCATACACAACAATACACTGAAAGTATTCGACAAATATACAATAACATCGAGACACGGAGAGAGGCACACAAACACAGAGACAGACAGAGACAGAGACAAAGACAGAGACAAAGAGACAGACAGAGACAGAGAGACAGAGACAGAGACACAGAGAGAGACAGAGAGACAGAGAGACAGAGAGAGAGACAGAAAGCAATCAATTCGCGTGTTTATATGTCTCGTTATTAGTTTTCTTTAATGAAGCCACGGCCGACATCGGAGGCGTATTTTCGCTAATACCATAATACGGACACAGGTAATCAAGACCAGCGCACCGCCAACAGCAAGGCCTCCTTCTATAGATAGTGACGCAGTACATGTCATGAAAATAATTATCTAGGCTATTTCAGTTAACGCAAACATTGTACAATTTGGTCAAGCGATGAACCATAGTCTCGGACATTTATCCGGAGAGTCCTACTACGTCCTTTTGGATGTGAAGTATACGAAGCATCAGGTTGCACTGTGAAAAGCAATGTGATTAAAGCACCAATGATATTTAAGTCTGTCTAAAAAGATGTAGGCTTAATTACTATGGTATGATATAAACAGAAATGTAGGAAATTAATAGATTAGTAGTGTGAACTGAGTTTTGTGTACAGTTTTGCAGTGCGAGGTATTTAGCGTATATATTTAGTGCGCTTACTTTAGTTTCACGTGTATATGTATATATGATAGATGTATAACGTTTAGTCTTAGTGAAACGCGCGGCCGGCCGATATCGGCAGCGGCGAGCTATATGTATATTATTAGAGTTCGCTTATGCGCACAGAGGACAGGTGTGTCAAGAGGCGCGAAGAATTATGCTGACTAGAGAAGTTTGAATTCTAGTATGTTCGCTGTAGTAGTGTGGCTGACTAGTTGAGTTGTAATCGAATTGAGTTCTGTCTGTTTGTTTCTTATTAAACTGAAAAGATATTAAACTGTGTTGCTGATTAGTTCAGGTTATACTTATACGTAGAATTAGTGTTCAAAAGGTGAACGTTAAATAGGCGTTAAGTACGAAGAGAACAAGGATTTAATCAGAAGGATTGTCAACGGAAGGATTGGGTTGACATTATTGGTGGCAGCGGTGGGATAAGAACTCACGGTGGATAAGAACTCACGGTGGATAAGAACTTACGGTGGATAAATAACTCACGGTGGATAAATACTCACGGTGGAATAATTACTCACGGTGGAATAATTACTCACGGTGGATATAAACTCAGTGGATTAAAATTCACGTTATCACCTCCTTCGGCGGATAGAAGAATCTACGACGGTGATAAAAGAATTTACAACGGTGTTAGAAGAATCTACGACGGTGTTAGAAGAATTTACGCGTTGTTGCTGGGTGACGTGTCTACGATATCAACGACGGTGGAACACGAGAAACGGTATAAAAATTTCGTTGTTTTCCACGAACAAATATAAAAGAAATCCCGTTTGTTTATCGATTCACACAACAAGAAAAACCGTGACTTCTTTGAAAAGAGAAATCACCAAAGTAAACAAGTAAGATGGAGAAACTAAGTGCTGAAAGACAAGCAGATATTAAGAAGATGTCTACGGAAAGGCTAAAACAGCGTTTGTTGAAAGCCGGTTTTAAGGAAGAACAATTAGAAGGTATGTCACGTGGTGACATGATACATGAACTCGCTGAAGTGTGGGTGAAAGAAGAAGTCGAAGAAGAAGGTGCCGTTGGCGGTGCCGTAGAAAAGGCTATTGAAAAACCTCCTGCGCCTATGTCTATGGAGATGTTGATGCAGTGGATGATGATGACTAGGCAGGAAGAGAAGGATAGAGAGGATAAACGAAGACAGGAAGAGAAAGAGCTGAGACAAGAAGCAGAACGTGTAAGACAAGACGAATTGCGCTTGCAGAGAGAGAAAGAAGAGAAAGCAGAACGTCTGCAGAGAGAGAAAGAAGAGAAAGCAGAACGTCTGCAGAGAGAGAAAGAAGAGAAAGCAGAACGTTTGCAGAGAGAGAAAGAAGAGAAAGAATTGCGCTTGCAGCGAGAGAAAGAAGAGAAAGCGGAACTTGCAAGGCAAGAGGAATTGCGTCTGCAAAGAGAGAGAGAAGATAAAGCAGAACAAGTGCGTAAGGCAGAACTTGAATTGCAAAAGAATCAGTTTGAGATTCAGTTAGAACAGTTGAAAAGAGATAGGGAAGATGCTGAAAGAAGAAGATTGGAGCAGATGATTGAATTTGAAAAAGCTAGAAAAAGTGATGAAGAGGTTCGTCAGCAACAGATTGAAGCAAAGAGAATGCGTGAAGAAGAAAAAGAAAAAGCGCGAACGTTAGAGTTAGAACGTGCGGAACAGATCAGACAAGAAGAACTCAAATTTCAGAAAGAAAGTTTGGAAAAGGCAGAGGCAGAAAGACAAGAACGTCTGAAACTGGAGAAATCAAAATTGACATTGAAAGAAACACAAATGAGAGAAGAACGGGAAGCAGAAAGAAGGAAACAGCAAGAAAGTGAAACTTTGGTGTCAAAAATTAAGAAAATAGGTGATGCAATGAAGCATGTATTGCCTCAAATGCCAACTGATATGATGGAGGTGCCATTATATTTTGAAACAGTCGAGAACGCGTTTCGTAGTTTTGCTGTGGAAAAGCCGTTTTGGGTTAAATTATTACTACCATTGATGACGCCGAAAGCTCGAACTGTTCTGAATAGATTGTCATTCGATGATCTAGACAATTACGATAAAGTCAAGCAGCACTTATTAAAAGAATTTAAGTTGACTTCGAGAGAATACAGAGCCAGATTTGTGGATGCTAAGAAGACAACAGAAGAGACTTATACGATGTTTACGGCAAGACTGAAGAACTTGTTAAACTATTACGTGAGAAGTCGAAACGTGAACAGAGAGTATGATACGCTCTTTGATTTGCTGGTAGCGGATAAGCTGAAAGAATGTTTACCGCCAGGTCCACTACAGTTTGTATTGTCGAAGGAAGGAACTGACTGTCTCCAAGCTAGTGCAGTGGCAGACTTAGCAGACATTCATGTAAACAATCGAATTGGGTTTGCATTTCCAAATATAAACAGTTATCCTTCTCAACGTTCCGTAAACCAAAGCCAGAGTGGAAAGTGGAAAAGTAATCCAGAAACAGGGAGTCAGTTCAAAGGTAAAGAAGTCAAGGCTAATGTCCCTGTACCCAATGAGACCAGAGAAGTGACGTTTGGTCGTCAGGGATTTAACAAATCGTCAGCGCCGTTTGCCAAGAGGGAAGGCAACACATCGTTTACGCAGTATAAGAGATATGAAGGAAATGAACAACGAGGCATGGTTGTGAAGCGTTGTCACAACTGTGGTTCAGACAAACATTTGGTTAAATTTTGTTCAGTTCCAGTGGCAGCAGCTAGTTCTAGTAGAAATCAAGAACACACAAGAGTGAATTTGATTCAAGTGGTTAGTGATACAGATAATCAAACCGCGAGTCAAGAAAACCAAGAGACTGAAGTGAAGTCAGTAATGAAATGTGGTATTCAAAAAGAAATTCTATTGGATGCTGAAATTCAGAGAGAAGTCATAGGAAAAGATGACAGTCGAATATTGAAGAAATCGTTCTTGCAATATGTCGAGGTTGAAATTCGTGCAGTAGACGGTAAAGAGCCAGTGAAAGTCAAAGCACTGAGCGACTCGGGTGCAGAGATTCCGGTGATTAGTGAAGAATTACTGGAAGGCATGAAGGTGGAACAAATTGGAAAAGTGAATTTGCAATGTGTGGCAGGAGATGCCATTCCTGCGAAGTTAGTGAAAGTCGATGTTAGACTGTGTGATAGTGACGTGGAAGAAGAGGGATTTCCGCGTAAAATCCAGTGTTCACTTACACCTTATGTCACCTTGATGTGTGCTAGTATTGCAAAGATGGGCAGTACAGAAAGATTCTTGTTGCATCCAGAGATAATTGCCGAATTAAAAGCCGTACCACAGATGAAAATTAAAACGATACAAGGAGATGTGAGTGTACGAGTAAATGTAATGACGAGAGCGCAGAGTCGGAAACAGGAAATGGTAGATGTTGATGAGAAGAGTGAAACTGAAAGTTCAAGTGATGAGGAAAACGAAAGTAATGAGCAACGAAGCTTATCGCGAGATGGTGTAATAGCAGAGATGAACGAGCAAGAGATGGCTGCATGCGAGAATGGCACATTAAATGAAACTGAAGAAGACAATGAATGTGATGTGGGGATAGGAGACTTGTATAGAGATGAAGAGATGGACGAAGAACAAAAGGTGCAGATTGCCGATTCGAAGAAGTTTGAAGAGCAACAGAGAAAGGATGAATCGTTGAAGCCGTGGTGGAAGTTAGCACAAAAGAAAGAATCTGAATTCTGTGTGATCAACGGTTTATTGCATAAGAAATATCAGATATTAGACCAGACGATATATCAACTAGTGTTACCAAAAGAGAGACGAATTAAAGTGATGGAATTGGCGCATGAATCAGTATTTGGAGGACATCTAGGAGAAGAGAAAACAAGAGAACGAATAAAATTATCTTTTGTATGGCCAAAGATGAGAAGAGACATTGTGAAATTTTGTAAGTCTTGCGAGAAGTGTCAACTAAAGGCAAGGAGTCTGGTGATGGATAGAGTGCCTATCACTCCGGTCTCAAGAGAAGAGGTCGCCTTCAGGAGAATGACAATGGACCTAATAGACAACCCGAGGAAATGGCACAAGATAATTCCTTTTCACGAAAATCATTTGAAAGAACTCAAAGAAAATACGGAGAAAGCATTATTGTTTGCAGAATCTTACTCTCAAGAAAAGCAGTTGCAATACACAAATCAGTATAACAAGAGAGCAAGACACAAAGGAATTTGCAGCATATCGTATTCCTTTGATTTATCGAGCAGAAGTGGAACGTCAGATCAAAGAAATGTTAAAAACAAACATTATTAAACCATCATCGAGCAGAATGGCAAGCCCTTTGGTTATTGTTAAAAAGAAAGACGGATCTTTAAGACTTGCCTGTGACTACAGATACATTAACTCATTCACAGTGGATTGTAAATATCCGATGCCGATTGTCAGAGACGTTTTGAACAAAGTTGGAAAGTCTAATGTGATTTCTATTTTGGACTGTCGAAGTGCTTATTGGACTTGTCCTGTAAAACAATCTGATCAATGGAAGACAGCTTTTGTAACACATAATGGACTGTATGAATTTACTCGTGTTCCTTTTGGAATGATAAATTCAGGCCGAACTTTTGTTAAGGCGATAAATTTAGTTTTACAGCCTATAAGTGACTTTGCAGAACCGTATGTTGATGACATTGCTGTGCATTCTGACAATTGGAAAATTCATTTACAGCAGTTAGATGCATTTTTGATGCAAATGAGATTGCATAACATTACCTTAAATTTGAAAAAATGCATATTTGGTAAGTCTGAAGTAAGGTTTATCGGTCATGTGGTTGGGTCTGGTAAGATAAAGATGAATCCAGACAGAATTGAAAGTTTGACTAATTTGAAGATCCCAGAAACTAAGAAGCAAGTTAAGCAACTGCTTGGATTTTTTAATTATTACAGACAGTTTATTAAGGACTTTGCACAGATTGCGAAACCGCTATCTGATTTAACTAGTAAACGTGTTTCTGATAAGATTGATTGGACTGTTGAACATCAGCAAGCATTTGATTTACTTAAAGAGGCTGTGCGATCCAAAGTAGTGTTATATGTTTTTGAAGTGGGAAAACCATTCAATTTGTACTGCGATAGTAGTGACTTTGCAGTCGGTGCTGTTTTAACACAGATGGACGACAAGGGAATAGAGCGCCCTGTGTCATTTATCAGTCAGAAATTAACTGATACCCAGAAGAGATGGGCTACTGTGGAAAAGGAGGCCTATGCTATTGTTTGGGCTCTAAACAAGTTAAAAGAAATTATAATTGGATCAAAAATTTTCATTTTTACTGATCATAATCCTCTTACATATTTGACTGAGTCAATGTCTAAGTCTGCTAAACTTGTGCGTTGGGCGTTAGCCTTACAAACTTTTGATGTTGAGGTGAAGTACAAGAAGGGCAGATTGAATGTTATTGCTGATTGTTTGTCAAGGTTATAAGTAATCGTAAGACTGTTCATTAATTAGTTAGATATATATATATATGTTTCATGTATTTTGGTAATTTCGCAAATTTTGAAATTTAATTTGCTCAATTCCAGAAAAGGGAAGGAGGTAATGTGAACTGAGTTTTGTGTACAGTTTTGCAGTGCGAGGTATTTAGCGTATATATTTAGTGCGCTTACTTTAGTTTCACGTGTATATGTATATATGATAGATGTATAACGTTTAGTCTTAGTGAAACGCGCGGCCGGCCGATATCGGCAGCGGCGAGCTATATGTATATTATTAGAGTTCGCTTATGCGCACAGAGGACAGGTGTGTCAAGAGGCGCGAAGAATTATGCTGACTAGAGAAGTTTGAATTCTAGTATGTTCGCTGTAGTAGTGTGGCTGACTAGTTGAGTTGTAATCGAATTGAGTTCTGTCTGTTTGTTTCTTATTAAACTGAAAAGATATTAAACTGTGTTGCTGATTAGTTCAGGTTATACTTATACGTAGAATTAGTGTTCAAAAGGTGAACGTTAAATAGGCGTTAAGTACGAAGAGAACAAGGATTTAATCAGAAGGATTGTCAACGGAAGGATTGGGTTGACAAGTAGAATGTAGGAAATGTAGAATTCTAACCATTAACAGACTAGTAGAAATGTAGGAGATTAACAGACTAGTAGAATGACATGTAGGAAACATTTACCATAAACAGACTAGTAGAAATGTAGGAGAAAGACTATTATGGAGTAGAAACGTAGAAAATATTAGCAGACTATATATGTCTGTACTCAGTGAAGTGCCCACTCTACGTAACTGTCTATGCCTAACTCTACAGTAGAGTACGTATTGTCAGAGTACTCATCATCAGCCATTAACAGAGTAATAGATTTTCCACCCTGCGTTTCTGCAGATGACCTTTCGACTTTGCGTCCATCGACTTTATGCCTTGTACATCATAACTGCGCTATAGAAGTTATTGGACTGTATTTGCCTATATAGGAGCCATAGCCAGACTATCATAGTCCATAAGCGCGGACGTGGTCCTGATGAAGCATTGTTTTGATGACATTGGCTTTGTTTGTCGGCCAATTAATGAAACGCAATTACCAAGTGTGATTATACACCGAGCCAGTCTTTAATACGCCACGATTTGCAATTAGTGGACTAAAGAGCCTTAACAGAAGCCGGTTGCTAAAAGGTCCTGCCATGACCAACAAACAAAACCGTCCATAACACTAGATCGATCGATACTCCTTCGAATAGAAACAATTAAGCACATGAGGAGTAATCTGTTACAATTACAATTACAATTGCCCAATGTTGAGAACCAGTTAGGTTTCGTCGAGGTAGCCATTTCGACCGGAGTGTTATATGTTGAGACGAAGGAGAAAACCATCCTCTCACGGTTCAGACGGACCCCCCCCCCATTAGGATGTACATTTCCCCATACATATAGCTCTGTGACCCCTCTGTCCACAAATAGGTTCCGTATCTCTACTTCCAAACGCAATGAACGTCATTGTCAGGCTCTCGAAAAGTACTATACAAATTATCAGACACATGCATACACACACAAACATACACACACAAACTATACATAAATGCATACATACATACATACATACATACATACATACATATATACATGCATACATACATACATACATGCATACATGCATACATGCATACATACATAGAAACATACATACATACATGCATACATACATACATACATGCATACATACATACATGCATACATGCATACATGCATGCATGCATACATACATGCATACATACATGCATACACGCATACATGCATGCATGCATACATACATACATGCATACATACATACATACATACATACATACATACAGAAATACACACAAACACGCATACACGATACACAGGCCTATATCTTTGGAGCGGGCTTAAAGCAGGTCCTTCCGAAAGAGGCTGAACTCGCGTCATTTGGTCGTTTCTATACTTGGACGACGTGCTGCACCTGATGCTGCAGCCGTGTTTATGAGCTAATTCGGTCATAATCGATCATCATTGCTTTTTAGGCCACGCTCCCATTAACGCTGCAAACTGATTAAATTATAGGTTGGCCGAGTCAGTTGAAGAACTGCGGTGTAATGCGATGAACAACGGATATACGCAGCTAATTGTCAGCTGCAAGGACCGCAGGACAGAGGGAGGACTATTTCGTTGCTGGACGCGGCCTGCGTGGAATTGAAAATGCGTTAGAAGTTTCATCTTGTTTAAAAGCAATTATTCGCGTATTAGCTGCTTTCAAAAGCTTAGAAGATTATTTGAAGCTCAGTGTTTATTAGGTTTAAAAGCCTCTACATTCATTCCTCTTCGCTACATCTCGATGAACTCTAGCGTTAAGGACTTTGACGGTTAATGCGTTGCCAGTTATAATTATAACAGCGAAAAACAGTGTAGCCTACTATATGTAGCCAGTTAATGTATTGTTCTGTCTTCAACTGTCCGTCTGTATGTCTGTCCGTCTATCTGTTTGCCTGTTTATCCGTCTGTAGGCCTAGATAAACTGTGTCCCAACTGAACTTCGAACTTGTTTCGAACTTGTTTGTCCAATTTTGAATGTGCATAACTTTGGACCCTGTTGGTAGGATTTGATTAAATTTTCGTAAAATATTGATAATTTATCCCTCGTTTAATCCGTAGATTTTAATTGAATTAGTTTTAGAATTGACAGATTTATTGCCAAAATAAAAAGAGTATCAGTTCAATTGGGACACAGTGCATGTGTTTGAATGACGAATAATTATTGTCCTGCATGCGACGAATTGTCCGGTTACCGTTTGAATACATGCGTATGTGTGTTTATAGTATATTATGCTAGTAAATCTGTTCTACCTGTCTGTCTATCTGTGTATCTGTCTGTCTATCTGTCCGTGTGTCTATTGTCCGTCTGTCTGTCTGTCTGTCCTTCTGCATATTTTGTATATGTCTGTATGTCAATAGTTTACCATATCGATTATTCATTCAATCATTCGCCCATTCTTCCATTCGCTGACAGGAATGCAGCTGTTCAGTAGAACTCGTTCCGGTTATCAGACCCAGATTAATTCTAAGTGCTTAGCAGTCGCTTGCTTTCATCCTAAATGCAAAGCACCGAAGATTGACGTCACCAGGGAGCGACACGATGGGATTCAAATGTAGCAGCGACGGAAGCCCAGTACGCACGCGCACACACTGAGAAAGGTCGACGCATGCGCATTGGGTCGTTGGGTAAGAGGGGATCACCGGCGACGTCGGGGTTTAGCACGGCCAGGCGAAAGGCGCAAATGGAGAGGCTCACGAGGCTTTGGGAAAAGTGGAGAGATTGTCGACGATGAGAGTGTTGAGGCTTTCATTAATATTTTATCAATATCATTACTGGCAGATATAGGCAGACTTCATTCGGGTGTATAGGCTTCCTGTTCTAATCCAGCCTCTCTGGCTTTCAGATCCTATATGACCTACACATACACACACACACACACACACACACACACACACACACACACACACACACACACACACACACACACACACACACACACACACACACACACACACACACACACACACACACACACACACACACACACACACACACACACACACACACACACACACACACACACACACACACACACACACACACACACACACACACACACACACACACACACACACACACACACACACACACACACACACACACACACACACACACACACACACACACACACACACACACACACACACACACACACACACACACACACACACACACACACACACACACACACATATATATATATACACATCATAATGACCAAACGTCAGTCAATGGTCGCCTCCTGAAGTATTTTCTAAGTTATCTCTGTTGCGTATAATATAGGCCTATGTGCACAAAAGCATAATATTCAGTTGATGTCTTCTATATAGGGCGTGAATGGGCCTATATAAGCATATATTACATTTAGGCCTACTTACATGTAGAACTCCGCCAATGCTCGTACACTGATAGTGTCAGTCCCAAGCGTGGATAAAGGAGGAGGGCGAACCGAATCATCTTTGATATGAATGTGTCGTTAAACAGCAACTAACTAATCTAAAAATATATATGATATAGGCCTAACATATAAAGGCCACGCACATGTTCCTCTGTGTGAAGAGTTTAGATGTCAACACTATGCTGCGATTTCTCTGCTAGAAATTCGCGACCAGTAGGCATATACGTCAAAAGACAATATTTAATTTTAGGGGACAACTTCAATTTCACTGTACAGATATCACTTTTTACGAAGAATTGCAGCTACAAAGAAGAGCTACACCTTCAGAATGCATACAACTAGGCCTATATATATAGGCCTATATATATAGGCCTATATATATATAGGCATATATATATATATGTATCCATATATTTATTTATTTACGCATATATTATATGCATGCGCATATGTATGTGTGTATGCATGTATGCATCATCATCATCATCATCATCATCATCATCATCATCATCATCATCATCATCATCATCATCATCATCATCATCATCATCATCATCATCATCATCATCATCATCATCATCATCATCATCATCATCATCATCATCATCCTTATCATCATTATCATCATCATCATCATCATCATCATCATCATCATCATCATCATCATCATCATCATCATCATCACCACCAACACCACCACCATCATCATCATCATCATCATCATCATCATCATCATCATTATCACCACAACCATCATCAACCATCATCATAAGTTTAATTATTTTTATTATGCCGTAGCAGTCTCGCTTTTCAACCTTGAGTCTGCAGCGCCACAGGCACTTAAATTTCCGTCACGCATTTCCCATTAATTCTCCGCTGCAATAACGTTTCCACCCAAGCAACCGGAAGAGAGCGACTGACACGTCATCAAACGTCAGCGCCATTAGACGCAAAGGCCTCTGGGAATGACGGGTAATTGGCACGTGATTGAGATCAGATGACGACACGGTGAACGCAGCAACTGGGAAACGAGGCATTCGACAGTAAACGTCATCGAGAACATTATCTGTCTCATGATTATTGTCTGTTTCCATTAGTTTCCTCAGGTTTTGTCAATAAAGGGTGTAAACCTGGGCAGATGCAGAGGAAAAGCGCACGCAGTGGAGTAAGAAAAGCCCTGCGACTCTAAGTGGGGCCCGTAGAGTAATGGATAACACACTGGCGTGAAGAGCTGAAGGTACCAAGATCGAACCCCGTAGACATCCATTAATTTAAGGTTAATTCTGCTTTCCACTCGCTAGGCGGCGGCGGTGGTTAAATGAATAGTAGGCCGTGATTTGGCGCCGTATGTGGCTGCCGCATAAGCAGTTATATTCGACTCCTGTAAAACTGTTATCATGTGCTTCTACTTAATACATGTAGGCCTATTCATGTAAGGCGCCCTGCGTGGCTGCCGTTTCTACTTTATGTATGTTCACTGTACAGCGCAGTGCGTTGCAGGCGCTTAATTAAAGAAAAGAGTATTTATTTATTATTATTATTAATGATACCGGTTTTGAGGTATAGACCTACAGTATAGCCTACGCAAGAGGACTGACTAACTGACAAATAGATAATGAAACGGAAGCGTCTGAATGGTGTCACGACAAAATTAATGGTTCACGGACAAGTGGCTCACAGACAAATGGTTCACGACAAATAATTCTCGGACAAATGGTTCACGATCTATTTTCATCGAGAATCCAGCTTCTAGTTTCAGTCATATATTCTACGATAATCGAGCTTCTAGCTTGAGCTCTATTTTCATCGGCCATCCAGCTTCTTAGATATAGGCCTATGTTTGAATTTTGCTATCAACTGTTTTCATAGCTCATGATCATCCAGCTTCTAGTTTGAGCTGGATTATCGTTGAATATACATGTATAACTGAAATTAGAAGCTGGATTATCGATGAAAATATTGCTCAAACTAGAAGCTGGAAGATCGTGAACCATGTCGGTGAACCATTTGCGTGAACCATTTGTCGTGGAACCCATCTGACAGTGTTTAATCTAGACGTCTTTGGGGGGAAATGTCCCCCAGGATTTATGTTTTCCCCCAGAGGCCAGCAATATTACAATGTAGAGACCTTTAAGGGAGTAAAATCCCCCCCACGATACATGTTGATACATGTTGATACATGGTTCCCCCCAGAGAGATGAATTCCTAAAAAAAGATCATCAACTTTTTTGGGGAGAGTAATTGCTGTAGAAAAAGTTAGAAATCGGACGAAGGACTAAAAAAAGGTCATCAACATTTTTTGAAGATGAAATTACTTTTTTTAAAGATGAAATTAGGAAAAGTCAAAAACTTTTTCAAGATGGCTGGAAAAAATCTTGTGTAAATTCTTTGCTCCCCCACCCCCAAAAACCTTGTTTCCCTTCCCAGAAGAGGGGGCTAGATTAAACACTGCCCATCTGAATAGACTGAACACGCAGAGGCCAGACGTTCGAGGAAGCCGCGCCACTACATCAAATAGTGCAACAATACGCACCACTGTCGCACCAGTGTTTAATATAGTCCCCATCGTCTGGGAGGGGAAACAAGGTTTCTGGGGGACTAACGAATTTCTGGTAATTTCATCCATCTTGAAAAAGTTACAGACTTAAATTCATATTTCATCTTCAAAAAAAGTTGATGACCTTTTTTTAGTCATTCGCCAGACTTTTAACACCCTTTCTATACGGTTAATTGCCTTCTTTTAGGAATTCATTTCTCAAAAAGTATATTACTCACCTCTCAGGTGGGGAGAAACATCTATCCTTCTATCTATTATTGCTGGCCTCTGGGGGAAACATAAATCCTGGGGGGCGGAATTTCCCCCCCAAAAGGTGTCTAGATTAAACACTGAATACGCACGACATAATGTATCTTATGCCTTTCGATGGTAGGTGATAGATAGATAGATAGATAGATAGACAGACAGACAGACAGACAGACAGACAGACAGACAGACAGATAGGCAGATAGATAGATAGATAGATAGATAGATAGATAGACAGATAGATAGATAGATAGATAGATAGATAGATAGATAGATAGATAGATAGATAGATAGATAGATAGATAGATAGATAGATAGATAGATAGATAGATAGATAGATAGATAGATAGATAGATAGATAGATAGATAGATAGATAGATAGATAGATAGATAGATAGATAGATAGATAGATAGATAGATAGATAGATAGATAGATAGATAGATAGATAGATAGATAGATAGATAGATAGATAGGTAGGCTGACAGGTAGATAGTAAGTTAGTTAGTTTGTGAGATGGAGAAATAGTCAGATAGATAGATACAGACAGACAGATAGACAGACAGACAGATAGATTGAGAGAAAGAAAAAGAGACCGAAAGCAGGCATGGTGGAAGTGGCATTTCAGGGAAGTCAGTTCGCCTATGTGAGCTTTGCATGCAGATATACAAGTACATTTGGCAGCCGTAAAAGTAGCTTAGCGGTGAATTGAGTCACACAGATATTCATGCATGTGAGTTTAATTGGTGGCAAAAGTATAGGAAAGAGAAATTCTGTGGTTGAAGCAATTCACTTTCTTCAAAAACGCAACATATCTTTCTTCCCCATTCATTCTTCCATACCTCCTTCCTTTCTTCCTAACTTTCTTCCTTTCTTCCTTTCTTTCTTCTTTCCTTCCTTTCCTCTTTTCTTCCTATTTTATTTCTTTCCTTCTTTCCTTTGTTTCTTCCTTCCTTCTTTCGATCTTTTCTTATTTCCTTACTTCCTTCTTTTTCCTTCATCCACGTCCGTGAAAATGTCATATAAACCTAAGCTTCACTTCACTTCACCTCTCTCTCTCTCTCTCTCTCTCTCTCTCTCTCTCTCTCTCTCTCTCTCTCTCTCTCTCTCTCTCTCTCTCTCTCTCTCTCTCTCTCTCTCTCTCTCTCTCTCTCTCTCTCTCTCTCTCTCTCTCTCTCTCTCTCTCTCTCTCTCTCTCTCTCTCTCTCTCTCTCTCTCTCTCTATATCTCTCTCTCTCACTCTCTCCCTCTCACTCTCGTTCTGTGTCTCGTCTCTCTTTCTCTCACTCTCTCTCACTCTCATTCTCTCTCTCTCGTCTCTCTTTCACTCTCCCGTCTCTCCCTCTCTCCCGCCTCTCTCCTCTCTCTCTCCCCACTGCCCCCTCTCACTCTCTCTGTATTCGACTATATATAATTGGATTCTGACGGCGAACTACCTTCTATCTGTCGCCCGAGGTAGACCAGTACTTCAGTATTCTTTTTCAGACGTCAAAGGACGGAGGAGGCAAGGAAAAGGCGGAGGAGGAGGGAAGGAAAAGGCGGACGAGGAGGGAAGGAAAGACGGAAGAGGAGCAGAACAAGGACAGCTAGTGGACTATGGAAGAAGACGACGTTATTGTGTTTTTGGGTCGCCTTGTTTAGATAGAAATGCAAATTGATTTTTCGACTGGATGAGTCGTCGGTCGGTCGGTTATATTGCTGAATTCATTGACAGACGAAGGAATTCAATCACAGAGAATATAGTCTGCCGACAGAAATTGGGTAGAGGGATATATTATGTATATTCGTTTATTCAATCAACTCTCATTGCCATAATGCAATAAGTTAACATATGATGAGGATTGTGGGTTATACATAACTGCATTTTGATATTGCCCTCCTTCACAAATTTAGAAGTGCACACGACCGTATACGACAGAACATCGATGGCGCTGGGTCGCTACGCAGTGGCTCAAGTTAGATCCGAACCTGTGACTCTCCGGTTACAAGGCACAGAACATACCGCTACACCACCGCGTCCCCCGCATTATCACACGAGCAATACGAAAAGTCACAGAACACGCAATAATGCGTTTGCTTAGCTCTCCCGATTAAAGTCTCCTCTCTTCAAGCAGGAGCGTAACTTTGGTCTGAAAAGTGGGGATATCAATTTCTTACATACACGAAGCAAAGCTGAGACTGCGATCTCTGGGAAGGCACAATAATAAAATATTCATTGGCATTGTTCAAGAAGTGGGGGTACTGTACCCCCAGTCCAAAAAGTGGGGGTACGGGTACCTCCCGTACCCCCACAAATTACGCCTATGTCTTCAAGAATTGATTGGCCTACATCCGACCCTCCGCCTTCCAATCTTTCTCGCCCTTAACGAAACCCGCCTTAGCATCTTCTCTGCCTCATTCTCTACCTGGTCTCCCTGACAACCGGACTTGGATTTTTCTTTGGCAAACCAAAAAACAAGGACAACCCCTTCGACGATGCGGCGCTCGTGAATGAGCCAGCGTCTTGCGTTTACTGGGGCAGGGATATGGTTGAATGGTAACACGCTGGCACGACGATTAGAAGGACGCGGGTTCGAATCCGCGTCCTTCTGACATAAAGGTTGACTCAGCCTTTTCGCTCCCTACACTCCCGAAGGGGCGACTTTAAAATGAGACGTAGGATAGATGGGCAACTTGCAGGCTGCCATACAATTAAAGTCGACTCCTGTTAAACTTGTTATCATCTGTTACTATATGTAATCTTACTGCGTACTTGTCAATTTGAATTTAATAAACGACTAGGCCCATAATTTTTTACCCGGAAAACTTATTTAGGCGCAGAGTAAATGTCTGGAGGGTCAGGTCTCGTCTTCAGGGTTCGATAGAAAAGGTACCTTTAAAAGAGACCATGCAGATTATTACTAGGCGCTTTAAAATTTGGAGTCTATGATTATGATTACTGGAAATCGTCAGTTCCTTCTTCTTGCTAATCCTCTCCTCTCCTCAATTGACCGACGATTCCTAATTCAGACGTTGAACATAGACTGCTAACAAATGTCTTATTTGACTAAGCGCCTGTGAATAGGCTAAGCGACCTCGCTAATTTGGGCCCTGCAGAAATTTCGAAATCACGATTTTACTTATAACTTACTCATCTAGCATACTTACCCTTTCGCTCTTCTCGCCTCTCCACTAAGTCACTGTGGGAATTGTATAAAAAAAACTTGGGGGTTGAACATTTCATCAGTATTTTGCAAACTGATGTCCACGAAAATTGAAAGCAGATGATTTCAACGCTAGCAGTTTTGCAAGTAAGACTGGAATCAAAATCAATTTCCTTGTTGAGAAAATTGAAAAATGCATACATGATACACTATGGAAATGTCTTCTCTTTATCAGAGACTCAGAGTCAAATAATGTTAAAACACACTAGCACAGCTGAGGGGGTTGGAAAAGATTCCTCTGGGGTTTGCAATGAAGACTTAACTGGGGGTCCTAAGAAAGACTAGGGGTTGAATCCCCCCCAATTCCCACCTTGCACTTAGCATCTTCTGCTGCATTCCTTCTCTGCAGAATGCACATATCAAATTCCTTAACGTAATTCTTAAGAAACTGCATTTATCCGCATCACCTAGGTGTTACAATGGACGTGTGCTGCGCTGAATAAACCATCAAAGGATTTTAAACGGCAACAGATGACGATTGTGTTGCTTCACTCTGTTCTGAAAGAAATCAATCATTATAGCCATGGGCGGCGATCACGGGGGGCGGGGGGGTCGAGGGGACATGCCCCCCACCTTTGACAGTGGGGGGACACGCCATGCATTTCTCCCCCAAATTTTGAAGAAACACCAAAAAGGGCCAACAATGTAATTGCGCGTGAGGGTTTTCACTGCCTTTTTGACGAGATGAGGTAAAAACTCTATTTTTGAGCAGAAGTGTCCCCCTTCAGAAAATTCTCAGAAAGCAAGAAGAAGTTCGAAAAAAAGACAAAAAAGGTCATCAACAAAATCCTAAAAAAAAGTGGAGAAATTTTTTTGGGGTGGGGGACATGAATTCCTAACAAAAAGGTCATTCGACCAGACCATGGCCGACTTTGTCCCCCCCCACCTCTCAGACAAGATCGCCGCCACTGATTATAGCGAATTATTCTCTTACCTTAATAACCGGCGGTTGTTAGAAACAGTTCGTCAGTAAGACAGTTCCGTTGATATCATGGCGACAGCCGCGTATGTATACAAGACCAATTCGCCCACTTTCTCTGCCAATGAAAATAGTCCAACCGCGACTAATGGAACAAAATCGGTCGTTAGCGCTTCCTCTTGAGAGTGAGGTTCACCGCAGAGACTTTATAAGGTCGCCGTTGCAGCCGATTTCTATAGCACTAATTTAAAACGACATTGGCACTAAGCATGTATTTACGATTTTTCTCAAAGCCTCTACACGGCTAAGATCTCGGGGTTGTCTCGAACCGTGTAATCTGCACCACTTCGCACCACAGGGAAAGCACTCTAATAATTAGGCCGCTTGAGCGAGATATACGAAGAGACGTTATTTACACGTACATGTGTGTAGATTTATATCTTCATATATGATGTATAAATTATGTATATATATATATATATATATATATATATATATATATATATAGAAAGAGAGAGAGAGAGAGAGAGAGAGAGAGAGAGAGAGAGAGAGAGAGAGAGAGAGAGAGAGAGAGAGAGAGAGAGAGAGAGAGAGAGAGAGAGAGAGAGAGAGAGAGAGAGAGAGAGAGAGAGAGAGAGAGAGAGAGAGAGAGAGAGAGAGAGAGAGAGCTAAAGGAGAGAGAGAGAGATGTACAGATTATAACAGAAATAACTAGGCTACAGAGATAGAAACAGAAAGAGAAAGAACCAACAGATGCACAAAACAGAGAATATATTCAAGAAAGATGTAGATAGACCAGGATACAGCGTGGCAGAATAAAACATCAAGCCTTCTTTCTCCTTGAAACTCTTGCCTCACAGACGTTTCACTCTAACCTGATGCGCTGTATGCAAAGTATGAAATCACGTGAAGCAGAATACGCAACTTAAGTATTTAAACACAGAATCCTAAACGCGTAACGATGTCGACAGCTATTGCGCCATCGCAAAACTCTAGCGCCTGGTAAGTTGCTATTTTCTGCAGGAACCTTAAATTGCACGACCTTGCGTGCAGCTTCAGGAAATAGAAAAGAGGCAAAGACACAGTTGCTCCACCGGCGCGCCACGTGTGTAAATGCACTCTCATCGAAGCCACATCGTTGTCGATGCACCGAATATACGCGGAGTTTCGCTCGCCTGCGACAGTATTCACCGGCTGATGTCGTTGCAAACCGCGTGGGAGTAGGATCCCGCGGCTACGCAAGGTGCGTGCTGCCTGTCCAAGTAGCTACCCGTCGTCCGTCGCGGGGGCGGTCTTGTCAACGAAACGTTAATGTAATTCTCGAGGATAGGTTATTTAATATGACTCTGCTGTAGCAACAGGAACCCTTGCTTTCTCTATCTCTGCCTTTCTTTCACTCTCACAAATGTATCAGTTACTGCATATAGGTAGACAGACAGACAGACAGACAGACACACACACACACACACAGACGGAAGGGAGGAGGCGGTAGGGTAGAGGGAGAGTCAGAGATGCATTTTATTCAAATAATTGACAGGTGCTTGTAGGGCCTTCTCACCGACTTGTATGGAGTAAAAGCCAAACTACCTGCAAGGCTGGCAGTCTATCAGAATTAGGGGTCAAGACAAGAGGCACTACACAGCCCATGCAATATATCGCCTACAAGCATACGCACTAGGGTGGGGCAAAAAGTAATAAAAACTCGAGTTCAGTTCCCGGACAAACCTAAATCGAAGGTCCATGTTAAAGTTGATATTGCACCAAAAATGGATTTTTGATATGTATCACCATTTTCTAGCAACTTTGTCTGAAACACCAGACCGAAAACGCAATATGTTGTAAAATGAGAGCTGGTCTTACATCAGCCGGTTTAATGGTTATGACTTTCAAATTAAGAACCCAAAGTTAAAGCTACAAACAACAATGAGTAATAAAATAAGTAAAAAAGCATCTGACACAGTACTGCAGTGTAAATGTTTAAACTTAGTTCAGGAAATCAGCTTTAGTTTCTGTAGTTGGCAAGTCCAATCTTGATTTCTTCATTTGAATGATAACACCGTGGCGTGAGTCATGTCCGTGAACTCGGCCTCAGACTGCAGAAACTCTACTTAAACTGTCCTCTTATCTCCCCTCTCTGGTTGCTACACTGCATTTGACAGATCCCAGATCTCGTTGCTTGCTCTATTTGACATCTCTGCTGCCTTTGACATGGTTGACCATGAGATCCTCCTGCAACGTCTCGAGTTCTCAACTGGTCTCAGGGGCTCATCTCTTCTTTGGTTCCGGTCCTATCTTACAGATCGCACACAAACGATAATCTGGGGTGACTCCAGAACACACTGGGTTACTGTCAAGTTTGGTGTCCCCAGGGATCAGTACTTGGCCCACTCCTTTACCTGCTTTAATCAGCTGATATTACCTCCAGCTTTGTAACGCATTTAACCACTGGCCGCCTCTATGCTGATGACGCCCAGCTCTACGTGCATGGGTCTCCGTATGCTCAGCTGTTTCTTACTGCTCGCATTGATGCTCTCTTTCATGATCTTCAAGCATGGCTGTCCTTAAACATGTTTTCTTTAAACCCAGCAGAGACCCAATTGATTTAGTTTGGCACTCGTCAACAACTGGCCAAGGTTGACTACCCTCTTTTTTCTCAAAGCTTTCCTTTTTATACATTCTCTGCATCTGACCGCAACCTGGGTATAATTCTTGATAGCTCCCTTTCTTTTTCTGACTATATCTCTAATCTCACCCGCTTGTGCTACTACCATCTCCGACGTCTCAAGGCTATCCGAAGATCTGTCTCCTCTCCAGTCTTTACTCCCATTGTCTATGCCTTTATCTGCTGTCGCATTGATTACTGTAACTCCCTCTTTGTTGGCCTCCCCAAAGTCCATCTCTCCCCTCTACAATCTGTTCTTAAAGCAGCTGCCAGACAAATCACCCGTCTCCCACGATTCTCCCATATTTCCACATTCATGTTTGAACATCTTCACCGGATTCCTCTTACTGCCCGCATCCAACTAAAGGTACATATATGACTTATTTGTTCCCAAGTGAGAAAGGTGATGGTCCAGTCTCGTTCCAACTAAAGGTACTTATCCATATTTGCGGGTCTTACCTGGGTCTTGCTCCTAAATACCTCTGTGACCCACTACGTCTTCCTACTTCAGCTAGCTCCCTTCGCCCTCTTCGCTCCTCTGATCGACTTGACTCATTTGTTCCCCCAGTGAGAACGGTGATAGCCCAGTCTCGTTCCTTTGTTACTATTGGCCCTTCATTGTGGAATCAGCTTCCTCATTCGGCCCGGGCTGCAGTACTATCCGGTGGTCCTGCCACAGCTTTTCGTTGTCTTTAAATAGCCTTTATTCCCGAGAACCTTCGCACTGGGAGCGCCCTTGATTGTTGGGAACTTGGTAGAGGCACTTATAAGTTTTTAAATACAATACAATACAATACAATACAATACAATATAGTAGTGTACTGTGTAGTGTGTAATTTGTGTATTAAAGTGATTGTGTAATATATTATAGTCGACATTAATGAGTTTCTATGACCCTACTGTAATAAGATTAATGCATTTGTTATTTATTTCTAATGAACTATATGACGTCACACATTTTTCAAAGTTGCGACCCCTAGACATGATACAAAATATGAAAATTAATTATTTCATTAACCAGTAGATGAGGGAGCTTCTATTTATCGTTGTCTGGTTGAGGCAACCGGTATTTGCCCCACCCTAATACGCACATATCAAGCACTTAACACACGGATTTATTGCAATATCTCAGTATACTTGTCCACCACCTGCTTCCTCCCTTTCAACATCATGCCTTGGACATCAACTCGATTAGCAACTGAATTTCAGTGGACTATCGCACAGCCTTACACGCGACTTGAACATCAAAACAGGATGTTCCTAGAATCTAAAATTCAGATTGGACAGGATTTGTGAAACCCTAACTCATTTGTATACTGGGCGGTTGCCACCAGGTCATGCTCAGCAGAATCAAACAGGCAGAGATAATCTTGGTTAAGTGCCGGCTAATATGCAAGTGCATTGGTAGCAGGACCATTGCCGGATATCCAGCGTATCAGATGACCGCAAGGGCAGATCAATTCACGTTATGATGCAATAAAAACTGCACCACTGCCCGGGTATTCCATTGCTATACGAACAACTCCTACGCATTTTCTTATCGCTCAACAGTGAATCAAAAATATACTACAATACTTTGAATAGAAAGGTATAACAAAATTGCAACTTAGACCAAACAATTACATGATGTTATTTTACAGTTTCATTGCAAAACTAGTGCATCCTAGCAAAGTTTAAGAATTACCAAAGAACCACTTGTTAACAGCCAGCAGTAGGCACCAGTATAGAAGAAGAGCAGTCCCTTAAGCTAGCCCTGAGGCAGCCATGTGTATGAAGTGTTAGCGACTTCATTTTCTTAGCCTCGGCATATGAGGGTGGAAGGCCAGTCCTCTCTCGTGCCGTCTCATCTTCCCACCAAAAGTGTATATAGTCAGTGTACCGTACTCTGTATAGCTGAGCTGGTTAGGAGGTGCAGAACACTGCAGATGGAGCAGAAATCTCAAACCAAATTTCTGCCCCTTGCTTGTAAGTGCCAACACAGGGAAAAGCACATGCAACTATCGATGACAAAATATTAGCCTTCGTCGGCTTACTGAAATAAGCTGGTCAATAAAAACAAACCATGTTCTTCATCTAAGCTCTTGTTTGCTTTGCTCAAGACAGTCCAGAACAGATGTCCAGTTCACAAAATCTTCTTTTAGACCTTTGAAACTGAGAGCTTTTCAATTCCGTTCTAGCCACATTTTAAGTAAAAGTATGCAAATGCAAGTATGCAAGCGCACTGTGTATCATTTCAACAATACATCGACCTGTCCTCAGGGCTGTAGTGGTAAAATTAGAGTATACGCCACTGGTTAGTGTTCCTAAACTAATTAGAGGCGAGTACACGCTACCGGTTAGTTTTCCGAATGTAATTAGAGACGAGTACAAATATTTTGTGAGGTGATTATACGGTCTCTAGAGGTGAGTACATGCTGTATACCCGCGTATACCCTAGACTACAGCCCTGCCTGTCCTCATTAACACGTTTGAAATACATGTATGCTGAAAACTTGTCATAACAAATCTCATTTTGTGGAGACAGCACACAAACCACGTAATATATATTGAGGTCATATTATGAGTTTATTTTCTGCATGTGAAATAATTTTGGTCACATGTCACTGACCATCTTATACCAGAATCTGCTTAGATAAAGCAATATGTCATAATGAGACTGCCATGTAATCATTTACTGGTCTCAAGTTCACCAATATAGAGTTTAAAATTTCTTATTTCTTATTCATGCACGATTTTGTATACAGCCATACTGTGTCCAAGCCAGCTCCGACCTCTTTTTCTGGAACACAGGAAGTAAAGGGAAATCGACAGGCAACTACTTGGCACTGCGAACCCATCTCTTTTGCAAGTTTCTCACGCAACTGCTCCATCATCGTGTCAACACCAAACACCACCACATGATCGTAACTGTTCAGGTCATGTTTCCACAAGTTACGCGTGTAAAAGTTCGTGTTACTCCACGTTCCCTCGCGCAATGACCGCAGTCTGGAATACCAGACGAGCCACGGATTAAGCTCGATTCCTTCCGCTTGGAAACCCAACTTCGCTGCCTCTATGACGATCCGTCCATCACCGCTTCCCAGATCAACCAGTTTTCCAGAACGGCCAGACAACAAGGACATGACATTTTGTACTTGCTGTGTTGTGGCCGGAACATAAGGAAGGCAGATTTTCCTCACGGCAGGTAAGAGAAACGGTGTTGCAACAGCACAAACAGTGAAAAATGATGCACCAGTTATTCCAAGAAGGACTTTTCCGGTCTTTGTCAGTGGTGGTCTCCCACGAGAGCTTCCGGTGAGTTGTTCGTTGAGGTCTTCTAATGTGGTACTCATTCTGTCAAAGAACATTTTCCATTGAAATGTAGTCTATTATTGTTGCCAACTGTCATTGCTATACACATTCACTGACGCTAAGAACTGGTCATGAAAAGTAATACGGAAGCAAAGGATTAAATGAAATGGACGTCTAGACCAGTGCTTCTTAAACTTTCGGATGCCGCGGACCGGCAATTGCTTTACCAGCCATTTCGCGGACCGCTGCTATTCGACATCAGCTTAAATGTTTGACATGTTAAATTAAAAATTAAATTTCATATAACATTGTCACTGTTTATAGCAACTATATTGTTGTTACTGTTGCCAATTTAAACCATTTATTATACATTTTCACAAATAAATTGAAAAATTATGAATTTTTAAGGATTGTTTCACGAACCGGTGACCAGAGCTCTGCAGACCGGCGCCGGTCCGCGGACCACCACTTTAAGAATAGAATAGAATAGAATATTCTTTATTGGAACCAACTGGAAATCGCATTTTGGTGTACAGCAACGTAAACGTGTTTACACAGATAATATAATAATAACATGTTAATGTTAGCTGGTCTCGACGACAACTCCTAGCTTACCCACGAGATATCCACATCTTGACACTGAATGTGACCACTCGCGTAAACTTGTCCAATATATTGGGGGGGGGGGGGGGGGGTGATTTGGTTATTTATTCTACACTTGTTGCATTGGGTGTACAGTCCATCTCAATTATTAGGGGAGGGGGCACGTGTCCCGGTTGCCCCCAGAGTCTATGCCTATTCATGAATGTGACATCCAAGAAGCAGGGCGCTGGTTTACAGTTAAGTATGAGAAAAGACAAATAACACACATAAACTCCTGGTTAATGGCAAAACATTTAATAAATGCATACCCTACTTTGCCACAGCTTTTGGTTTACAGTAAACCCCATACAGCTTCCAAACATAGACCAACTCGTTTACCATTAGAAGATAATTCACGGCAGTGTGTGCGGTTGGGTTTTGCTTACTCACTAGTGAATTCGCCTGGAAATACGATAAAAAAGAATTTCTTGAATGTCACAGTCAAGGACATAAACGCCGAAGGTTTCACCCATGCCTGCTTTTGACATCACAAAACCTCAATTATCGCTCGCGTATTAAACATTAAACTATGCAACTTTTTCAACCGCCTGTACCTGCCTTTTCGTCTGTGGATAAAAAAAATATTAGAAAGCAAGTAATATTTTAACTGAGAAAGATCAAGTTGAAATAATTAATCAGATCGCATTTTGCTAGTCCTAAACACCGCTACGAGATAAGCCGACCGCTCAGAGAATTGGTAAATCGCACTCTAAAGAGTATTAAGAGTTTAATCGATAGATGGCGATGCGATTCCAAAATTCTCGGGGTGCAAAGCTGTGCGAAGTTAATAATGGCGTTTTCTTGGTTTTTAAAAGTTAAAAAAGTGGCTTTTGTTTTTGCGCACGTGAAGGTAAATTGGGGTTTCGATATGTGCACACACCCTCACTATTGTAGAGAAGTTTTTCTACCGCCGGTCATCTGAGACATCTTTAATGTGTAAAATCTAGCACTCAAATTATTTCATAGAACTTTTCATAGTTTTACCAAACAAGTAATTTCTGTCAGCAAACCATGTAAGCCGCACTCCTTTAGAGATAGAGATGTAATGTAAATTAACGTAATGCAAGTTATGTAATGTAATCGACCATTTATGAAGTGCCATAAGAAGACTACAGCACTGGGGTGAAGACATGTGACCCGGGCATTCAGTCGCGGTTATCATTTATATATATTTGGGGCCCATGCCTGGATCAATATCAGTATTTGGATCTAGGCAGTGATGGGCAATAGTTAACTAAAAAGTTGCAAACTTTTAGTTTAACTAAATTTTGTTAGTTAAGGATGAAGTTTAACTAAAAAAAATAGTTTAGTTGAAACAATAGTTTAGCTAAAAAAATTTAGTTGCTAACTAAAAAAAATCAGCAATATGCAACTATTTTTCCAAAATGAATATTGAACACTGTCAACAAAAAACATTTTAACACTGCATGGTTTTAGCATTAACAGCCTGTGTTTTCAAATTCATACACTAGTTACAGTACACATGTAACTGTATGCCAGAACAGTACACATTGCATAGTTTGAAGGTGAAATTGTTATTGACGCTGTGCATTATTACAGTTCACTTAACCTCTGTTATTGTGAAAATGTTTGTCGTAAAAAGTTGGAAAAAGTTTAACTACTTTTTTTAGTTTAGTTAACTAATTTTCAAAATCAGTTGCCAACTTTATTTAAACTACTTTTTTTTAGTTGGAAAATAGTTTTAATTTAACTAAAAAAAATAGTTTAGTGCCCATCACTGGATCTGGGGACAATCTGGCATGCCCAAAATTAATACAGGGCCACGCCATTGAGTTGGTCTTTACATTGGTTTGGCTCCAAACCACCCCATGTCAATTTGTGGATTCACCAGCAGTGTTGGTTGCTTACTTTTCAAAGGTAACTAGTTACTGGAAAGTAAAAATAACTAGTTACTTTAAAATAGTTGCTTTAGAAAAACTACCGTAAATAGTAGCTGATTAATTATAGTTACTTTTAAAAATTGACTAAATATTTTCGGTTACTGCCAATGGGAATGTTAACTTGAATTTTGCACTCCTTTCATGATGAAGTTAGACTTTGATATTGACGAATTAAAGGAAACTGTTCAGAGGCATGAGCACAATGAAAATCTCTGGGTCGGTTTAATACATGCGAACCAAAGATTTGCAGGTTGATGATAAAACACCTTTGATAGTATTTATAGTGCCATAGTCAGACTAGATGACGCGAACAGATAGGTTAATTTAAAGCTAATTAAAAGTAACTAAATTGTTTGCATTACCGTTACCTCACAAAAGTAATAAGTTACCGGTGTGCATTACGTTTGATAAAAAGTAGCTGGTTACCCCGAAAGTTACTGCAACTAGTAACTAGTTCCAGTAAAGCACTGCAAGTAATGCGGTAACACACAACGCTGTCCACCAGTGTTAACATCCTGTGGTAAATTTGGAACTGTAAATAGAGATATTGATACTTTGAGCACATCACATATCTTCTTTACTATTGTAAACAAGTAGCTTTGAGACAGCTGCTAACCTGTGAATACTGCACTTGGCAGTAGGGCACTTTGTGTTGCTGGCACACGCTTCTGGAATGTGCTCCACAATGTGTTTGCTCTAAGGTGTCCTGGTGGTTTTCTGTTCCTCATGTATGCCATTTTTATTGAAGCTTTCCTATCCTCTAAGCTATCTTTTTGTCTCATAGGAATGACCGTAGGAATTGACCAGATTTTAATTCTGTTTTGGAGTGGCACTTGGTTTTGTAATTTAATGTAATGTAACAAAGCATTTATACAGCGCCCCTTAAGATCCTCACAGAGGTTTAAGTGTGATGACAAGTTGAATTTGATGATGATGATGATGACGATGACTGACGATGACGATGATGGCAGTGATGATGATGATGATGATGATGGTGATGATGAGGAGCAGGAGAAAATGGAATATAATCATGATCCTAATCATGATCATTATGCTGATCATGATAGAGATCCAAAAGTGTTGATGACGATGGTTATGATTGTGAATATTTCTAGAATCTGCAGCGTGGTCACAAGAAATTATTGGAATCTTAGGAGAAGCTCAATAACTTGCAGCGGTCGGTCGTCATGGGCCCAAGAAAAATAAATGGTGGGCATGAAATTAATGGTCAGCTTGACCGGTTTGTAATTGTCTCATAAGAGAGGTCGCTGGTCGCTGACCGCGTGTGACGCATGTTGGCAGTAGGCGTCGATGGAATGCCAAGTGGTCCTTGTCCAGTTCTTATTAATTCTTTCCAGACTGTAACAGGCGATCGCTGCATGGATGAAATTCGTTGTTTGCAATTTCAGATGATGACATCCTGCCTATCAGGTAACAGACGACATTCTTAGTAAGCTGTTGTTTATTCTTTTTCCTTTTGTAGACCTGCTTGTGACGAGTTCCTGGCTTTGATTGGTAATGGTTGGCCTATGCGGTGGTCACATTTTATTGGAAAAAAGGGAGCGGGATATCAGAAGGAGTCTTATTTTCTTATGCCTGGAATTTTGAACGAAGAAAGGAAAGGTTAGGGATATATTATGAATATTTATTGAATAAATTTAAAAGCAGTGTTGGTAATTTCTGTTTTTATTTCTTCCTCACAGTTCTGTAATCAACTCTGTCTCTTTAATTACATCTTGGTAATGTGATTATGCTTCTTCCAGTAATGTAATTATGGTTCAGTTAGTTACAGCCCTTCTGGTGACTGTATAATATGGTGTCTGGAACCAGTTTTATTGAAACTCAATGAAAACAATGTATATTTATTATTTCAAGTATATATTGTCATACTACACCAGCAGTTTGCAGTAATTTTCTGCTGATTGCCTTAGTTTCCAACATTGATTTCATTTTGTTTCACACAGCATTTTAAAGATTTAATGAAAATCCTGTTTAGAAACCTCACTTATAATAAAAATAGATAAAAGGACATTCTGTTGAATTACAAATATTGACATAATTCCGGAAACATGTCCAATTATAACACCTTGAGTTGAAAATATTGACTTTGAGATGAAGACCAGCGAATACATTCTTTTGATTTGGGCTTATAGTTGAGGATATTCGAAACGCAAACAGTGAAATTAGTTGGAAATGAGCCTGTGCCTGCCGCAAATGGACCAACAAAAGTTGGATTGAAATCCCACACAACGAGGACTCGACAATAACAATGCTCGATACAAAGAGGTGTCGGTATTCTGTTGAAACCTTTTCTATTATAACAGCTCAGAAGGATTTTGTGGCGCTGAAACATTCTATGGACACATTCCAGCACAAAGTCATAATGCAATGTTCACAATAGAGGCAAACTATTTACACAATTATATATTAAGCAAGCGCATATACATTAATATATATGACTATATAAGTATGTCTAAAATGCATATATATATATATATTAATAAATATATACAATATGTATACCATGTATTGCTAATATATACAGTACTGTCATACATACATCTATGTATATATAATTATATATATAGATTATGCATACCTACATCTGTATATATGATAAGGATATATGTATATGTAGATGTAAATATTAGTGTGTATATGCATTAACATGTATTAGGTTTGGTTGCTCAGGTCTCTATGATTGTAGCTTGGTTAGAAAATCGTACTTTATTTTCAAGTATTTATATAGCACTATCAGATGCCTTATGATGTGTCATGACTGGATATTGCTCATGATGTCTAGTGGAGGCATGATTCTATCTTATGTCAAGCTCTAGACTCATTAACACCCCAGGTGTTGGCAGTTTTGATATGCATTGTCACTTCTCCCAAAGGAAAATTCAGAAGGGGGACCAACCTGGCCATGGCCTCACATCTAATTTAGAGGGCATGCCACTGAGTTGGCCACCCAAATTGGTCTGGGGAGAGGGTTGAGCCAAGAATTTGTCAATTGCATGATGATAATAATGTCACAGGAAATAATGTCTAGAGAACAGGAACTGGAAAGTGAAAAAAAGGATTGCAAAACATGTGTAGAATATTATAAAAAGACACAAGATATCAAGAAATCAGATAGATAAAATGAAGAGAAATGGCTCCAGGTAAAAAGTCAAGCAAGGGAAGAGTAAAGTCAAGTAAAAGAGCCAGCAAAAACATTGGAAAATGGATGAAAGAAGGTAGATGACTAATAAAAATGTGGACAATATGCCATCTTTGAACCAATGCTAGTTAATTTCTGGATCTGCAAGAGTCAAGATTCAAGATATGGCTCCATTCCTGCTTCACAGCCAGAAAAGCATAAGCTAACAATTCCATGCTTTGAAAATTGAACAACAAGCACATCACTAATGTCTCAAACTCGTAATCTGAAATTTCAGAATTTGCATCACAGCATCTCCAGAGTGCTTGTCCAGATTTCAATTTTAATTGCTAGTTCACTCGTTAAAGACAGTCACTTAATTTTATGTGTTTACTCAGTGCCAGTATATTTTAACAGCTGGTCGCCTCTAAGCAATTGTTTGGTAAAGATTTCCAAAGAGCATCTGTGGGGAGGCTCGATCTGCACACACTGTGACATGCAACGTAACAAAGGACAGGGACAAATATTTTGGACCACCCTGCAGGAATTCTGATTACTGAAATAGCCCAACGTTTTGAGTAATCATGAGCTGGCACCTTTTTGTCCCTTTTTGGGCTTAGTGCACTGTAGTTTATGCCCATATGGGCCCTGGTTGCAGTTATTCAGGGTAGTTTGCTGAGTCGGTAATCCAAAACATCACACAAAACTAGAAAAACACTCGGCATTTTGACCAGTTACCAGAAGAACCTTGTTTAGTAATTGTCTGAAAAGGTGACCAAATGGTCACATTTACATTAGCTGCTTATCTGGTTCTTATGCTGTGATGTAATGACCACCAGTTGCAAATACTAGAATTTATAATTGCAATACATGATTCATTATCATCCGAGCCACTTACGGTCAATACTCCAGAGTATATGCGTGCTGCAGCAGCTTACGGGTGATTTACAGCCCACTTGTTGGCAACTTTTATAAACGATCACGGTGTGCCACTTTGCAGACTGTAAGAAATTGCATGTAGTGCCAGATGCAGGAACCTGTTGTTATTGTTGCTAGTAGAACATTTTGTAATCAGATTTATTTAAGTGTCACTTCAGAGAAACTCGTCAGAGGTGTTCCCGGCCGAACAACTTGAAACCACAATCAAACAGAATGGTATTGAAGCTTTTACAGAAAAGAGGCAAAGTGAGGCTAAGGAGTTCACGTTGCAGATTCCTAGTCAACTTATTCCAGAAGGACGGACCAACCAGGGGCGTCTATCCCCCTAAGTCATTGGAGCAACTTCCCATTCCCCCTCTAATTCCCCTCCCCTTCCTTACCCCCTAAAATGGTGGCACACACACTGACAGATCTCCCCCCCCCTATTTCTTGGATGGAGCATTTGCTCCAAGGTTTCTATGGTGTAGACGCCCCTGGGACCAACCGACGACAGCGAAATTTCTGTGTTTGACCGTGAGATGTTGTGCTGGTGGAATAGCCAGCCAAGTCACCTTGTGCAGAGTGAAGAAATATGCACCCCGGGATAGAGGAGACCGGGTTGCAGTGTTCGTAAAGATATGATGGAGCACAGCCTGCAAGACAAAATATGCACAAGCATAAGTGTGATTTATAATCAATGTTAACCAATGCAGTGCCTCCCACATGCATAGGCGTAATTTGTGGAGGTACGAGGGGTACCTGTACCCCCCACTTTTTGGACTGGGGGTACTGTAGCCCCCGCTTTTGAACAATGCCAATCAATATTTTATTATTGTGCCTTCCCAGAGATCACAGTCTCAGCCTTGCTTCGTGTATGTAAGAAATTGGTACCCCCCCACTTTTTAGACCAAAGTTTCCCCCCTGCCCACATGAAGCTGGATATATGCCCATACCTAGCTATACCAATGAACAGCCAAGCCAGAGCATTTAAAACATACTGTAGCTGATTGATATAAGAAAGAGTGTGGCCTGCATAAATGGCATTGCCATAGTCAACCCTGGTGCATATTCATGAATATGTGCATCAGGGCTGTGGAAGTTTGAGTTTTAAGCAAACAGTGTATTGTGTGAATTTGGCACAAGTAGTAAAAGCATGTTCAATACATTCTTTACATGCTGTGAGAAGGTCAATTCCTAGTCCAAAGTCACACCCAGATTAGGCACAGCTAGTGGAGAAAACGACATTAGGGAGGTGGCTTGCAAATTAGGCAAGTTGATTTGGAAATCTATTCACAACTCCCAAGGCCCAAGCCAGATGAACTGGGTTTTCCAAGACAGAGGTGGTTGGATGACCTCCAGGTACCATACTTGGATTGTTCTTTATGCCTGGTACAGTTGAATGTAGAGAAAACTGTACAAGGCCAAACATCCATCCTCATAACATGAGTATTTTTTGGATTCCAAGTAGGGAATTGAAGCCATATGGTGGTATACAGAGGTGAAATGTGGATGTGGTATGGCTGCAGTTTTGCACTGGAAAGTAATAATGCACTGTGTGATACACCATGGAAAGGCAGTTTGTAAGCAATCATGCAGAGTGAGTTATAATACCTTAGCATTTAGCAAGCATAGTTAAAGTACAAGCAGTTCAGTCAAGACCAGAAGTGTGAAGCAACCCTTTTTTCATCAAACATAAACAAGAGTGAAGCTAAGTTTTTCTTCTCAGAAATGATAGGCCTAATGAGTTTTATATAAAAATATATAATTATTGATTACTTTTATCAACTACCTTTATACCACTCATCTAATCTTTTTATAACTAGTGCTGCAACCATTTAGTGTATTCAGGTTGTGTTCTCACTGCTTGTATTAGTAATAAACGAAAATTGATCGATTGTTTGGCAATAATACAACATTCATCATGCATTTAAAAAATCTGGCCTCTGCAGTATATTAATTTAAATTGAATTTTAACCAGTAATAGCTATTATTCCAGTGGTTGGTGCACTTCCCACTAGTAAGGAAAGTGAGCAGAGATGTGTAACCGGCATCATTACTTCTATTGACTCTCGAGACGGAGAAGATTAGTGTTAAATCAAAGAAGGCGAAAACCTATTAAGGGCTATTTGGCCCGAGACTGATAACATAATTGTACGGTAGCCGATAACAGTATAGGGGTATCCGGCGAACCTGAACGAATCGTACATTTAAGATTATGATTATGATGAGATGTAAACAGTGTTGTTTCTGTTTTATATCCTGCAGATAGACAAAAACTGATTTGTGTATGATTGTCCGTTTATCCACTGCAATTAATCCAATTATGTCGAGTAAATCTAGACCCGTCTCGGGTTCGTATCGAGCATTGCCGCATTAGCCGTGATGAGGCTGTTGCACGGTGCGGCAGCCGCGTTAGGCATACGAAGAGTGTGCGTTTAATTGGGCCTTCTGTTGAAAGCCAGAGTAGCCCCAAGAGACTTGTTGGGAGTTCCCGTTGTAAAACGATTTGCTCGGAGTCCCCTTGAACTTTGTACTTGAGTACGAGTGAGATTTAGAGCGCTGACAGGTAAAACACCATTGTATATGCCCCACCGGGAGATAGCGGTGTACGCCTGCCTGTGCCTTTGCCTCTGCTCTTAGTTAATCTTTCAGCAATATGGAAGCGAGGCAGGCGCCGACTTGTCTAGCAAGAATTTGGTCATGCCTTGTTGGCTCAAGCCATGCGCTTGCCTGTGAAGGCAGCCTTTACAAGTGGCTATTGACAAGAGACTTGAGGCATTCCCCGCCCACCCCCTCGACCAGGCGCCGACGTCGGGCCAGACAGGCTGGCACCAGGGATATACCACTCTCAGCTATTTGTAGCTGTCGGCGGTGAAAAGTAACACCTCGCGAGGGAGCCCCATAGGGCCGAGTGTTTGCCGAAGAGGACGACAACGACCCGGGGTGCCTTCGTCAACCGGGTGCAGCTTTGCCATGCTGCATGGGTTTTGCAAGGGTTGATGCTTTTGCGCCCGATTCAGACACGAGCCAGAAGATTTTTCTACCAGGGCCAAACGCCCTCCCTGTTCTTCTGACGTGGGGTGGCGGTTGGAGGATGCTAAGCATCTCGTCAAAAACTTTGGATTGTTCGGGATCTGTTGGTTGAAACGATGAAAAGTTTGTAGTTCGAAGTTTTGGAGTTGTTGAAAAGTTTAGGAACTTTTGATTCGTTGCTGCAATTGCTGCTTACAATGAGTAAAGATTGACTTCGTGTAACTTTACTTTGGAGTTCAGACTGTGAAACGTGTGGTGCAAAGTTACCAAGATGAACAGTGGGCTACAATGAGCCAAAAAAAAATTGAAGAACTGTTTTAAAGAAACCTCTAAGTATTAAGTGTCTTGAAAATTTGTTGAAGATCTGCAAAAAATCAAGGCATACAGAAATTAAAAGAAACCAGAAATTTCAGTTGGTGTTTTATGGACAGATGATTTTCCAGTGGAAACAACTTTAAGGATATATTTATGGAAGTTTTGGATTATGCTAATGCAAACCATTTATAAGCAGAATCAACAGTTTCGTACAGCTGAGCACAAACTTCTTGATGGAAAATCCCTTTAGGATGACACTCTCTACTTCTCAGCCAATCTGAAGCCATCAAAGAATCTGACACAGACTTGAGCAAAGAACTTCGCAGCATGGCCGATTGGAACCAACCTGGTTCAGCACAATTCACTAATGTGCCGGGTGGGTTTACACCTTCCCGTTTTTCCACACCTGGATCATGGTTACCTGGCATGGTTCCACCTGGAAAGGACAGCCAGATGCCCAATCGTGGTCCATATGCCTACCCTCCGCCGGTGCAGAACTGTGTGCCTCTAACTCCTGCTGTGGCTATGCCAGCTGCTTATCAGGGTTCAAGACCACCGTACAGTGACCGGTACATGACGTCAGTGCCTCATGACGCTGTGTCAGGGCTTCGTGAATGCCATGGCACCTATAGAAACAATAGTAAGTAACCCTCTCGATTGCAGATCATTTTCTGTGTAGTATTGGTTCTTAGAAAGCGGCTTTGTGGATGTTCATATAAGTATGCACATATGTATGTGTGAATTTTTGTATATATCTGAACATTTATATAGAGCGTATTTTGAACCTATCAAGAAACCTATCAAGAAGTGCTTGATAGGTTTCTTATAGATCTAAAAATATACTTGTCTTCAGATAAACACTTTTGTTAGGTACATACTAAATACTATATACGTGCTTACATACATACGCATACATACATACATACAATTCATACATACATACATACATACATACATACATACATACATACATACATACATACATACATACATACATACATACAATACATGATACATACATACATACATACATACATACATACATACATACATACATACATACGTATACATACAGGCATACAAGCATGCATGCATCACATAAATGCATACATACACAATACACATATGTATAAGTGCATATTATGTGTAAATTTAATTGCTGGATGTAATTGCTCTTGATTGTTGGTAACAAACTTCTTAACTTCTTCATAACTCTTTGTTGAGAAAGTCTCACAGTTTAGGGATATCTGCGAGTTGACTGAAAATGCGGAGAAGGACATAGGTTGATGAAGATGGTGATGAGATTATAAGAGCAATGATGCTGACGACGACGACGATGATGATGATAAAGAGTTATATCCCTTCCAGGAGTTGTTGCTGGTAGCATTAGTAATTGAACTACACTGTGTCCCAATTGAACTGACACCCTTTATGTTTTGGCAAGATATCTGTCAATTCTAAAAATAATTCAATGAAATTTCAGATTGAAAGAGGGATAAATTATCAATATTTTTCTAACATTTCATCGAATTCTATCAACATGGCCAAAGTTATGAACATTCAAAGTTGGACAAATGAAATTCGAACTTTCCAACACGTAAAAGATAAAAGTAATTTTTTTTCAAATTGCATACTTACTACAAATATGACGTCATAATGACTTCATTTCCATTTAAGCAGATGATAATAAAAGAAAATGCTTTTCAGTAAAGATGATTTGAGTTTGTTTAAAATTTTAAGACAAAAAACAGGGAGCAAACATGTTTTTGAAAAAAATTCATGTTGCTACAGGACAGTGCTCCAGCTCACCAAGCGAGAGAAACTGTGGATCTGCTGTTAATAGAAACTCCATATTTTATTTAACCCACTCTTTGGCCCCCAATAGCCCTGATCTCAGTCTGCTAGACTACAAGATATGGCGCATCCTTCAAGAACGTGTTTATCAAACCTGCATAGGCATACGTGACGTTGACCATCTCAAACAGCAAGTAGTGGAGGAATTTCCATTTTGATCAAGGAATTGTTGATTGTGCAATCAATGAATGGCAAGATCACCTTAGAACAAGTATTCAAGCTAATGGCAGGGATTTTGAACATAAACTTTAAAGAACAACATTTGACTTAAATTAATTTAAAATGTTGATGTCTTCATGTTTTTGTCGAATTGTAAAAAAGTTCAATAAAAAATAAGAAATGAATTTTAACATGTTGGAAAGTTCGAATTTTGTTTGTCCAACTTTTAATGTGCATAACTTTGAACCCTGTTGATAGAATTTGATGAAATTTTCGGAAAATACTGATTATTTATCCCACGTTTGATGTAGAATATTTTAATTAATTAATTTTAGAATTGACAGATTTATTGCCAAAGCAAAAAGGGGTATCAGTTCAATTGGGACACAGTGTATATGTATCTTACATTTATCTTAGAAAGCTTTCCTTACTGTTCCTTACTCAAAAACTATTATCACATTGCATTAAATCGCACCCGGTGCCGGAGTTAGGCATAAGCTAAAAAAGCTACATCTTAGGGCCTCACAATCTGCAAGAGCCTACGAAAGTTTTTGGGGCTTTCAGAAATGTTATATGTACGAAAAGTTTATGTGTGTGCGTATATATTTATATGTATATGTATAATATTATGTAGAACCTTTTAAAATGGCGTGGGTAGCAAATTCTCTCACCTAAGTAAATGCATTCATTTGAAAATAATTTGAATTTTTCACGTTAAATGCCTTGCTGTTAAATAATTAAAAGGCATATATGTTTCTAAGTTTTGTGAGACCTGGTGTAATTTTTTAACAAGGGGCCTTCCAGCTTTATATAGCTTAGGGCCTCACAAAGTCTAAATCCAACACTGATCACAACTGTTAGATCTTTTGGATATCTATGTGGTACCATGTTTATAAGGTTCTTAAACTGCTATATAAATAGCCATGTTTATAAGGTTCTGAAACTGTGCTATATAAATAGCCATATGCATATATATAGCAAGTAGTAGATGCCAACACATTCACATTGTGTGAGTATCATCCGTATTTCGGGCAGATCTCTTCCATGACCAGGGCAAGGTGGCCTGGTTGTGGACTGAGGTCCCCGCATCTTCAGCACAGGATTTTTATGGTTGGCCATCAATCTGGAATGGTGGCGTATGAGCTTCTTCATCTGTTATTGTCTGGATTTCGTCAGCATTTGTTTGATTGTGGCTTAGCTTTTGGAATTACTTCTGGGGAGCTGCTACCCAAGGAGTTTCTCACAAAGGATGTCTAGATAATCATTTGATTTTCGATTTTCTTATAACAATTAGAGGGGTAACTATATATAAGTAAGTAAGTAAGTATGTTCTTTATTGAACCGCTTGCAGACGCACTGCGGCTTACAAAACACAAGCATGCAAAACGAGGCGCAATAAACAGAATAATTGATAAGTTAAATGATGATTAGTTGAAGATGAAATTAGGTTAGATTTAACTAATAAAGTTTGGAAAAGGTATATAACATTCTAATGATGAAACCCCAATAGATAAGTAAAATGGTGATAAGTTGGTGAGGATGAAATTAAGTTAGATTTAACTAATAAAGTTTTTATTAGGTATATAACATTCTTATGATGAAACCCCTGCGGGTCATCTTATCGGCTCTAGGGCGGAGATCATAAATGCACGCCCTCACAGGGGGGAGCAGAGCATGGAGAACGTGACCTGGGTTACTCAGAACGGTTCAAAAACAGTTTAAGAAGGATAAATGCATTTACTGAAATTAAAGCTAATGGAGTTTAACAGAAGTATTGCATTAATTTGGGACTTTTTCAGACTTAGTTTCTAGATGTTGGTAGTCCAGTGGGGACCAAGCGCTAATGTTTTCCAACTTTGTACCGAAACATCTTGCAGTCGTTCAAGCTGTGGCATGAGGTGAAGCTTTTATTCACGAGCTTCATGCCAACACTAATGCCAACCATTTATAAATGCAGGCACAGCAGTGGAATAGTTATGAATAGAACTAATCACCAGTTGAAAGTCAAACTAAATCAGTTCATATACATTTAAGTACTATAGGGTTCATATTCCATATTCTGTATGCATTGGTCTGTTTTAATTTAAAACAATAGCTGCTGATGTTGGTAATGATGATGATAAAAGTGATGTTACTAATGTTGTTACACTTGATGTTATGAAGTGGCATTAACAAGGTTGTAAACCAATGTAACCTGTGTTATGTTGTGTTATAACTAAGTAAAGAAGTAAGTAAGTAAGTTATAAAGGAAGTAAATAAGTAAGTAGCCTCTTTTGCATCTGACAAGCTCACATGCATTACATTGTAAACGATTATATACAAATTTGAGATAGACTAACCGGAGATGATTATATTATACCAGCAGTAACTCCTGCAAATGATGTAACTGTTTATCATCATCATCGTCCTCATCATCGTCATCAGCATCATCATCATCGTCATCATCATGATCATCGTCATCTTTCACACATCTTTGCTCTTATGATCGATCACCATCTTCATCAGCCTATATCCCACTCCACATTTTCAGTCCATTAGCAGATATCCCTAAACTGTTAGACCTTCTTAACAAAGAGTTATGAAGAAGTTAAGAAGCTTCTCATTTATTGGCAACCATCAAGTGCAGTTACATCCAGTAAATTTACACATATATGCACTTATACTTATGTGTGTGTATGCATTTATGTAACGCTTGTATACATGTATACATATGTATGTTTGGATGCATATATGTATGTATGTATGACTTCAAGACACTTAATTTAGCACTTATTATGTACCTAACAACAGATACATTAATTAACAAAACTACTTTCGAACAGTTTTCAACAGTTTCGATATAACAATAGGTAGCATGAAAGGATGTCCTCTCTGCTGCTGGCAACAATGATCACAACAATGATGATGACAATAATGATGATTACTGCTGCTGATGATGTGCAGTTAAGATCTCATTGTATGACTTATTACTGGCCATCTGGTGATATCTTTAGTAGGAGTGCTGTTTGTCAGTGGCTAATTGGTGGTGTTGAATGATAGACAAACTTGCCTGTCCCGGAATATACTGACGTTGGTTTGGATTATCCAGTGATTTATTTGGTCCAAATGACTGACCAGTTTTTCCCAGTGTGCCTCTTCAATGACCAGTTAGAGGTGGTGGTGATACCCATGGGTTTTGATCAGCAGAGTAGCCTGAACTTTGAGCCAACTGCCTGCAGTCAGCGTGATAGTGACTTATTTCAAATACGTAGTTGGTGCATATAATTAATTATATCATGCATATAATTGATTCCTAAAATAATCATTATGTTATAATACACAAAGTATCAACTGAAGGTGAATCAAATGCTGAGGTATATTTCCAGTGGATAGGTCTCCAGACAGGGATATACAGTAAATGGTGGATATGCATGCATTGAGACAGGGAAACTTATCTAGAAACTGAATCTAAATGGACTTAAAAATCCAGAGAAATTGGACCAGCAACTTAATCAGCTAGGGCAAAACTACCTCTTGGCAAAACTGTAGGAGGGAGTTATAAGAGAACCTACGGTGAATAGTGAATAATGGTGAGTCAGAGGAATAATAATCGATATAAAATATTGTGGTTAACCAGAAAAAAGCAGTTAATCATATAGTAAATGGACTATTAATGAGTACAATTCGAAAACAGACCAAATGATACAAAACTAGGCATTCGTGGTTTCCAACAAGTTTATTTCGATGCTGTATTACTTTTATATTCTGTAGGATGCTTGAAAACCATTTGTTCAGTCTTGGTTTTCTGATGAAGAAGTGCTGTATAAATCTGTGATTGCATTACTTTACTGTTACTACATTACATTAGTGGGCATTGGGTAGAGGCGCTTTATAAATTTTGAAATACAATACAATACAATTACATTACAATGACTGTGCTGCTCCCTGTAGGTAGACAATAATCCAAATATCACTGGGCAAGGTCAAACTGAGTTTCCAGTTGAGTAGGTACACAGTGGGAGCAGAGGGCAGAGGTATGGTCATGGACATGGGGGCAGGTCTGTGTATTTTACAGAACCCAAGATGATGGGCGAAATGCACCGGTGCAGGTGTTAATTATGCTAATTGGTGTTAATTATGCTAATTGGATACAGTGTCCCTCTGCCATATTCAATTACCTTCTTTCATTTTTGGATGGATGGCGGGTGCATCACATCTGACCTGGCAGTGGAATTTTTATGTACACCACCGGTGTGTGTGTGTGTACTGTGAATATGAATTGCCGGCAGCTCACCTATTCCTGTGCTTCCTCTCTCTAGAATTGTTAATTTTGGAGATAATCACTGATTTTGTAATTGGACTGAGAGCTAGATGACTCAGGAAGCAAATTGCCCTTCAAATGTGTGCTGTATAAGAACTTTAGCAGGTTTGTATGTGTGCAAGAACTGTATTTATATATATATACATATACCCAATGAAGTTCTTATATTAAACAAATATATGCATATATACATATAATGTGTAGCCAACAAGGATAACTGAGATAAGAACCTTGGGAAGTTAGGATAATAGAGATATATTTAGTTAGATTTAATATGCTTGCAATATATATATATATATATGTGTGTATATATATATATACACATATACCCATATATATATGTATATCGTATATCTATATAATTATATGTATATCGTGCATAGGCAATACGTATTGTATGTATTATTTACACTTACTAATTCCATAGAAGTTGTTTTAGATTGGATAATAGTGGTATTTATAGGCTGGTCAGATATGGTTAGTTAGTGAGTAACCTGGGCCTATAGATTAGTCTACCACTTCAGCCTTAAGTTTAGTGCTTTTGCCTCCGGAGTTATCCAGCAAAGTCAGTGTTTCCCCTTAACCACTGTATACAAGGTCAATCAGAGAACTGCTGAAGACCATCCGGTCATAAAACTTTAATAGCTTCAGAGTTGCATGGGGCAGGTCACGGTCTGAACAGGGTACTTAGAGGGCACTAAATCAAAGGCCTGCTACAGGGACATGGGTTGTTAACTGATGCCGCTATCTAATAATTAAATTAGGTACGTAATCTGTCCAATTGTTACTTACTGTAGCTATTAGTTCAGGTAATACTGTGTTGTTTACTAAGCACACGTGTGTGGGAGGGTATCAAGAGAGTAGGTAAGGTAATATTTGTGTTAGTTAGACAACAGCTATTATGTAATAATTATATTTAGTTAATAAACACAGACACTGCAAGACTATTAATAACTTATTAGATAAGATAATTAATATTTTACTCATTTATTTGCTTGTCAACTTTATTATGCATCCTGAAAACTGAATCCTGGCTTCAGAAGAAAAGCCAAAGTCTCTTCCAGTTGACCACATAGGTACTAAGTTGAATGCTATTTATTTCTTAAAACTCACTTATTCTGAACTGTTGGTTTGTTTGTTGGTTTGAATGTTGGACAATGTGAAGACAAGATGAAAAAAGAATTCTTACAGCAGAAATGAGTTGGCTACGGACGAGCGCAGGGATTTCAAGATTGCAGAAAATAAGAAACGATGACTTTTTATTAGGTATCCAAACAACTCTGCCAGACAAAGTCGTTCAACGAAGACTCTGATGGTTTGGACATGTAGAGAATGCCAGTTGACTGAATCCCACACAGTGCACTACAGGCAAGATTCAAAGGAAAATGAAACAAAGGCAGACCAAGACTATGTTGGGTAGTGTTGGATAGATAGTATAAATGAGGATATAACATCACTTGGACTAACTCTAAGGGGGGGGCAAAAGACTTGACAAATGACCGGAGATCATTTATTTGTACCCATCACTGCCAAATGGCTGGGGTCAGGAACTGATGATGATGATGATGATGGTGATTGATGATGATGATGATGATGATGATGATGATGATGATGGTGATTGATGATGATGATGATGACGACGACGACGACGATGATGATGATGATGATGAACCAACATGACCATGGATGTCTTTCATTCTGGATGTGACTTAAACTTAGTTGTATTGTGCTTTGACCCTAACTCAAATTTCATTTATGGCTTTGCTATGAGAAACTTACTTCTTGTAATGCTATGCTGAAAATATGCAACATTTTCATACTGCATGTTCATAGAATATTTGATCTCTTAGAGAAGCCATCTTTTGGGTATGATGGGAAAATGAAGAGGGGAATGGAGATGTGGGGAATCAGGGATGCACTACTATTGCGATGCAAAATGAAAGTTAAAAAGGGAGACTATCTAACGAATTGAATGACTTCCATGCATAGTGCCATTATTATAATGTACAACTCATCATTATTGCTTAAAGTGACTACATCTGGGAATGTACTATCCCCAGACATGAGTATAATTCAGTCTGAAATCCCAATCAGGATAGACGTGTACCCTTTACGAATGGAAATACAAAGGTAAGAGGAAAAGATCCACTAAACGTACCCACAGATATAGACACACACACAAAAACAGACATACAGACAAACGCAGGTCTAGCTGAACGATTGTTTTTAAGTACGTCTCCCAAAGCCAGCCTTCCAAGGAAAGTTCAGAGGTCACCAGATGCTTAGAAGCAAATCAGTGTCATTGTATTTGCTCAATTCTTTTAGCTTCTTTGATCACCGCGTGTGAAAGACTTACGAAGGGGCAGCAACCAAACGGTACCCCATAAACCGGCCCTACCCAACAACGGATGGTACTTTCAAAAATTTCAGAGACCCAGATCTGATCAAATAGACTGACAAAATCGAGTTTCATCGACAAACAAACTGCGCGCCTTCGGAGATTTTAATTAAACTCTCGCGGATGCGCCAGGTTATGCGGCTTGCAACTGCCACGGTTTAGGTGCAGGGACATCCCTTCCCATTCAGACCTATCTGCGCATAGTAAACGGTTGCGTCGAGGTAGACACAAAGGCGCCGCTAGTCTCAGCTAGACGCGATGGCGCCAACGCGGCCTGCATAGATAAGGCTTGCCCTGCACGGTTTTGTGTACTGTGACCTCAAACCCTAAGGAATATTAAGTGCCTGTTCGCATTGAGTCACCGACCGGCTTGCTTATTGGTTGTAGAAGAGAGGACCTGAACGTGTAACTGGCTGAAGAGTTGGTAGTTCGGAGAGTTAGCGTAGCTCGGAGGCCCGAGTTTTACGTTATCTAATTTCACACGGACCCTGCCTGGCCATACGCCTCTCTTACCCAACGAGTACCACACGGGTCTGGCGTTTTTCACTTGACTAGGCCGACTGATTAAATGTTATTTATTTCTGATCTTCCTCTCTGGTTTGGGTTGGTCCTGTCTGCAGGGTAGGAGGGTTGTTGGGGGGTTGCTGGGGTGGGGAGTGAAAAGGAGCTGCTGTAAGGGGGTGCCCGGTTTGTTGTGGTGATCTCTGGAGGTCAACATCCAGGTCTATCAGCATCCATTTCAGGTTTTATTGCCCCAGGCCATAGGAGTATCTTAGGAATGCCGAGCCGTCAGAGAGTAGGCCCTATGGTTCTATGGATCATTTATGCCCAGTTTCAGCTTTTCCATGTTGATTTGCTAAGTGGAACAGACTCTGGCAACAGGATGTAATGGAAGGAATTGAACAGATAAATCATTAAGAAGTAACCACTGAGACTTAATTACTACTATATTAACTAATTGGATTACGTCCTCTATTGTTACTGCTACAATTACTAAATTACTGTTGGTATTATATAATTACTGTGTTTCACATAAGCTTGTTAAGAGTAATTATTGCTGCACTTAGCTACTTCTCGTAGTGTATTTCCACTGCAATATCTTCCTATTGCGGTCCTGGCGGGAGATAATACTGAAAAAATTTATGCAAAACAGTTGAATATTTAAGAATTTAGATATTTGCAGTGCAGGATGGATTTAATGTAGATAATATACATGAGGACATAACATCACTTGGACTAATACTAAGAGACCAAGGACAATGGAGGTCATTTATTCGTACCTATCTCCACCAAATGGCAGGCATCAAGAACTGATGATGATGATGATGATGATGATGATGATGATGATGATGATGATGATGATGATGATGATGATGATGATGATGATGATGATGATGATGATAGACTTACTGTGCACTCAACAGAAAAGAGGATGTTTGGAAATATTTCATATTGCTTATGCATAGCATATGCTAACTCTGAGGACTTACTTTGAAGGGATATCCACACACTGGGGTTAGCTGTGTACCCAAGGGTATCCATTCCCTGAGGCTATTTGAGCAGTTTTATGGCAATCCCTTGTCCTTTTCCAACCTGCTTCCTGTCCCAAGACACCCAGTGACCCTAGTTCAAAACTTTAGGTCACTGGATTAGGTGTTCTATATTGACATCTGTATGTGCGAATGTATACATTGTTATTATTACCACATGGGTGTAACATATCACTACTAGTATAAGTGTGTGTATCAGCATGAAGTGCTATTTATATATTTATGTACATTTATATTTGTTGTTATAATATGTACATAATGTAGATTTACTTCTACAGGATTTTTATTTTTACTTGAGATCATTTTGGGTTGTGCCTTATAAATACCATAAATAATGTCAGCTTGTGTACTGATTGATGGATGAAATTATATCTGCTTGCAAATTGGAAGGTTTTTTGATGATGCATGTAAGGAGATCACACTTAGGCATGATGCCAGTTACCTTAGAAAGCTGCCAATTATCTTGGTATTACTGTTTCTAACATGCCAGCTGTTTCATTATTAAAGTTTATCCTAGAATGTTTGACCCTGTAACCTAGTGTTAGGCTGATGTTAAAAAGATGCTACCTTTAGGTACCGTGACCATCAATGGTTTGAAATGTTTGTATTCTCGAAATGCTATGAAATGTTGGCTGTACTCAGAGGTAAACGGTTTTAGCTCTTCCTAGAACCGTTCCGATGTGTACCACTATCTGTGCCAAGTTTTATTGATAGCCTAACACCTCACAAGGCACAGGTCTGCGAAGTCTTAGAAACTGCTCGCAAGATGTGGTGGTGGTTTGAATGCTGCTCCTTTGTTTGCACTTTGTTTGTTTGTTTAAATTAAGCTAACCAGATGCCCGATTACATTACTCCTTACGGGACTGATCGGAAATAACTTTGCACTGGACAAATAGTCGCCTCTGTCGAACCCACTACTGTTCGCGTGGGAGTTCCCAAAGCACTGAGAAGCGTGCTCCATCTAACAGCTACTGATATAGGATTGTTGGAAGACCACCCAATGTATTTTAATAATGAGTGTCTATGGACTCCCCCCCTTCCCGCCTACACTTGAAGCCAAATCCTTGTTTGTTTGGACAGCCTTAGTTTCTCTAATAAATCTCTTACAGTGTACTGGAAGCCCGGTTTTCGGTCCTAATTTAAAATCTGGCCAGTTTTCAGTTAATTTTTTCCATTGTCATAGTTAATTTGTTGCTGTTTAACGACGCTGTGTCATAACGAAGATGATAAGCATCACCCTCCTCCGTTATCCAGGTTAGAAATGCTGATTAGGAATGCGGGCACAATACATTTGATATGCTATGGACGTTTGCAGAGGTGTCAAACTTCCGTCTCTTGGTCCTAGGTTTGATTTCTGATGAGTCTTGTTCAGTTGACCGGTTGTTGTCCAGCTCACGAGGAAAGGTTGTCCTGTTGCTTAATTCCTGTTGCCATGCTTGTCCTCTTTTCGAAGATCTGTGAACTACAGGACGCTGGATGAATTAGTATGTTGATTCAGCTATGCATGTAGTTAGAGAACTATTGGAGTTGAACATTTTTATACTGCCTTTATACAGCATCTGAGACGTGCTTACCCGACTCTGGGACCCTGTAAACAGCCTGATTTACTATTTCTGAGCCTCTGTTAACACGTTGACCGCCGCCATATTTTTCCTCCCCACACCACAGACAAGTGGGAAAAAGTTTTAAAAGTGGTATAAATATATACATGCATACATACATACATACATACATACATACATATACACACATACATACATACATATACATACATACATGTATGCACACGTACACATGTACATACATACCTACATACACATGTACATACATACATACACACGTACATACATACATACATACATTCATACATACATACATACATACTACATACATACATACATACATACGACATACACACATACATACACACATACATACACACATACATACATACACACATGCATACACACATACATACATACGTGCATGTATGTATGTATACATGTATGTATGTATGTATACATATTTATGTGTCTATGCATGTATGCATACATGCATGCATGTTTGTATGCATAGGCATGTATGTATGTATGTATGTATGTACGTATGTATGCATGTATGTATGTATGTATGTGAGTATGTACACACATGTATGTATGTACAATTGTACATGCATATCTGGATGCACATGCATGTATGTATGTATGTATGTACATGTGTACGTGTGCATACATGTATGTATGTATATGTATGTATGTATGTGTGTAGGCACGTGTGGTTGTATCTATATGTATGCATGTATGTACATATGTATGTATGTATGTACGCGCGTATGTATGTATGTATGTACATACATACATGTATGTATGTACATACATGTATGTATGTATGTATGTACATACATGTATATATGTATGTACATACATGTATGTATGTATGTACATGCATATATCTATGTACATGCATGTATGAATGTACATAAAAATAGTACGAGTTATCTCGTACTCGGCGCTATAGGTAAGAAAATAATGTACGAGATATCAAGTACTCGGCGGTGAACGTGTTAAGTTATATTTTCTAAGCTTTTGTAAATTTCTGGATATTCTGGAAACAGACCCAGTTGGAGAGATGAAACAACTATCTCAAACCTGCAACCTTCAGGGTCAGGTTACCATTGATTACACCAATTCTTTTGCATGCATGTGTGTGCATATATCTGTATGTATATATGTATGTATATGTATATCTGTATGTCAGTCTGCCTCTCTGTGTGTTTGTATGTGTGTAGCTAGGAACTTAACTATTGTACCTTTGAGGTACCTCTCAAAAGCGTTGCCTGCTCTAACCTAAATGATGCCAAGTCACCAAGTACAAACAGTTAATGAATAAGCCTATAGTCAAGATGACTAAAGTCACCACTAGTAAGCTCCCTCAAATACGAAGAACGCAAGTTCCGGCAAATTCATCCAGAGCTGATAGTAGACACCTTGCTTGGAGTTCCACGACTAAGTGGCATTGAAGAAGGTGAGCATCAACAGATGATGAGACTCCTAACACACGAGACTCCCAACACACGAGACTCCCAACACACGAGACTCCCAACACATGAGACTCCCAACACATGAGACTCCCAACACTAAGCAGTCACTCATATATGGTAGAAAATGCTAGAGTTACGTTCCGTCTGTGGAGGATGACATTCTTTGGCACTCGGCCAGTTGGTCATAGAACGTCTTGGCCTTTCCAGCTGCAGCTTGACACTTGCTTTAATCATCTGTGCCAAATCCTCCGCACTATACGCAATTCGCTGTCAACTAAAGCTGCTTCTATCCTGATATGTGCATTCATATGCACTAGGGTGGACTATGGTAATGCTATTTCTGCTTACCTCCCTCTCTTTGTGAATTAATCAACTTCAATCCAATTAAAATTTGCAGCTTGGTTAATTGGTGGGGGATTCCAAAGTATGGTCATATGTCTGACTACAGGCATCCCGCCTGCATTGACTGCCCTTGTGGAGACGCATTGAGTTTAAGATCCTTGTGCTGATGTGTCCCTGCTTGGTCCGTTGTTTGCCATCCTACCTTGTAGAGAGCTATGTGTCATCATTACCAGGTAATAAACCTCTTTGTTCTCCAACACATGGTAATCTTCTTGTACCCTGGCATGTACTGCTACAAAACACTCAGAAACCATGGCAACAGAGAGAAATTGGCCTAACTCCAAGAAGACTTAACTAGGTCCCATTAAAAGTCCATATTGTAGAAAATTAAGAACCAAATTCTGCATGTGACCAACTAGCTGATCAACAATGACGAGCTGGTCCATTGGTCCATCTTGGCCATGTGTGCCATATATCTATATATGAATGTTTGTATGTATGTTCATGTATATGTGTATGTATGAATGTATGTATTTACTTGTATGTATATATGTGTGTATGCTTATATCTATGCATGTATATGTGTGTAAGTATGTAGTAATTTATCAGGTGGTAACTCACGAGTCGCTGCTTATGAGTTTCAACCTGACTATGGCATACAACCACACACAATCTGATCTTACCTACCTCGCTGATTTTGATTTGACTGAGTGCCTGTGAATAAGATATTTTCTGAAACTAAGCTTGATTGAGTGTTAAAGAAATTCTAGAAGTACTGTTACCATTTGGTTGTTTACAGATTACCTATGATTGGTTATGAGTTATCTCAATATACCTACAGTAGTAATTGTAATCATAATTGAACATCTATATAACACATCTTCAGGAAGACTACTCAAGCGCTCGAACCTGAAAACATAAGACAATCAAGTAGAATCATTTTCAGTCACTGCCAAAGTGGAGGTATTGAAAGTGTCAGAAGGTCATGTTGCAGTTTGCATGGCAGGGCCAACCAGAGTGAAGCTGATTATGAGCTACGATCTGATTATGAGTTACCATGTGATTATTAGTTACCATGTGATTATTAGTTACCGTGTGATTATTTGTTACCGTGTGATTATGAGTGACCATTTGATTATGAGTTACCATGTGATTATGAGTGACCATTTGATTATGAGTTACCATGTGATTATGAATGACCATTTGATTATGAGTTACCATGTGATTATGAGTTACCATTTGATTATGAGTTACTAGCTGATTATGAGTTACCTTATGATTATAAGTTACCATGTGATTATGAGTTACCATGTCATTATGAGTTACTATGTCATTATGGGTTACCATGTGATTATGAGTTACCATGTCATTATGAGTTACCATGTCATTATGGGTTACCATGTGATTATGAGTTACCATTTGATTATGAGTTACCATTTGATTATGGGTTACCATGTGATTATGAGTTGCCATGTGATTATGAGTTTCCATATGATTACGAGTTACCATTTGATTATGGGTTACCATGTGATTATGAGTTGCCATGTGATTATGAGTTTCCATATGATTACGAGTTACCACCTGATTATGAGTTACCACCTGATTATGAACTACCACTTGGTTATGATTGCCTACCTGACCAGCTGTTAATTTTTATTTCACTGCTTCCAATTCTACATTTGCCTCAGATGTTAAACATAAAGAGTCCAACTGAATGGAATGTACAGAATTGTTGATTTGATATCTGTTACTGCTGCTGTGCTTTCCTCAGCAGAGGAGATTCAAGAAAACAGCGTCACCCACCCACATAGTACTTGTCAGTTGTCCATTAACCCTTTAAGGCTGGGTTTTGTTTGCTCAGCATAGTTCAGTATGTCTTAGAAAGGGTCGAGCGAACCACCAAGCATTTATTCAGATTTAGTGCATGTTGATATGCCTTCTGAGTCATTTGCTCGAGCCGAATGCCGAGCCAGCGAGTGACCATGCAGTGAGAAATGTCACTTTGTCTTGATAGTTTTATGGCAGGAGCAGGCTGTTGTGGCTCGCTACCAAGCTGACCTGGCTGCCGCAAAAATTTAGTGTGATCCTTGCTACCAGCCATGCTCATGTGTTGTGTATCCAAGCGATTTTTACAAAGAAAACAAGAAAAAATGGAGGAAGATGAAAAGCTGTCCACTTAACTAACCCCGCGATGTTGCCATGTGTATGACGTGTTGATGGCTTCATTGTCTTGGCATATAGGTGTGCGTGGCCAGCCTGATCTATCTCCATCCCGTCTTCTCATGGATAGTGTATGGTAGTGTACTTGTTTTTACCTGAGTTCAAGAGGAGGCATTAGTGGTGTAGAAATCATATATCTTCCCGTCCTATTATGAATTGAACCCCCAGCCTCTGGGCTAACAGTCCAACATGTTAACCACTTGAACAGCATGCTGTACTAGTAATTTTTATGTAAACTCCTGCAATGTTACAAAATTGATTTTGAGGGAGGTTATTATTTCGTTTGAGGCTGCTCTGTAGTGTAGTGGTTAGCGTGCTAGACTGTCAGTCGAGAGGTCAAGGGTTCAAATCCCCGCCATGGTAGAAATTCGGTTCAAAGTTTCTGCTCCATCTGCACCGCATAGCCAACTCGGCCATAGGAGTACACTGACAGTATACTGTTGGAGGGGGGAATGAGACGGTAAGGGAGAGGACTGGCCACCCACCCTCGTATGCTGGGGCTAAGAAAATGAAGTTACTAGCACTTCATGCCCATGGCTGCCTCAGGGCTAGCTTATGGTACTAATCTTCTTCTGTTATTTCATTTGTCACATTTTGCAAGCAGTTGCGTACTTGCATGAAATGTATTTAATATACGAGAATCCATACAAAAACAATACATATCTGATAGACTGACTTCTATAGTGCCAATAATAAATCACTTAAGTGTTTCTTTTTTAGCCGTTGGACTAGGAGCGCTCCTGAGTAGGTATCTTGAAGGGGTGTTATATAAATTTTCAGAATGAATGAATGAATGAATGAATGTCATATGCACAAGGCATCAGTGGATGGTAACATGAAGTAAAATCGCAGTCAAAATTCAACATGGTTTCTTCAAAGCATTGTGAGTTTTGATTGCAATATCACTTGAAGAGAGAGAAAGAGAGAGCAGCCCTTACACTAGCACTGAGGTTGCCATAAGTATGAAGTGTTAGCGATTTCTATAGCGATTTCAATTTCTTAGCCTTAGAATACAAGGGCAGGTGGCCAGTCCTCTCCCTCACCGTCTCATCTTCCCACCGACAGTGTACGGTCAGTGTACTCATTATAGCTGAGTTGGCTATGGGGTGCAGGTGGAGCAGAAATCTAAACCAAATTTCAGTTCTGATGGGGATTTGAACCACCGACCTCTTGATTGACAGTCCAGCATGCTAACCACTACACTATGGAGCACCACCATCAATTGATGCATTGGGGATTATTATAACGGCACTATACAAGTCATTAGATTAAAGTAGAAACATTATAATCCAAACATTATAATCCAAACATTATAATCCAAACATTATAGTCCAAACATTATAATCCAAACATTATAATCCAAACAGTCTATTTAAAATCCAATTCACTACAAAACCATGCAGTATAATGCAATTTATAGAGCAATATTTCCTGCCAACTGCACATTATGCGATGACAAGGAGTGTCAGGAACCAACACACCTGGTGATGGCTTGTGAAAACTAACTATGTGTAAAATATTCAGTATTCAGTTCACTGCACAATGTTTGTATATATGAAAACTCTTTTGTAGAATCACAGTGCATGGGCTCTTCTTGGCCTTCTCCCAACTGTCATTCCAACTCTCCTTACGAATTCCAGGTAAGATTAATTTACATTTGAAGTTAATTAAAATTAGATCGTATTTCTTATCACTCTTTTAGCTTCCTGGTTTTTTTTTTACCTTTCATCCATCTTCTTTCAAGCATGTTGATCAATTTGCTTGTCTGTGATCTCTTTCTAGGACTTTTACTTCTTGTACATTTTACATTTATGCTTTTAAAGAAATGCAAAATGCAGTACAATATGAAATACAAGTTCTTTGCAATTTCTTAGATTTCAAATCAGATATCATTTGTTGATTTCACTTTAGCTGCAGATTCAAGCATTCATTCATTGATTGTGATTAGTGATTGATTATTCTTATTGATTATGATTATTGATTGATTATTGTTACTGATTATGATGCTTTTGAGTGTGGTTATGATGCTACCTCTTGAGTAGATAAGCTTGAAGGGGCACTATATAAAACCTCTGTAATAATATAAATTGCAGTAGCTATTGTATTGTATTGTATATCCATTGGATATACCTTTACAAAGCTATATATGTTTTGTAATTTTAAATTGCATTAACAGCTTACAGGTGTTCACTAGAGCTTAGTAAGCCTGTTTAAAATGTTTTTTAATATGACCTAAACTGTCACATTTAATTTGTTAAATTCACCTTAATACACTGTGTCATCTACGTCAATCTTCTGTTCTATTCCTGATGTTTTCCTTTTGATTGTCTTATATCCTTGGATCTTGACTTGTATGGAAGGTGACTGATTTTTAAAGATTTTTGCAGTGATTCAGCACCTTTGAATTAATTACCTGTGTTGAATTAGTGGGTGAGTTCTGAGAGGATACGTAACTGTGATGTAAACGTAGATCTTTAAAATTTCCAGAGCTAAACAGGAGCTGTGTCAGAGACACCAACTTATGCACCAGCACAAAATCAAATCAAGTTCTGTTGGGTCAGTTTCAATGCCAGATCAGGATTTGGGAAGTCGAGTCGGGGATGGGGGGCGAGGGTGGGGGAGAAGAGGACACCCTGTTGCCATAGTGGAAACCCATTTTTATAGTGATCCATCCGTGGAGATGGGGGAGGCAGGATAGTACAGTTTGTATGTGATCAGATTACGGAGATGATTATCCTTGTAGCAGTTCTGGTTATTGTAACAGAAGGCTGATTTGTCTTTTGACTTCACAGAGCAACTTAGTGGTTTGCGCTTAAGCAAATACGGGTTTAAATTAACATGAATCTTAATTAAGTCAAGTCTGACTGATATATGCTAATTGAAGCTGCTTTATCTCAGACTTTTATCAGCTGAGCTTGGCCTGTGAGTTAATATGGGCAAAACTATTGCTTTTCTTAATTGTAGAGAGTTGGGGTGTGAGGATGCTTTAAATTTAACAAGTGAAAGTAACGCTTAAATAAGTTTGTATGATTTTATACCTTATCTATCCATAATAACTTCATCCCTGTGGTTATGTTAACTTTGAAGTTCATATTGACGTTCTGATTAAATGTTTTCTCCATCTTGATGCTGTGCTAGTTAAGTCTTGGCGATGGACCTAAGTCCATGGCAGGCAAAACTGTTGGTCTTGGAAGTGAGACCTTGGGCTGTAGACATTGGTCGAAGTTTCTGCCTCTGTTTCTCTGTTTCTCTAGACTTTAGACGAAGCCGTTGACTTTGTCTAAAGACCTTGTTGAAAAGTTATGGCTTAATCCATTGCATTTTGGCTTAATCCATTGCATTTTGGCTAAATGTCTTGATACTTATCTTATCTTATCTTATCTGAACATTTATGTCTAAAGACCGTGTGGGGCGTGGTGGCTCAGTGGTAAGTTCGGCGCCTTGTGACCGGAGGGTTGCAGGTTCGAATCCCACTCTATCCGCTGCGTACGGACCTTGGGCAAGTCGTTCACTCGCAATTGCTCATAGCGCTTCGGTGTGAAAATTCCGGCACAGTATCAAATGCTGTAGTCGGGACCGCCTCTGAGTAGTAGTTGACTTCGAGAGGCGCTATAGAAATATCCGGAATAAAAAATAAATAAATAAATAAATAAATTTATAAAGCGCTTCTCTCAGTAGGGCTATACAGAAGCGCTCTCAGTGTGACAGCTCCGTAAACAGGTAGGTTTTTAGGCAGCGAAGAGACGCAGGGGTGATTCCCTCTAGAATCCTACTATGGATTATAGAGGGAAGGTCATTAAATAATACTATCTTGTGACAGATGTTTTGAGCCTGATTTAGTATTTTCATATGTGACAAAGTATTGATCTTGATTTTATTTGCTAATTATGAATTATGTAATTTTAATCAGAAATTTGTACAATGCCACTTCCTGAGAAACCAATCGTAGATGCTCTCTATTCTTGTCTAAGAGGCAGTCTTGTTGTCCTCGAGACCAAGGTCTTGGTCTCGAGTGCACTCGAGTTCGTTTTTAAAAGTCTTGGTCTTGGTCTTGGTCTTGAGGTTCAAGGTCTTGGTCTTGGTCTTGGTCTTGAGGTTCAAGGTCTTGGTCTTGGTCTTGGTCTTGAGGTTCAAAGTCTTGGTCTTGGTTTTCCAAGACCAAGACCAAGACCGGCTGTCAACATGAATAGTCACTTAACAAAACTCAAGGATTTTAATAATTTATCCAATAATTACTAATACAATTGCTTTAGTATTTACACGGTGTGAGTGAGGCTTTACTGTTGCTTTTGACATTTATTTTGACCCGGTTATTTACCATGGAATGATTTCAAAACAGACTCACAATTTGTACATTTACATCCGGTACTTGAAAAACTGCTCTGTGTGCCAGTGAATTCAGCACTGTAGAACGTATTTTCACATGGCGGAATTTTTATGAGGCCACAAGGGTCACGTCTTGGTCAGAAAATTCTGAGAGAATTGGTTTTTTAAAATGCAACAGGCATATGGAATAAGATTTCGCACGAAGGATTTTTGTAAATACGAATTCGGAATTCTCTGCAGTCTGCATTTGGAATTGTTTTCTTTGAATAAAATAAAAGATTCGTGTTTTAATTAAAATAGCGAGTAGTCTGACTTGACAATTTTTTTTAGTAAGGAATAGAAGTCTGGATATGGTTGTGATTTTTGGGTATTGTTCTCGGTTTTGGGCTTGAGTTTCAAAGTCTTGGTCTTGGTCTTGGTCTTGAGGTTCAAGGTCTTGGTCTTGGTCTTGGTCTTGAGGTTCAAGGTCTTGGTCTTGGTCTTGAGGTTCAAGGTCTTGGTCTTGGTCTTGGTCTTGAGGTTCAAGGTCTTGGTCTTGGTCTTGGTCTTGAGGTTTAAGGTCTTGACAACAAGACTGCTAAGAGGTGTTAAAGTTCCTGAGCAACAAAATAGTTCACCAATAAGCGAAGCAGGGTCCAGATAACTAGCATCTACAGCTCAACCATTCGATTCTTCTAGTGAATAATCGTTGATACCCTTTTGAAAGTTAAATTTTATTGTTATATCTGTGACAATAAAGTAAGTGATCGTGATTATTTTTGGTCCTGATATTTGTAACATCACTGTGGTTGTGTTAACTTTAAAATTCATATTGGTGTTAATTTAATTTGGTCTTGATATCTGTGACAAAAGTCTAGGCCTGGAGAGCTTTTCAAAGAACACTGGTGTGACAAAACTTCGACCTTCTCTAATCCCTGATATGCTACGGCGCTATACAAATCGTCATTATTATTATTAATATTATTAATATTGCTATTGTTATTTTTATTATTATTATTGTTATTTTTATGCCCCGAGGTAAAAAAGATCCCTCAGGGACTTCAAGATTACTAAAACTGTTAAGAGTCTGGAACGGCTAGAGCTCCTCGGGCCGTTATTATTATTATTATTATTATTATTATTATTATTATTATTATTATTATTATTATTATTATTATTATTATTATTATTATTATTATGAGTACCATTTCATAGTTTTACATTCGAATCAAAGTTCTCTCTCTGGTTCAGTTTTTCAGACCATTGATAATGCTGTTTGGCTTGCAGTTACTCTATCATCAAACGAGAGACCTATCAATGTCTGTTGAAGTAGAGTTTTATATACATATTTCACACTTTTCTTCCTCGCATTTGGACGTGTCGGTGGAATCTTGTGGCCACTTGATCAGTTCGTATGGCTCTTGAACTGTTTGACAGTGTGCTGATTAGTGATAGTTTACCACTTCATTGTTCTGCATTATCTTGGACGTAAGATGGCAGCTGTGTGTGCATTTCAAATCACTTGAATTCTCTGTTTAATTAATGGAAGTATCATCCAGTTCGTCTGCGATAAGGTAGAAGGGGAACTATCGTATGGTTTTCTGTGAGGTTATGTTTTCTTTGCGAACTCAGCTATAATGAGTACACTGACCATACACTGTTGGTGGGAAGATGAGACGGCGAGGGAGAGGACTGGCCACCGACCCTCATGTGCCAAGGCTAAGAAAAAATGAAGTCGCTAACACTTCATACCCATGGCTGTCTTAGGGCTGGCTCAACGGACTGCTCTTCTCTTCTTCTATGTTTTTTTATTTGTAACAAACTTTTGTATTCCATCCTATGAGGAGGTGTTTGAACTGTTGTTCACACATTCATTTTTAGCTTGTGGGAAAGTCGTGATGTTGTTGAAGTGGTTTAATATTTAAGTGATGCCTGCCAAGGAGGTTATGTGTGCTTACATTAATGCTCATAGTTCCTCAAACATTCATTTTGAGCTTGTAAGAGAGTCGCGTTCATGATGCGTTCTTGAGTGTAACTGTGCTTTAAAGCTTTCGTTTCTTTGTGCGAGAAAGCCTTGTTCTTATAATGCTCTTAAAAATATTCATGTTGATCTAGTGACAAAGTTGTGTTCTATGCAATGACTTCGTGAGAAAGCAATGAAGGACTTCAAGACAGTTTTAAAAAAATGCAAACAATTGGTTCTTCTGCAAACGGTCACCACACTTGATTTATTTGCCTTCTGATTTCAAACAAAGTTCTTTGTTCTGTTATGTTGGCTTCGCTACTGAGTGATGTGATCCAAATGCAGGAAACACAGAACTGCAGATCATAGATGATTTCTGTTGTTAAAAATATCTGTGAGCAGTCAGTTCTATCAAACGACAATAGAAAAACTATGTGATAGTTTGATGGTGATATATGTGATAAGACATGTTTAGAGAAACTGTATGATATTTTAATAATGTTTCATTAAATACGTGGTATGCATTTTCTTCACTAAACACCTTACCCATGGTCACACCTTTTATGGTAACCTAAAATAAAATGTACTTTATGAGTTTGGCTTTCACGTGGTTTCCAGGACTTCTCAGTTTTGGCGATTTTACCTGAAATATGTTTTTAATTAAGGACATCTTAGGAGTGAAAACTAGTGTTAAATGAACAGGTCTTATTCCTGCAGCCTCCCTTTACTCACGCAGTTAACCAGCAGCTTATCTGTCCGTGTTGGGGGTGCTCGATAGCGTAGTGATTAGCATGCTGAACTGCCATTTAAGAGGTCAGGAGATATTTGGTTAAGATTTGTGCTCCACCTGCACCCTAGCCAACTCAGCTATAATGAGCACACTGACCGTACACTGTTGGTGGGAAGGTGAGATGGCGAGGGAGAGGACTGGCCAACCGCACTTGTATGCCGAGGCTAAGAAAATGAAGTCGCTAGCACTTCGTTCCCATGGCTGCCTCTGAGCTAGCTTGAGGAACTGCTCTTCTTTTTCTATGTGTCCACATAGAAAACAGTTTGAACGTGTTGCTACTATTCCTAGATGCATGACACTACTACTCTGTGACAACTGAAACCAAAATCTTCTCCATGGTCTGTGTAAGGATACCCCACAAAACTGTGGATAAACTTTGTGAGCGGTAACTCACTTGCAAAGCTGTTACCTATCGTGGGACACATTGCACTGTCACAGAACAGCAAGGTCACGTGACACATTTGAGAGCAGTCCATTTTTTATAATCCAACCAAATCAAATCTAATAACTTCTGTAGAAATGCACAAGGCATCAGTCAACGGTTCTTCCAAGTGAGACCATAATAAGGAAATTAAAATCTGTGGGAGAAGCCCATTCTAAATCCAGTGAGCCGGAAAATCCGACGCGTTAGGTCGAGGGTCCGTGTAGAAACGTTTAGGTTCATAACACATATGTATGCATTTACATACTTACTTATCGCCGGTTGTGTTTTAATTGCAGGCCACCACAGATGGATATGTTGCCGGTTCACCTAATGCAAGTGCCAGCAATGCTGCCTACATGGATGATGAGGTCTACCCCATGAGGCGAACGTTCGGCAAGTGTTATTCGCTTAGCATAGAATTAATTAGAATTCATGTCTAGAGTTTAAGCCGAGCATTAATGCATTTAAATCTGCCTAATCTAACGGCTTTCTGACGTGAGTAAAATTGCTAATGCCGATAGCTTGAATTTAAATTGGGAATATTGTCTTACAGTGACTACCTAATAGCTATGTAATCGTTTCCTACTGTTGTCAATTATGTTGTTGTGGTACATATAATGGTACTTTTCACTTTCGCTAATGGTACTTCTCACTTTTGTTAATGATACTTTTCACTTCCTTTAATGGTACTTTTCACTTTTGTTAATGGTACTTTTCACTTTCGTTAATGGTACTTTTCACCTTCGTTAATTCTACTTTTCACTTAGTTAATGGTCCTTTTCACTTTTGTTAATGGTACTTTTCACTTTCGTTATTGGTACTTTTCACCTTCGTTAATGGTACTTTTCACTTTCGTTTTTGGTACGGTACTTTTCACTTTTGTTATTGGTATTTTTCACTTTCGTTAATGGTACTTTTCACTTCATTATTGGTACTTTTCGCTTTTTCACTTTTGTTTATGGCACTTTTTCACTTGAACAATAGAATTTTTGACATAGTTGTGGAACAATAATCCTCTCATTGCTATAATGGTGCTTATGCTGCTTATGTTGAATTGCATCTTGATGAATTGTGTTATGCTATTTTTATGTAAGAGTTCTTTTGTCATTTATGTAACAACATTTTGTCATTTACATAAAATATACTGGTAATTGTTCTTTGTCGTTTATATAACCTCACTTTTGTCAGATATACAACCGTACTTTGTCATTAACTTAAATATAATGATAATTGTACTTTTGCTGTTTGTGTAATGGTACTTGTGATTAATGTAGAATGGTGATTATAGTTTACTTTCTCCTGTAGCTGGTCTCTTGTCTATGGACCTTCTATCAATCTTGATCAGGATCTTAAACTAACACAATCTTTGTTTTAACAGTTTCATCTTTTCTACGAATGAGTATCTGTGATTAAACTGGTTCTTTTGTGTAGGCCGTTTTACTACTGTTAGAGTTTACTATTGTTATTATGAGCCACTTTGCTATTAAAGAGTTGGAACTAATATGGGCCACAAAAGGGAGAGCAGGAACTACCAGTAATATGGGCCACTTTGCTATTAAAGGGTAGGAACTAAAATGAGCCACTTTGCTATTAAAGAGTAGGAACTAAGCTGAGCCACTTTGCTACTAAAGAGTAGGAACTAAGGTGAGCCACTTTGCTATTAAAGAGTAGGAATTAAGGTGAGCCACTTTGCTATTAAAGAGTAGGAACTAAGCTGAGCCACTTTGCTACTAAAGAGTAGGAACTAAGGTGAGCCACTTTGCTACTAAAGAGTAGGAGATTATGAACTAATCTATTGGGTCAGTTGTGAATTTTTGTCCCCTTCTTTTCTTTAACAATTTGAGCAGATAATCTCTGTAATCTGATAGCTGCTGATATATCTCACATGATGAATTTAAGGCACTCTTCAGATCAACATTTAAAGTGGGTTGGAACGCGTGGGAATGGCGCTCTCACTGCTCTCGAAATTCTTTGCGTGCGTTCCCACTGCTCATGCATGCGTTCCAATAAAACTCTTCTTTGGAGTTCCCACTGCTCACCCAAACCACTTTAACCACTGCTTCAGGTATTGTTTCATTTGTACTTATACAAACAGTAATCAGATTAATTTATAACAGGCATTATCTAGGAACAGTTGTATCAGTTCTTCATTCATCAATTATATCTGCCTTACTGGTCGAAATCCTCCAAAGTAAATCTGTATTATGCATTTAGACAGTTTCTTATCTCTTCTTGGCTACTGAGTTATTAAAACGGAGTGATAACTTCCAGGTTCTTCTTCTCTTCTTGTCTATATAATCTGACAAATTCTTTGTCAGCCGGATAAAACATATGAGGTGCCAACAGATGGATGTTCGAGTTAATATACCATCCGAATCTTCATTAGTTCTGCTGACAGTAATTTAGTGCAATGCTTCCTGGAGATTTCTTACTTGCGTTGATGCTTTTTATGGATCTGTTTGATGCTTTTTATGGATCAGTGTTATGTTGTACTATCCGGGATAGCTGAAACCGAGCAGTGATCTGGCATCATTTCTACATATCATATCATATCATATTTGGAGATTTGTATAGCGCTGCTAACAGCTGCGGCCATTCAGTAGCGCTACCAGCTGGAAGGCCCCAAGAAAAGAAAAAGGTTTTAAGAACGGAGAGGGATGTAGGGAGCGATCTCTGACCTGAGCTGAGACTTTGTGCTAACCACCGATCCGGCATGAAAGAACTCCTGTTTGGCACTTCCAGTGGTTGGTGTTTTTGTATTATGTGGCACTTCCAGTTTTGTCACTTTCCATAGAGTGGCACTTTTCACTTTTTGGTACTGTATAGTGTCTTGTGCATTCCAGTGTGTGTCAATGTCCATTAACTGGCACTTTCAAGTGTTTGTCACTTTCTATTGTGTGGCACTTTCCATTGTTTGGTACTATTTAGTGTTTGGCTATTACCAGTGTGTTTAAGATACAAAGTGGTTGCTTCAAGGGAAATGAGAACTTGTTTTTACAGTGCAAATACTGACAATTACATCACTTGTGGCTGCATTCAGCAAGTAACTGTAAAGTAACTGTAACAAAGTAACTGCAAAAAGTTACGGTAAAAAAGTAACTGCACGGTAACTTTAAAAAAGTAACTGTAAAGTAACTGTAAAAAGTAACTATAAAGTAACTGTAAAAAGGTAACTGTAAAGTATCCTAGATGCAGCTTGGATGCTTTCTGCTTTTGTGTGATGCTCTACAAATTTTTTTCAAATTCGTCTTCATTTGACTTTTCCGTTGTTTGGTGTGTTCCAGTGCGTGGCACCTTTCAGTGTTTGACACTTCGAAATGTTTAACATTTGCCAGTCTAGTTCCTGGTTTCATTTTTGTCATCTTTGCTGGGCTCCGATAGCATCTGGTTTCATCAATTTGGCTTTGAGAACTTAAGAAAAATGAGATACCTAAATTTTGCATTTGTTATGAAAATGTCTTAGTTGGAGCTCCAATATAAGTAATGTAATGCACAGAGCTTCTGTACTGCCCGTTAAAGATATTTACCCAAAAGCATTTTTGGCTCGGCTCCTGCAAACGGAAGTCTTTAACGTGCATACTTTGTTTCCCTGTGTGTTATTAATATTCCTGTTGATGACTTTTCCTTTTTAGACATACGGTAGCTAGCACTGATAGGATGACCTGACTTTTCTAATGGATTATAGTTTTGCTACTGATAGGATAACCTGACTTCTCTATTGGATTATGGTTTTGCTACTGATAGGATGACCTGACTTCTCTAATGGATTATGGTTTTGCTATGGATAGGATGACCTGACTTCTCTAACGGATTATGGTTTTGCTACTGATAGGATAACCTGACTTCTCTAATGGATAATGGTTTTGCTACTGATAGGATAACCTGACTTCTCTAATGGATAATGGTTTTGCTACTGATAGGATAACCTGACTTCTCTAATGGATTATGGTTTTGCTACGGATAGGACGACCTGACTTCTCTAATGGATTATGGTTTTGCTATGGATAGGATGACCTGACTTCTCTAATGGATTATGGTTTTGCTACTGATAGGATAACCTGACTTCTCTAATGGATAATGGTTTTGCTACTGATAGGATAACCTGACTTCTCTAATGGATTATGGTTTTGCTATGGATAGGATAACCTGACTTCTCTAACGGATTATGGTTTTGCTACTGATAGGATGACCTGACTTCTCTAATGGATTATGGTTTTGCTATTGATAGGATAACCTGACTTCTCTAACGGACTGTGGTTTTGCTACGGATAGGATAACCTGACTTCTCTAATGGATTATGGTTTTGCTACTGATAGGATAACCTGACTTCTCTAATGGATTATGGTTTTGCTACTGATAGGATAACCTGACTTCTCTCGTGGATTATGGTTTTGCTATGGATAGGATAACCTGACTTCTGTAATGGATTATGATTTTGCTATTGATAGGATAACCTGACTTCTCTAACGGATTGTGGATTTGCTACGGATAGGATAACCTGACTTTTATAACTGATTGTGGTTTTGCTACTGATAGGATAACCTGACTTCTCTATTGGATTATGGTTTTGCTACTGATAGGATAACCTGACTTCTGTAATGGATTATGATTTTGCTATTGATAGGATAACCTGACTTCTCTAACGGATTGTGGTTTTGCTACGGATAGGATAACCTGACTTCTCTAACTGGTTGTGGTTTTGCTACTGATAGGATAACCTGACTTTTCTAACGGATTATGGTTTTGCTACTGATAGGATGACCTGACTTCTCTAATGGATTATGGTTTTGCTACTGATAGGATAACCTGACTTCTCTCGTGGATTATGGTTTTGCTATGGATAGGATAACCTGACTTCTGTAATGGATTATGATTTTGCTATTGATAGGATAACCTGACTTCTCTAACGGATTATGCTATTGATAGGATAACCTGACTTCTCTAACGGACTGTGGTTTTGCTACGGATAGGATAACCTGACTTCTCTAACGGATTATGGTTTTGCTACTGATAGGATAACCTGACTTCTCTAACGGATTAAGGTTTTACTACTGATAGGGTAACCTGACTTCTCTAACGGATGTTGTTTTTCAAATGCCGTTTTATTTTCCTATAGTTTATATTTCACCTTATCACCAGTGGCACAAAATTTTTCTTTCGGTAAAAAGAGAAGACCACTTCTGTGTACAGTGGAACCTCTTTGTAATGCTAGCTTCAGGAGGCATATCAAGTACCACTTTGTGCAGCAGTTGTGCTGTGATGATGTCATGTTCTAAGGCTGAATTAAGTTTGTGATTCTTACCTCTGACAGCCTTATATCATGATTCAAGTTATAATAATAAAATCTCTAGTTTTTCTGTGCCAAGAAAGTTTAATTAAGGAACCAGTTGATTAACATATAGGAATATATAGACTGCTTGTGGTTTTCAGTGCTTGTATAGCGCAGGATACAATGAGACATGTTATAAAAACTTATAAGGGTATACCGTTGTGCTTTGAATGAAAGGTTCAGTGGCCATTCGAAATTGCTAATTATGGTATTTTTCTTTGTTGTCTCCATAAAACAGTCCTGACAACACAGTAGCTGAGCTTCTGCCTGGCTGGCTTCAGTTCCCTCTTACTCTGCCAATGTAATTTTACCATTTCACATTGCGCCGTATATTTTTTTACGAATTTTTCCCATGAGGTATAGGCACAGCACAACATTGCAGGCAGTGCACTTTATTTGTTTTGTCCCACTACTACTTGTTATCTTTTTGATATTTTATCAATTGGCTTTCAACTCGCTGTGACGTGTGTCACAGGGTGTGGCACAGTAAAACAAACTGATCCTTCATTATTTTACTGCTTTTCTTGCCTTTTTAATGACAACAGTGCATTTAAAATGATGGAATATGAAAAATAGAAAAATAATTTGTTAGTGGAGTTGTAGCGTTATGTACGTATTAATGAAGTATGTTCTACTCTGATTATGAATTAAGATGAATACTGTATAGGCATACTCCTTCTCAGATCCTAATTGGGGGAGGGGGATTGCTGCAACTCGCGCTGTCTTAAGGCTTTTCATTTCTCATGGGGCTCCTCGCACTGGGGGCGATTCTGATTACGTTGTACTGCAAGAGGCACTTTATAATTCATTAATACAATACAATACAATGTTAATCAGTGCTTATATAAAACCATTAGCAGTATTTACCATAAGCAGGATATGCTGAAAGCAAGTCATACCATATGCATTATGCATTATACTACATAAGCATTTAATTCCATATACATTGTATCATGTGCTTCTCAAGCAGTGAATGCCACAAGCGGTGTATATATTCGTACATGTTAATAAACTGGTTCCTTAATTAAACTTTCATGGTATTGAAAAAATACAGAGTTTATAATTATGACACTGTAAGCATACTGTATTGCCAACATCTATAAATTTTTTAAGTGACAATTTTTTTGCACTTTCATTATAATATTATACCAATATCTTCTCTTGGAGATACAGTGCTTGATTGAGCCGATATCTGTACACATTTGTTCAGATTCTACGAAAGCCATACAGTTCCATGCGCTCATAAACTTTCCGGCGTTATTTGCAGTGCAGCGTATCTAGCCATTTTGCTGAATAACTGAGTGATTTTGCATCTTCGGGAGGAACTAAACGACGACGCGGTGTTGTCCATCCTAATGGCTCGCGTTGTTAGTTATGAGCCATTTCCATTTTGTGCAACAGTCTTTCGCTTCGCTTGTTAATGCTGGTCAGGTCTCTCTCGATGGTCGCTGACGTCCTTATTGGATTTGTTCGGCATCCTGCCGACGTGCACACGATCATTGTTAGAAAGACTCCACAAAGGGGCGTCCGACTGGGCGGAAAGTTATGGTCGTGGCAATTTCTTGTAGGTACACCAGTTGCTAAGCAGGTTCGCTTTTATTGACCATAAGTCGAAGCGTGCCATCTCTGCCTCGCGTCTCCCTGTCTCTCTCTCGCTGTCGTTTGCTTTCCGTGCGTAAGTCGAAGTTAATAGCGTGGAGTGGCAGTCAGTTGACTGTGGCTCGCCCTCTGAGTGTTATGTTGGATCGTAGGTCTATCAGACGGTGGAGTTTGTTTATTTGTCGTGATGCTGTGTAGGTCTGTCTCACCACAGGGAGTTTTCGGCATCTCTGAGTTTTTGCAGGTGCTTTCCCCGATGGGAGATTCGTTTTAGAAACCTTGCTGCTGATATTGCAGAAAAAATACCAACTTTACCAACTATGGTAAAATGAATTTAGGAGTTTGTAATTCCGTGCATTGTTTTAAGCAAATCAACTCTAGTTGTTCCTTGATTAAAGGAAAGATACATTCTAACTCCAAAGCTGTGTAACAGTGTATTACAATGTAAAGTTTGTAAAAATTTACGATTTCGATTATGATTACGAAAGTTACGTTGAAGTGCATTAGCATATTGTAGGTCAAAATAATAAATTCAGTGCAATAAGATTTTTGTGTCTTTACAGTTATTGAATGACCATTTGTAATGAATAATTGTTATATTTTCAGGGAAATCTTGCAATCCGATGCCTTACTATAGAAATCATGGTTCACAGCAGGTACGTGACAAAAGTTATTTGCATATTGAGCAGGATTCAAAATTATGCAATATGATTTGTTACTGTTAAAATTAAAACAATCGTTTTATTAACGCTGTTATAATATTATGGTAATTATTGTACATTTGTACATAGATTGCTTTTTTTAACTAGTCTGTATCTCAGTTCAAGTATATACATGCATTTATTAATTTATTACAAAAAAGATGAATCTGCTAATCGTATTTGGGAAATCTAAATTTGTTTCTTTTTATGTGTCAGTTTGGGGTAAATGCTTCTACACCATCGGTATCCACACAGTTGCCAAAGACATACCACCCCCAGTCTTTCTACAGACCAACTTCATCAGGTAATTTTTGTTCTTTGACATAAGTTCCTGTGAAATGCTAATAAAATGTCAGTTTTGTATCTGATCTGCATGAGTCTTCTAGATATTTATATCGTTGCATATGATTTAACATCAAAATTATTATTAAATTATCATATTTTGTGTTGGCTTACCTTTGATGTCTTCACAATGTGGTTCCAACAAATGTCTTTATTATTATGATGCTTTTTGATGTTGTTTAATTAGTAAAACTTTTCTATTTCTTTTAAAATCTCTCTCAGTCTCTTTGCCTTTAACAAAAATGACAGATTTCCTTAAGTGTACCATGGGCTTACATTTAGCTTCTCTTTTCAAATTGTTTAGTTTTTAATGTCTCCATTACTGTGATGCTTTTAATGTAATATAATTAGTATTATTTTTCAACTCTTTTAACATTTTTGCTCTGTTTTTTCTAAATTTTATTATCTTTTTTATTACTTCTAGGTTTTATATTATCTCGCAACTTATTCACCAATGTGCGGTTCGCTTTTGGTTTTTCAGTTAAAGAATATTAATAATAATATTGGGTTTTGTTGCTTATGATATCTTTATGTTAACTGCTGGAATTTGTTTGTTCTATTTAGACAGGTCAAATGGTGGGACGAATTTAGCTGATATTAAACGAAGGACCAATGCTGCTACAGTAAGATGTGCAGAATTTATTATCCAAAGTATTCAAGGCAATTTAAACTATCCGCTTCTTCCTCATTTTGAAAGCATTTCACTTTGAAAGAGTATTCTTGCGCTTGCTGAAGTGTTAAAATAATTTCATGTCTTGATTTTGATGTAAATAAATTAATTAACTTGATTTCTTTTATCTCTTGAGCTGTGTTTTTTGTGGCTTAACTGGTACTCAAGATGAAATCTTATCTATTCTTATCTGGTTGGATCTATTCTCATTTTGCTCTTTTGTTACATGCTTCTGTCAACATAATGATCACGACTAATGATTTTCTTGGTTCCTGGAGTTTTGGAGTTGTAATTACCGTAATAACTTCTATTGTGCCAATGTCTAATGCACAAAGCATCAACCGATGGCACATCAAAACCAAGCCGTAATCAGGTCAATATCCAGAAGATCAGTCTATAAGACTTTTCATATTTTGTTTGCTTAACTGGGCAATGTACTGACTAATAGTGCCCTTCAGAAAATTGTAAGACTAGTTGAGATTCCGAAACTAAGGTAGTTCATTTGAATAGCCAAGCGTTGGGTTATAACTAGGCAGAGGTATCTGAATGTTTTTTAAATTTGGGTTCTGTTGAAACCACAGTCACATTTCACCTCATGTGATAAACTTGCCTTGTGCATTTACATGTTGCATAATTTGCATGTTTGCAACTGTTTTGGAATTTTCAGAGTGAACTCTTTTGGGGTATCTATTTTGCTTAGGCATACTGTAACTCTTCGGAAGATATCCAGCCAAGGCACGTTGCCTATAACCCAGAGGCACCTTCGTATGGCACTAGGGATTATTCGTATTTTCCAGGTAAGAAAACCATTCTAATTTATCTGTGTTCAACAGCTGGTAAAGTCTAATATTTATTTGTGATATTTACTGTCTTTCTTTTGGTTATTGATCAATTCTCATTGCTTGTCGTATGCCACAGTTGAAGACTTGACTGTGACTGTTTGCCCTCTGGTGTGTGAATGATGACCTCTGTGTTTCTGGTAGTTTTTCAGCAGTTTTGCAGGCAACGACCTTATAGAATTTCTTACTGGATTTAACCACTGTTTTAGTTGTTGGCCGTAATTTGGTTTCTTCTTTGTGTTTCTGCCCCTTTTCTCTAAGTTCTTGAAAACTATTTTATTTGATTGTGGTCTTATGGTGACAGGTGGGAAGTGCATCTGCGGAATTTCTCTTGAAGTGGAGCTATACAAATTTTTGTTCACAATTACAGTTTTCCAATAGCTAATTACTTAAATGCCAGATAATTAGCAGTGTTTGATGTTAGAGTAATCTTGATGAGCATTGCTTCAAACATTTACAAGAGTCAGATACTGCGTAGAATGGGTTACCTGTCGCCTGATGTGCATGGTGTGGAGGCCATGGTGGGCGACGCAGATGACAGCCTCCTGCGGTCAGTCATTTGGTGCAGGACTCGTGTGCTCCCTCCCATCTTCCCACCTACGGCTGAGCATCGCTATAGTCTAAGACCGAGGCCACATGATTTTTTCCGGGCCTTCAAGGATGACAAAAACTTCATCTCTTGTATAAAAAACAGTGCCTTAGTTAAATTAACTTTTAGTAAACCGGCTCTGCTCTTATTGTAATGGTTTGCAGTGTGTCAAGCCACTGATTGGAAATAAACGAATACTAGTGGTTTGTAATAAGGCCATAGTCTTGTTTACTATGGACTGTTACAGAGTACAGACAAATAAACTACTTTAAACAAAAGTAGACTTAATAGTTGACCTTTCCGCTACATTCACCCTGACAGATAGTTGACATTTACGCAACATTTACACTGACAATAATAATAATTCAACTCTCTGCCAGGGTGAGTGACAAAAATATCTTTTAATGCAGATGACACAGTTAGCTCTTGAAGCTATGAGAAAGAAAAAAGCAGTAGAAGATGATTAGTCTGTAGGCCAACAGCGGGGTTATGAAGTGTTAGTGACTTAATTTTCTTAGCCTCATGGGATAAAAGAACACGTCTGGTTCTTGATTTTTTTATGACCTGCTGTGCTCTTACCGCCAGGCAGCAGTAGTTGTTCCATACTTCAGCCTACAAGAAAAATTGGTCTGAATTAAGTCTGCATTATTATCTGAGAAAAGAGTTAGAAACATGACCTTTTGTATTAAATTAGAGAATATTTAAATTACTTTAAAGCTGTGTTGTGATTAGCTGTTTGATCGTGATGACTTTCAGCATTTATCTATTGATGATGTGCATGATCCTGGAATGAAAAATGTGACAAAAGTGACAGTTTGTCAAATATCAGTGCAAATTTTGCTATTATTGTTTTCTATTCTTAGTGATTTGTTGATGTGAGTTTTAGCACATCTGTGCTTTGGCTTTTAGTGCATCTGGAGTGTACCTGGTATATTGTTAGGTAATTGGATTGATAATTTAAATCTAGTCTCCACAGTAGTGTTCTATTGGTTTGACAAAAATTTATTAAAATTGTTGTGAAATTTGATAACTATGTCATTTTTGTCACATCTTTATCGCAACAGACTAATCTTGTACTGTTATTGTCAAATTACATGTATAGTTGTACTGTAATCATCAAACAGCTGTACTATAATGATCAAATTGTAGTTGTACTATAATGATCAAATTACCACTGTACTGTAATGATCAAATTATAGTTGTACTGTAATGATCAAATTATTGTTGTACTGTAATGATCAAATTATAGTTGTACTGTAATGATCAGATTGTAGTTGTACTGTAATGATCAAATTGTAGTTGTACTGTAATGATCAAATTGTAGCTGTACTGTAATGATCAAATTGTGGTTGTACTGTAATGATCAAATTGTAGTTGTACTGTAGTGATCAAATTGTAGTTGTACTGTAGTGATCAAATTGTAGTTGTACTGTAATGATCAAATTATACTTGTACTGTAATGATCAAATTGTATTTGAAATGTAATGATCATAGTTGTACTGTTGTGATCATAGTTGTACTGTGTTGTGATCATAGTTGTACTGTAGTGATCAAGTTACAGTTGTACTGTAATCCTGAAACTACAGCTGTACTGTCATTATCAAATTATAGTTGTACTGTAGTGTTGGTTAGTTAAATGTTGAAACTCATTGCCAAGTTAGCGTGTCATCCTGGAATAGGTTGTTTACTAACCTAGGGTTTGAGTCCCTTATCCTCTGCATGCATTTGTTGTGCTATATTATTATCCTTGATCCATTCAGTCACCCGTGGTTTTTGTTTTCCAATTGGAAGCACCTTTAGAGTGTTTCGTTTGAAGAGGAGCTACTAAAATGCATGATTTTTTACAACCGATTTGCTTGTGGTATATAATTATAGTACGTGTTTTATGATTGTCTTTTTTTGGGTGAAGGTGTTAATCCGGGCATGATGGGTGATCCGTGGGGATCTGACCAGACAAACAGCAACTGTTCTTCTGCCACCAACTACTCGCCTTCTCTGCTGCCGAATCCAACGGGATACATGGATCCATCGCCTTCATCGTCATCATCATCCCCGCGGTACCAGGGCTTGCCCGTTAAGAGGGAGCAAATGGTGAGGCTTGTTGATTCGTGCTTGTTTTACGCCACTGCTTATCGCTTCGCAAATCTACTCGTGTAAGCCTTCAGAATTCTTTACCTTTGGCACTCTCAGTTAAAAGCTTTCGCTGACTTCAGAGGTTCCATCACTTAGCTCCATTCCTTTTCTAGCGATAACCTTTGAACTTTGCTCCAGATTTCACTTGAACCTTGAGGCGTTTATGGCTTGTCTAATGGTGCTGCAGAATCAATAAATTTTTTTCTTTGCTCCTTGACGTGTGAAAGAGACTGTTTTGCTGTCCTGCGTTATTTGTCTTCATTTTTTTTTGGTTGTGCTCCTTATATTGATTAAGGTAACTGCGCAATCCATTTCTATTAATTAATTAATTAATTACAGTGGTTTTCTGGGACAGTCTTCCGACTAAAATTCACTATGTTCTGTGTAATGCTGATCACACAACTTTTCCTCAAACAGTAGAGACACAAGTTTTCTTATCTAACTGATAGTACAGGTAGGACCCTATATGCTTACTGGGGAGGGGGGATAGAGTAATGGTAACACTCATGGCCAGGAGAGCATTTGATTGCGGTTCGATACCCATAACCCCCTCTAGAGTGGCGCCTTGTATGGCTGCCACACCGTGTGTTTAATTAAGATCTTGATTGTACTGTCAAGTTTCAATGTAATCTTACTGCATTCGTCAGTTTGAATCAATAAGGAAGATTATTATTATTATTATTGCTTATTACTGGGGTCTCTTACTTACTTACTTACTTACTTACTTACTTACTTACTTACTTACTTTTTACAAAGTGTTGTATTGCATTTAAAGTTGCGATCTTGTGTGTGATTAAGTTGATTCATTTCTTCTGCACTCTTTTGTTCCTCTGTTGATTCTGTTGAGGAGAGTTTCATGCAGAATAATTGACGAAGACTTGTGTTTCTGGGTGATCACGTTGGATGCTGAACTGTTTCTTCTTGCAGATGTATGTTTCCAATACACGAGATGCAGCGTATGGTGCCACTGCATCTGCAGCCACGATGCCACATATGGCACCAACAGGTCAGTTGATTATGATTAGGTTTACCCTCCATGTCCACAGGTAAATTATTCTTCGGGCGGCATTCTCTTTATGGGTAGAAGGAATTCTGAAGTGAGTAGTGAGTGGTTAGGTACATGTACAATTATGTAGCACCAGAATCAAGTTTGGTTATCAGCAGAAGGTTGTTCGATAATGATGGATGGTCCAGTGCCATGCTTGAGTGGCTGCAAAGAAGTGTGGCACTATGGGTGCCGGGTTTGTGGCACTTGGTGATTGTCTGACCCAAAACCAGAACAGAGAGCTCCTTTGAACGTATTATAGATTTATTAAACAATGAGCGGTACCTTTATAAATATGCAACCTGCTGTCCTGTGATATTCATATTCTTTTTATCTCATGTAAATTATGTAGCTCTTGTAATCTTGTGTGGTGTTGTGGTAGATGGTAATTTATATTCTCTAGGTTTATCTACTGTAACTGGAATTGTAAACACAGACTTATTTAGCCCCTCTGCAGTGAGGCTCATTAGAGGCACTCTGGTCTGACAATGTGAAGTTACAATCTAACTAACTGGATTCAAGTGCTTAGAGGTGAATCATATTCATAAACTCCAAATTTCTAAAGCACTACTCTAAAGCTAAACACAGGGTACCAGTTCATTCACTCATTCATGAGCACTGTGTCATGTCAGGTCAGAGGGGTTGTCCAGAGCTGTCCAGTGGAGATCCGAGTCCAGTTGCCAGAGAGACCAGAGAGAGGAAGAGCAGCTGCTGAGGTGGGTTTCGTTGAGGACGAGAAAGCTTGAGGATTGGATATATTGGAGTTGGAAGGTGAAGTGGTGTTATTGATTTGTTAGATTTGTGTGTTTGTGGGTTTCAAGTAATTGTATAAAAATTATGTTTTGTTATTTTATTCTGCAATGCTGCTTGTACAGAAACAAATCCGTGGAATTACCAGGAAGTTCATGACAATTCTAACTATGACAGGCGGCTTTCACTCAGGGTAAGTACGTTATGTTTTATTTAAAATTCATTAGGACTTTAATTCTTGTCTTAAGTTCCATAACATGGTAGCAGATCGAGCACTCACTGTGTAGTGCAGAGTGGATTGGTTCGAATCCATGCGAGAATAGTGAGAAAATCTTTAGCACACAATTGCTTTGGACTTCTATGTCAGGGTATGTTAATCAATGCTTGAACTGTGAGTACAATTTACTACACTGAAGAAATTTGACAATACTCCCTACTTCAGTATGTGGTGTTGGTTTTTGAAGCTGAGTGACAGAAGAAATAATTAGCAAAACAATGCATTGAACACCCAACTTTTTACCCATATTATCACAAGATAATTTTTTCGGATACCATTTGAATTTACAGAGTCATGCATTGCAATTGGCAAAGCCAGTTTTCTGTGCAGAGCATCACAGAAATAGCTTACTACTTAATATGTTCCAGAAACTGTTGTCTTTACAATGAAAATTGCTGATTGAATTTCATTTAGGTTGCTGGTACTGAGTCTGCCATGGCTGATGAAAGACTGAGGAACAACTCTGCTTGTAGTGGCAACACAGCTAATCTTCTCAGTATGTTTACCAGTGAATAGATTTAAATTATTAATGGAAACCCTTATGAGATATATTGTCATTGGAAGCGACCTCTGAACACTGATGAAATGAAGCCAGTAACAGTTAAGAATTTCTGATTGTGCCTGGTTTGAAGACTTTAGTTTGTGGCTGTGGTGGGCTGGTAGGATGTCTGATGGATACCATGAAGAAGGGCTCTCTCAGTTATGCAGTATTCATTCATTCGAGTATTTATGTAGCACCTCTTCAAGAGGGGCTACTCAGAGGTGCTCCCAACTCCATCAGTGTGAGTCACTCCTTCGTTTTTCATCATCTGTACATTATGAACCAGGACTATGAAGGTGGTGTGAAGGACTTCACTGGTGGGATTCTGTGTCTGTGAGAGTCAACTTCTTGTGACTTTCCCATTTACTTACTTACAGATGAACTTCTTCCTACTTATCTCGTACATCCTTTTAGCTAATTTAGGAGTGCCTTTAAATGGTACTGAGAAGCTGCTTCAAATATTGTAGATACATTACATTCATTACATTCACTTTAAGTGAATCATAAAATTAAGTCATTATATTTGCCTGGTAACCTATTCTGCTACTATGGATCAAAGTTTTCATGCTACCGATGCTGTTTTCATGCGAGTTAAGCACGTGTTCTGTCATCAGTGTTACAGAATGATGTCCTTTCAAGCGAGTGTTTATCCGGCTCGGCGAGGAAAGCGGAAAAGTGCGCCGAGATGGCTGCCTCAGGAAGTTCAAAATACGCTGGAGACATGGAACATTTCTACATGTCTTCCGCTGGAATGGCGTGCAATGCTGTAGCTAGTTGTCTGTCGTCTGTTGGACCGTCTGCCAAGCGACCAAGGTCAGGGTCGGAGGGAAATGTTCACGACTGAATCACAAGCATTTCTAAGTAGACCTCTAAAGAAGACACTAATATTATAATTTTTATATTACATTACATTTCGTTGTGTCTTTTCTTGCATTTGGATTATTGTTTCACTTTTTATGCAGCCTAAAGAAACACTGGTTAAATTAAAGTAGACATGTATAGAAGACACTAATATTGTAATTTTGTTTATTACGTTACATTACATTGCTTGTGTCGTTCCTTACATTTGTATTACTATTTCACTTTCCATGCAGCTTAAAGAAACACTGGTTAAATTAAAGTAGACATCTATAGAAGACACTCATAATTTTTGTTATTACATTACATTACATTGCCTTGTGTCGTTTCTTACTTTTTGTATTACTGTTTCACTTTTCATTCAGCTTAAAGAAACAGTGGTTAAATTGGCATCCAAGATGATGCTTGTGATGTCAAATACGTCTAGTATTCCTTGTGATTGTTAAAGGCCTTTGTTTTTAATATCTTTTACAGGCTTTCTGTGATGTCTTCAACAGACAGCAATAGTGGCAATGATGTGTAAGTTTAGTTTCTTTATTATCTGTCTTGGTATGAAGAGCATAGTACCGATACAACTGATACACAATTAAGTATAGTTATATTTACTGACTAATAAGAAATAAAGACGTAACTATATTTTGGGGGAAATTTAACTGTATAACTGATGTGAGTTGAAACGTTATGTTTTAACAATGTAACCACCTCATCCACTTGTCACCTGGAGATACCGGTTGCATCGAGTTTGCTTGCCCGGCCAGATATATACTGGCCAGCAGATCTGCATTAATTAAACTAGGCTGACAGTATGGCTTGACCTCTGAAAGTCAAATCTTGCCAATTCCTATGTCCAAAGTTCATGGTGATCATTATTGTAGCATCACGTTATGAATTAAATGAATGATCATTTATATGGTTGTAGCATACTTATGCAGTGCTACATTTAGCCTGGGAAGAAGAAGTTGAACTGTCATTGCTGTATTTTATGATACAATACAATACAACCGAACTTGATGATGCCTCTGACAAAGTTCAAAAGTTCACACTGAAGCTGGGTAACAGATAGCAGTAGGAAACAAGGAATAGACTGTAATCGGTAATTTAGAGCAAAAATACACAAAATATGTATCAGGCACCTTTAAGAGAATATCAACAGCCTTAACACTTTAATGATGAGCTGCATTGGTTTCCCAGTTACTTAGAATACTCTCTTTGTTAAAGTGTTAAGTTAATCTTGAGAGGCATCCGGAAGTATGAAATGTTAACGATTTCATTTTCTTGGCCTTGGCATGTTGTAAGGGAGGCGTTCTCTCCCTTGCTGCCTAAGCTTCCCATCAACATGTAGTACATGTACATTTGTTCCTTTGAGAACAGAACTTTTAAAATTTTGCGTTTCTGTCAATAAGATGTGATTTTATTACAGCAACAACAATGATGATGACGAAGAAGATGACGAAGATGAGAGTCCAGAGTCAAAACTGGAAAGGGAGAAACTTCGACGCCAACAGAACAATGCAAGAGAGAGGTACAATGATGTTGAATTGCTCACGGATTTGCTCTTACTAACCTTGCTGGCTGATTAGACACCTCTGCCATAATGAGCAATTGCTTAGATAAAGTTAGCATGTAGATTCATTATCATTACGTAATGGCATTAAATATAACAAATAAATAAGTTTCTGTTTGTCAGATTGACGAAAATTATTGTAATATTTAATGATGATGCATAGTACAACTAGAAGTGTTATACTGTTAGTATTGGCTTAAGTAAATAATGAATAAAATAGACATTGTTGGTTTTCTTGACAAGCAGAGTTCGTGTGCGTGACATCAATGAGGCATTTAAGGAGCTCGGCCGAATGGTGACGCAGCGGCTGCATTCGGACAAACCTCAGACGAAGTTGGCCATCCTCCAACAAGCCGTTTTCCTCATCACGTCACTTGAGCGACAAGTGAGAGGTAATCCGCAAGGAATTCTAGTTCGTTTCAGTAAAACTGACTGAATGATTGATTGAGTGATTAAGTCATTAATTAATTAATTAATTAATTAATTCGTTTATTCAGAGTACTTATATAGTGCCTCTTCAGTGCTGCTTTCTATGTCAGTACATACCTGGTTTGTCAAGTTTAAGTTTTTATTTATTACAGAAGCATAAGGTATTTGATGATGTATATGGCATTACTGTAAGTAAGAAGAGAAGTAGATAAAATATTTTAGCGCATGTATACAGAGCAAACTATGCATTTAGCTTATACATGTATAAAGAAATATATAATAAGAAACTGATGGGTCTTCAGTGAGAAGAGTGGGGTTATAACGGGTATTATAAAAATTATTGTTGCTGGAAAAATTTGTGATGTGTGCGAGCCAAAACCCATGTGGCATGAACCTCTGATGCTAATGTGCTAATTTTTTAATCAGCTAAATTAATATTGCGTATTTGAATCTTCCAGATCAGAATCTTACGCCAAAGAACGTATCCGTGAAGCGAAGGGAAGGTGGAAGTGCTAGTGACCTTCCCTGTGCTTCCACATCCACCTCCACTGACCATTCATCCCCTTCAGCAGCATCCGTAGCAGCAGCAGCAGTGGCGGCTGCGGCAGCGGCTGTAGCAGCGGCAGCATCGTCCTCAAACCAGGTGCGGGGCAGGCCACATCCTGACCAGGTCTAAACTAAGTCTTAATTGTTCTTCTGTGTTTCGTAAATAAGTCAGATTGCTGTAATGGTAACTGAAAATTTATATAGCACCACTTCATGCGAGTCTCATCAGATTTGTTCCCAACGTAGCACAATAAAACCACGATCGAACAAAATGGTCTTCAACCGTTTGCAAAAAAGCAGTAAAGAGAGACTCAGAAGCTCATATCGCAGGTTGTTAAACAGCTTGTTCCAGGAGGATGGGCCGACCGTAGCAAAATTTCTATGCTGGACCATGGAAGTAGCATGATGACATCATAAATTTTCAGATTCTTGATATCCGCCAGTTCATTTGTGTAGTAGGGAGTACCAATGCAGGACAAGACAAAAAAATCGTTCTTGGGGTAAAAATAAAATGACCGAATATGTTTCTATGTCTGGTTACTCTATACTTATGTCTGTCTGTCTGTCTGTCTTGCTGTATGTACTTCATTGTTTTAATTTTTTTGCTTTACATACTGAGTGTTATTTTTTTGTAACACTTTAGAACTATTGCGACCTTTCTAAATGGCATTACGACACACTGTGAACTCATTGCAGGAAATGTCCATCTGACGAGATTCATTTATCTGTTTCTCAAACCTCTGTCTGAAAGTTATCTGTATTGGTCTCTGTCTCTGTGTCTGTGTTGCTGGTGCAATGCAGATTGTGTTAGATGGCAGTTGAAGCATGCCAACCAGACTTCGTGCTTCTGAGTAGATCACCTTGAAGGGGCACTATATAAAAGCGCCTTAATAATAATAATAATAATAATAATAATAATAATAATAATAATAATAATAATAATAATAATAATAATAATAACAATAATAATAACAATAACAATAATAATAATACAGGAATGCATACTTACATACACACGTGTACATTCACACATAAGTAGATATGCTGTTTAAAATATCAGTCATCTAATCCTCAGCCTTCCAATTCTTCTCTCCCTAAACAACACTGCTTTAACAGCTGCTCTGCCTCCTCGCTTGATCTGGCCCTCATGGTAACCGGACTCGGACCCCCTTTAGGCTACTCTTTGGAAAACCCCTCTAATTTGATGCAGCGCTTGTAAATAGGCTGGTGCCCTGCGCTTGTCCTTTGAGTGGCGCTTTAGAACTTCAGAGATTACGATACGATCACTTGAAAAACTTGGATAATAAATGCTGTCTTTTGGTTTTAGGACTCCGACGTCAAAATGTCGACAGGCTCTCACGTTGATAAACAAAGCCATGGATGACAGGCTGCGGATGAATCGTGGATGACTGACCGGCTTCAGAAAATATTAGGATGACTGGCTTTACATACTGAGTGTTATTTTTTGTAACAGTTTAGAACTACTGCGGCCATTCTAAATGGCATTACAACACACTGTGAACTCGTTTCATGAAATGTCGTTAATTTGTGTGTTTCAGTAATAATTGTCAAATGGTAATTAAAACCTAACAATGAAGATCCCCAAGTATGTATGGCGTGTAACAACCGTGTTTTTAAATCCACCGACTATAATAAGGAATTTATGCAGATAAACTTTGACAAATTTCAGCCAAAATCGTAAAGTTTGTCACTGTTGTTTTAGTTTTATAAAAGATTTGTATAGTAACAGAATTTGTGTAACAATGTTCCCATTCAGCTGTGTAGTGTACGTACTGCAAATAGTGATGTATGACCATGTCTGTAAATTTGTTAAAAGACCTCTAAGCTCTCTAACGTTGCTATGACATAGTATTCAGGTAGCAGCTGTTGATTGCAATTGTTATAAAGAGCGCCATTTAGATAAAAACTAATGGTGAGAGGAGTTGAGGAGTCTTCTCTTCCATGGACTCTTTGTTTCGTTTCATTGTTTCATACTGGCTGGCTCAGTGATGTTAGAAATGCTGAGCCTGGTTAGAATTTGGGTGGATGGTCATTTGTGGATTATCGCTATCATGCTTTGCGGGCTTTCTGTAGAAGTCTAAACTTTACTTTAAATACTTCTACATTAACTCTAGGGCAGAAATTTGTTTACATATTTGTGCTAATATAAGATGCTGATTTTACACTGTCTGTGGGGATCTAAACAGCAAGGGAGAGGACCAGGGCATGTTTTAAGGAAAATTTATCACTGCACATGGCAAGTGCCGGAGCATATTAATATCATAAATAATTATGAATTACAATTCTTTTCATGTACAAACAGCGGTTAACAGCCTTTCATCACTGCACATTTTGTGTATCATTGCACGTTAAAACAATCCCTGGAGAGGACTGTTCGTTCGCCCTCGTATGCCGAGGTTGAGAAAGTGAAGTCGTTGACAGTTCTTACCTGTGGCTGCCTGTCAGGCTAGTCCAAGGGATTGCTCTTATAGGGGTGCACAATAGTCTAGCATGCTGGACTGCCTGGACAGTCAGGTCGGGGTTCAAATCACACCACCTGGGGTAAAAAATAGTTTCAAGATTTCTACTCCTCCTGTGCTGCCTACCCAACTCGGCTACAAGAAGTACACTGACTGTATACTGTGGTAAGATGGATAGCAAGGGAGAGGTGGAAAAACATTTGAAGTTGCTAACACTTCATGCCCATGGCTGCCCCTCAGGGTAGCCTAAGTCAGTGGTTCCCAAACTTCTCTGGGTCGCGACCCACTTGTGAATATCTTGGCAGTCTCAGCACCCACTGTGTAAAATTAAGCATTGTGTACTAAAATTTTCTTCGTAAATTGGTACCGAAATATACGGATTTACGTACAGCGCTCAGAAATTTAAAGCATTAAATGGAAACTTTGGTAGAAACAGTTCACAATTTATTGCAATCCAGCTAATTAAAGCCCAATCATAGTCAAAATTGTTGCTGCAAAAAAATAAATGTTTCTCGAAAAGATTTGGCGACCCACTTGCCAGAGCTTCACAACCCACTTTTGGGTCGCGACCCACACTTTGGGAAACGCTGGCCTAAGTAATTCTTCTTATTCCAAGTAGTTACTTATACATGGCTTTCATGTATATAAATTTGGGACTTGCTCTGGCAAAAGGAGGCGGAAGTCGCCAATGATAAAACAAGGGAAATTAGCCAAAACACCAATCAGATGTAAATTTTTCAATTATCGGTTTTTTACGTACATCAATAAATAAGATGTTATGTTATATGAAAAAAAATTTGATTTATTAAAATTTCACCTATTTCTTGACAAATTTAATAAATTTGTGTGATTGATAAAAATTATCCGATAATTTAGAATTTTGGGGGGTACCAGTTTAAAGACCATTTTATAGCCTTCAATCTGTTAGGAATACCATGTGTAACACCTCATTGGAAAGCTTATGCATTCAGCTTGCTAAAAATAGCCTCATTTGGTGGGTTTCTTATAGTAATTTCCATGAGTTCAAGGTTAAAAACACTGAAACTTTGCAATTTATGTCGAGTTTGCATTAAGGTAATAAACTGCATGCGTTTTTCTCGAAATTGTACTTCTGAGTAGCAATACATTCTAACAATTCATATCTCTGGAACCAATAAAGACAGAATAATAATTTTCTCAACATTTTAAACAGAAATTATTGTTTATCATTTTAAACCCAAAATATATAAAACTAAAGTTTTGGACAACAGCCTCCTTTTGCCGGAGCAAGTCACATTTATAAAGCAAACGTTTTGGTAAAATGTTCTTTGGTGAAAGTTACTGCAATAACAGTACAGAAGTTACTAATTTTATTATGTTATTTTTGTATTCTGAAGAAAGTAACAATTCTTGTGGTAAACTTTTACTGCAAAAACACAGAAGTTACTAGATTTTATATAAAACTTTACATCAACAGCCAAGGATGTTGAGACAGCGTAAGTTATCGGTTGCTTCTATGACTAAACGGTGGGTAGTGCAATTGTGGCCAAAATTTTATTCCATTGTTTACAAATATTTTTCCTCTGTTACCTTTGCTTAGATATTATGATGCGGGTCTTCTCTTCCAGTGACTCATTGTTTCGTTTCATTGTTTAATGAAAATGTATTGTTAGTGTATTTTTGTGCCATTTGTTGATTTGTTGAGAATTGAGGCTTTTGCTTGTTGAAACCTAGTTTACAGAACCAGCAACGTTTGAACAGTTTGATAGCTCCAATGATAAGGATAAAAATTCAGAACTGAATGGCCCAGACAACCATGTTCATTGAGCCCAAAGCATGCCCACAATGTGGCAGCGATAGCAACTGGAAGCCTGCTATGGGCACAGTGTGTGCCCAACAGTGCAGATACAGGGATGTAATGTAAGGTCTTGCAGTTTGAAAGTACCAAGCGAAAGCTGTTGGAGAATATACGTTAATCTCTTGAAGTCTAATACAGCAGCACTGCTGTGAGGTACTATAAATGCACTATATTAAGTATCTTGTCAATGATAAACTGTCAGGCTGATGAGGCAGGGATGGATTACAATGACAGGGGTGCGGAGATGTAACTGTGAAAACAGCATTTTCACGAGTGCTCAACTAAATGACGTTAATTGATTCAATTCGTGCAATGTCTGATCAGTAACAGGTCAATGCCCTCGTACAGGTCATGGTTTTCAAGAGAATCAAGCCAATCTTGTGATGTGTATAACACTGTTGTCATAATATGCTAGTAAGAATATCTGTAAACCTGAGGCTTGAGGAGTAAACAAAGTTATGTTGAACATTCACTTACTGGAATGCATTTGAATAGACTGCTACAGTTATAAAATTAGTGGAAGTAACTGATATGAAACGAAATGTGATCTAGAGGAAGTGAACAACTTAACAATAATGTACTACACTTTATAAATATAAGCCATCTATGGGGACATTGAAAACAACAAAATGATCTTACTGTCATATACATGAAATGCACATTCTAAACTGACAATTTCAGCAGAATCACTCCTAATTCTATTCAATCAAACTCAACAGATTACCTAAAATTTATATAATAAACCACAGAAAGCTTTACATAAAATTTACATAAAATTTTAAATACAAAATTGCACAACTGAACCATATATATTGGGACTGCTACATTCATCATAAACTATAAAGTGGCATATAATTTATGAATAAAACCAGTCCCCTGAGCAAATCTCTCGAAGGAGCCATTGGTACGAGGTGTGAGCTAGCCCTGGTTTAATTAAGTTGTGGGTCATCTAATCTCCAATGTACTGAGTTCATGGCCACAGCCTCTAGTGGAACAGAAACAGGATTTAAACCTTCAACCTCGGGGATAACATTCCAGCAGCAAAACCATTAGACAGTCGCTTGCATATCCCACAAACTGTCACACAAAATTATACAATAGGTATTTTTCCACATAAATTGTATATAACGCCTTTCAGGAATTCCTAAAATGCGCTATATAAATATAAACAGATAGTGTAAATACATGTAGAGTTAGATATTTCAGAGTAAACACAGCTTGTCCTCAATTAAACTTAGGTACATTCAACAGTTAGAGTAATCCCATTTACACTCCTTAAAGACGAGCATAGGTTTCTCTGTTACTTTTAGTACACGCTTGTCGTTAAAAGTGTGGAATGTTCAAGACATAACAAAAATCAAGTCAAATTGGATATATTTCTACCAAGTTTCTCTTTTGTTGATGATGAAGATTTTCCAATTTAAACTAAGAGATAATCAATAAAAGCTCCTCACAAAAGGTCACCATAACTGGACAAAGTGGTACTAAATCTAAACCAACCAACTTTTACATCCTTTGTGTGAACTGTCTGCTTCTTCGTGTTTGATCTGCCTCAAAAATATTCCTGGCTATCACCGTGTTTTCCTTTTGATGCTTCTTCAGCATTACACCTCTCTCCACGTTCTTTATTGGCATCATGCGATTTCACTTTTGCATCCACAGCACTACTCAGTTGCCGCTTTTCGTCTCCATGGCGTTCATCATTTTCATGCATTTTCATGTTAGTCGTGTTGGAATCCTTCATCCTTGCTCCTTTTGACTCATCATAACCTTTGCTTCCTTGTTGGATCCCTGTTTTTTTGTAGTTTGATTCGTGTACATGAACCTCATCATCTCTATCAACATCCTGTGATGTTTCCTTATTCTGTTCTCCATCATTATTGCCTTTCTTTTTCTCCTTATCATTAGAATCATCTTTCTCTTTCTGTTTTTTATCATGTTTTGCATCAGCTTCTGGTGTCTTGATTTTAGAAGAGCTCAGATTTTTCTGTACTTCTTTCGAGCCATTATAATGTTCGCTTTTATCCTCCTTTTCCTCTTCTCCATCATTATTGCCTTTCTTTTTCTCCTTATCATTAGAATCATCTTTCTCTTTCTCTTTTTTATCATGTTCTGCATCACAATCTGATGTCTTGATTTTAGCAGTGCTCAGATTTTTCTCTACTTCTTTCGAGTTATCATGATGTTTGCTTTTCTCGTCCTTGTCCTCTTTTCCATTGCCTTTCTTTTTCTGCTTATCATTAGAATCATCTTTCTCTTTCTCTTTTTTATCATGTTCTGCATCACAATCTGATGTCTTGATTTTAGAAGAGCTCAGATTTTTCTGTACTTCTTTCGAGTTATCATGATGTGTGCTTTTCTCCTCCTTGTCATCTTCTCCATCTTCATTGTCTTTCTTTTTCTTCCTTCCATTAGAATCATTTTTCTTTTTGTCTTTTTGATTATGTTCTTCATCGCTTCCAGGTATTTTGTTTGAATATTTATTTACTTCTTGTGGGTCATTGTGCAGTTTGCTTCCCTGCGTGGTTCCTGGTTTTTTTATGTCTGAATTGTGTATATTTGACGTGCTGCCATCGTCTAAATTCGCTGTTTCGTCCTCATCCGCATAACCTTTTGCTAAGCCTAAACCGCCTAGCTTGCTCTCTCTTGGTGTCTCCTCTTCTTTCTGTGGTTGGTTATGATTGAGTGCAGAACCACGGTAAGGAGGTCCAGAATATTTTGTAGATGCTTGCTCTACACTCTTCTCTTCATTGACGCCTACAAGCAGAACAAGTTAGTTCAATAATACATTAAAATTGACCAAACAACCTGGTTTTTGAGGAAGATTGTTTACATACTCGATACAAATGTTCAGATATATGCATACATGCACACACAGACATACATGCATACACATACATACATATATACTAGGGTGGTCCTTATTTTTGAAATGTTGAAATGTTGAGCTCCCACCCTCTAGAGTTGTTTGGTTACATGGCATGATGCTCAGATATAAATATCTTTTAATTTGGTTAATGTTTGGAGGTCGCCCAAGCATTATATAATATTGATTTAATATCAAAATTTCAATAAATGAAACCTATTCATAAAACTAATTTTTGTCAATTGTCATTTTTACATTTTGGTCATTTCAGATGTTCAGTAACTACATATCAACCAACAAGTAATTAAATATTCTTTGAAGCATTGTTTTCAAAACATAAATATTGAATTTATTTGAATTTCTAAGAATTTGTGAAATAATTAATCCATCGAAGTAACTGCAATCTGCAAGGTTATTGACTAGTGAGTATAAGCAATTTATGTAATGTATCTACACCAACTTAAATGCATTTCTGGTGATATTTCATTTCATGAACACTGAACAGTTCAACATTTTAAAGCAAAATGGCCTTTTGCACTGGAGGAGTGGAGTTTCCAAGAACGTGTAGTTCGAATGTGCTTTGACACAACTAGCTCCAATACCGGCATCAACATTAGGGCCTGTGGTGAAACTGAGCGAAAGCTGGGGAAGGATTTGCTGTACTTTGCATGCCGCCACTATATATTGGAGCTATTGGCAGGAGCCGCATTTACAGCAAGCCTTGCCCCTCCAGAGGTTCTGCTGTTTAAAAGATTTCAGCAAGCGTGGCCCTTTATTGATTAGACAAGTATCAGACCGGTACAGAACTAGATGAAATCCATGACACAGTGAAACAGGAAATACTGGAATTTGCTCAAAACCAGTTGCTTCATGAGTCCGTGCGAGATGATTACCGTGAATTGATCGAGCTGTCGATCATCTTTCTCGGAGGTTCACCCGTACGTGGAATCAACTTCATGGCACTAGGTGCGATGCACCATGCGAGGTGGATGTCAATGGTTATATAATCACTAAAAGTCTGGATGTTCTGATCACAATTTAAGCTTACAGCATTTGAAGAGAAAGGCCTCCGTAAGATGTGTGTCTTTGCCGTCATCCTTTATCTGAAAGCCTGGTTTACAGCACCACTAACTGCCAGTGCTCCTCGCAATGACCTTCAACTGCTTCAGGATCTCTACAGCCACAGGCAGTGTGATGACAAAATTGCAACTGCTACGTGCAAGAAGCTTGAGCACCACTTGTGGTACCTGTCAGAAAATTTGGTGGGTCTTTCTCTTCTCGATCCCAAAGTGTTGTGCGAGACAAAACGAAAAACAGCAACTGCATTACAGTCCAAGCAATCTGTTCCACTTGGTTCAAAACGAATCAAATTAGGAGCAAACAAGGCCTCACAGCACAACTTTGAGGACTTTGTAACTCCAAGCACTCCTGATCTTCTTAGCAGCCTGCATATTGGTTCCGATTTCTTATGTTTGAACCCTGAAACATGGGCGGATAGAGATGATTACAGGCAAGGCATGCCAGTAGACAACAAGCTTCTTGTCACAAATAACAAGGCTGAACGAGGTGTAGCCCTTGTGCAGAAGTTGAACAAACTCATAACCCACGAGGACGACCAATTCCAATTCCTGCTCCAAGTCGTGGCTGATCATCGACGTCGCTAACAGGATTGTCTAAAGTTCACACTGTTGGAATAAACTGTTTGACTATTAAACGTTTTGAACACTGAACAATTGCAAATTATTTGTCTATTTTACTTCATTGTTATTACCTACAAGTTCTCTTTTCGGAATAATCGGTTTTCATATTCATTTAGCACGATCAAAATACGAGTTGGGCGACCTCACAACATTGTCTGATTAAAGAAATATTTTAAGCACACTCTATTTTTGCCCAAAGGAACACTTTAAAAGGGTGGGAGCTGAACATTTCCAAAAAATTATTTTACTATTACTCTAAGGACCACCCTAATATATACATGCATACAAACATGCATAAACACATACATAATATACACACACATACATACATAATCGTAATATATCGAATTTTCTACATTGCTACTTAAAAGCAAATTAAAAGCAACGACACCCGCTTATTCATGACTGCTGTCTCATGTCAGAGGGGTTGTCCAGATATACCTAGTGGAGGTCCTAGTTAGAGATACCAAGTGGAGGTTCAACATACATACATACAAACAGATACATACACCATCATCATCAACAGCAACTCTTACTGTTCCCAAATGCAATGTTTAACATTTACAGATGTATACAATTAACTGAAATTCAAAAGGCTGACCAAAAAAGACCAAGTCCCATTTAAATATGGTCACCAATAGGAAGTAACCGATTAGCAATGGCGTAAACTTGTCCAAAATATGGGGGGGGGAATTTGGTTATTCATTCTACACTTGTTGCATTGGGTTTACAGTCCATCTCAGTTATTGAGGGGGCACGTGTCCCGGCTGCCCCCCCCCCAGAGTCTACGCCTATGTCGATTAGCATTTTTCCGCCGAATACCGATTAATAATAATAATAATAATAATAATAATCTTTATTATTTCAAACTGATGGACGCAGTAAGATTACATTGAAACATGAAATTACAATCAAGATCTTAATTAAACACACAGTTTGGCAGCCATGCAAGGCGCCGCCCTAGAGGGGGGGGTTACGGTAATCGATCTGCAAAACTAATGCTCTCCTGGCCATGAGTGTTACCATTACTCTATCCCCTCCCCAGTTAGCATGTTTTTATGCCGATTCCGGATCCGATTAATTTGTTGAGCTTGTGACATTATATATACATTATATATACAGATATATTAAAAATTTGTAGCATTTCGTTATGTGTTTTTAAGTTGTTTCAGAATATTCCTTGAATTCACCTGGATGCTTAGATTAATTATACGCAAATTTCAAGAAATTGTGCTTAAAACTGATTTTTCTAAATTTTAATCAGTTAATGAATGAAACAACAATGTGTGCGCAACCAAATTAACAGTCAATACAAGTGTTCGAAAGATTTCATATCTGCTTCTTAGATATTTTCTCATTAGGTGATTGACAACAATGTTGACTTGTTCCACTCTGATGGACCAGCATATTTCCTATTACAAATAACCGGGTATAAGTAAAAGCAACACTACCACAGTAATTTCCAAGAGCTCTAACTCATCTATAAATACATACATACATACACACAATGTCACATACATACATATATGCATACAAGGAAGTGGCAAACCACTTTGTACTCATCTCCAAATCTTTGAGTTTCATTTGCTGCTATTAAAGACTTAGAAAAGCAAGACACCTTCATCTTCTTCTCAGAAACTGAAAGTCTACTTAAACCAACTGGCTTTCCCAGTACTTGATTACTCACACTGCTCTAAATTGTCTTTCTTAAATCTCTGTTTGACACTGCTACAAACGCACTGTAATAAATATAAAGAGAACAATGTGTATTGTCATAGGCGTAGCTACATTGAGGCAAGAGGAAGCATTTGCCTCCTTGGTTTTTAAGATTTCTAAATTTTCCTTGGGGGATAGTCCTGTATCCTGAAGTATAGCCCATGAGAGGTGGATGTTGCTTCCTCTTGCAGTGTTTAATATAGAGACCTTTTGGGAGTAATTCGTATGGAAAAAGTGTTAAAAGTGGGACGAATGTCAAAAAAAGTCATCAAGTTTTTTCGAAGATGAAATTTGAAAAAGTCAGAAATTTTTCTGTGGAAGAAATTCCCAAAAAAGGTCATCAATTTTTCTGTGGAAGAAATTCCCAAAAAAAGGTTTTGACAAGCAGTATTTGCCTCCTCTTAAAAAAAGTCTGGCTATGCTCCTGTGTATAGTGCAAAGCACATTTAAGGCTGCTTTAAACTTTACAGAGTTTAAATAAACTTACGAGGCACACTCGCACTAGGGCTGGCGTCTGTGTGGTCACCACTTTCTCCAAATGAACCTTCATAAAATTTTTCGAAATTTTTTATCACTTTTGGCACTATCTTCAGAACATTCTGTTGTCCTTTGTCAGTCAGCTCATAATGACCTTTCTTGAAATGGATCTCAAGGTTAGGAATCTCCTTCATAGCATTACTAAAGAAGTCACGAATGTCCACATCTTTGTCTTTCTTTCTGTAGGTGAATTGAATAGAAATCTAGAAAAATGTAAAGATATGTATGATAGAAATCTAAAGAACAATCCGACCAAATATTTTTAAACAAGCTTCTAAGTTTATGGTGACAATTCTTCATAAATAAACATTAGGGCATAACCGATTTTGGTTTTTGCCGATTCGGGGTACGGGATAATATAGGCCACTATTTGCTTATTCCGATTAGTAATAAATCTATGCACTAAGGCCTAATTCTAAGTTAGTCATCATTGGCTAATGGCTTGGCGTCAGCTACAGGCTGAGAAACAGCCAGTCACCCTTCCCTATGCCACAATATATTTCTTCACTGATTGATAAGCCTAACGGTCGCCCACGGCGGCCTGTAGCAGATACAGAGTAGGTTTCAAGAATTGATTTAAGGGCCCGGGTGCGACCCTTGGCAAAATTATGATTATATGTGAGCGGCCTATAAATTGCCCGGTTATTCTGGGGCCATTCACAGCCCTAGTACATAGTACCAATCAAAATTATAATTATATGTGAGGGCCTATGAATTGTTATTAGCCCATAGCAAAACCGTAGCAAAAACTGTTAGTAATCGGCGGGTTAGACAGTCGGGATCCGGATAATTACGGATAGTCCAAAACTCGGCAAAATCGGTTTATTGATCCGGATTTAGGTTATGCCCTAATAAACATAGGTAGACAAAATTTGTTTTAAAAATATTCAATGTATTAGCATTTCTTCAAATTAAGGCTATATGCATTTTTTTAAATATTTCATACATAGTAAGGTTACATGTTTGTTTTGTATATTTCAGATGTAAGCCACTCCTTCGGAAAGACAACAATTACCTCAATAATGCACAAACCATACCAACTATACTAGACTAAAAAGAAAAAATGGCACTTTGCAGAAGAATGGAATAGCTGTGTATTCTAAACAGCAAAAGAAAGTCACTTGGTTCATCAAACCGTTCATGTTATAAGTTGGACTATTCTACCATATAAGACTCATCATCACAACATGATTTTTTCTAACAAACACTGACCTCAGACATGGATCCTACATTTAGTTCAGCTTCAAACACAGTCTATGCAGTGTTTGAAATGGTTCTCCAAAGTGATATTATAGTAATAGCCCAGTATATACGTGGCTCAGTGATACAATGCTATGCAGAACAGTTAAGGGGCCATCCATATATTACGTACACAAAAATCCGGGAAAATTGGACCCCCTCTGTTCGCAAGCGTACTTTCTTCCACCACCCCCCCCCTGAGTACGTACGTTTGACGCACCCCCCCCCTGATGACCAGCTGCAGAAAGTGTCTCCAGGCAGCCTGTCTGCACTTTAGGCCAGATTATTGAAGGGCCAATATAGACAAATTATAGGTGTCGTTCACAGCACAGAATAACTGCACATGGCTTTTATATAAAGTAATAAAATGCCATTGGACGACTATAGGATAATACAGAGTTATAAATAGGCTAATGTGGAAGTCATAATTAGAAATTTATTTTGGGTACGTACACATTTTGTTACCCCCCCCTCACCCCCCCCCCCCCGTTCGCACCCGTACGCAAAATCGCCAAAATCCGACCCCTCTCCCCCCTAAGTGCATACGTAATATGTGGATGGCCCCTAAATGAATATGTTTAAATTTCCCCTTACCCATCCAGTCCACTCTTTCCTATTTCTCCATATTTCTCCCTATTTCTCTCAACCAAAACACAGCCCATCATATCAGCTCCCCTGTCCCCTTCCCTCTCTGGTCTCCTGGCAACCATATCTCTTTCTTCACATTTTATCTATGGACAACTTCTGCGACCTGATGAAACACTTGTGAATAAGCTTAACCCTGTAATGTAGTGCTTTGAAAATGTTCACAAGAACAATTACGATTACAATGTTCGCAATGATTTCTTAACCAAAAATAGTAAGCCACACGCATTACACTTCCTCGAATTTGCTCAACCAGGAAGCAACACAAACTTATGCATACATAAACAGGGATATTGTTTTCCTGAAGCTTCTTCAATCTTCAGAGAAAAATACTGGTACATGACCCATTATCCTTGTAAACTAGGTAGGCATTTCAAAATAAAACTGAATAGCATAGTGTGGACTCATTAACAAGAAGTCATCAGGGTACATACATATAATACAGGGTGACTCAGACTGACTCGAAGCTTCCCTTCACATCTCTGAACAACCCCCTAACATGACGCAGCACTCGTGAATAAGCTGGTGCATTGCGATAAGCTTTAGATTAGCACTTCAGAAATTTGGAGTTTAGGATTATGACTACATGGTGTAAACCAGGCCCCGTGTAAGAACAGGTAAAGCTGAAAAAGTCTATATCCAGTGATGCACTGCAGTTTATGTGCAGCGCATTAACCAATATGACGTGTACGTTATTAGCTTTGGGGGACATAACACCATTTCACATTATGCAGAATTTCACATAAACTGGGACCACATAAAGGAATCCTCGCTGTAATAATTCTTAAAATAGTACTATTTTATGTAAACCTGTAACCATAAAAGGATCACAATAGATTTAAATGTAAATTTTGTTCTGCAATAGAGATTCTTGGTGTAAGAGCCCCATAAAACAGGAGAAAGGGTATAGTTCATATAATCAGTGCCAAACTGCACAACAGTTTTTAATTCAGATCTTTTCTAATGATGCCACTTCTATTAGCAGCTGACATACCAACACGTATTAGGCACTAAAGATGAAACTTGATTGTAAAAACTTGGAAAAAATATATGTAAAACTTTAAAGTAGAGCAGTTGCTTACCTCTTCCTCTGAGTTCTTAACATTAACCTTGCAGCTCTGAAAATAAAAATTAATCTTTAATTAATAGTGAAACAACAAATTCTAATGTGATCTAATTTAATCTGAACTAATTAAATTCTTTGCTTTACGCATTAAATTTCTCATTAAAGTTTTGTTCGTCCCAACTAACTGAATGGCCTTAAGAATGCTGCCAATAAAAACTCTCTATTTTCAGAACCGCAGTCATTTTGTTTATCCACCCACTCGATGACATTTAAAATAATATTGAACTTTGTATACCATAATTCAAGTACTGTCACCCAACCTAATTCCCTCATCCTTTTCTCTTCCTAATGAACCTCAACTGGATGAACATGGTGGAGGAGTTGCCTTCCTTTGCAAATATCACCAGAAGCTTGCTCGCTTTCATTCACTCATTCAAACCCTAAAGTCATGTGAAAGCCTTATTGCTAGCCGGGACTCTGGAAAGTGTCACATCACCTTAGTTAAATGCAGTCTTGTTGTCAAGACCTCAAACTTCAAGACCAAGACCAAGACCAAGACCTTGAACCTCAAGACCAAGACCAAGACCAAGACCTTGAACCTCAAGACCAAGACCAAGACCAAGACCTTGAACCTCAAGACCAAGACCAAGACCAAGACTTTGAAACTCAAGACCAAAACCGAGAAAAATACCCAAAAAATCACAACCATATCCAGACTTCTATTATTTACTAAAAAATTGTTAAGTCGAACTACTCGCTATTTTAATTAAAGCATGAATCTTGTATTTTATTCAAACAAAACAACTCCAAATGCAGAGTGCAGAGAATTCCGAATTTGTATTTACAAAAGTCTCATGCGAAATGTTATTCCAAATGCCTGTTGCATTTTATAAAAACCAATTCGCTCAGAATTTTATCACCAAGACGTGACCTGTGGGGCCTCATAAAATTCTGCCATGTGAAAAATACGTTCTGCAGTGCTGAATTCACTGGCACACAGAGCAGCTTTTCAAGAACCGGATGTAAATGTACAAATTGTGAGTCTGTTTTGAAATCATTCCATGATAAATAACCGGAAGTCAAAATAAATGTCAAAAACAACAGTAAAGCCTCACTCACACCATGTAGATACTAAAGCAATGATGTATTAGTAGGCTAATTATTGGATAATTTTTTAAATCCTTGCATTTTGTTAAATGACTTAATATTTTCAAAAGTCTTGGTCTTGGTCTTGCAAACCTTGAGCCTCAAGACCAAGACCAAGACCAAGACCTTGAACCTCAAGACCAAGACCAAGACCAAGACCTTGAACCTCAAGACCAAGACCAAGACTTTTAAAAACGAACTCGAGTGCACTCGAGGCCAAGACCTTGGTCTCGAGGACAACAAGACTGGTTAAATGTATATGTACCATCATCCCACCCTTGCATTTTCTAACCTTTTCCCTGAATTTCAATCACCGCTTGAAATTCCTCTTACTTCTCCTTTTCAAGTCTCAACTTATGCTGGCCCGGTTAACTACATCTGTTAAAGCCAAATTTTCAGGCACATATGGAACCTATACGGGTCCTATGTGGGAATATGGGTCTTTAATGAGCCCTATGTGTGCATGCTGGCAAGGTTCACACACGATCCCATACATATTGAACTCGTGCGCAGTTTGTCAAAACAATTTTAGGGTTCTGGTCCCAAAAGACTACTTTCCGGATTTAAACTGGCATTTTTATTTTCACTTGGTGCTTCGGATAGCCATTATACGCATTGTCGACTTCACTGCGCTATTACTACAGCGTTATGAAAGTAAAACAGCGCGACCAATTGTTTGTATAAATATCTATTTCATTACTTTAAAAAAAGACAATCATCAAACATGCCTTTAGCTGATGTTCACTCATTGCTTAAAATGCTGGATTTCAATGTAACAGCGATAAAATGTTAATATAAATGTCTAACTTCGTAGTTTAACAAATTTCAGCCGAATACGAAATGAAAAGTGAAACTAAGCCAGGCAACACGGAGCACAGCCATCTGCCTTCAGATCTGCGGTGCGTTCCTATATTTCGCAGATCTATCTATAGGCCTAGAGCTTGTATACATCTGATCGACGGTAAAGCATTGCAACTACCAGGTAATGTAAATGTAATGTAAATCTCCGAAATTTCTCAGCGTCACACAAAATAAGCTGGTCAGGGAGACCAGCTTATCGCCGGCGCTATATCAAAACGGGAATGGCGGAATAATATGCGATAAAGAGGAAGCAAAGAACAGGTGGAGAGAATATACGGAAAATCTCTACAAGATCGATGACAGAGTGGAGGAAAATGAAGAAGCGATCACAACTGATTACGTCAAGGAACCAAAGATCATGGAAGCAGAGGTGGAATGGGCAATTACACAAATCAGAGATAACAAGACCCCAGGAGCAGACGAAATCCCTATTGAGCTGATCAAAGCAGCTGGAGATGGAGTGATAAGAGAGATAACAATTCTGTGTAATCTGATTTGGGAGACTGAGGAGTGGCCGAAGGACTGGCAAACATCGATCTTTATACCCATCTTTAAAAAAGGAGATGCTAAAGAATGCGAGAACTACAGAACCATTGCGCTAATATCTCATACGAGCAAGATACTCCTAAAGATAATCCACAAAAGGATGGAAGACACGATAGAGAGAGAGCTGCCGGCAAATCAAGCAGGATTTAGAAAAGGGAGAGGCACAAGAGACCATATTGCAAACCTAAGATGGATAATGGAAAGGCAGAGGGAATATGGACAAGAGGTACATCTTTGTTTTATAGATTACAGCAAGGCATTCGACTGCGTTGATCATGCTCTGCTGTGGAAAACCCTGAGTGAAATGGGCATACCCATGCATCTGATAACTCTCCTCAAGAACCTGTATGGCAATCAGGTGGCGGTGGTCAGGACAGAACATGGCGACACGGCAAGTTTTCGAATAAAGAAAGGGGTCAGACAGGGATGTATAGGCCTACTATCACCATACCTATTCATTCTATATGCAGAAAGGATAATGAGGGAAGCAGGTTTTGATGATGAGGCGGAGGGTGTGAGGATAGCTGGAAGGATAGTGAACAATTTAAGGTATGCGGACGACACAACACTGCTGGCGGAAAAAAAGGAGAAACTGAAGGATAACATCAGAAGGCTAAAACGTGCAAGCGAGAAAGCAGGAATGTACTTTAATATAAAAAAGACGAAGATAATGACCACTGAGAAATGGAGTTACTTTGAGGTAGATGGAGAGGAGATAGAGGTGGTATCAAGCTTCTGTTTCTTGGGGGCCATGATGGAGAGTGAAGGTGGATGCGAACGAGAAATACGACGAAGAATTACATTGGGGAAGACGGCAACGCAGGGACTGGAAAAGATATGGAAGGACAAATCAGTGAGTTTGGGAACGAAGACAAGAATTGTTAAAGCAATGATCTTACCAGTGGTGCTTTACGGATGCGAAACATGGACAAAAACCAACGCATTGGAGAAGAAAATTGAGGCATGTGAAATGTGGATCTGGAGGAAAATGTTGAGGGTTTCTTGGACTGAGAAGAGAACTAACGAGGATATCCTGGAAGAAATAGGACACTGGAGAGGGAGTTTGACGTTGGGGCAGAGAGCGTCCAGGCAGAAGATGTCATACTTTGGACACGTGATGCGTGCAGATGGGCTGGAAAAGGAGATGATGTTGGCTTGTGGGGAGGGCAGAAGGAGGAGAGGACGACCAAGGAGGAGATGGATGGACGAGATACAGGAGGCATTGAAGATGAACATCTCGGAGCTGAGAGAGGCAACGAGAAATCGGAGCACATGGAGAAGGTTGACCATGACAGTCGCTAGGATTCAACGAATCGACAGCACAAGGTGACAAGGTGATATCAAATATTGTCCGCAATATTGTCCGCTGCCTTGTCCGTTCCGGTGCCAGGTTAGATTGAGTCCGGGGATCGAGGTCAAGCCATGGAAGCACTATAAGGCCGGTGGTCATCGATGATGGTGGTGGTTGTGTGGTGGCGCAGGAATAGAGTCATCAGGATATTATAGCTTGAAGAGTTCGGTTTTCAGTTGTGAGTTGAAAGCAGCGGAGGAGAGTGCAAGCGGAGGAGAGGTGAAATTAACAGGTGATATAGGAGGCTAAGCAACTGGCGGAGATCAATCAATCAATCCTTTTATTGAAGCCATTTGAAGTACAAGGAAAAATACAACATAAAAGTTTGAACTTTGGCAACAAGAGGAGACCCAAAAGGGATCTTGATCCCGCTTAGCAGGGCCACCTAGTTAACATTTATCGTAATACAAGTAAATGGCAGCACAATCAATACTTTTAACGGTAACATCGATCAAGTTATAATCAGCAGGTAAAAGAAACAATGATAGAACTCTTAACTAAAGAACTTAACTACCAGTACACATGCATGGATTCCAACTAAGGTATACAGATCAATTTTCATTAGTTAAAAGAGATGAAAAAAACAACAACAAAAAACAACAGTACCTGTGCAAATAAACACATAGGCCTAGGCCTAATGCAGTCATGTGAGTGTATCCAAGAGATAGAGTTTCAGTTTTTGTTTAAATTGACACATAGTAGTGTAGCGTGCGTGTCGCCCTCTAGCGAGTGCCCGCGCTGTTGTGAGAGAACATCTGAAGAGCATACAAGCCCTGGCCTTGAACCCAGCTTGCTGGCGCTGTGGGCCTGTTCTCTTCTCTCTATCTGCTGCAACCGCTGTCGCCTTTTCTTACTAGGCCGAGAGCGAGGCTTCACGTCCGGTTGCATTATACTAGGTCCCCGAGGCATTCTTCTACCATGGATGGCGAGTGGCATGTCCGCGGCTGCCGTTGCTGGCGCAGCAGGGCTTAGTATCAAGCCCTCACTAGGGTTCGGCGCTCTCACAACAGACTCAATTTCTTTCTTCTGCTCTCTTCTCTCAGGGACCCTATCTGATAACAGGCGCTCCATAAATGTCTGAAGACCAATCTCCCTATTAGCTTGGCATTCTATAAACTCTCGCTGACTATTTAGCAATGCGCTCAAAAGAACATCTTGATTCGACTGGCGCTCTATAAAGGCCCCTAGTATCGAGTCTTGATTTGTCTGGCGCTCTACAAATGTACTTAATACAGTTTCTTGATTCGACTGGCGCTCTACAATCTTTTCCTGGGTTTCTACCACCCTTTCCAAAATGTCGCCTATTCGGCTAGTTTCGTGTTCAGATAAGATCTCTTCTTCCATTTTAATTATTTAATGAACAGAAATGAAATTATCGAATTATACTATCGCCATATGTTCATTTACATTTATATAGCACAAGTGAATCTAAACTATCGACTTATCTATCGCTGTATGTTTCCTGACTAAGTTAACGTGTACATTTATATAGCACATGAACCTAACCTATCGTCTTATCGCTTCACCACAAATTTATACGTATCTAATCTAACGATCTAAGTATCGCTGGAGATTTCAATATACGACTCAAAAGAATAAGGGTTGTACTCCCTGAACTTCCAAGATATATATTCTTCCCAATTGCCAATATTTGCGATTCCGGTCAAATCCAGTAAATATCATTCCACGTCAAGGTTATCCAAGGTCACTGGAGCTCCGTTGCACCAATTTCCATTGAAATCGTAGCCTCCAAGTAATTTTGTCATAATTCCCCAAATTCGAAGAAATATCGAACGCCCGTCGATAAATTCGACGCCCGATCTTCAAAGATGTAGTTACGATGAAATATTATCCCCGAATTTCGACAATTTCCATCGTTTTAATCGTAAAATTCCTTATTGCGCAGTTAAGAACATTTCACGCTAAAATTAGCTCTAAGGTCACCAATTCCTTCCTTCCTCGTTCACTTCTAGGCTGAAACTGCATACAGGCCACGAAAACGGGCGCAAATGTTCGCACGTGCTCACCTCTAGCCAATCACGAACAAGCACAGAAAGCGCGACGTCTTCTCATTGGTTGACTCGCATACCACAGATCTACAGCGGGCATGCACTGTACAGCACTACCACAGTGGCCTCTAGCGAATGACATTGACTACGCAATCTTAGTGAAAGTAATATACTTAAGGCTTGTAACAATTCGTTACACCCTCCCCCACTTAGCTCAAATTTCCAGACACTCTGGAAATTTGCTGGGAACAATCCCAGAGTCATCCAGGAAATCTCCAGATTTTAGTACAATGTTCCTTAGCTACAACATCGATACTAGTTAACAGCAAGGCTTCATAAGGATCACTCAATCCTGCGAAAAGTCAACGATGTCTACTACCATTACATCAGAAGTAGAAGAGCTCCTACACAACTAATGTCAAGCTAAGGTAAGACTGTTCTATTAAGCAAAGTACAATAGCTTAACAAATTTATACTAGCAATAAAGTAAACACCTATTCATCAAAATAAAACTAAGAGACATAGCATCTCGCTCCTTTCAATAATAGTCGCCATTAAGCGGCGCAGAACTAGAGTTACAAAACTAAATCCTTATGAATGTCACATTATACCAACTCTCTAGTGACAGGCACAAGGTAGTGGCATTATTACAATACATCACTCTCAAATCTCCTTACCTTATCTCATACTTTTACAGTGTCAACCTTACATGTACCTTACCCAATCACAAATCAACTCGACACCTAGCTAAGATTACTCTAGAACTTAACCAAGAGCGCCATATAAAAATTATGCTCCAATACACACAACTCACAATGCAAGAGATACAATTGCAATTAACAAAGCAACCATATTCATAAAGCACTGATTTCACAATAAACAATTTAACTCTTTTGCTTCTTTGTCGCAGTATACCCCCCTCGGCAACGGCAGATGCAGAAGGCAGATGCGCATCCCATTCTCGTGAACTTTGAGAAGAACACCATCCGGTTCTAGCATGTAACGGCTCCATAGATTCTTTGAGTAGGACGAGTATGTCTTTGAATCTGAATCGAGCGTTTTCTAATATCCATTTCACAGCGAGCAGGCACTTTCACGTCGTTAGCCACTGCTATCCTCCGACAGGCTACTACTTGACGTCGACCTTGGATAGGAATGGTGTGACCTTGAACCTGAACCCACCTCGCTCCAAGGTTCCATAGAACATGGTTTTGCTCCATCCAGTCCATTCCGATTATAAGTTCCGTAACTTGTTCAGTGACCAAACACTTGACTTCAAAAGAGAAGTTGTCTACCGTACAATTAAGAGTAACTTCGCCCAATACGCGGATTTCGGAACCATTTGCCGTTCTAACGAACTGTCGGGATTCTCTCATATCCTCTTTACGTACCAACGATGCTGGAGTCAAGGACAATTCACTCCCTGTGTCCAGTAATGCGAAAGTAAGCTTTCCATTCACAGTCAACGAGAGATAGGCGTTGCTACATCCCTGAATATGTCGATTGCTTGCCGGTTCTTGTTGGTTCGGAGTTCCATCTACATCGGTCGGAACATTCTGTCGAAACGGACATGATCTGGCCAAGTGTCCGGGTTGATTGCACTCAAAGCAGAGCTTGGTAGACCGCCATGACTTTCGATTGTCTTTCCTTTGTCCACTATCGAAATAACTGGTCGCACCTTCCATTCTCCAACGAGGCGGAACTTCTCGCTGAGCTTGCGGCTGAATAGGAGGAGGAGGAATTCTAAAGGCTGACGAATTTTGTATAGACTCCAAAGTTTTCTCCATTTTCTCCAACCTCTTCTGTTGTGTTTCCAAAAGTTGACGAAGCGACGCTAAATTCGGATCATTTTCCTTCACAGCCTTCACACGTGCCGGTCGATGTTCAAAATGATCTGAACTGTCCTTGTCAACTCGAGAATAGCCTTCTAAACGCAAAGCAAGTTTGTACGCTTGATCAAGTGTCTCTGGCTCGCGTTCCCGTAGCTTCAAGGCTAATTCTTTATCTTTTAAGGCATCCACGAAAGCACGTATCGCAATAGTTTCACTATGTTGCGACGGTGGTCCAGGGTATGCCAAAGTTAGCAGTCTTCGAATGTCCTGAACTAAGCTTCCAAGATCCTCTCCATCTTTCTGTCTTCTTGTGCTCAATTGAGTCTGATATAACGCAGCTTGCTCTGCACTTCCGTAACGAGATCGAAGTTTCTTAACCAAGTCCGACCAGGTAACCAGAGTAGCAGAGTCGAATTCCCATAACAGCTGGTTTGCCGGTTCTGTTAAAGAACACGTTAACTGGTTTAATTTCTCTTCATCCGTCCAACCGTTATTTCTCGAACACACCTCAAATTTTCGAAGAAAAGCTTCTATTGGGGTTCGACCATTGTAACCACCAAGCTTAATCCATTGTCTACTTCTCTCCGGTGTTACATTCGTCGAGGTAGACGTTAGAATTGGCTTCACCGTAGCTTCCGCAGTAGAAATAGTTTCTCCCGTTGCAGCTTGTTTAACTTTAGCCACAACCGGTTTATTCTCCATTGCTATTAAACAGTCATCAGGAACAACAGTTTGGGTTGCCACTGACGTCACTATTTTCTGAAGCATCATCTTCTGAAAGTTAGAGTCAGGTTTCACATCGCTCACCAGTTCAACATTTGCTTCTTGCTTTTCCATCAGACTAAGTTGCACATTCGACGGACCATAACATAACATCACCTGTTGAGGCTTTGGCTCCATGTTGCAAACAACTTCCGGTTTGGACATTGAGGCAGCTGTGGGTATCCGAGGCCCATTAATGTCTGGAGTATGAACAGACATAAGCATAAACATGTTGCTTGACTTATTCATTTCTCCTACATCAACAATACTAACATACTGAGGAGGAAAAGACGCTGCGACTTTTGACGGCATCATCAAAGATTCGATTTGTCCACCAGTAGATCGAGGCATAGTCAGCGACGACGAAGGCAGATGCTGAGAAAGTGTTACTACTCTTGGCTCAGATGACATGGCGTAGACAGGAGTATTCGTCATTTGAAGTCGTTCATCTTGGCTCCAACTGACTTGTCCAACTGTAGGCCTTGTTTCTGTCCAAGTTCTAGGCAAGGTGGTCGCTCTCATGTCGACAGGTACATGACGACTGGGATGCGCATCTCTGCCTGTTCTTCCCCCTTGAGAGACTTGAGAAACCAAGTCTTCTCGTACTGTTGGCCGTCGAGAGTCTTCTCCCAAGCTTTGACCAACACCTGCAACTGAAAACTCCAGGTTAGTATATGATCGTATATTCTTTTGATCTACACCTACTGGGTTAACCTTAGTATCTACATTATGTGTTGACCTAGCATTACTAACATCAGAGTCTGTACTATTAGTTTCACTGAGACTCTCAATTGCATCCGCGTCTGAAGCAGAATTTAGTTCTATCTCTGTTTGTGTAGGCATAGCCCAGTTAAACATTTTATTTTCGAACTCTGCTGGTCCTAAGTCCATTAAGTTTGCCCTATCCACTCTATAGAAAATTTCATTATCTTCTGTATAGTAGGCTGGTTTCGGTTCTTCTGTAGTTCTAACTAAATCTTCTCTAGTTCTAACCAAATCTTCTCTAGTTCTAACCCCACTTCTGGTACCAAGTGTAGCGTGCGTGTCGCCCTCTAGCGAGTGCCCGCGCTGTTGTGAGAGAACATCTGAAGAGCATACAAGCCCTGGCCTTGAACCCAGCTTGCTGGCGCTGTGGGCCTGTTCTCTTCTCTCTATCTGCTGCAACCGCTGTCGCCTTTTCTTACTAGGCCGAGAGCGAGGCTTCACGTCCGGTTGCATTATACTAGGTCCCCGAGGCATTCTTCTACCATGGATGGCGAGTGGCATGTCCGCGGCTGCCGTTGCTGGCGCAGCAGGGCTTAGTATCAAGCCCTCACTAGGGTTCGGCGCTCTCACAACAGACTCAATTTCTTTCTTCTGCTCTCTTCTCTCAGGGACCCTATCTGATAACAGGCGCTCCATAAATGTCTGAAGACCAATCTCCCTATTAGCTTGGCATTCTATAAACTCTCGCTGACTATTTAGCAATGCGCTCAAAAGAACATCTTGATTCGACTGGCGCTCTATAAAGGCCCCTAGTATCGAGTCTTGATTTGTCTGGCGCTCTACAAATGTACTTAATACAGTTTCTTGATTCGACTGGCGCTCTACAATCTTTTCCTGGGTTTCTACCACCCTTTCCAAAATGTCGCCTATTCGGCTAGTTTCGTGTTCAGATAAGATCTCTTCTTCCATTTTAATTATTTAATGAACAGAAATGAAATTATCGAATTATACTATCGCCATATGTTCATTTACATTTATATAGCACAAGTGAATCTAAACTATCGACTTATCTATCGCTGTATGTTTCCTGACTAAGTTAACGTGTACATTTATATAGCACATGAACCTAACCTATCGTCTTATCGCTTCACCACAAATTTATACGTATCTAATCTAACGATCTAAGTATCGCTGGAGATTTCAATATACGACTCAAAAGAATAAGGGTTGTACTCCCTGAACTTCCAAGATATATATTCTTCCCAATTGCCAATATTTGCGATTCCGGTCAAATCCAGTAAATATCATTCCACGTCAAGGTTATCCAAGGTCACTGGAGCTCCGTTGCACCAATTTCCATTGAAATCGTAGCCTCCAAGTAATTTTGTCATAATTCCCCAAATTCGAAGAAATATCGAACGCCCGTCGATAAATTCGACGCCCGATCTTCAAAGATGTAGTTACGATGAAATATTATCCCCGAATTTCGACAATTTCCATCGTTTTAATCGTAAAATTCCTTATTGCGCAGTTAAGAACATTTCACGCTAAAATTAGCTCTAAGGTCACCAATTCCTTCCTTCCTCGTTCACTTCTAGGCTGAAACTGCATACAGGCCACGAAAACGGGCGCAAATGTTCGCACGTGCTCACCTCTAGCCAATCACGAACAAGCACAGAAAGCGCGACGTCTTCTCATTGGTTGACTCGCATACCACAGATCTACAGCGGGCATGCACTGTACAGCACTACCACAGTGGCCTCTAGCGAATGACATTGACTACGCAATCTTAGTGAAAGTAATATACTTAAGGCTTGTAACAATTCGTTACAGTAGGTAAACCAGTAACTTCAATAGGCAATGAATTCCAGAATATCGGGCCACAGACTTTGATGCTATGCTGCTTAACAGTAGTGTGGACACTATACGTTTATTGAGCGATCGCGTGTAATGATTGTGTACGTCAGAATTTTTACAAAAACAATTTTTAAAATTCACAGGCAGTAGATTCAATTGAAACCTGAACATGAATAATCCAACTTGAGATCTCTTGGAAGATCATTCCTAGGAGCCGGTGTAGTAGGCTGAATAGACTCCCCCTTTTAAACACTCCCGGGTCTATTTATCCTAGGATATATTGACTGGGGAGTTTATTCTTACTAGGACCAATTGACCAGTGGAGTGTATTGTAACTAGGGCAAAAACACTCCTGCTGGTGAATAGACACTCCAGTGGAGTTAATTCCTCCTAGGAAAAATTGAAAGGGGAGTTGATTCTTCCTAGGACCAAATGACTCGGGGAGTTTATTGTTCCTAGGAAAAACTGAAAGGGGAGTCCATTCTTCCTAGGACCAAATGACTCGGGGAGTTCATTCTTCCTAGGACAAACTGAAAGGGGAGTTCATTCTTCCTAGGAACAAATGGCTCGTGGAGTTCTTTCTACCTAGGAAAAACTGAAAGGGGAGTTCATTCTTCCTAGGACCAAATGACTCGGGGAGTTCATTCTACCTAGGATAAACTGAAAGGGGAGTTCATTCTTCCTAGGACCAAATGACTCGGGGAGTTCATTCTTCCTAGGATAAACTGAAAGGGGAGTCCATTCTTCCTAGGGCAAAATGACTCGGGGAGTTTATTGTTCCTAGGAAAAACTGAAAGGGGAGTCCAGTCTTCCTTGGACCAAATGACTCGGGGAGTTCATTCTACCTAGGACAAACTGAAAGGGGAGTTCATTCTTCCTAGGACCAAATGACTCGGGGAGTTCATTCTACCTAGGATAAACTGAAAGGGGAATTCATTCTTCCTAGGACCAAATGACTCGGGGAGTTCATTCTTCCTAGGATAAACTGAAAGGGGAGTTCATTCTTCCTAGGGCCAAATGACTCGTGGAGTTTATTCTTCCTAGGATAAACTGAATAGGGAGTTCATTCTTCCTAGGACCAAATGACTCCTGGAGTTTATTCTTCCTAGGATAAACTGAAATGGGAGTTCATTCTTCCTAGGACCAAATGACTCGTGGAGTTCATTCATCCTAGGACAAATTGAAGGGGGAGTTCATTCTTCCTAGGACAAAATGACTCGTGGAGTTCATTCTTCCTAGGACAAATTGAAAGGGGAGTTCATTCTTCCTAGGACCAAATGACTCGGGGAGTTTATTCTTCCTAGGATAAATTGAATGGGGATTTCATTCTTGCTAGGACCAAATGACTCGGGGAGTTCATTCTTCCTAGGATAAACTGAAAGGGGAGTTCAACCTTCCTTGGACCAAATGACTCGGGGAGTTCATTCTTCCTAGGATAAACTGAAAGGGGAGTTCATTCTTCCTAGAACCAAATGACTCGGGGAGTTCATTCTTCCTAGGATAAATTGAAAGGGGAGTTGATTCTTCCTAGGACCAAATGACTCGGGGAGTTCATTCTTCCTAGGATAAACTGAAACGGGAGTTCATTCTTCCTAGGAACAAATGACTCGTGGAGTTAATTCTACCTAGGATAAATTGAAAGGGGAGTTCATTCTTTCTAGGACAAAATGACTCGTGGAGTTCATTCTTCCTAGGATAAACTGAAAGGGGAGTTCATTCTTCCTAGCATAAACTGAAAGGGGAGTTCATTCTTCCAAGGACCAACTGACTTGTGGACTAGGGCGTGTTAATGTGAAGGGTTAAATTTTGTTTATTCGAACATCACAAACTGCTAGTCATAAAATTGTTATTGTAATTGTAATTGTAATTACGACAATTTATATAGCATCCTTGGTAGCAAAATACATCTAGGATGCTTCACACAAATCTAACCTCAGAAACAGCTTATAAGGAGCCGTAGCTACTTCAATTTACAGTTCAAATTAGGTACAATTACATATTATTGATTTGAACGTACATTAGAACTTAACAAAATCTGTAGCCACACAGTGTCATAGCAAATGTCATTTGTGAGGTCAAATTAATGGACAAAATAACCAAATCATCTTCACCTCTTCACTCTGTCCTGCTAGCTTCTCTTTCGGCCCATATGAGCTCTCAGCTTACCATTTGACCTTTGATGTAGTGGTTCCTCCTCTCATGACTGTACACATGAGCAGCAGCCTCACTTGTCATTTTCACACACCTTTCCACAGACTGGGGGCGTGATGGCCAGTCAGGAACCACCATTGGGTTGCTAAAAGAAGCCTTGGTCTCTGCTGTTGTTGGGGAGCAGGTTCAAGGGGGCTCAGAGACTCCAGAGCTCCAGTCAATCAGTTACAAGAGCGTAGTCGCCTCAGAGTTGATGGTTGGTGTTTTCCTGGGTCTCACACTGCTGTCTCCAAGCTGTGTCATCTCATCTCCTTCACCTCTGATCTTCAGTATCTTCTCCACTGCATCCCTTCTCTACTGTTAATCCCCACAGCGCAACATTCCTTGCATCACAGACTCGCTAAAACCATACCAAGCAGATCTCTTCAGTGTAAGCATGACAATCATCTTCACCTCTTCACTCTGTTCTTTAAGGACATGTAGTTGGAAAAGGAGATGCTTGCGTCCTTGCGTCCTTGTGTCCATGTGCTATTTATCTTTATCACCCTAGAGTGACAACTACTGAGGTATAACATTGAGTTCCAATCTGTCTAAACTCTTTGAAATTTGTTTGCTGGAGCTGCATGGTACCTACTTGCTGACTTCAGACATACAGTTTGGTTTCAAAAAGGGGTTGGGCTGTTCTCATGCATTGCTTGCTGTAGGATCAGTAGTTGATTACTTTTCTAATCATGGCTCTAATGTAAACCTGTGTGCATTAGACATGTCTAAAGCTTTTGATAAAGTCAATCACTATGCATTATTTAGCAAGTTAATGGATAGATCAGTCCCTCTTGAGTTTTTATGCATCCTCATAAGTTGGTATAGCATGAGTGCAGCATATGTCAAAATGGCACAACATGCTGTCTGATATGATCAATCTAGTTTGTGGAGTTATCCTCTCACCAATACTTTTCGCTGTGTATGTGAATGATATTATAGAGAAACTGAGTAGGTTCAATCATGGGTGTCGGATTGGAGAGCTATTTTGGGATGCATTATGTATTCTGACGACCTCATCTTGATGTCCGCATCTCTCTGTGACATACAAGCAATGGTCGACATTTGTGTGGAAGAATTAGAGAGCACTGACATGAAATTAAATGTAACAAAATCTCAGGTGATGAGAATTGGCCCTTCTTTTTATACTTCATGTGAAATGATTAGTGTAAATAGTGTGCAAATTAACTGTGTTGACAAACTTAAATACTTGGGTTGTTGTCTTGTTTCTGCCAAGTCATTAAAAGTCAGTTTGCATGAAATGAGAGTAAAGTTGTATAAATCTTTCAACTCTCTCTATCGTAAATGTTGCAAATTCACTGAGCCAGTATTACTGCATCTTTTTTAGCTATTCTTGCTTTACGGAATGGAAGCTGTGAGCCTCAGTAACAGTGAACTGAACACACTAAGCTACACCTACAACAATGCCATCTGTAAGATCTTCAAGGTCAGCCGCTGCAGTGTCGAGGACATACTGCACTTCATGCAGGAATCTAACATTAAGGACTGCTGGATGTTAAGATGAACAACACTCTTTCGAAGAGGCCCACATATAGGAAACACTGTGGTAAATTTTATGTGTGATCTCCTATGCACATAGTATAATTTGCATTAAGGAAATGTGGACTATGTAGTTGAATTAGTATAGTACGGGCAGGTCTGCTGTCCAGAGAATGCTGTATCGTTTGTTTTGTGCTGCCATATTTGGTGAATAAAAGATTGGTATATATATTGAACCAGTCCACCAAATAGGCCTACACCCCAACACAGAACTCCGCAATCATCCTCAAATTGTACAGATTCTTTCCTTTTTAGATTATGTTTTGAGATCCAAATTCTCTTGAAACTCAGAGCTGTTGTGAGCCACGTGCTGTGGATCACAGTCACACGGGTCCTAACTCCAACAGAGCCAGATCCTTTGGCAGAACTCCATTCCTAATTGCAGTGTCAATCCTGTAGCAATAGCTTTGATATGTGCTCAAGTCTTTCATCACTTCATCGCTGAGCTGAGGGAGAGCAGGGCCAACGTAGACTTTTGCAATGTCAGGATTAATATCTAGCTCAGTTACAGAATCCTACATTTCCCTAAGGGACCTGACCATTTGTTGTTGCTTAGAATCTTGCCATTTAAAGCAGTCACTAGGTGCCTCAGTGGCAGTTATCCTGTGTGCAGATCACGAGCAATCCACACGAGCTGTCTTTGCAGCTTCTCTTCGACATGATGCATTATTCGCCTACCCAACCAGTGGTTACATTACACCTTCAACCACCTTCAATAGCTTGAAGAGCCTTGTCTGCTCTTCTTTCTTTCAACCACTCAACTAGACTATCAGCAATTATTTCAGCACGTTTTCTCTTTTCAGTCGCTTGAGCAGGAACAAAATGCCACAGATATCTGCTTTCTGGTCCCATGCAAACTGTATAGTGTTCTTCTTTCACCAAACCTGAATACATTTTGCCATTCCCTTTTGCTTTCAACATGACCTTGGTTTCATCACGAAACCCCATCAAAGAAAATACAACTGAAACCATTCTGCTGAAGTTCGTCTTCAAACTTTGCACCGAGTTTTTCACGACTCTCTCCTGAGCTCTCCTCACCTTATTCTGACCAGTCACCAAAGTAGTCTCGAACTGAGTAACATCAATCCAGGCAGCAGTAGCAAGCTCCGCTGTCTCCCTCAGCCCAGTGTGGTGTCTTAGACTGACCAGGGCTATGTTGGTTATGTCTGCAGAATTTTGTATTTTGCCCTCTTCATAGTTTTCACAAACTCAGCAGAAGACTTGCCTTCAGGAAGTAAGTACTTTTTGTCTTCATCACCACAATTGTCATTCACTGATTCTTCCATGATATCCTGTTACTCTTCAAACTCTTTCTCTGGTCCACTTCAAACACTGTCATCTCTTCCTCTTCTGTGATTGGTTTTTCATTCTTCATTCTCCATTTGTTCTCATCAACCTTCCTTTTGCCTGCCTTTCCTTCTGTGACACTTGTCTTATAGTCTCATGGAGGTCAACTGGTTCTATCTGATGAGGTCCAATGCTTCCAACTTTTTCTATTTGTCCTAGGAAGAATGAACTCCACAAGTCATTTTGTCCTAGGAAGGATAAACTCCCCTTTCAGTTTATCCTAGGAAGAATTAACTCCCCGAGTCATTTGGCCCTAGGAAGAATGAACCCCCCTTTCAGTTTATCCTAGGAAGAATGAACTCCCCGAGTCATTATTTTGGTCCTAGGAAGAATGAACTCCCCTTTCAGTTAATCCTAGGAAGAATGAACTCCCCGAGTCATTTGGCCCTTGGAAGAATCAACTCCCCTTTCAGTTTATCCTAGGAAGAATGAACTCCACGAGTCGTTTGGTCCTAGGAAGAATGAACTCCCCTTTCAGTTTATCCTAGGAAGAATAAACTCCCCGAGTCATTTGGTCCTAGGAAGAATGAACTCCCCTTTCAATTTGTCCTAGGATGAATTAACTCCACCAGTCATTTGGTGCGATCGCAAACGAAGACACTCGGTGAGTGTTTATTCGCAGGGTGGGGTGTTTTTGTCCTAGTATCAATTAACTCCCGAGTCATTCTGTCCTATAGATATATACACTCCGGGAGTGTTTATTTAGGGGGAGTCTATTCAGCCTCCTACACCGGTGCAGCATAGAATAAGTAGGGGTTGCCAGTGGCGGCGCCGCCTATGTTTGTTGTACGGCTTTTGCAGTACCACTCTTTAAGGTTTTACGGCAATAACATAATTTTGCCGTACACTTTTACGCAGACTCTCTAATTTTCCGTACTAGGCCTACTTTTAAAATCGTGTCGCCGCCACTGGGGGTTGCAGAATTTCAGAGAGGAGAAGACAGGAGCCCGAGACAGAGAAAGATATGATGATGAGCGAATAGACCTGGACGGTTGGATGGTGAACAGCTGGCGAATGTATGTTACAGTTAGGTTGAGAAGTCTGAAGGTCGTTGTATACATGTACGTAAGCGATAGCCTACAATTTTGTAATGGATACGCTGGGGGACATTTAGCCAATGAAGTGATTTCAGAGCAGCTCGAGGATTATGTAGTGGTGTTTGTGACTTTTGGTGACTGTGCGGATGAGGGCATTGATCTGAGCTGTTTGCAGGCGTTTTATTTTAGAAGAGTCGATATTGTAGAAAAGGGAATTAATGCGTACAGTAGGCCTAAGCCCTAATCGAGTTTGGAATGAACATTTGAGGCGGCTATTATGCAGGCGGTCTTGTAATCAAGTAGGCTAGCCTATTGGGCACAGTCGAAGAAGGTCACGAACGTGCATAAAGCCTAGCAGGTGCGAGCAGTAGTGTAGACGTAAATTTTGAAGTACCTCAACAGTCGCGCCTTAGGCGCTCTGCCTGAGGCGCGACTGTTGAGGCGGGACACTTTTGAACTTAAAAAAATTTCTCGCACTCACGCGCGAAAACATTCTTTAGCCTGTTTTGTGCACGAAGTATGCGTTAAAAAGCAGAGGCAGGCGCTTTATAACGGCATACATGTAGATGTGTTTTCGTCAAATTGTATAATCACATGCAAACTAATTCAAATCTAAAGTTATTTCATTTTGATTAGTTAGCAACATAGTGCGAAACAATATAATGCCAGCAATGATTATATACTGGAATGGCATGGAAAAGAACTTGAGCCAAACGCATTCTCTCACATTAATCTGGGATTAAGACGAGACCGTTGAAACCGAACTATGCAGGCATTTGAATAGAGAATAAGGTTGACCATGCTGAACTGACCCGTGGGTGACAGCACAATGTAAAGTTTAGATCCGCTAGCGTACTGCGGTACCGGTAACTAAACTTCAAAGTGATTGACTGTGCGGCTGATTGGCAAGGTGAAGATTCTAAGTAAAAAGGGGACAAAGACAGATCCCTGTGCGACACCAGCAATGCAGAAAGAAGGATCAGGCCCAGAAGTACCAATACCCATTTGCGTATCCGGATTGAAGAGGTAGGCCTATGAAGCTATAGCCAGTTTAAGGCAGTCCCAGAGACACCGGAACTGGTGGTCAACAGTGTCAAAAGCAGTGTCAAACTACTGTGAGCCATGTGTTTTCAGCATTAACACATGAAAGGTAAGCTAATAATTGCTAAGGACTCAAGTTAAGAGATGAGGTGAAGTGTTTCTTAATCCGTGTAATTAAGTGACGTTCAAGAGTCTTTGAAATTAGCTGATTAATCTTTTCCCTACCTAGTAGACAATAACGCAACTGGAATGGGCAAGACGTGTCTCTTAAGTACGGTATAGTGGAAATAAATGAAAATGTCCGGACTTTGACAACTACTTAACATAATTCATCATGAAATGTGGCGTGCCAAAGTTGGACAAACATCCGAAAGAGGAGCAGGTGCTTCACGATTTTCAATTGAGTCGAAACTGCCTTATAGCACAAAACAACAGATTGGATTTGTTCGGTTTCAGCTCTTTTGCAGCAACATACTCGTGTAGCAGGGAATTCAAATTGAACGAACCGGTCTAATACAATGTTGCGTCTGCTTACATCCTAAATTAGGCTACAATGTTCTGTATAGTTCCTTCGTGTCTGTGCAAAACCTCTCGCAACTCTATCTTGTGGATCGAAACCAAGGGAAAGAAAAACCAAACTACCATGGCTTGGACTGTCCTTCATTGCCTCTTTCATCCTTCATCTCCATCTGTCAATCAGCCATTCTGTACCAACACTCTCCAATAAGTGTACCCATTGTCCTTCCTTCGTGTCTCCAGTACCCCATTTCCTTTTATAACCCCTGTCTTTTCTTAACGTCTCCCTCTCTGTTTAATTATTGACAGACGTGAACAAGTCATCGATGCCATTGCTCGTCACAGTTAAGCCTAGTAGGCTATATTAATAATTATAATAAGTAGTTCCAAGTCAGAACAAATGACTGAAGTTCAAACAACCTAAACAATAAAAAAAACTACGCTTAGGCCTAAATAATTTAACATAGGCCTATTCGACGTATTTTCCCATAGGCTACCTCACTAAATCTCGGGTCACATATTATGCATCTATATTATATTATATATATTATATAATTACACAATTATTGAGCGCCACAATCTAATGACCAAGCATGATTCGATGGCGCTGAGCAATTGTGTGTGGGTGACTTGCTCAAGGTCAGAACAGACTCGAATGCATGCTTTCCGCGTTACAAGGCGATCGCTTATACCAATCGACTACCGTGTTCCACATTGACAGACCTGTCGTAACCAAGAAGCTGAATGTTACACCGACATTACCGTATACACCGGCCCGACAACCTGCTACTTAATGCGTGACACACTGATTACTTCGGAGAAATAGACAATATCTTAATTTTCATAAATTTAATTAATCAGGGTCAGACTCAGATAGGCTTGCATTGATCAGCCACCTCCACTAATAATAATATTCGATTATTGATTCAAACTGACAAGCACGCAGTAAGATTACATGATATAGTAGTAACAGACGATAACAAGTTCAACAGGAGTCGAATTTAAATGTATGGCAGCTTGCAAGACGAATATATGATATATACATATATATATAAATCATATATTATATATGGAATGGAAGGCTGAGTCTACCCTGTGGGCTAGCGTGCATTGAACCAGCATCCTTTTCATGCCAGCATGTTACCATTCAACCTTCTCCCCTCCCCGTTAGATTTGCATGGTCTCCTACCATTATTTGCAGCTTATTGTAGGCATCATGAATCATGGTCACGAAAATCATTTGTGCAATTGCATGTGTGTCTAAAGAAAATAACTAGCATGAAAATATAGGGACGCCAATGATTTTTACTTCACTAATATCTGGTAACAGATTTTATGATGCTGGACTAATTGAAACACATGCCCGGTCACTTTTGCGAATAATTATTAAAAATTGGATTCTTTGAACAGTCCCGATCTCAATCACGCACTTGATATAAGGATGCATCAGCATCAAGGAACACTGACATCGTTAGTGATTCTGAATAGACATGTACCTTTTAAGTTTACATAACATAAGCCTAATGCACTACCACTGCTATCAATTCTGATAACAATTTCAGATTTATAGTTATAGCAAATGGTTGGTTTGATGTTAACTACGACACAATTTTCTTTTATGACAACACGGAAGACAATAATATTTTTATAGAAAGTAATGTAAAATGGAGATTAGAGGATACATAGTCGGTGTTCTCTTGCGCATCGTAATTTTCAGCTGGAGCTTTTCCCACTCTAATTCAGCCGACATACCGGACTTGAAGAACAGAAGCATACCTCCAATCCTGGCAAAAGAAGGAGACTTAAACATTGGGCTGTTGATGAACATGGTGGCCTGCGACAGAGTGACTCAACAATGCCTGTCGGACCCGCTTCCTTCTGGATGCCAGTGGTTGGAAATGGCCATTTATGTCGTCGACAAAATAAACAGGCGATCAGACCTACTACCAAATATCACACTTGGTTTTGTCAGCGTTGACGGTTGCTCCCTCGACATCAGAACTCTAGAGGTGGCGACATACCTGATCAAAGACAACAGTTGTTCTTCATTCCATAATCAGAGCAGCAACCAGACTTCTATCTCTTTCAGCCGTACGCTATCCAACGAACTAAAGCATTATGAGGTGATTGGACTTGTTGGACCGAGTTCCAGTAGGGTTTCCGCAATGGTGTCCCCTCTGATGGGCGTCTACAAGATTCCAGAAATCGGCGTCTATTCTACGAGTGACGAACTGAGCGACAAAAGCCGCTTCGAATACTTTACAAGACTTGTTGCCACGGATAGATATCAAGCTTTGGCGATCCTGGGAATCGCAAGATACTTCAGATGGACCTATGTTTCTCTTATATACACGGAAGGATCTTACGGAGAGAATGCCTTTAAGCAGATCGACGATCTCTTGCATGGTACAGCTGCAAGTTACGGGATATGCATTGCAGTTGCCATTAAGATCTCTTCACAGGCCGATCAGATTGAATACAATGCAATTGCCGATACTCTGATTTTCAACCAGAAAGCCAGAGTCGTAATCACTTTCATTGAATTTTCGGATATGGTTCAGCTACTTTTTAACGCCATTCGCAACAGAACGGAGGCTGGGACTTTCATTTGGCTCGGAGCAGATACGATGGCTTTGGTAGAACAGAAAGATGTAATTAAAGACGATATGCTGGAAGGTACTATCTTTATGGAGCATTCTTCTTTTCCAATGCCAGATTTCGATGACTTTCTTAAAACGGTCACACCTGCAAACAGTGAAGGTAATACGTGGATTCAAACATTATGGGGACGTAAATACAAATGCATATTTGACAGAAAATCAAATTCGACATCTAGTAACTTGTGCAGCATGAACTTACACCTCGACTCGTCCATTTGTCCAATACAATCTGCAATTATAAATCGCATTCACGATGGCTTCTTCATAATTGCAAAGGTTTTACATGACAGCATTTTAGATAAATGTCCAGAAGGATTTAGGGATAAAGAAATACTGAAAAACTGCATCAGTGGCGAAGATTTATTACAAAGGATAAAGGGAACAACGTTTGAAGGAATATTGGGAAAAATTAAATTCAACGAGGACGGCGATTTTATGGAAAATCTGGTCGTGAAACAATTTTATTTGGCAGAGGATAACATACGCAGATCAAAGGTTATTGGATCTTGGAATGCAACTGATCACCATCTCCGGATCAATGAATCGTTAATAAACTGGAAAACCTTCAACAAGAACTCTACTTCTGCAGACGAAAACAAACTTCCCGTGTCAATTTGCAGCCAGCCATGTCTTGATAAACAGTATGTAGTGAAGCAATCACTCTCGTGTTGTTGGATTTGCGGAGACTGTCGCGATAACGAAATCGTTCTTCAGAACAAAACAGGCTGCCAGTCATGTCCGATGTATACTTGGCCCGACGATGAAACTGCCACAACCTGTGTTGCAATTGATCCTGTTTACCTTCAATACTCAGATGTCATATCGATAGCTTTACTCTGTTTAGCAGTTTTTTTGAATATTCTGGCCATAATCTGTATTGGCGCTTTTCTGACGAAGAGGCACAACAAACTAGTGAAGGCACTGAGTATTCAGTTGAGCATGTTGATTCTTTTGGGCACAGTTGTTGTTTGTGTCACCGTTGTAGTTTTTGTTGTTCCACCGAATACCTCTCCCTGGATCTGTGTTGTGAGAAATATAGGTTTCCACTTTGGAATCAGCATGATATATGCTCCACTCTTGGTGAAAAATATTCGAATCTACAGAATATTTACTTTTGCGAAGAAGAGCGTCCGAGCACCGCGATGGGTCTCCGATAAATCTCAGATAGTATTTGCTATCATCCTACTTACAATTCAGGTAAGTAATTAAATTATTAACGTGAGACTTTATGCTTAAGGTCTACCGCTTAAATTTTACATGTAATATTCGATAAACAATTTAATGTGAGCTTATGTGTAATTATTATTTAGGCGCTTATAAAAATAATAATAATCTTTTCTTTACTTAAGCGCCTGCTAACCTCACTGCACTGTATAGTGAACATACACATAGTAGAAACGGCAGCCACGCATGTATACAGTAGAAGCACATGATAACAGTTTTGCAGTAGTCCACGGCCTACTATTCATTTAACCACCGCCGCCTCCTAGCGAGTGGAAGGATGAATAAACCTTACGGGGTCCACGGGATTCATATGACGCGATGATATAAAATATTACTTTGAAATTGTCTGATGATCTTTCTAAGATTCAAAACTCTATTACGCATTCATTTAGTAAATGATACCAACTTCCAATGCCCCACCCCTAATGGGATTGGTTAGGGTCGTTGAAATGGAAATTCGCGGAGTTACTATCATCGGAGAATTAAGAGCATCAACTCACGTTCGAGAGGTATTGGGTGCCTGCTCTGTATCGCTGCACGCGATGAGTACTTAGAGCACACAGACTTCCATCAGCATCTGTACATGAGGTTAGCCATGCCACCACTATAGCGCGTCTTCTCTATGCTTCTTCAGCTTGGTTGGGGTAAGCCACCTCGAGCGATCGCAACAGACTTCAGCAGTTTCTTCAAAGAGTTAAGGGATTGGGCTACCTTATTTGCATGGGTAGTTGTCATACCGGCCTATTTTACCTTCTCCTATGTTTACCTGCAGTCAGCCATTTTGGGATTTGCTATGATACTCATGAGTTTTGTGACTTTATGTTTCCAGTATCTACCAGTCCTTTATGCTCTTGCCTTTGTAGCTATAGAGAACATTTCCACTTTTAACACAATGATTAACAGAGCAGTGGCAACAGAAATTGCCACTGGCCCAAGAAATGTGGGATGATTTCAATATTGAAAGGGTTCTAGTAAGAAACTTAACCCTAACTACGAGCAACAATCACAGAACAAGAAGTATTAATAGAAAAGAGAATTGTCCGACGATGTAACCTTTTTAAAACTCTATTACGCATTCATTTAGTAAATGATACCATTTCCAATTAGCCTACCCTAATTAAATGCTGTCTACTTGTTATTTAAGTCGTTATTTTTCTTCTCTCCAGTTTCTGTTATTCTTACTTTGCTTATCTGAAAATAGTTGATATTATATTTACTCTTTATATTCGCATCACCATGTTAATTCAAGATGTTAACCGTGTTGCTATCATGTCGAAATCCATCTATAGTAAATAGGTGTCCCTGCTAGCGGAAGTTAATCGCTTCTGGCCTTCCTTGTTACCTGCTTGAAAGATCACCAATGTAGCCTATGTACCTTAATGTACGGTTACAATAAAGATTGATTGATTGATTGAAACGTAGTCGGCAAGACTGCGTTGAAAAATCCATGTTCAAATTTCAGAAGTTTATATAGGCCTTAGCGCCTCCAGTATCAAGTGGCATAATTCAAATTATGCGTAGGCCAATATATATTCCTTGTCTATAAAGTGTTTTTATAATAGATATTCACCTCACTCTGGTTATACTTTCCAGTTTTACGCACAACCTTAAACTTAACACCAATAAATTCCGAGAAATGTTAATCTTCCGTCGATGCTGCTGGCCTACCAATGCCCCACCCCTAATGGGATTGGTTAGGGTCGCTGAAATGGAAATTCTCGGAGTTACTATCACCGGAGAATTAAGAGCATCAACTCACGTTCGAGAGCTATTGGCTCTGTATCGCTGCACGCGATGAGTACTTAGACTTAGAGCACACGGACTTCCATCAGCATCTGTACATGAGGTCACCCATGCCACCACTATAGCGCGTCTTCTCTATGCTTCTCCAGCTTGGTTGGGGTAAGCCACCTCGAGCGATCGCAACAGACTTCAGCAGTTTCTTCAAAGAGTTAAGCGATTGGGTTACATCCCACCCCACCAGCAGGATTTGGTCAGTATGTTCGAAGACGCTGACAACAGGCTTCTCCAGGCGGTCATCTGGAATTCTAAATATGTTCTCCGTCGCCTATTTCCACCAATAAAACGACGGACGTATGCCCTACGCCGGAGACCAAATGACTCTGAACTGCCAGGAAAAGATGATCAAAACTTTATTCTCGTGTGCTTTTTAAGACTGCATCTAAGAGCTATTTCGTTTCAACCTATTTGCCCAAGTGAAAACTTCCCCCCTTTCTTTGTAATGAGTTGCGGTTTGACAACTCTAAATTTTACTCAACAAACGATGTATATATATATATATATATATATACTTGATAATGGAAGAAAACATCGCTATCCAGAAGTTTGTTTGAGGTGTTTCGATAGTTGGCCCAGTTTCTGGAACAGTAGTCTACAGCAGTCCATTTTCGTGCCACGCGATTAAACGAAGAATTCTGACTAAGAATCAATATGCAAGGCAAAGCAACTCAAAGCAAAAGCCTACAGTGTAATTACAAGGATAGGAATTGAGGGACAAAAGGATAAGGTAAGTCATTGTCAGGTAAGATACAGGTTCAAAAAGGAATGGTAAGAGATTCAGAGATGTTCTACCGCTGTAAGGCAAAGTAACGTAAAGCCTAAGATATGGTAAGGCTTGCAAAAGGATGTTTATTTCTTGCCTATATCCAGTGCTGGGTAAAATACTCTGTAAATCTATTTGAAATACTAAATACAAATACACTTTAAAAAGGTATTTGAAATACAAATACAAAATACATTTTTCAAAATGTATTTGAAATACAAAATACAAATACACTGTTGTATTTTGTATTTGAAATACAAAATAGGCCTAAATGCACCCTAGCCTAGATGCGTAGTTAAAATTGTCAATGAGTCATTATGCTGCTAAAACCTAATGTCAGGTTGGCAAAGTTTCAAAGGAAAAAGTCCTTGTTATGCTTTAACAGCAACAGTTTCTCAAAAGTTGTATCAGACTAGATAATATGAGTTGTTATTAATGAGAACAATTTATGTTGTGCGAGACTTAATAATTATTATGAAAGTAGGTAATGAGTAGTATTTTAACAAAGTATTTGATATTTCAAATACAAAATACTCTTAAAAGTATTTCAAATACAAATTCAAAATACATCATTTTAACTGTATTTGAAATACAAATACACGAATACTTAAATGTATTTCAAATACTATTTAAAATACTTTGTATTTCAAATACTCCCCAGCACTGCCTGTATCAATATTGGTCATTACTGATTATGGGTAGAGGCACGTCCGACAAGAGCAATTAAGAAAGCGAGCATGCATGCTTGTGGTTCTTAAAGGACGTACAATTTCCAATGTACCAGAATTTAGTGTAATGTAATGGAGCGCCTCTGAGTAGCCCCCTTGAAGGGGCGCTATATAAATGCTCAAAATGAATGAATGAATGTAATCACATATTATATAGCGCCTGTTCTAGAAAACTCATCATCGGTGTTCTCGACCTAACGGTGGGAAACCAGGACCGAACAGAATGATTTCCAAACGCTTAATCCTCGTGGTAGAGCTGAAATGGTTAAAATAGGTCTCAAGTCAGGCTGAAAGCGTGTGGAAATGATCAATGGAAAAATAAAAACGTGCCCACTAATATATGTTGTATATAGGCAAATTTGTGCTGTTCATATCTGTTCATTTCTGCATTTTGACAGTTGATTTTAGTGCTGGTGTCGGAAATCTCTTCAACCTCAATAGCGATTTTAGAGATGCCAACCATCTTCAAAAAGTACGTCGAACTGTACTGTTACAAGTCGACCGTTTGGTTCCTCGTTCCTCTCGCTTACAATGTCCTCGTTATGCTGTTATGTGGATGGATTGGATTCATAACCAGGAATCTGCCAAACAACTTCAACGAATCCTGGTTCATATTCATCTCAGTTGCTACGACCTTATTTGCATGGGTAGTTGTCATACCGGCCTATTTTACCATCTCCTCTGTTTACCTGCAGGCAGCCATTTTGGGATTTGCTATGATACTCATGAGTTTTGTGACTTTATGTTTCCAGTATCTACCAGTCCTTTATGCACTTGCCTTTGTGGCTATAGAGAACATTTCCACTTTTAACACAATGATTAACAGTGCAGTGGCAACAGAAATTTCCACTGGCCCAAGAAATGTGGGATGATTTCAATATTGAAAGGGTTCTAGTAAGAAACTTAACTCTAACTACGAACAACAATCACAAGAACAATAAATATTAACAGAAAAGAGAATTGCCCGACTTTGTAACCTTTCAAAAAGAACACTTTTATACTTGTATTTAACACTTGTATACTTGTATTTAATAAGCGGGCGTTGTTTCATGAGCTCGACTAACAGAAATTTGGCTCAGCCGTTCGGACGGTTTTTGTACTCTGCTGCATTATGCCGGAATAAATTCATTGCTTGTATCACTCTATTGTTATGTTATTTGATTTATTTGCTAAATCGAAACGTTACAGGAACTTTGGACACACAGAGAGACTAGATATTCCTAGTTCAATCGATCTATATCATCGACAAAATTGCTGACTGTAAAGTCAAATAAGTTACCTACATGTATATTGTATTGTATTGTATTTAAACATTTATAAAGGACCTCTAAAAGGGTGAACCGTTCAGAGGCGCTCATAGAGCTATGGAATTATACATCATGATAGAAACCATTCGAAGCAGCTAACTGACGAATCAATTACCTTATGACAAAACTGGTAAGCAGCGTTGTAGACGACTTCCAAAGTGCTGGTTGAATGAGCTTCAAACCAGCGATATTAAAAATCTTTCAATGACATCAGAAGTTGGACATGCATTTCTCTACACGAACGAATCTGTCAACAGCATTTCTAAATGAAACTATCAACAAAATCTTTACGCACTCTCGCAGCACTGTAGTTGCAGACAAGGCTGGACAATGTGGACATTTCTATAACTCGCTTCAACGTCGAACGCCTGGAGAAAACCCGCTGTTATGCAGTCGTGAGCATTTCCAAAACTGTCCGCTATTGAGTAAACGTGGGTTTGTACTAACACCGCTGACTCGGAGCCTTCTTGCAGAGTCAGCCAAAATGGTACTTACAAGTTTTTTCAAACTGATAATAAATAATAATAGTAAATAAAGATAACAATTTGAAACTCCACCTCGGATTGAAGCAATCAGGAGACCTCTACCAAACAAAGAGAATAGGCTTAAATGATGTTTTTGTAAGTGTAGTAAACTGAAAACAGCCAATTCGATTAGTTTGTCTATAAGTTTCTTGGCCATATATATGGCAGGATTAACGCATATTATCATTTGGGCTTCATGTGTCCTATATGTGACTTTGCTGTTGGCGATACCCTAAAACAATTGTCCAGGTACTCTACTCAGCGTATCATCGTCGTCGTCGTCGTCGTCGTCGTCGTCATAATCATCATCATCATCATCATCGTCATTGTTTTCGTTATCATAGTCTTTTTATTCTTCCCAAACCAAACTGATAGGGCCTATTTTTTGCAGGTGCAATAAAACAAGATGTAAAGATCACCGGTGCAACCAGATGGCTAATAAAATATTAGCCAAATGATGCAGATAATGTACATTAAATAAACACAAAACAAAATGAGGCTGAATGACCAATCATTCAAATTCAACTAAGCTATGATTTCTACGTTTTATACATGCAAACATCAAGCCCAAGGTATTGTAAGTAGAGCAATATTATGATAAAGTTTCAATTTACCATCAAATTATTATTATTATTATTATTATTATTATTATTATTATTATTATTAAGGCAGTTTTTTTATAGCGCCTCTTCAAGATTGCTTACTCAGGAGCACTCCCAGCCCAACCACGGTCGAACAGTTTTGAGGACAGTAAGAAACAGGCTGAAATGACCAATCGGTATTTGACGGAGCTTGGTAGGAGGCCGATTCCAGGTCATGGGGGTAGCCACACAGAAAGCACGGCGCTGCCGTATGGCTGTCCGTGCGCGGGGAACAATAAGTTGAGCTTGCGCAGCTGAGCGGAGAGAGCAACGGCGATGCGAGCATGAGGTGGGACAGCAAAGCTCCGGCAGGTATGGAGGGACCAAGCCTTCAAAGCACCGCCGAACCAAGGCAAGATTCTGTAAGTGATGCGGTGTGGGTTGTAAAAGCCAGTGGAGGACATCCCTCATATACGCAGACACTCGGCCAAACTTGGAGATGCTGCTCACAAGGCGGGCAGCAGTACGCAGGATTCTATTCAGGTGCTCAATTCGGCAGGCCGGGAGTCCGTCATATAATTATGGCACTGCAGTAATCCAATCGAGGAACAACAAATGCATGGAGTAGCGTGGAATCTGCACAGGGGACAAAGAACTAGAAATCACCTTGAGTTGCCGGAGAAGGTAATAGCAGCTGCGGGAGAGCAGATTCATGTGCCGCGTGAATGCAAGTTCCTGGTCCAGGATGACTCCCAAGTCTCGGAACCAGGTCGAGAAGGAAAGGTGTGGGAATTGCAAGGCAAGAGAAGACAGATCTATTTTAGAGAGCTGCTGGGGAGTGCCAAACCATATAAACTGCCTCTTGGCGGAGCTAAGCCGTAGGCGGTTTGAGGACATCCAGGCCTGCAGGAACTCCATGGCATGCATGGTCATGGTTTCCACCGCTGCAACAGCGCGGACAGCCGGGCAGTGTACATATGCCTGCAGGTTGTCAGCATAGAACTGGCTAAGAACTGACCCAGCCGCCAGCAAGGACCCCAGGTCGGCAGTGTAGATTATGTAAAGAAGGGGGCAAGAACAGAGCTCCGAGGCAGGTCAAATGGAGCAGGGACACAAGGGGTCCTAGTGGATCCGTGAACCACCATGATGGAGCGGTCTTGTAAAAATGAGGTAAGCCAATCAAGAACAGTACCAGAGAAGCCAAAGGAAATGGATAGGTGCTGCAAGAGATGTCGTGACCGACAGTGTCGAACGCGGCACTCACATCAAACAGCGCAAGGAGTGTGACCTGGGATCTGTCAATGGCTCCATATATATGTCAGATAGGAGGTGGACTAACAAGGTTTCTGTGGAGTGGCCCTTACGGAAACCCGACTGGAAAGTAGGGAGAAGGCCGTTTTTCTGTAGGTAGCACATGAGCTGTGCGGTAACAATCTTTCAAATTATTTTAGACAGGAATGAAACATTTGCTATGGGCCTAAAATTACTTGGCTCAGTAGCGTCGAGTCCATCCGCTTTAAGCACCGGAACCAGGATGGACCAAGTTAATAATAAGTACAAGAATTCCTACCATAATCCATCTGTTCCTCTGCTTCCAAACCTTCTCGACCTCAGCGAAACTCGCCGTAACAGCTGCTCTGCCTGTCTGGTCTCTCTGGCAACCGGACTCGGACCACCAATGGACATCGATCTCTGGACAACCCCTCGGATATGACGCAGCGCTCGTGAATAAGCTGGTGCGTTACGCTTAGCTTTAAAGCGGCGCTTTAGACAGTTGGAAATTACGATTATGATTAGGAAGTCATTGTATAGTCAGTGCCGGCCTAGATGGTATTCGGACATTTCCCCCCGGATAATTCCCCCCGTTGAGACAGTAAAATTGGTCTTGGACAATATTTATCTATCTATCCATCTATCTATCTATCTATCTATCTATCTATCTATCTATCTATCTATCTATCTATCTATCTATCTATCTATCTATCTATCTATCTATCTATCTATCTATCTATCTATCTATCTATCTATCTATCTATCTATCTATCTATCTATCTATCTATCTAACTATCTATCTATCTATCTATCTATCTATCTATCTATCTATCTATCTATCTAGCTATCTATCTATCATCTATCTGTCTGTCTGTCTGTCTGTCTGTCTGTCTATCTATCTATCTGTCTATTTATTTATCTATCTGTCCATCTGTCTAAATGGATGGATGGATAGCTGGATTAATAGATGGATAAATAGATAGATAGATAGATAGACAGACAGACAGACAGACAGACAGATAGATAGATAGATAGATAGATATTGTCCAAGACCAACTACACTGTCTCAACGGGGGGGAAGTCCGGGGGAAATTGTCCTACGGGGGGAATTGTCCGGGGGGAAATGCCTGGGGGGAATTGTCCGGGGAATGTTCCGGGGAGAAATGTCCTAAACCCGGCCTATATATATATATAGTATATATAGTATATACACTCTGGTATATATATATATATATATTAGGGTGGTTCTGAAATCTGAAATTTTGAAATGTGATTATTTCCGCTTATCATCTTGTTCCAGTACATACTAAAATAAATCTGGCCAAATATGAGCTGATTTGAGCAATATTTAGAGGTAGCTCAATGAGGTTGAAGTTGTCAGAGCTTGTCTAACATAGCCTAATTACTGTGCATCCAAAAGATAGAGTTTCAGTTTTACGATTACAGTTACAATTAGTAATTATTATTGGATAAAATTAAAGAAAAATGTTAACAGGAAAACTGAGACCCAGCCAAAAAAATTAAACAGAATTTGTTGATGCCTTAGATAATTTATTTGACATTGCTCAATTGGATGTCTTAAACATAATCGAAATCTAAGAGGATAAAGAGTGTCTTCTTGCCCAAAGAGAAAGAGGTTACCGTTGTTGTATGGGACCAGTTGATATGGTACTTACTTCAAAAGAAATGAGGGCAACTAAAAGGAAAAGGAGAGAAAGCAGAAAGAAGATCAATACTTGGAAACCATGAATGAGAGAATTTTTCTTGAAACCTCTAGTAGTGATGATTCAACTGAAGAATGCAAGGATGGTGGCAGTCAAAATGTAAATTTAGTGAAAAGGAAAACTCCTTTAAAAAAGCCACTAACAACAAATATTGTGACACCAAGACTGGCAGCAGCTTTGGACAGGACAAAGTTAAGTAACAGGAAGGCAACATACGTGTTAGCAGCTGCAGCTCAGAGTCTAGGCCACAATGTAGGTGACTTGAAAATCAGCCGTTCTTCAATACTTAGAGAACGAGAACAATATCGAGAAGAAACTGCTAAGAAATTAAAAGATATATTTAAAACAACTACATCATCTACACTGGTTGTGCACTTGGATGATAATTCCTTCCGGATGTGACAGGCAAACATTTGGTTGACCACCTGTCATTTTATCTGATGTTGGGGAAAGCCAACTTCTTGAAGTTACCAAGCTACATTCTGGCACAGGAGAAGGACAGGCAGCCGCTGTTGTTAAATTGTTGCTGGAATGATTTATGCTTACTGAAAACTCTGGTTAGCTATCAACAAGAAAATCCTGCTCTCTCCAAGGTAGCCAGCAATAAATTTGCAGGTCATCTGTGGAACCTTAGTGAGGAGCTCGTGGCTTTGGCATTTTTGATTTGGCATTGACAGCCAAGTAAAAACGATCAATGGTGAAAGCTTTACATGAGCGACCAGGCCAAGATGATCCTCCTAAGAGAATGTAGGTAAATGTTCAGAAATCTGTGGTCATGAACATACAGTGAACATACAATGAACTCTATGCTATTTTTTGACTGGCTAAGAATCTCTAGTGATTTCCTGAAAAGCGATCCTGAAACATGGAAACTTCAAGATGATTACAAAGTTGCCTCAGAAATTATTCATCATCTACAAGTTGTAAATGACAATGTTGAAAGAGGAGTTGGTTTGATTGAAGAGTACAATTCCATAATTACAAAGAAAACCAGAAACAGTATCTGTTTCAAGTAGTGCATGATCACTGAAGCAACTTTCCAGAATGCAAGAAAGAAATGCTTAAGTCAAAATAAACTTCAGCAAATGATTTGTGAGTCATATTATTATTACATAATAACATAAAGTCAAACAAATTAATTGAAATTATTTAGAACTACTACTTTAACAGTTTGTTCACTTAATAATAACAACAATTAAACATTGTTGTTTCATTAGGTAAAGAAAATATTAAAAATGATGGATAATGGAAAAATTTCTTTTAAAATACCTTTATGTCAAATTTAAATGTTATTGAGCTACCTCTAAATGACAAGATAATGTTCTATAACTTTGCACAAATTTCTTTTATATTCATTGGAACACAACTAAAAGCGGAAACTCAAGAAAAAATAATTTTAATTTTTTCCCATGGAAGTCAGAACCACCTTAATATATATATATATATATATATATATATATATATATATATATATATATATATATATATATATATATGATGAGTTCTCTGCCCAAAGGCAGGTCCATTGGCTTTATGCCACCTGGGGATGAGATGAGTGAGGTGGTTTCCCGTTGCCTTCCTCACAGCCAATTGTGTGTGAGCAACTTGTCCAAGGTCGCTACGCAGTGGCTTGAGGTAGATTCGAACCTGCGACCCTCCGGTTACAAGGCATAGAACATACCACTACACCACCGCGTCCAACTATATATATATATATAAAATTATATATATAAAATCATATATATGGATATGTGTGCGCATCGCACACAGTGGGTCATTGACAAACGGTATTAAATACCGTGTGTCACTGACTAGCAAATAGGCCTACCGGGTAGGCCTATTTGCTAGCGAACCTTGTACGCATCGTTAATTTATTTGTGCAGCCATTCACAGCTTAGGTTCGTCCATGGACGCAACACCTTTATATTCCTGCGCCCAGCTTCCCGGATGTACGGATGCACACTATCGGAATCTCTGCTTCCAAGTAACTACTTTGTGGACTGTTGAGTGACAGAATCAATAAGGACAAGGCAATAGTCTTTTGCCGAACGTGCCGTAAGAGAACTCGAAAGCACGCGCTGGAATTCATTAGGCCGTATATAGTTTACGACTGAAAAATCTGACATTCGACGATCAATACCTTCCTTATGAGTCTGGAAGCGTAAAACTGTATAATACGACTCTTCAGATAGCGCCTGCTATAGGCCTATTCGCCGCGCACAAGCTTCAGACTTGACTACAAAATGGAACAGTATAGAAAGCTTCAGAAAAATCAGGCAAACGTTACCTTGTACCGCACCATTTAGCGTGAAATGTAGGGCAATAACTAATAGTTTCAGTCAATGCTTTTCATGCAAATCGGAAATTTTAGCTATACAGTGTGTAGAGGTTAACGAAGTTCGGCATGCTTACGTGAAGATGAATGAACCGACAATTTTAAGTTTGCTCTGGTGTCTGTTGGGACTTGAGTGGAACATAATTTGTGTCGCTTACGTGGATATACCCAACATAAAAATGAGAACTTTAAATGCTGTATTAGCAAAAGAAGGCGACATCAACATCGGACATTTGACAGATATAACAAGTTACACTGATGTGACAAAAACTTGTGGTCCGGCACGGACAAAAAGGGGATGTGAAGCAGTGGAAATGGCCATCTATATTGTGGATCAGATCAACAGTCGAACGGACCTTCTACCAAATATCACTCTTGGTTTTGTCATCGTTGATGGTTGCACTGTAGACAGTAAAGGTTTAGAAGTGGCATCGTACTTCATCAAAGAAAACGCCACATGTAGTAAACCAGGTAAAACAAATTTAAATGAATCCTTTTCTAATGAAAACCACAAATTTTCTGAAGAACTCAAAAGCTACAACGTGATTGGAATCGTGGGGCCACAAACCAGCACCATCGCGAAAACAGTCTCAGCTTTTATGGGAGTTTTTGAAATGTCGATGATTGGCATCCGCTCCACAAGCGATGAACTGAGTGATAAAAGTCGCTATGAATACTTTTTGCGGCTTGTGGCTCCGGATAGCCGCCTTGTTCTTCCTCTTCTAGGAATTGCCAAACATTTTGAATGGAAATATGTGTCCGTTGCATATTCTGCTGGATCTTACGGAGAAAACGCATTCAAGCAGTTTAGTGAACTCTTACAAGGTAAATTTTCTCGCGATGGTATCTGTATAGCCACAGCACTGAAGATGTCAACGTATCCGAGTCAAAGCGAGTTAGAAACTGTTACCGAAGAACTAATTAGGAATGAAAATGCGAAGGTTGTTATTGCATTCATCGAGCAAATTAAGACTGCCCAATCATTATTTGGCGCAGTGCTTAAAAAGAAAGAACTCGGAACATTCATTTGGCTTGGAGCGGATTCAATGGCTGCTTATGAACTTGAACCGTCGATGAAGAACATGCTGGAAGGCATCATATTTGTTGATCACCCGGCCATTACAATGCCCGATTTTGAGAGCTACATAAAAACTGTCACACCTATGAACAGCCAAGGCAACAAGTGGATTTTAAATATTTGGGAAGACAAATTTAATTGTACATTTGACAGGAGTTCAACCCATGCGCAAAGGAGGAAATGCAGCGAGGAATTGAATCTCGATTCAACAATTTGCCCGTTAGCACCCTCGCAGTATAATCGTTTTCATGACGCGTATCTGGTGTATGCTCAAGCTGCTCATGACCACATTACGGCTGAATGTCCTGATGGTTTTAAAAATAAAACGCTTTTGAAAACCTGTAAGTGGGGCGAAGCATTTCTGCAGAGGATCAAGAAAACTACTTTTCAAGGTGTTCTAGGAAGAATAGTATTTGACGAGAACGGCGATTTTTCGGAAAATTTTGTGTTGAAACAATACTATAAGTCCACAAACTCCAGTGAAATCAAGTCTAAAGTCGTTGGATTTTGGAATTTTACTGAACAGCGCCTCTACATAAATGAATCTGAAGTCAGTTGGAAACTGTTCAATAAGAACTTAACATCACAAGACGTTTTCAAGCCACCAATCTCTGTCTGTAGTCAACCTTGTTCAAGTAAGCAGTATATGATGAAAGGATCACAGTCTTGTTGCTGGATATGTAAGGGCTGTCGGGACAACGAGATCATCATTGATAACCAGACTGGATGTCAACAATGTCCGATGTTTACATGGCCAGACGACGAAACAGCTAGAAATTGCATTCCAATTTCTCCAGTTTACCTTGAAACGTCTCAGATTACATCCGTAGCTCTACTATGTCTGGCCACAATTCTAATGCTTCTCTGCATCATATGCGCTAGTGTTTTTCTGACGAATCGACAAAACAAACTGTTGATGAAACTCAACATTAAATTCAATATACTGATCATTTTGGGCATTTTGGTAGCGTGTATGACCGTGGTAATTCTTGTTATTCCTCCGGATGCAAGTACGTGGATATGTAGCGTAAGAAACGCAGGGTTTCACATTGGAATCAACCTGATCTACTCTCCTCTTCTCGTCAAAAATGTTCTTATCTGTCGCTTTTATATTTATCGAAAGAGGAACTTTCAGGGACCTCAACTAATATCACCTGAATCTCAGATCGTATTCTTCAACATCTTGTTTCTGTGCCAGGTTGGTGTGACTTAGTTCATCGTTGGTTCTGTTATGGAAAGAAAATGTTCGATTAAAATTAAATTGCAACGTTTCACTGAAATCACGTTTTAATATATAGCGAGCTCTGGCTGGGGGTATTTTAGTGAAGCAATGAGAAATTTCCATTGGTCAGTAGTGAAAATGGTTTTGCGATCCCTGTGAATGCTAAGACCAAGGACTAGATCCATGCTTCAGATAATTATGTCTCTCTTTCAGAATAATTTTATCTAGATCACATGGCTTGCTGATTCTTCATATTGGCCTTATTGGAGTAGAAATTGTAGGTTATGCGTAGACGCATACATATGAAAGATACTTAAAAGACCTTGTCGTTATTGTCTAAACATGCACACATTACACATATACATGTATATACTGTTGGCTAATTATAATCATTGCTAACAGAATATTTATATCTCACCATCACCCTTGGTAATTGTTTTCCACGCAGCTGGCTTTGGTTATCGTGTCCGAAATCATTGCAACATCAGAAGCAAGTCTGACGATGCCAAGCATTTTTGAGGAGTATGTGGAACTGTATTGTTACAAGTCAACCGTTTGGTTTCTGCTTCCTCTTTCCTACAACATGATCATCATGCTTTTATGCGCTGGAATTGGTTTCATCACGAGGAAACTATCAGACAACTTCAACGAATCTTGGTTTATATTCCTCTCAGTTGCTACAGCATTGTTCGCTTGGGTCGTTTTCATACCGGTTTATTTTACAATTTCTTACATGTACCTGCAGCCAGTCATTTTGGGATTTGCTCTGATACTGAATTCTCTAGTTGTACTTATTTGCCAGTATTTACCAATAATTTATGCCCTTGTTTTTGTAGTAGATAACACAGCTCAGGCTGTCTTAGGAACACCGAATCTGGTTGCTTCTAATGCAGTTACACCCAATAACGAAGGATGAGCAGTGTGGGAATTGTATAAAAAAAGACTGGGGCGTTGAACATTTTATCCGTATATTGCAAACTGATGTCAACGAAATTTGAAGCAGCTGATTTCTACGCTAGCAGTTTTACAAGGTAGACTCGAATCCAAACCTATTCAGGTTAGGGATACCTAACCTGAAATGGTCACAGTTTGAAAGTTGTCCTAGTTAAGTCTTTTATTGCCACAACGTAGTTGTCTTACACTATTGGGATTACATGATCGAAACCATGTGGTCTGTTTCATGGTGTTAATAACTGTTGTAAAAAAATAGACACTCTCAGTATGACGATTTAAAAAACAATGTCAGATTGGAATATAGGAGCCTAACTTGTATAAGCTTTTGTTGGGCTTCGTTTGTACTTTGATGTGTGATTATGTCGTGATGATTTTGTGGAATGGTACAAATAAATAACTGTTACTATAAAAAATTTATTTGTTCAGAAAATTCAAAAATGCATACATGATACAATGTCTTTCTTTGCCAGATACTCAGAGTCAAATAATGCTAAGTCACAGTAGAACATCTGAAGGGTTTGGAAACGACCCCCAATTTCTTTGACATTACAGGGCGTGTAATGAAGACTTAACTGTGTAGCTCATTAGAAAGACCAGGGGGTTGAACCCCTGACAATTCCCACCCTGAGGATGAGTTGTTTATTTTGAATTCTGAAAATCCGGCTCACAGAATGTAATTTAATTTTTTTTAAATTCCCTACTTTGTGTTCGCTTACGCGAGTGTTGTCAGAGTAATAAATGTCAGTTGTGCTGCCAGAACTTCAGTTCTTTACAAAATAAAATATATTAGCCTTATTATCAGCGTCTTTATCAGCCTCTGTATTAGAAGATGGTAGAAGAAACACACTGATTAGGGCCTACCTTTGTACCTGGGTATCACTGTATAAATTTGGGGAATAATTTTTTTTGCATCAGAACTCTGACAGGGTAGAGTTTTCGCTCATTGTCCCAAGAGAACTCGAGAAATTGCCCTTTAAAACTCTTGTTAAAAATGACCAGTTACAAAACCTAGTGATCAGGGTTTTGAAGCATGAATAACGCTTTTTAAAGACGCTGTTAAAATGCATTGCTTATAGGCTTATAGCAACTGTCAGTCTGTCGTCACAGTAGTTTCAAAACAGAAGAGATGTAAGCTAGGTTGAGCTAAAACGGCAGCTTCAGAGATTTGTTGATGTTTAGCAGAATGCGTGATGTATGCCGACGCGTCGACCGAGCCAAGTCGATCGTAGCACTCAACTCGATCGACCGCGATATAATAGTACCGCCATTACTACGCATGTGGCAACTACTTATGGTTCTCTCGAGTGAAAACATAGGCAATGATTAGAGAAGTCCATCTTGATGTCCATATGCCAAAAAACAAAATCGTTGAATTTTAGAGCTACTAGTTAGTTATCTGCCTGAAGAGTACATCACTCAAATTAGTTTAAGAAATGAAAATATACAAATACATTTGTGCTGCCTTCGGTTACCTAGTAGGCAATAATTAAGACACGAATTTCTGCATAATTCACAATTTAGACCATCTCGGCTCAATCAATTAAAACGTGTAACCGAACGCGATGTCGGATTCTGCGCAGCTGTATCATCGTACTCTGACGATCTTCTCTCCTACAACAAACATTCTGTAGATTTGAATGTTCTTCACCATTCGACAAGTTGTCTTCCTGATACCTTGGGTTCCGAAGATAATTTAAAAGGCATTTGTGCAGCAGCTCTTGCTATATTTATTAACTAATCACTGAAACCTAATTGAGATCTGATTTAACCGCATTTGCTGTCAATGCTTTTAAAGTCCGTGTAATCCCGTTGCGTTTGTGTCAACGGGAATTATCGCAATAAACGAATATTGATCGATTGATTGATTGATATTTCCAACCTCGAAAGCTAATACTAAAGCTACAATCGGACTTTACACAAGGTCATTCGACAAAGACTAGCCTCAGATGTCTGGCACGCCTGAAATTAGACATTATTAAAAAATTAGTAACTTCCATCGCGCCAATATCTAATGCTATCGCGCCAATATTTAATGCACAAGGCATCAACCGATGGCACACCAAAAACCAAGCCGTAATCAGGTCAATATCCAGAAGATCAGTCCTTAAGACAGAGAGGCAGCCTGTGGTGGATAAGCATTTGAAAGAGGTAAGTATTAAGTTGAGAACGAAATGACACAAGCGACCAAGCAGAACGAACAGACATAGGAAGAGAGTTTTAAAAAGTAGGTCCAGCAACTGAAAAAGCTCGGTCACCAAGAACAATTCTTGTTATATGTATGACCAGAGAAAGATGATCAGATGACCTTGTTGAATAATGATAAGCCAGAGGAATAAGGACTGATTTTAAGTATTGTGATTGGCCAGAGATCAGAGTTTAATAAACTGTGAGCTCCATTTTTAGACCAATCCTATGCTGAACAGGAAGCGAATGCAAATCCTTAAGCACAGAGGCTCATATTGTGATGTTTTAATAATATTATTTATTTGTTCTAGCCAAAGAGTTCTAAACTCCCTGCAGCTTCAGCATGTTTCATTCATTGTAATTCTGCCTTTGTATGTACGTACGTATGTATAGACCTATGTGTAAGTATATATGTACTTATGTACAGTGCTGGGGAGTATTTGAAATACAAGGTATTTAAAATAGTATTTAAAATACATTTAAATATTTATGTATTTGTATTTGAAATACATTTAAAATGATGTATTTTGTATTTGTATTTGAAATACTTTTCAGAGTATTTTGTATTTGAAAATTTAATATCAAATACTTAGTTAAAATACTATTTATTACCTACTTACTTTCATAATATTATTATGTCTCGCGCAACATAAATTGTTCTAAGTAATAATAACTCAGTGGTCTTCTAACTTACAATATTTTAGTAAAAGATGGATGCAAAGATGGATTGTGTGGTGGAGGTTGTAAATAGTAATAACAAGCGAAGCTTTCCGTCAATTTTGGACGGTACATTTTTGAAGTAGTTAGGTGACATTAGGTTTCTGCAGCATAAAGACATTGACATTTTTAGGCTAGGATGCATTTATTTTGTACTTCAAATACAAAATACAACATTGTATTTGTATTTTGTATTTCAAATACATTTAAAAAATGTAATTTGTATTTGTATTTCAAATACTTTTGAAAAGTGTACTTCAAATACATTTACAGAGTATTTTACCCAGCAGTGCTTATGTATGAATTATGTATGTTGTAATAATAACTGCTTATTTATATAACGCGTCCTCAAGAAAACTCATATGAGTTGCTGCCAGCCTGATTACACAATACCCCAAGAGGGCATAGGTTTCATGTCTGTAAAATAGTTTCCAACTTTTTGGTTGTCAGTATAATGGTTAACAATTAATTCGATGTCGACGTGTAAATGGCAAAAAAAGATTCCACATCCATGTTGACCATAATGGCATCCTGATTGATCTGGTAATATCTGGTAATTCAATGTGTTAATTTAACAAAGATCGGAAATATCTTGTATTAATTTTGGACATGTCTTTCACCTATACTCAACAGTAAATGTAGACCTGGCGTTCACATGCTTTATCTGTTAAATAAATAGGCCTAATTAGGGTAATATGATCTGTGACTTTTACGGAGCCCGTAGATGGCTCCTGGTTTGTTTTCTGCATCTTTAACCATTAAAATTATTTTCAAGGCAGGTGTGGTTTTAATTCGTCTATTAGTAGGCAAAATGATACTTGGATACTATGGATCATCTTCAAAGAGTTCATTAGCGTCTTTTATGTAGGCCTACGTGGAGACTCGTGGAGTCATTACTAAGATGTATTCTCATTCTCTACCTTTTAACGGTGCACCTTTGTTTTCGTTTCTTACAGTCATAAATAAGCAGCCTGGTAACCACACTACTTTGCTGAATGCCACTCTATCCATACTCGTGTCTAATATTATATACATATGCCTTTAATTAAGATCAACAACTTTTCGCACGAGAATATAATGAGCAACGGCACAGTTTAATGTGCAGTTGACATGCAAAATTGCACTTTCAATCGAAAGATTCGTAAATCTCACGATAACCTGCTCCACAAGCATGCTAGATTTGCATTGACAGCGGACTCCAGGCACCTCATCTTGTTCATGAGTGCTGAAAATGCACTCCAATCTTACTACAACGCATCCAATTTCACCACAGGGCCTAATTACGGTTAATGAGACCACATGGTAACTGTTTGATGGGTTGCTGGAAGTCTAAATAACCTGAAAGCTGTGATTTTTATGTCGGAACGCTCCGAAACGGCGTTACGGCACCTTTCTTCAGCTATTAAAAATAATTTAGTTATTTCAATAAAAGAATAATTTTGTCATTTTAATTTAACGAGACCTCAACACATTTCTTGGGGACAGACTAACCGAGATCCCTCCCCAAACCCCACCCCCGTTTTTTCTCGCGCTTCGCCCTCGATTTAACCCTTCCATAATTGTTCAGTTCCGGAACCGTTTTTTCTTGAAAAAAGCACCGCCTGAAAGGTTGAAAATTGCATCACTTCCGGCCTTTTGGACCATTCGATGGCGCGCTAGATTTAAAATCGAACAATTTCGGGTTCACGCTTGCTGAACGACAGAAACCCATTATAATCTAACTAGCGACTTCCTTAGCAGATCTCTGATAATTCCCAAGCATATATAGTTGGTTCTTTCGAGAGAAGACATCATAACTATTTGTGGAGTCTGGTTGAAATCCGATAGATCAAAGAAACTAAAAGCCAGGCTGCTTAGAGCGGAATCCGTTTAATGATCCTCGACAAGTCTAGCGACTCTGATTCTGAGATGCTGACTTTGCTCGCCTCATAAGAGCATTAAATAAACAAGTGCTTTTTTCTTGAAAAAACAGGTTACGGAACGGAGCAATAGGTTCTGGAACGGAATCAGTGGCGTCACTAGGGCTGGTTCACCCGGTGCGGTAAGTAATGGTGTCACCCTCAAAAAAAGTGATGACCTTCTTTTGGGAATTCGTCTCCCAAAAAACTTTGATGACCCTTTTTTAGGAATTCCTCATCTTCCGAAAATTTCATCATTTTCTCATGTTGGGTGTCACCTCCCCTCTGAGGGCGTCACCCGAGTGCGGTCCGCACCCCCCGCAAGCACACCCTCGTGACGCCACTGAACGGAATAATTATGGGCGGGCTAAATCCAGAGAAAACGGGACTGGGTGTTGGGAGGGGTCTCAATAAACACTGAAACCAGTTCAAAACACTAAAATTAAATTAAAATAACTAAATTATTGTTCTCATTATTTAAAAAAATAAATTATTTTTTAGTACCTGAAAGAAGGTGCCGGAACGCCGTTCCGGCGCGTTCCGGCTGAAAAAAGCACTGAAATAAACTGAAATAAATGTTAAGAAAACATGATTTCAAACTATACATACACAGGCAATACAAGCGAAGCTAATCGGCGGTAAAATGATGCTAGGAAAAAATCTGGAATTTCGGCTTGAGGTCAACATTTTGCGTGAATTCGTGGAAGGCAAAATATGAAATTCGATGACATCGCAGTTTTACATAGAGAACTGCAACACCAACTTTAAGAATATCCTCTTCAAATAACAGGATATATAGGTTCTTGCACGATCAGTGTAGAACTAAGCAGTAAACAATTTAACTGTTGCATCGTAGATATTCTACATGAAAGAAGAAGACATCTACTCCACCTAGGGCTACTTGAAGTGTGTATGTATAAATATATATACATATATATATTTATAGATATAAATATATATATATATATTTATAGATATTAGTTTTCAGTAAATCTGCGTCAATAATTTGTCATTAAGCAGCAGATGTGCGCAAATTAATAAAAAGGTACAAGCATCTGTGAAAGCATATGAAACACCAAATCCGACTGCAGACAGCCAGCACTGTGGTCAGATCCATAGAAAACCTGAGTGCGTTGTGAATTAATAGACAGTCAGAATAAATTCAGGATGAAAAGATGGATAGGAATTGCAATCATTTATGTCTTTCTGGTTAACGGAAGCTTTCGTTGTTTCGAATCAACGGAATTGCCAGGAGTAAAAAACAGAAGCGTTAAAGCAATGTTAGCAAGGCCGGGTGATATCAACATCGGTTTAGTCATATATATGACAGATTACGACAGAGCGACTCATCAGTGTGGAACGGTTCCGCTTCCACCCGGATGCAACCAAGTGGAAATGGCCATCTATGTCGTTGATCAAATCAACAGGCGTTCTGATCTTCTCCCGAACATCACCCTGGGTTTCGTCGGTGTCGATGGCTGTTCCAACGACATGAAGAGCCTGGAGATGGTGACGTACTTCAGCAACGATGACGAAAGTTGTTCGGATTCGGACAAAATCGTCGAGGTTTCCAACCGATTATCCGACGAGCTCAAATATTACAGGGTGATTGGAATAACAGGACTGTCTCTCAGTCGAGTTTCTACCGCAGTTTCACCTCTAATGAGCATTTACAAAATACCAATGATCAGCACCTATGCCACGACTGACGAACTGAGCGATAAAAGTCGCTACGAATACTTTGCACGACTTGTTGCGACAGATAGATATCAAGCTCTGGCGCTCTTAGGAGTCGCCAGGTACTTCGGGTGGACCTATGTTTCAGTAGTATACACCGAAGGATCATACGGAGAGAACGGTATGAAACAGATCGAAGACCTTCTACATGGTGAAGCTTCAAGTTACGGAATATGCATTGCAGTTGCAATTAAGATGTCATCTCAGGTTGATGAGAAAGAATATAATACTATCGCGGATAGACTTATTAATAACGAAAATGCGAGGATTGTTATAATGTTTATTGAAACGGCGACTATAATGCAGCCACTGTTGAACATAATTAGCACGAAGAGGGAAGTTGGCACTTTCATTTGGCTTGGAAGTGATGGAATGAACGAGTGGGAAGAACAACCAGTTACCGTGAAGGACATGTTGGAAGGTGCCATTTATGTGGACCACTCCTTCTTCCCGCAGCCCGATTTTGAAGATTTTCTGAAAACGGTCACCCCAGCAACCAGTCAGGGCAATTCGTGGATTTTGGAACTGTGGGAAAACGAACACCAGTGTAAGTTCAGTGACATCGTGAATCAAATATACGATAGATCGTGTAGCATGAACTTGACTCTCGATTCGACCATTTGTCCACTCGTCCCAGCAATGTATAATCGCATTCACGATGCCTTTCTGATATTTGCTCGTGCTCTGCATGACCACATTTCGGACACATGTCCAATGGGATTCATGGAAAAGGGAATTCTGAAAGATTGCGTCCATGGAGACGCTTTATTGCAAAGAATAAAGAGCTCGTCGTTTGAAGGAATTCTGGGAAGAATTATATTCAACAAAAACGGCGATTTTATGGAAAATCTTCATGTAAGGCAATTTTATTTGGCAGATGATCACATTCGAAGGTCGAAAATCTTTGGGTTATGGAATGCTACGGATCAAAAGTTATCTATCAATAAGTCCCAGACTGACTGGAAATTGTTTAATAAGCTCTATGCTGTAGCGGACATAAACCAGCCACCTTTGTCAGTTTGCAGCAAGCCATGTCTTGACAAGCAATACGTCATAGAACAGTCTCTACCTTGTTGTTGGATTTGCGGAGACTGTCGCAATAACGAAATTGTCTTGCAAAACAGAACAGGTTGTCAGTCATGTCCGATGTTAACTTGGCCTGATGAAGAAACCACCACCGTTTGCAACCTCATCGATCCAGTGTATCTTCAGTATTCTGATGTTCTATCGATATTGTTACTGTGTCTCACAGTTATTGTAGGTCTTTGCACAATTATATGCGCCTCCGTGTTTCTAGTGAAACGAAAAACCAAGCTGGTAAAGGCACAGAGCATTCAGTTAAGTTTGTTTATTCTCGTCGGTATTTTGGTTGTTTGTGCAACTGTTGTGGTTTTCGTTGTTCCTGCAAACACGACCAGTTGGATTTGCATCGTCAGATATGTAGGTTTCCACTTTGGCATCAGCATGATTTACACTCCAATTTTGGTGAAAAACGTTCGAATCTACAGAATATTTGCTTTTGGAAAGAAGAGCGTCCGAGCACCAAGATGCATCTCTTCCGAATTTCAGATGGTCCTAGTTGTAATATTACTTACGATTCAGGTTGGTTGGTACTTACTAATCTGCTAAAATATATTCATTGAGCCGCTTTCACATGAACTATGTATTTATAGCGATAATTTACTTTTAACGAGATGGTCTCTCATGGCAAAATTAAAAATTTTAACACCTAGCCTACAATGATTGTGGAATGGTGTTGCTTTCGAATGTGTACAATGAAGCTATGTATGAGCAAGAATTAGGATGAAAGAATCGGTCTACTTTCGATTTTTCTGCTAGTGACGTGCAACAGTACGTGTGTGAAGACATGATGATCTTAAACGGTGCCATATTGAGAATTATTACAAGATTATTTGATCATTGTTCAATAGGTGGCTTTGGTGTTGGTATCGGAAATCTATTCGGCCGCGACATCGAGTCTAACGATGCCAAGCAGTTTCGAGAAGTACGTGGAACTCTACTGTTACAAGTCGACCATTTGGTTCTTGATTCCTCTGTCCTATAACATATTCATCATGCTTCAATGCGCCTGGATTGGATTCTTCACCAGAAAGCTACCGAACAACTTCAACGAATCATGGTTCATATTCATCTCAGTCGCAACAACCTTATTTGCGTGGGTCGTTTTTATACCTGCCTATTTTACAGTAACAAATGTCTATCTGCAATCGGCCATTTTGGGATTTGCACTGATGCTCATTAGTCTCGTAACGCTCCTTTGTCAATACCTACCGGTTCTCTATGCCATTGCCTTTGTACCCGCAGAAAACCTAAATACTCTAACAGTTAACACAAGTGGAATGTCGTCCGGTAATGCAATAGGCCCGAGTAATGAGGGCTAAATAGGCAAAGGTTCTGGAAGAGGAAGTGGCGCAACAGGAAATGGGACATCGGTTTATTCACGTCATATGCAATAATGGATCATTATGGATGGAGCATGAAGTACAAAGGAATAACATTATGAAGTAAATAAGGAATAAGTAGATTTAGACATCCAAATACAGAGCCTTTATAGATAACCAAAGACAGAGCCGTGAAACACATCGGTTTGGTTAAGTGTGAAAAAATAGTAGCAGAAAGTAAATTGTTGGAATGAAATTTTATTGGTCCCGAACACGTTGTGACATGTAATAATAGACCCATGGACCGAAGCAGCATGTTTGCTTTTATATATATATATATATATCAAATATGTCACTGGTATATATATATATATATATATATATATATATATATATATATATATATATATATATATATATATATATATATATATATATATATATATATATATATATATATATATATATATATATATATATATATATATATATATATACCAGTGACATATTTGATCTGTAGGCCTATAAATGCGTATTGATGAGTACATTTTAATATGATAAATCGTTTGCTGTCGTGTTTCATGAGTGATTTTTTTGTGTCTACAATGGCATTCTATTTTCTTTCGTGTGTAGAAATATTTTGCACTCAAATATTGTCATTATCTCAAGTCAAATCTAATAGTTGAAATTTTCTCTCTTGCTGTTCGTCTGATATCATTGCAATTCCGGCAAATGACTTAGGTTTAGGGTACACATTTTAGGAAGCTTGTCCTAAATTAGGCCTACTCTTATATGCCTTATGGAGCTGGCTTGTATATCGTTTGCGTCAGTAGCTAGAGTATGTCTTCTTCTTTATGTTCTCTGCCCATTGGCAGGTTCGTATGACCAATGACGCCATCGTTCTCTGTCTTGTGCTCTTCTCTTCAGTCCACTGTATCCTTCTTCTTTTGTCATCATCCAGTCTAGCAGCATTGCCCTCGGTCTTCCTCGCGTCTTTCTCCCCTCCATCCTTCCCTCCATGATGTCTCTTAGCAGTGTCTCACTCCTTAGGATGTGCCCGATCCATTTCCTTTGTCGTCCGCGTATAGTACTTATGAGTGATCTTTGTTCTTCTACCATTTGCAGGATTTCCTCGTTCGTCCTCCGTTCCACCCAGCTAACTCTCTCCATTCTGCGCCACACCCACATCTCGAAGGCCTCCAATCTTTTTATGTCGTCCTTCCTCATTGTCCATGTCTCGGAGCCGTACAGCACCACACTCCACACCAGTGTCTTCACCATTCTCTTCTTTAGATTCTTGCTTAAGGTTCCTCTCATCAGCTCTCCTCTTTTGTAAAATGCATCTTTTCCCATGGATATTCTTCTTTTTATTTCCTCGTGGCATCTTGCATCGTCTGTGATCACACTTCCTAGATAGCAAAACTTCTCCACCTGTTCTATTTCTTGTCCGTTTAGTGTGATCTTTATTGTTTGTGGTATTATACCGCTTCTCTTGTTTATCTTCATTACCTTTGTCTTCTTTACGTTTATTTTCATTTCATATTCCAGTGATACCGTATTTAGACGATCCATCATCCTTTGTAAGCCCTCCTGGCTAGTTGCCAGCATCGCCTGGTCATCTGCAAATCTCAATGCCTTCACCCTTCTTCCTCCTACCTTTATCCCCTCCTCCATATCGTCTAGCGTTTCTCTTATGATCTCTTCTATATAGATGTTGAATAGGATTGGTGACAGTGGGCATCCTTGTCTTACCCCTCTTCCTATTTTTCCTGGTTCTGAGTACTCTCCATCAACTCTTATTTTCACTCTTTGTCCCATGTATAGATTACCTATCAATCTTCTTTCTCTCCAATCCACCCCTTTTCTTCTCAGTATTCCCATTAGCTTTCTCCAGTCTACTCTGTCGAAAGCTTTTTCATAGTCGACGAAGCAGATATATATGTCTTGGTCATGTTGGAGTATGTAGAGTATGTTAGAGTATGTAGGCCCCATAAACTTTATTTACCGTATTAGGACGGGCAAACATCTAATGCTCTACAGGTGGTTAATGTCAGTAGATGGTTAATGTCAGCTACGCTTCCATAGGCCTATGTTTGCATAGATTTGATTTTATATTCATTCATTCATACCGAAAATGAAATAGCACTCCTGTAAGGTTATCTATTCGTCGACCAGATCTGATCCGAACCGATTCAGCCATGGTGTTTGGATCGATTCGGTGTAGGATAGAAAGCAGTCCCAAACAGTCAGTGTTAAAATGTGCAGAATTTTTTATTCCCTCGGATCGGATTAGTTTCTCACGGTATGGGGCCATCCATATATTACGTACGCAAAAATCCGGGAAAATTGGACCCCCTCCCCCTGTTCGCAAGCGTACTTTCTTCCACACCCCCCCAGCGTACGTACACTTGACGCACCCCCCCCCCCAGAGGACCAGCTGCAGAAAGTGTCTCGACAGCCCGATTGTCTACACTTTAGGCCAGATTGAAGGATGAGTGAGGGCCAATATAGACAAATTATAGGTGTCTCGTTCACAGCACAGAATAACTGCACATGGCTTTTATATAATGTAATAAAATGCCATCGGACGACTATAGGACAATACAGAGTTATAAATAGGCTAATGTGGACGTCATAATTAGAAATTTATTTTGCGTACGTACACTTTTGTCCCCCCTCCCCCCGTTCGCACCCGTACGCAAAGTCGCCAAAATCTGACCCCCTCCCCCTAATTGCGTACGTAATATGTGGACGGCCCCTATCACGTTGTCCGACTCTGATACAAATGTGCGTGTTAAACGTCGTCACAATCGCGTGATGTCACAACCTGCCGCTGGTCGCAAATAATTAAGAAAATGTAGGTGAGGTAAGTGACGCAAACTTCAAGGTCTGAGCTCTCTTTTGTTACGTGCAAACATAAAGTTCTTATGTCTAAGCAAATACCAGAGGTTCAACACTCGACAGAGCCAGAGGAGATAATAATTATATTCGTTATTATTTCAAACCTACAGACGCAGTAAGATTACATTGAAACACGAAAGTACAATCAATATCTTAATTAAACACACGGTTTGGTAGCCATGCAAGGCGCCGCCATAGAGGGGGGTTACGGGAGTCGATCCGCGTACCTTATGCTCTCCTGGCCATGGGTGTTACCACTACTCTATCCCCCTCATGGGCCTCGAGGAGTTGCGCCAATAACCTTGAATTAGGGAATTAAATCAAATAAAGTCATTTAAAATGTTGCATAAATGTCTTGCCTCTCACGGACACGCTCGTTTTGCCATATCGAGCCCACTTCGGTCAGCTCTGAGCAGAAATATCCCAGATTTAATCTCACTATTAAATCTGGACTTGCTCAGTGTACAAACTGCCTGTCACTCTTTGTCTTCGTGTGTCTGTGTATCTGTCTCTCATATTCTCATAAATATTTTTAATATCTTGAACGAAAATCCTGCAGAGCTTCGCGAAGCTGGTTAGGCAAATAGACCATTAAATGGCAGCACTTATACCTGAGCAATGTCTTACATGGTTACATCACTATAAGAATCGAGCTCCTGGTGGTCAACAGCATCAAAAGCATCCCTAGCTTATTCGTTGTTTCTTAGTTGTACTCCCTGTAACCAGATGCGGTCTTGTCATTCTGGATTAATAAAGAAAAATACAATACAATGCAAATACTAAGTTCGAGGCATGCTCATGAGAGTCGCGTATTTCCAGCATTAACAGATTAAAGGTAAACTGATTGGCATCGTCTGAAGTTATGAGAAGAGGCCAAGTATTTCTTAGCACGTGTCAGAAGAGATGTTAAACAAGCTTCTTAATGTTTAGCATAGATAGCGTGACATAACACAACATAACATAACATAACAAGGGTCTTAAGACTTACAATCTATATTAGTTCACCACCTCAATAGCCCATCTCTCCTATCTATAGCTTCCTGTTAAGCTGTTCTAGTGTCCCCTGAGACTATCATCCAAACCCTTTCACAAGTCCACAAGTTTTGCACTGAAGTGTATCTGTCCTAATGTTCCTTTCGGTTTCCTAAATAATTAATACCTATGTCCTCAAGTCGCCTTATTTGGTGCTAATGAACCTGTCCCTCTGCACGGCCTCCTTTCCTGTGATAATCTCGTTGGCTTCAATTAGGCCTCCTCTGCTCCTCCCTCCCTCTAATGTTGTTAGTCCACACCTTTTCAACCTTTCTTTATAGCTCAAATTTTTTAACCCCAAATCATTTTTGTAGCTCATCTTTGCACTTTTTCTAGTCGTTTAATGTCCTGTTTCAGTTATGGATTCCATTTTACCTGTGGCCAAACGAGTGATCTGTACATTGTACAACCTCAAAATTGTATCCTTGTCTCTGGCGACTACTGTTCTTCTTATTATGTATACCTAAGGTTGAGTTAGCCTTCTTTGAGGCTTCAGCACATTACCTTGACGGTTCAGTACGGTACCGTTTTGCATGATCACTGCCAAATCTCTTTCCTCCTCGCTTATTTTCAATACCTTACCCATCCCCCATTTCATAAGAAAACTATGTGTTCTCTCTTCTCCGTATGCATCACTGAGCACTTTTCTAAATTAAAAGGCTTAACCATATAAGCCAGTCCTTTGACCATACGAAAATCTTTCGAAGATCTTCTCGCATTATCTCCTCTTCTTTATCACCACTCACTGCTCTACAGAGTTTTGTATCATCTGCAAACTTATAAATTTGCGATAAATTCTATCATCAATGTCATTAATAAATTTTGCCATGATATTAGGTAGGATAAATGTGGGTAAAACGGTCTAATAAACGAATAATTTCTGTTAATCAATAAGTCTAATAAACGAATAATTTCTGTTAATCAATAAGGCCTTATGAGGCGTAAATATATGTATATATCTATCCTAAGCAAGTCCAGAGGACAATGCACAAAACTACGTGACGATAGGTGCTAGGTGAACGCTATATCGGCGCAGAATGCATCTTGATACCTGGAATCTTGGGATCTTTGATTATCAAGACTTGGGACGCCGTCGGGAACTCTCCTTGTCGTCTTAGTGCAAGGGTTGGCCCGGTTATTCTTCACTGGAGAAGACGTTCGCTGCATGTTTATTGGGACGAGCATGGGTTGTTCCCCTAAGTGCTCATTTGAGGAGCAATCATCTAATCTTGGTCGACGTCGTGGGTCGACTCTTGGCCCACAAACTCGATCTTATCCCATGCTGACCTTCAGCAGGGTGACCCACTGGGCCCTCTGCAGTCCTAGCTAGCCGTGTTATTGTTGAGGTTATCACGGCAGAAGCCAGTTTACTGGGCGTGGATTTGAACAATCCAGAATTAAGAACATTTTCACAACGTTCGCATAATATTCTAACATACTACTTCCAAAAGCTAGCTAAAGCGATTAGTTAAAAAGCAAGTATAGCTTATCTTTTATCTCAGTTTTCACTCAGATTGTTAAACAAGCATTATCACCGTGCAACCGGTGCTAAAACTAACTCTACCAGTTAATTGACCCTACTTAGAAGATACTCCATAGCTAAAACTCCCCCATTCAATTTCTCCAAGGAAGAATCAACTCCATAGGTCATTTTGTCCCAGAAAGAATCAACTCCACAAGTCATCTGGTCCCAGGAAGAATCAACTGCACAAGTCAGCTGGTCCCAGGAAGAATTAACTCCCTCATTCAATTCGTCCTATGAAGAATCAACTCCACAAGTCATTTAGTTCTAGGAAGAACCAACTCCACCAGTCGTAAAAACAATAAACTCCCCAATTCAATTTGACCCAGGAAGAATCAACTTCACAAGTCATTTGGTCCTAGGAAAGATCAACTCCGCCATTGTAAAAACAATAAACTCCCCATTCAATTTGTCCAAGGAAGTATGAACTCCAGAAGTCATTGGTCCCACGAAGAATCAGCTCTCCATTCAATTTGTCTCATGAAGAATCAACTCCACAAGTCGTTTGGTTCTAGGAAGAATTAACTCCCTATTCAATTTGTCCTAGGAAGAATCAACTCCTCAAGTCATTTGGTTGTAGTAGGAATCAACTCCCCATTCAAATTGTCCTGGGAAGAATCAACTCCACCAGTCGTAAAAAAATTCCCCCATTCAATTTGTCCCAGGAAGAATCAACTCCACAAGTCATTTGGTTCCTCCATTCAATTTGTCCTATGATGAATCCTTGATTCTTCTTAGAACCAAATGACTGTTGGAGTTGATTCTTTCGGGGACCAAATGACTTGCGGAGTTGATGCTTCCTTGGAGAAATTGAATGGGGGAGTTTTAGATAGGAATATCTTCTAATTAGGGCCAATTAACTGGTAGAGTTAGTTTTAGCACCGGTTGCACAGTGATAATGCTTGTTTAACAATCTGAGTGAAAATTGAGATGAAAGATATACTACTTGCCTTTTTACTTATCGCATTAGCTTGCTATTTTAAACCAAGAATAGATCTCAATGTCAAGACCGCCTGACACTAAAAACTTAACAAATGTTTCAGTTATAGTCATCCAACACTCATTGAATCAAATGAACACAGTCAAACACCGGTTGCAATCTGATGTAAGTACTTTTTGCAGAAAGTTTGTTGCAATTCGTTTGCACGAAAATGGTGTCAGGCGATCTCATCCGTACTGAACACAAAGACGTAAGTTTACAGCATTGACGCGGTTGCCAAAATTTCGATATCTGTAGCCTTGACAACCATCTTGGACTTTCTGATATACTCAACGGTTGTAGCAAACTCGTATTATAGTTAAAAAAAACACGACAGCAGTAAAATCTCCATCGAATCTGCCCTAGGAAGAATCAAGTTTTTTTACAGTCTGTTATTATTTTGTTTAATTTTACTTTTGTCTGAAACGTTACAGGATCACATTTGCAAATCACAGATCCCTTACGTTGTCTCCGTACTTCAAGGATTCAGCTAATTTATGTCACTATCTAACGTCATCGTGTGAGAAATAAATAGCACAGAACAAGAAATATTTGCTGATTAAATTGTGCATACGAGGTTTTTATTTTCAAATTGCAGTTCAAGATGCAATAAAGTCAAATTATTTTCTGTTTTCGTTTTTCCGCTTTTCATTTCTTTGAAAAAGCGACGTTTTCCGTTTTTCACTCAGCTTAAAACTAACCAGATCGCTATTCACATGCTATAGATTTAACCAAAGCAGGCTCAACACTACTTCTTGTTCAAATTAAAATGAAACAATAAGCAGATTTGACATGCATGTGCATCTAATCATCTTTTCTCTGTGACACAGCGTCATTGAACAGAAATTGACTAGAGTATACAAAGGGAAATAGAGGTAGCATGTGTGGAATTCCAAGTCAGTGCTATGCGAAGTGACAGAATCAATAACAGGAAGGCCATACCCTTTTCCCGGATATGTTGTTAGACAGCTTGAAAGCACGCTTTAGATATTCATAAAACGGTAGATACGACAGAATCATCTGACAATCGACAATTTATTGCTGACCTTATTAGCAAGTAATAGAAATGCCAGTCTGCATCTTGCATCTCTTCAGATAGCGTCTAACACCTTCGCTGAAAACAGGCTTAAGAAAAGATTATAAAGTGGAGCAGGGTACAGAAAGCTTTAGAAAACGAAAGCAAATGTGATCGTATAAGAAAAACTTAACGTTTCAGTAATCGCAAAATAAATACATTATCTAATAGTTACAGTCAGCACGAATTTACAAAAGGAAAACTCGATTTAATTCAGGCGGCAAGACAATTAAGATTAGGCATCTTTACGTCAAAAATGAATGAGCTGAGAATTTTAAATTTGGTTACTTGTCTGTTGGCAGTTGAGTGGAACATAATATGTATCACTTACATAGATGTTCCCCAAATTAAACAGAGAACATTAAATGCCGTGTTGGCCAAAGAAGGCGACATCAACATCGGAAACTTGGCATATATAACACGTTATGACGCTGTCACAAAAAAGTGTGGCCCAGAACGGATACCACACGGATGTCAGGCAGTGGAAATGGCTATCTATGTTGTGGATCAGATCAACAGTCGAACGGACCTTCTACCGAATATCACTCTTGGTTTTGTCATCGTTGATGGCTGCTCTGCAGACATAAAAAGTGTAGAAGTGGCAACATATTTCATCGAAGACAACAATACATGCAGCGAATCAGGATATGAGTATTTGAATGCATCCTTGTCTAACCAAAACCGAGAATTTTCAGAAGAGCCCAAAAGTTATGATGTGATTGGAATTGTGGGACCACAAACTAGCACTCCTGCGAAAGCAGTCTCAATTCTAATGGGAATTTTCGAAAAATCGATGATTGGCATCTACTCCACAAGTGACGAACTGAGTGATAAAAATCGCTATGAATACTTTATGAGGCTTGTTGCTCCCGACAGTCGCCTTGTTCTTGCGCTTCTAGGAATTGTCAAACATTTTGGATGGAAGTATTTGTCCGTGGTATATACTGTGGGATCTTACGGAGAAAACGCATTCAAACTAATTGATAATTTACTACAAAAAGAATACCCTACTTATGAAATATGTTTAGCCACTGCATTCAAAATTTCTACTTCTCCTGATCAAAGCGAATATGAAAGAATAACTGATAAACTCATTAGCAATGAAAATGCTAAGGTTGTTATTACAATAATCGAGCAATTAGTGATTGCCCGGTCATTTTTTGGCTCAGTGCTTAAAAAGAGAGAACTCGGAACATTCATTTGGCTTGGTGCGGATTCAATGGCTGCTTATGAACTTGAACCATCGATGAAGAACATGCTGGAAGGCATCATATTTGTTGATCACCCGGCCATTACAATGCCCAATTTTGAGAGCTACATAGAAACTGTCACACCTTCGAACAGTCAAGGCAACAAGTGGATTTTAAATATTTGGGAAGACAAATTTAATTGTACATTTGACAGGAGTTCAACCCATGCACAAAGTAAGCAGTGCAGCGAAAAATTGAATCTCGATTCAACAATTTGCCCGTTACTACCTTCAGTGTATAATCGTATTCATGACGCATTTCTGGTGTATGCTCAAGCTGCTCATGACCACATTACGGCTGAATGTCCTGATGGTTTTAAGAACAAAGAGTTATTGAAAAGTTGTAACTGGGGCGAAGCATTTCTGCAGAGGATCAAGAAAACTACTTTTCAGGGAGTATTAGGAGCAATAACATTTGATCAGAATGGCGATTTTTCCGAAGACCTCGTCGTGAAACAGTATTATAAACCAAGTGACTCAAGTGCACTAAAGTCTAAAGTCCTTGGATTTTGGAACTTTACTGAACAGCGTCTATACATAAATGAATCTGAAGTCAGTTGGAAAGTGTTCAATAAGAACTTAACATCACAAGACGTTTCCAAGCCACCAATCTCTGTCTGTAGTAAGCATTGTGCAAATAAGCAGTATATGACGAAAGGATCGCAGTCTTGTTGCTGGATATGTAAGGGCTGTCGGGACAACGAGATCATCATTGATAACCAGACTGGATGTCAACAATGTCCGATGTTTACATGGCCAGACGACGAAACAGCCAGAAATTGTTTTCCAATTGATCCAGTTTACCTTGAAACTTCGCATATTATATCAGTAACTCTTCTATGTCTGGCCACAATTCTAATGCTTTTCGCCATCATATGCGCTAGTGTTTTTCTGACGAATCGACAAAACAAACTGTTGGAGAAACTCAACATTAAATTGAATATATTGATCATTTTGGGCATTTTGGTAGCCTGTGTGACCGTGGTAATTCTTGTAGTTCCTCCGGATGCAGGTAGGTGGATATGTAGCGTAAGAAATGCAGGTTTTCACATTGGAATCAACCTGATCTACTCTCCTCTTCTCGTCAAAAATATTCTTATCTGTCGCTTTTATTTTTATCGAAAGAGGAACTTTCAGGGACCTCAACTTATATCACCTGGATCTCAGATCGTATTCTTCACCATCTTGTTTCTATGTCAGGTTGGTGTGACTTAGTTCACCGTTGGTTCATTTAAAGCAGGGGTGGGCAAACTTTTTGTATATGGGGCCACATTAAACGCCAAAAAATTTGGAGGACCGGATAACTAACTTTTAACTTTTAATAACGACTAACATGAAAAGAAGTTTACTTATTTATAATATATTAAATACACTCTGGCTGTTTGTTACTAATGAGATGTATGCGACTGTTAACATGCATGCATTTAATTAACAAGTTTCACATACTCCGAAGTGATTGCGCCGAATGCAATATTCACAGTTTGAGTTCAAGTTTACATCATTTAACTGAGACCTGTACTTGGATTTCTTTACGACTTGGATTTGTTTATCTTCATAGTTGAAATTTTTTTGACAGAAGTGGATGCGAATAACACAAACATTTTTTAAGCAAAAGTTTGTAGATTTGAGAATTTTTCCTTCCCGAACAAAGAAAAGGATGTTATGAGGTCTGATCCTTTGAGCTGTTCTTTGAGAACAATGTCACTTTATGGGTAGGTTAACTCCAGCTGAAGTTCCGTATATGAGCTAATTGTCAATGTCAAATGTGAACTACGCAGGCCTATAGTAAGCACAGCAAATTCAGTGTCAATTGATTTAAAATCCACAAATAGTCTGGAGAGCTCTTCTGTCAAACTTGACAGCTGAAGGCTATATTTTTCCTACTGCAGTGTAGAAAAGTTCCCGTAGTTTTATTCTGTCATCTGCTTTGAAAGCAACATTAGCTTTACATGAACGGATTTCACTTCTGCGTATACAGATCATGTGCAAAGACCTCGCCAGAGTTAATGCATAGCGTTATTTTTAAAGACGAGACCGGAATAGTACGTTAGAGAGCAGCGCCGCTCGAGTAAAACGAAGAAAACTTCTCGCGGTCTGAATTTCTTAAATTTTCTGAAGAATTGTGGGGCCGGATAAAACGTGTTGGCGGGCCGAATCCGGCCCGCGGGCCGTAGTTTGCCCGCCTCTGAGTTAAAGGAAGAAAATGTTCGATATAATATGAAATTTAAACAGTTCACTGCAGTTAAACTTTTTAACTTGTACCGAGTGTTGACTCGTGTTTATTCATTTGATCTTAAAGAAATTGCGAGATTGATTTTTTCGTGCAGTGAATTATCCATACGTGAAAGCCAAAGTTCTAGAGCCGTGCTTTTAAAGAATATGTTATCTTTTAGAATCACTTTGTTCCTGTCACATTACATACTTTTTTATCACACAAAGCGATTGATCCTATGGAATAGAAATTTATAGGTTGTGCAAAATGCAAGGTTATATATGTGGTACGTAAAAGATAGTGTAGTAATTGTCTGAACACACACACACTCCTACATGTATATATATATGCATTGTAATTGGCTAATTATTATTAATTAACAGATAATTATATTGTGCCATTGCACTTGGTAAATATCTTTCACGCAGCTGGCTTTGGTGATCGTGTCCGAAATCATTGCAACATCAGAAGCAAGCTTGACGATGCCAAGCATTTTCAAGAAATACGTGGAACTGTATTGTTACAAATCAAACGTTTGGTTTCTTGTTCCACTTTCCTACAACATAATCATCATGATGTTATGCGGCGGATTTGGATTCATCACCAGGCAGCTACCACGAATCTTGGTTTATATTCCTTTCAGTTGGAACATCCTTGTTCGCTTGGGTAGTGTTCATACCGGTTTATTTTACAATTTCTTATATGTACCTGCAGCCAGTCATTTTGGCATTTGCTCTGTTACTGAATTCTCTTGCTATGCTCATTTGTCAATATTTACCAATTATTTATGCTCTTGGTTTTGTTCGAGATAACACTGCTCAGGCTGCCTTAGCAGCGAACGTCGTTGGGATCAATAACTAAGGTTGAGTTGCTTATATGCTGTGAATTCTTAATAGCCGACACCTTCTATATGATTTTAACTACAACAACACTTAGCTTAGTCAATGTGCTCGTTATCGTGAGTGTTGTTTGAAAGATCATTAAAATTATTAAACGACAATTCAGTAGCCAGGTTCTTATTTCTTTGTAATGTAAAACATATCAGCTAGATTTTCAGCTTCTTTGTCAGCTTGACAGCTCCCATGAACAGTTGCTTACGCATGTCATATTATTCAGGTCACGTACAAGAAGCTGGTAAAAGACACACAATGATTACTTTTGTATTACTTCATAAATTTTGCATATTATTTCTTCGCATCAGAATCCTGATAAGGCACAAAAGATCTTTTGTGCAAACGGAACTCGACATATCGCATTCAAAACTCGAGCTATGCACAGACAGTGCGGTATAGTTATCAGACTTTCGACTCAATATAGTCAAGACAAGAGAGAGAGTTAGTTTTAGCGTGTGCCTAATGTCTTAATGACTAAGAGTAGCAGCTGTCGAATTTGTTCGTGTTAACCAGAATTTGTGATGGTGCCGTCACAGCTAATAACTAGAACCAGCCAATTTCAATGTAACTTAGGCCTACTGCGGTTTGTCAGTGAGCTTGTCAATAAACACGAATAGTAATAATTTTATTATTATTATTATTTTAATTAGCATGAAATCGTGTCCAGTGCGAATCTTTGTGCTCCAAGTCATTATAAATGACAAATGACGGTCCCCACATGCAAAGTTATAGAGCAAGCAATAAGGCATATTTGTCCCTTCCAAAGGAAGTTATTTTTGCTATGCATGCATACATACATATATACATAAATAAATAATGTATACCTACATACATAAATACATATATAGAAACAAACATGCAAACTTACATACAAAGATAAATGCATACAAAAAAGCATATTTGCGAGAAATGGCTCTTCGTTTAGGAGAGAAATTTAAGAAACATCCTGCGGTTTGACACGGCATCAGTGGTCGGTTCGATAGTAAATGCATTAGCGAAGTCTGTTTACACTGTCGAGCTTCCTTACATTATGGCGATTCGAAAACATCTTTCTTTCTCTTGCATTGAGCAATCCTCACGAGACTGCATACCATTCAAAATCAGTACCTTATTGCCACAAATCAAATAACTTTTATCAAACTCACTTTTTCATGTCTGTTATCTAATTTAATTACTTTTATAGTTTCTTTATCGCACCGCATAAGTATTAGTGTAGATGTTCGTTACAAGTAGTCAAGGAAAAGATAAGCTGGTGGGAATTTGGGAAGTCAGAGAAACCACATGTCAACCTATCGAAGATAAGCAAGCTGAAACAGATGAGTTCTGATAATTTTAATAGTTTTGACTGAAATCAGAGAAATTCAGAAAAAAAGCATAAAATTGAGCAGTGATTTCCAAAGTCTTGGACCAGCTACCGAGAATACGCAAGAGCTCAACACTGGTTTGATGTCGGACACAGCAACAGTCGGTAATTCGTAGGTCGTGTGCAATATTCTCTGGCATGAGGGGTGAACAATGAGCGGAGCCTGGTCGTTTGATTGCAATGTTTTGTGAACTAAAAACAGATTCTAAACTGAATTGTTTTCCAGAAAGGCGGCCAATGTAAAGACTGCAAATAGTGGTCGTTTGGGACTGTTTCTTATCATACACCGAATCGATCAAATCACTCTGGTTGAATTTGGTCAGATCAGAATTGGTCGGTGTACGGCAGGCTCAGCAAAGTTATGGATACGCGACATACAGGAATAATCTATAGAGCACACTGTTCTGAGAAACCTGAATGTCTTGCTCTATTTCGGTGACGCGGCGCATTGAGGTTTCCAACCTTTTATTACGCTCTCTGTATCTCCGACTTAACGTAGGCTATATATATCTCGCTTTGAAAACATTTTGCTGTGGACTTTGTGGTTTACGTATTGATACGTCGAATTGAAATTAAGATTTATAGGTTAATGGGGCCTACGTCCTCTAGCTACTGATGCAAACAATGTACAGGTCAGCTCGATAAGGCACATAGGAGTTGGCATAACTTAGGAAAGCTTCCTAAAATATGTACACTGCGGCTAAGTCATGTGCCGGAATTGCAATGACAACAGACGAACAGCAAGAGAGAAAGTTTCAAATACTAGATTTGACTTGAGATACTGGTAATATTTGAGTGCAAAACATTCCTACAAACGAAAGACAATAGAATGCCATTGTAGACACAAAAAAATGACACATGAAACACGACATCAAAAGTATTTATCACATTAAAATGTACTCTTGTATACACGCATTTAAATGCAGATTAAAATGTCATGGATGGTGAATTCCGTGTAGAGCACCTTGAGTCAGCGCCTGTTATTAAATTCGCAGTGGAGTCAGATAAGGACCCTGGTTCCAGCGGTGCTGGGGCTGCTGCCCATCCGACAGCCGTGCGTATCCAGTGGACTTTCAGCCTGGTAGATAGTAACGTTACAATACCGTCAGCGCCCTTTTTCGATCTGAGCCTAGCCAAATATAGGGATAGTTCTGACTGGCCTACAATCATGATCCCACAGAAATGCGTCGGGTCGTCGAGCGAGGAAGTGGCTTTGGCGAAGTCGATTGAGATCGAAGGAACGACGATGCGTCGGCGCGACATAAAGAGTAAACCGAGAGAGCCAGAGGAGATAATTATATCATTGGCCTTGAAGAATTGCGTCAATGACCTTCAATTCGGGAGGTAAATCAAATGAAAGTTCCGTTTTGAAGTTATTCAGAATGTTAAATTTAGAATATTGCATAGCAGGGTTTTGCCTCTGAGGGACATGCTCGTTGTATCACAATTAGTCCACTGCAGCCAGCTCTGGACGGAAATATCGTAGCTTAATGTGCAACGTGATAACGTAAACATTGTGAGGGAGGCTTAAATCTCACTAATTAACCTAAAGTTATTCTTTGTAAAATCCGTGTTTGTATGTCTGTGTATATGTCTCTTTTATTCTCAAAAATATTTGTAATAGCTTGAAGGAAACTCCTGCAGAGCTTCGCGAAGCTGTATAGGCAAATAGACCTTCAAATGGCAGCACTTCTACTTTAGGCATTGTCTTACATGGTAATGTCGCGAAATTTGTTGGCGCTGAGATATGACGTCGTAATGTACTACTGCGTAGCCAGATGCACACGTCATAATGCCTCTAGCGGGTCTAACCGCTCTAGCCACAGGGGCTATACAGGCTTCTTTGGCGTCCATAAAAAGGGTGGATGGGTGACTTAGAAGAGAAGAGGTAGATAGGTGACTTAGAAGAGGCGTGTGTGTGTGTGTGTGTGTGTGTGTGTGTGTGTGTGTGTGTGTGTGTGTGTGTGTGTGTGTGTGTGTGTGTGTGTGTGTGTGTGTGTGTGTGTGTGTGTGTGTGTGTGTGTGTGTGTGTGTGTGTGTGTGTGTGTGTGTGTGTGTGTGTGTGTGTGTGTGTGTGTGTGTGTGTGTGTGTGTGTGTGTGTGTGACTTAGTAAAGATGAAGGAGAGAAGTGACTTAGTAGTAGAGGAAAAGTGACTTAGCGAAGAGGCGACTTGTTGAGAATTGAATTAGAAAGAGGTGGTATTTCTGAAAGAATCGTTTCCTTTCCATTGAGTTTTTGGTCAGTTATTTAGTCGTCAGAAGAACTTTGAAACCTTAACGCTATAATTTGTGATGATTTTATGCGAAACATAACTCGGCGAAATTATGAACTGTCGTTGAATTGAACTGGAAAGACGAAAACTTTGTGTTATCGGAGATCGACTTTTCTGACCTATTGTGAAAGGTTTGTGCTTATATACTACGTACAAGTGTAGAAATTAGAGATGGTGTTAATGGTGAAACGGAACGCCTTCTTTCCTCCCATCGAGTCGTTGGTGCCATTCAGTCAACCCACAAGTCCTCCGCAGATCACCGAAGCTGGGCTCACGGGACACAGTTTTCATCGGTTACCCCTCCCCCATTCGCGGCTCCTTATTATCGTCATTGTTCTCATCATCACAATAGTTTCCAAACCAAAGTAATACTTTTTTAAATGTAGTGAAATACACTGCAAAGAGCACAGTAGCAGTCAGATGAAAAACAAAGTGGGAAAACTTGAAGATAATTTACACTTTGTTAGCACAAAACAGACTAACAGAGTAAGGAAACATGAACGATTGTTCGAAAACAAACAAGTGATAATTAAGTTCTCCGTGCTACAAATGCTGACAAAGTATGAGGAGTTTTAGATACAAATATATAAATAAAGCGATCAAGTTCGACTCGTTGCCACATATATATTTCCAGTTTACTGGAAGTTAATGAAATGCTGCTGATTTAGGCGTAAACTATTCTACAGCTATTTTTTACAGCTTCCGCAGAAGCGTAGGACGTAAGCATTCGATTAAAACACTGCAAGTACCGAAACATACAGTCCAACATTACGTAACTTAATTTTTGGCTACATTTATAATTCAGACTCTGACTCTTTTATTAACGAAAATTATGGAACTTTACAAACTTCGGATGCCTATGCAGCGTGATTTGGTGTGCAAAACAGTGAAACTTGGGACATTGCTTCATTAAGTGAAAATCACTGAGTAAATCTGGCTGATATTAAACACATCGCTATTCACATGCTATAGATTTAACCAAATCAGGCTCAAAAGCACTTCAAATCAAAACTAAAAGGAGCATTAAAAGCCGACTTGACATGCATGTGCATCCAGGCCTAATCATTTTTCTCTGTGACACGGTGTCATTAAACAGAAACTGAATAGAGTATACGAAGAGCAATAGAGGTAGCATGTGTGGAATTCCAAGTCTACGCGGAGTGACAGATGAACAAGAACAACGCCAGAGTCTCTTGCCGGACATGTTGTTAGACAACTTGAAAGCACGCTTTAGAAATTCATTAAGCGGTAGATACGACAGAATCATCTGACAATCGACAATTTATCGCTGACCTTATTAGCAAGTATTATAAATGTTAGTCTGCATCCTGCATCTCTTTAGATAGCAGCTAACACCTTCGATGAAAACCGGCTTCAGAAAAGAAAGACTATGAAGTGCAGCAGGGTACAGAAAGCTGTAGGATACGAAGAAAATATGACCCTCAAACGTTTCACTAATCGTAACATAAAATAGATTATCTAACAGTTACAGTCAGCGCGAATTTACAAAACAGAAAACTCGATTTATTTCGGGCGGAAAGAAAAGTAAGATTAGGCATCTTTACGTCAAAATGAATGAGCTGAGAATTTTAAATTTGGTTTCTTGTCTGTTGGCAGTTGAGTGGAACATAATTTGTGTCGCTTACATAGATGTTCCCAAAAGTAAACAGAGAAAATTAAATGCCGTGTTGGCCAAAGAAGGCGACATCAACATCGGATATCTCGCAGATATAACATCGTATAACACTATCACAAAAAAATGTGGCCCGGAACGACAACCGGGTGGATGCCAGGCAGTGGAAATGGCTATCTATGTTGTGGATCAGATCAACAGTCGAACGAACCTTCTACCGAATATCACTCTTGGTTTTGTCATCGTTGACGGCTGCACTGTAGACATAAAAAGTGTAGAAGTGGCAACATATTTCATCGAAGACAACAATACATGTAGCGAATCAGGTTATGAGTATTTGAATGCATCCTTGTCTAACCAAAACCAGGAATTTTCAGAAGAGCTCAAAAGTTACGACGTGATTGGGATTGTGGGACCACAAACTAGCACACCTGCGAAAGCAGTCTCAATTCTGATGGGAGTATTCGAAAAATCGATGATTGGAATCTACTCCACAAGTGATGAACTGAATGATAAAAATCGTTATGAATACTTTATGAGGCTTGTAGCTCCAGACAGTCGCCTTCTTCTAGCTCTTCTAGGAGTTGTCAAACATTTTGGATGGAAGTATGTGTCCGTGGTATATACTGAGGGATCTTACGGAGAAAATGCATTCAACGTAATTGATAATTTACTACAAAAAGAATACTCTAGTTATGAGGTATGTCTAGCAACTGCACTCAAGATTTCTACTTCTCCTGATCAAATCGAATATGAGACACTAGCTGATACACTCATTCGCATTGAAAATGCTAAGGTTGTTATTACAATTATCGAACAATTAGTGATTGCACAATCATTTTTTGGGACAATGCTTAAAAAGGGAAAACTCGGAACATTTATTTGGCTTGGAGCTGATTCAATGGTTGAATATGAACATGAATCATCGATGGAGAACATGCTGGAAGGCATCATATTTGTTGATCACCTGGCCATTACAATGCCCGATTTTGAGAACTACACAGAAACTGTCACACCTATGAACAGTGAAGGCAACAAGTGGATTTTAAATATTTGGGAAGAGAGATTTAATTGTACATTTGACAGTAGTTCAACCCATGCGCAAAGTAAGCAGTGCAGCGAAACACTGAATCTCGATTCAACAATTTGCCCGTTGATACCTTCACTGTATAATCGTATTCATGACGCATTTCTGGTGTATGCTGAAGCTGCTCATGACCACATTACGGCTGAATGTCCTGATGGTTTAAAGAACAAAGCGTTATTGAAAACTTGTAACTGGGGCGAAGCATTTCTGCAGAGGATCAAGAAAACTACTTTTCAGGCAGTTTTAGGAACAATAAAATTTGATGAGAATGGCGATATTTCCGAAGACCTCGTCGTGAAACAGTATTATAAACCAAGTGACTCAAGTTCACCCAAGTCTAAAGTCGTTGGATTTTGGAACTTTACTGAACAGCGCCTCTACATAAATGAATCTGAAGTCAGCTGGAAACTGTTCAATAAGAACTTAACATCACAAGACGTTTTCAAGCCACCAATCTCTGTCTGTAGTCAACCTTGCTCAAGTAAGCAGTACATGATGAAAGGATCACAGTCTTGTTGCTGGATATGTATGAGCTGTCGGGACAACGAGATCATCATTGATAACCAGACTGGATGTCAACAATGTCCGATGTTTACATGGCCAGACAACGAAACAGCCAGAAATTGCTTTCCAATTGATCCAGTTTACCTTGAAACTTCGCATATTATATCAGTAACTCTGCTATGCCTGGCCACAATTCTAATGCTTTTCACCATCAAATGCGCTAGTGTTTTTCTGACGAATCGACAAAACAAACTGTTGGAGAAACTCAACATTAAATTGAATATATTGATCATTTTGGGCATTTTGGTAGCATGTTTAACCGTGGTAATTCTTGTAGTTCCTCCGGATGCAAGTACGTGGATATGTAGCGTAAGAAATGCAGGTTTTCACATTGGAATCAACCTGATCTACTCTCCTCTTCTCGTCAAAAATGTTCTTATCTGTCGCTTTTATTTTTATCGAAAGAGGAACTTCCAAGGACCTCAACTTATATCACCTGAATCTCAGATTGTATTCTTCACCATCTTGTTTCTATGTCAGGTTGGTGTGACTTAGTTCATCGCTGTGTCTATGTTAAAGGACGAAAATGTTCGATATAGTATGAAATTGGAACGGTTCGCAGAATTTAGACTTGTTGACACATGCCGAATGCTGACTCATGTTTATTCGCTTAAGCTTTAAGAAATTGTGAGATCGAGTTTTTTGCCTGTAGTGAATAATCCAGACGAGTTAGCAAGGTTCCAGAGCCGTGCTTTCAAGGGTGTGTTATTGTCAACACTTTCTCCTGTCGACACTGTCTCTGCATGCTTTCCTATCTCGCCTACTTAACGATTCACTGCTATTCCTAAAACTACTTATACGTAGCTCAAAATACATGTATAACGTAGCCTTCATTTTACAAAAACCAGTCCGAAGAGATTCACAATTTGTCTTTTTCGTAATTCACAAACAAACTCAATTATATGTTATGATAAATTATATTCGTACAGTCAGCCAATACACAGAAACCTTAAAATCAACTATCTCTGCAATTCTTACGCGCGTTTTTGCACGTGTATCTTCAAACACCTGCGTGAGCAATAAATTACCTCAGCGCAACGAGTGTCAACGTGTCAGCTGTCAATCGCCGAACAACTGAGCAAACAATTTATGACACCTGCCCAGCTGGATTCGGCCTCTTGCCTTCCTAGGACACCGCTATGTACACAAGTTTAAGTGTTATATATTTATATTTATACATACACGCAATACTATTGCCAAACGAGTAAATCAATCTGAATATATCTTACTACGACTTACGGCTGTTTTCAATAATGCACTGAAAGTTATCTTTCAGAATCGGTTTATTCCGAGCACATGATGTGCGTATTTATCACATAAAGCGATTGTCTTATGGAATTGAAATTAATAGGTTGTGCAAGAGGAATGGTTATATGAGGTACCTAAAAGATAGTGTAATAATTGTCTAGACACACACATTCCTAATATATACACATTGTAATTGGCTAATTTTTTTATATTAATCATCAGATACTTATACTGCGAAATTACACTTGGTAAGTTTCTTTCACGCAGCTGGCTTTGGTGATCGTGTCCGAAATCATTGCAACATCAGAACCAACCTTAAAGATGCCAAGCATTTTTGAGGAGTATGTGGAACTGTTTTGTTACAAGTCAACCGTTTGGTTTCTGCTTCCTCTTTCCTACAACATGATCATCATGCTTTTATGCGCTGGAATTGGTTTCATCACGAGGAAACTATCAGACAACTTCAACGAATCTTGGTTTATATTCCTTTCAGTTGCTACAGCATTGTTCGCTTGGATCGTGTTCATACCGGTTTATTTTACAATTTCTTATATGTACATGCAGCCGGCCATTTTGGCATTTGCTCTGTTACTGAATTCTCTTGCTATGCTCATTTGCCAATATTTACCAATAATTTATGCTCTTGGTTTTGTTCGATATAACACTGCTTCAGGAACAACGAACGTCGTTGGGATCAGTAACTAAGGTTGAGTTGCTCATATGCTGTGAATTCTTTATAGCTGGCACCTACTATCTGATTTTAACTACAACAATACTTAGCTTAGTCAATGTGCTCGTTATCGTGAGTGTTGTTTGAAAGATCATTAAAATTATTAAATGACAATTCAGTAGCCAGGTTTTGATTTCTTTGTAATGTAAAACATATTAGCTTGATCATCAGCTCCTTTGTCAGCTCCCGTCTTTTCATGCAACATGAACAGTTGCTTACACAAGGCATGCTATTCAGAGGTCACGTACAAGAAGGTGATAAAAGACACACAATGATTACTCTTGTATTAGTTCATAAATTTTGCATATTATTTCTCCGCATCACGTTCCTGATAAGGCACAAAAGGTCTTCTTGTGCAAACGGAACTCGACACATCGCATTCAAAAGTATAGTTATCAGGCTTTCGACATTTACCATTGTCCAGGCAAGAGAGCGTTAATTTTAGCGTGTGTCTAATGTCTTAATGACTAAGAAAGAGTAGCAGCTGTCGAATTTGTTCGTGTCTACCAGAATTTCTGATGATCACGTCGTACCGGTAGCTAATAACTAGAACCAGTCTATTTCAATGTAACTTACTGCGATTTGTCAGTGAAGTTGTCAATAAACACGAATATTATTATTAATATTAATAATAGTAATTATCGTGAAATCGTGTACAGGTGCGAATCTGTGTGCTTCGAGTCGTTATAAACGACATAGGACTGTCCCCACATGCAAAGTTATACGGCAAGCATTAGCGCATATTTGTCCTTTCCAAAGGGAAGCTACTTTGCTATGCATGAATACATACATACATACGTAAATAATGTATACATCCATGCATAAATACATATATCGAAACAAACTTATATATATATACTTACATACAAAGATACATACATACAGTGCTTTTATCTGGGAGAAAAGGTTCCGGAACGGAACAATAGGTTCCGGAACGGAATAATTATGGGCGGACTATGATCCCGAGAAAAACTAGATTGGGGATTGGGAGGGTCTCAATAAACACTGAAAACAGTTCAAAGCACTGAAATTAAATTTAAATAACTAAAATATTGTTTGTATTATTAAAATAAATAAATTTTTTTGAGTACCTGAAAAAAGGTGCCGGAACGCCGTTCCGGCTCGTTCCGGCTGAAAAAAGCACTGCATACATACAAACAATGGTCGGTCCGGTCGTAAATACATTAGCAAGTCTGTTTACTATTATTGATGTTATCCAATACGAGCATAAATCTCTGGCATTAGGGGTGAAGAATAAGCTGATTTGATTGGAATGTTTTGTGAACTAAAAACAGATCCTAAACTGAATTGTTTTCCAGAAATATTTGCTATATTGATTCTTAAGGGTTATTTGCTATATTACTTTAAAAAAATTAATTTACGCAAATCGTTTTTAGGGATACCAACGAAAATGAGTTGCAGTAGACGATACTGCCATAAACCAGAGCATTTTCGAGTGTGACCAAAACAGTTTACGGCATGAAAGATCAGAATCTAGTAACATCCAGAATGTGAAGAAGTGATTTGTATACGGTTTTAGCATCGTCAGAGAATCAGAGGAGTCAAAAGTTTTACGCCACAATTACGCATGCAATTGAAACTATCAAGTTTCATGCAAAATCGCTGTTTTAGCCAAAGTCTATTCTCTTCGCAATCTTCTGGAAATTAGATTTTTTATTCTCCAAAAAGGTCCCCTTCTCGATAACCAGCTTTCAATAAAACTTTCACGACATAAGCCGTGATGTGGTCTTGCGAAGCTTCAGCATACAGAAAAGAGGCATAATGAAGTATTTTGCCAAATAACGATAACAAAATCTTGAAAAAAGAAGTAAATAAAGTATAAGTATAAAGATATAATGAAAAGAAGTGAATAAAGTATAAGTATAAACGTATAATGATCCCGTAAATAGATGCTTCTTGAAGTATACGAAGTCATCAGTCTGTTTGAATGCATTTCTCCATGAAATCCAGCAGTAGTTCTACAAGCGACTGCATGCCGGCGACAACTTGGGACCAGGTTAAGTTCTTATTTTCTACTTCATGTGAAACCGTCTCGGGCAGAACTAATCCAAATTAGAGTAAGCCTATATAGTGTCGCTATTATTTTGTGCACAACTGCACATGGCAACAATCGATGGTAGTTTAAACCGTAAACAATAATAGCATTATATTACAGAAGTTCGCCTCGATGCCGATATACCAAAACTCAAGTCGCTAAAGTTTTAGCTACTAGTTATCCACCTACTCAATGCAGCTTAAGAAATAAAATATTCAACAAATTTGTGCTATTTTCGGTTACTTACAGACCATTAAGGCACCAATGTCTGAACGATTCACAATCTAAACCGACACTCCTGAATCAATAGTAACAGCTTAACGAACAAAATATGGGATCACGTATCATGTAGACATACATCATGGTACTCTGGCGATCTTTAGATAGCAAATACTCTATAGATTCGAGTGCTCTTCACCTAAAGAGTAGCATATTATGATGATGATATTAGTAATCTAGGCTCCTAAGATAATTGTTTCCATGTTGGTACTTCTGCAACCTAAAGCCATAACTACTAAAGAAAAATCCATTCGTCAGATACAGGTCTTCTGAGACTTGCCTCTGATGTCTGTGACGCCATCGACATCGGATATTGTACGCTTCTGGGATTCCTGGACGTAATCTTGGCGTTTGATGCGGTGAAACACGATATCCTGGTAACCAGATTTAGCTCCTCATACAGAGTTGTAAGCCAGTCGTTGGAGTGGCTTTGCCCGTTCTTGGATGGACAGACAATTAGGGTGGTCATCGGCTATAGAATAATAACCAGTTTGGAACCTGTTAAATTCGGCGTTTCGTTCGGTACATCTGTATGAAGCTGATGCGACCAAGATAATTTCTAATCTTAAAGCCCGGGTGCATCAGTATGCTGATGACGTCCAGTTGTGTGTAACGCGCCACCCATATAACACTGTCCAAGATGGAAGCAATTTGCCCTAAAAGGTGAGATCTGATTGTCTTCAAATCGAGACAGGCATAACCCGGAAAGTACATAATTTACTTTCCTGGGCCAAGCAGAGGAGACTGGGAGTGACAGTGGTGTCAGTTCCAGATTGGGAAGTGAAGCTTTTAGTCCGAGACCTTGCGGTGCTTTGGATTAAAACCTTTCTGTGGGGGAGTATGTTAATTCCCTCTACCGGTTCTGTTTTTATCCAATGCGTCAGACTAGAGCCATAAGACACATTTTTTTCGACGCCGCTGCGACTGGAGTACTGTCCTTCACTTTCAAGTGAATGGACTATTAATAGTAGCTCTGTCCTTGTAACCCACCCGAAATACCGGATACGACAGTTCCAGTTCATCTTCAACTTCGGCATCAGAATTGTCTCTAACCAACCGAAATTCTCTCACGTTTCAAGCTATGTTCCTAAGACGCTCCGTCATGTACTGTATGTATATATACGTGTGATCGTATACATTTACACTTGAAAACTCTTTTTTACTGTTTCTCTTAAGTACCTCGGTTTCCGTCCGTCTGCGTCAGTTGGGGAATGCCTCCGACTACTTATGGGAGGCGGCTACCTCATCTCAGGTTTGGCAAGCCACGATGAACTTCGTTCTGCCTCCCTATGTCAAATTGTTGTTCTCTGTTTACGCACTTCGACGTCGTATCGTCGTGCATTGTCAGCGGTTGGGGTCATCTTCCTTCGGATCCGCGAGTCGTTTTAACCAGGGACTCTGCAAACATCTTTTACAAGCATTCAAAAACTATTCTCTTTCAACAGGGTTGGGTCTTGAGCCTTATGAGTGGGTGCCTTGAATAAGCTCTGAATGAATGAATGAGCGGGCGAGTTAATCAACTAACGATTAAGCCTAGCTGTAATTATACAGCTGTTGACTATTGGCTAGATCCCTCGTAGACACTGGCTGTTGCATTATTCTTACCGTGACTTACAGTCATGCAGTATGTAGTCTGCTAGCCTCACTGTCTTGCTGTAGGTGCAGGCAGTCTATCCATACACGTGTCTAATGTTATATAATTATGCCCTAATTACGGATTAATAACCTTTGTCACGAGAACTTATGCAGTCGACATGCAACATTGTAGTTTCCAGCGATGGATTCGTAAATATCTCGAGAACCTGGTCCACTGGTAGGCCTAATCTCCTAATCAAATTCGTGACTGTTGAAAATGCGCTTTTGCTATATTACAGTGCACCTAATGGGGTTGAATGTGGCAACAAGCGTCTCCAAAAGCCTCTGCTGCCCAACTGCCCACCACACCACCTTCACGTGGAACCTGGGAACAAAGCATGTCGTGGACGACCGAGTCCTCGCTCGAATAATTATGTGAGTGCCCAGAGAAGACCCTGGAGGGCGGAGAACAGAACTCGTCGACGCTGCGAGAAGGTGCCTCGAGAAAAACACCGAGAGGAAGACAACGTTAGATCACCTCTCTATTCATCCCCAGTATACAAATGATGAAGCCACTTAAAGCTCGATGATGGAGAATAGATACAGCAGACTCGAGGAAGAGGCCCATCATCGGAAGGAGTGGCGACGTCGGACGTTTGAACCTGACTGAGGCAGAGAACTGGAAGAAGAAGTGCATCTAATATTAACCCAGGCATACGTTCACTTAAAACGAAAGAGGGGAGAGATTACTTAACTTTTGTCTAACCAACAACCTCACAGTAATGAACACTGTATTCTACCAAAGGAAAGCCAAAAGAAAGTGGACATGGGAATCACCAGATGGAAGGACAAGAAACATGATAGACTACATACTGGTAAACAACAGATGGAAAAGCAGTGTATCAACATGCAGACCATTCTCCAGACCAGACATAGCCTCGGACCACAAGCTGGTAATGGCCGGAATAAGATTAAAGCTGAAAACAATCAACAAGGAAAGACTGGGAAGAAGATTTGATGTAGAAAAACTCAAGGAGGGAACGACCAGGCAACAGTACAGCAACCTGTTACACGACAAGTGGAGGAGGGCTAACACAGAGGACTTGAACACAGCAGAAGAAGTATGGAGAGAGGTTAAGACCATCTATACGGAAGCAGCGCAGCAAGTAATATATGCTATAGGAAACAACAAAAGAGGGCTCCATGGATATCACAGGAGGTTCTTGATATGAGTAACCAGAGAAGAGACCGGAGGGCAACAAAAACACAGAGCGAGGAAAACAGGAAAGGATACAACAAGCTGACTAGAGAGATTAAAAAGAAGGCAAGACAGTGTAAAGAACAATGGCTGGAGGACAGATGCAAAGAGGTAGAGAGCCACGCCGGAAACCGGAACACTCGAAAACTGTTCCAGGTAGTTAACGAAATCTGCGGTACGGTTACATCAAAATCCGTGACAGTAAAGGACAAGGAGGGAAAAACGCTGGAAAATACAAACGAAATCAAAAGTAGGTGGAAACAATACTATGAAGAACTATACAATGAAAGTAATCCCGTGGATATGACACTATTAGATGAGCTACCAGGAAGCAACCAACAGGAACATATGGAGGATATCCTTGAGAGTGAGGTAGAGACAGCTATATGGAGACTGAAGGCCAGGAAGGCACCAGGAGAAGATAACATCATGGCGGAAATGATACAAGCTGGAGATGAATGCTCAGTGCAAATGATGCATACACTATGCAATAAAGTATATCAGGAAAAGAAATGCCCAGAGGATTGGGGGAGAGCTGTGATTATACCAGTGCACAAGAAAGGCGACAGGAAGGAATGCAGCAACTACAGGGGAATTAGCCTACTGAGCATCCCAGGGAAAGTATACACCCGAGTACTGCAACAGCGTCTGAGGCGATATGTCGAGGAGGTACTGGCGGAGGAACAGGCGGGATTCAGAGCTGGAAGAGGAACAATAGACCAGCTGTTTGTAATTAGACAACTGTCAGAAAAGTATTTCGGCCAGAATAGAACTCTGTATAACAATTTCATAGACTTCAAACAGGCGTTCGATAGTGTATGGCAAGAGGGGCTGTGGCAGGTATTAAGGAACTACGGAGTCCCGGAGGAACTGGTGCTGCTGCTGGAGGATTTGTATAGCAAGTCGATGAGCGCAGTAAGAGTAGACGGGGAGTTAACGGAGTGGTTCAGAGTCACGGTAGGTGTGAGACAAGGATGTGGATTATCACCGGACCTGTTCAACATGCTCCTGGAAGCAATGATGAGCTTTGCGAAGAGATCGGAAAAGGCCGGCGTCCTGGTCAATGGACAGCTGATTAACAACCTACGATTTGCAGATGACATCAACCTGGTCTCAGAATCGCAGGGACAATTACAAAGGCTAACTGACAGAGTACAGGAGAGTAGTAAGAGATTTGGATTAAAAATCAACACGCAAAAGACAAAAGCAATGACCATTGGGAAACAACACGAGGAGCTAGAAGTTACGCTGGAAAACGAGATGTTAGAACAAGTGACAGAATTTGTATACCTAGGAGGCCTAATAACAGAAGATGGGCAATGCACAAGAGATATAAAGCGCAGGATTGGACTTGGGTCAGCAATGTTCGGGAAATTGAATAAGATCTGGAAAACACACAACATATCGATAGAAACAAAGCTGAAACTATATAGAACATTTGTCATCCCAGTCCTGCTGTACGGCGCCGAGTGCTGGTGCCTGCGCAAAGAAGACGAAAGGAGGTTGCTCGTAGCAGAAATGAGCTGGCTGCGAAGAATAAGGGGCAGAACTAGAAGGGATAAAATCCGCAACGAAGTGATCAGAAAGGAGTTGGATCAAAAAGAAACAGTGATAGACAAGATCAGGAAAAGAAGACTCACATGGTTTGGTCATGTGACAAGAATGGACAACACCAGACTACCAGCAATGGCGCTCTACGGACACGTAGAGGGAGTGCGAAGCAGAGGAAGACAGACAAAGACATGGATGGACAATGTCATGGAGGATCTGAAAGCACAAGGAATGGATATGAGAGACGCTATGGATAAGATCAGAGACAGAGAGACTTGGAGACGTCTGGTCGAAGCCTCATCGTCGGTGTATACCTGACGGAGGAGAAAACAGAACAGAACAGAACAGATACGTTCACTTAATAATCAGATCAATTAATAATAATTGTTTTTATGGGTTGCTTGAAAGATGAAAATTACACTCAGTGCGGGCCCTGTGTATATTCAGTAAAGACCAAGGTTTGACATCGAACCATTTCGGTTCATACTTGCTGAGCGGATCCAACCCATTCTAATAACATGCTCAAGACATCATTCGATGATCATTTCAAGTGTAATCGCTATCAAAAATATCAATCCATCGAAATAGCCAGGTTGAAATCCGTACACATATTTCACGAATCAAACTTAGAGTATGCCTATCGCGCATGTTTCATGAGTGCAGTAAATATAAAAATAAAACTGTATAACGCCAAATCATGCATCTATGCAAAACAACTTTCAGATTAAAACAACTGTGTTTCCGGTGAAGTTGAGGTTGTGAAAAACGTCGAACTTTGGCCGAAAGACCACAAGTGTGTGAAAACCGAAGTGCCTCTGTGTTTAATGCTTTGAAATATCAGCCGTACAAAGAGCATAGCGCGTTTACTTAGAAAACAGCAACAGTGCTTTCCAAAATTTACACATCGAAATAGAAGGTTAGATTGTGGCGCGATCAGAGTTGAACTTGCATAGAGCTTTAACAAATTGACTGTAGCATTGTAGAAATTTCACCCTTTAGGCCCTTTTCGGAAAGGCAGTCATCGCTTCGTAGGCAATACCGAATATGCCAATTCGTTAGGTTGCTCAACATGTCTGAGCCTGTCGGTTAATATGTCAATAATTTGTCATTAAGTTGGTCAATATGTCTGCGCTGTTGGTTCTGCGCCTGTTGGTAAATCCATATCAATTATTTGTCATTAAGTAGCAGCTGTGTTCAAAAGTCAAACAAAAACATAAGTATATATGTGCTTTAATGAAACCTCGTATTATTTAACTGCGCACAGCCAGCAATGTGGTAAGATCCATAGAAAACCTGAGTGCATTGTGAATTAATAGACAGTCAGAATAAATTCAGGATGAAAAGACGAGGGGCTGCAATCATTTATGTGCTTCTATTCACCGGAAGCTTTCGTTGTTTCGAATCAACGGAAGTGCCTGGAATAAGAGGCAGAAGCGTAAAAGCAATGTTAGCAAGGCCGGGTGATATCAACATCGGTTTAGTCTTACATGTGACAGACTACGACAGAGCGACTCAACAGTGCGGAACGGTTCCGCTTCCCTTCGGATGCAACCAAATGGAAATGGCCATCTATGTCGTTGATCAAATCAACAGGCGTTCTGATCTTCTCCCGAACATCACCCTGGGTTTCATCAGTGTCGATGGCTGCTCCAACGATGGGAAGAGCCTGGAGATGGTGACGTACTTCAGCAACGATGACGAAAGTTGTTCGAAAACGGACGATATCGTCGACCTTTCCAACCGATTATCCGATGATCTCAAATATTACAAAGTGATTGGAATAACGGGATTGTCTCTCAGTCGAGTTGCTACCGCAGTTTCGCCTTTATTGGGCGTTTACAAGATACCAATTATCAGCACCTATGCCACGACCGACGAACTGAGCGATAAAAGTCGCTATGAATACTTTACACGACTTGTTGCGACAGATAGGTATCAAGCTCTGGCGCTCTTAGGAGTCGCAAGATACTTCGGATGGACCTATGTTTCAGTAGTATACACCGAAGGATCATACGGAGAGAACGGTCTCAGACAGATCGAAAACCTTCTACATGGTGAAGCTGCAAGTTACGGGATATGCATTGCAGTTGCACTTAAGATATCATCTCAGGTTGATGAAAATGAATATAATACTATCGCGGATACACTTATTAATAACGAAAACGCAAGGATTGTTATTATGTTTATCGAAAGGGTGATTATTATGCAGCCACTGTTGACCATAATTAGCAGAAAGAGGGAAACTGGCACTTTCGTTTGGCTAGGTACTGATGGAATGGATGAATGGGAGGAACAACAAGTCACCGTCAGCGATATGTTGGAAGGCGCCATTTATGTGGCGCACTCCTCTTTTCTTATGCCCGATTTTGAAGACTTTCTTAAAACGGTTACTCCAGCAACCAGTCAGGGCAATTCGTGGATTTTGAAACTGTGGGAAAACGAACACCAGTGTAAGTTCAGTGACATGGTAAATCAAATATACGATAGACTTTGTAGCATGAACTTAACTCTCGATTCGACCATTTGTCCAGCTGCTCCTGCAAAATACAATCGCATTCACGATGCCTTTCTGATATTTGCTCGTGCTCTGCATGACCACATTTCGGACACATGTCCAAAGGGATTTATGGAAAAGGGAATTCTGAAGGACTGTATTCGTGGAGACTCTTTACTGAAAAGAATAAAGAGCTCGTCTTTTGAAGGAATTCTGGGAAGAATTACATTCAACAAAAACGGCGATTTTATGGAAAATCTTCAAGTGAGGCAATTTTATTTGGCTGGTGATCACATGCGAAGGTCGAAAATCTTTGGGTTTTGGAATGCTACGGATCAAAAGCTGTCAATCAATAAGTCCCAGATTGACTGGAAATTGTTTAATAAGCTCTATCCTGTAGCGGACATAAGCCAACCACCTTTGTCAGTTTGCAGTAAGCCATGTCTTGACAAGCAATACATCATAAAACAGTCTCTACCTTGTTGTTGGATTTGCGGAGACTGTCGCAATAACGAAATTGTCTTTCAGAACAGAACAGGGTGCCAGTCATGTCCGATGTTAACTTGGCCTGATGAGGAAACCATCACCGTATGCAACCCCATCGATCCAGTGTATCTTGAGTATTCTGATGTTCTATCGATATTGTTACTGTGTCTCACAGTTGTTGTAGGTCTTTGCGTAATTATCTGCGCCTCCGTGTTTCTAGCGAAAAGAAAAACCAAACTGGTAAAGGCACAAAGCATTCAGCTGAGTGTATTTATTCTCGTGGGTATTTTGGTTGTTTGTGCCACTGTTGTGGTTTTCGTTGTTCCTCCAAACACGACCAATTGGATTTGCATCTTCAGATATGTAGGTTTCCACTTTGGGATCAGCATGATTTACACTCCACTTTTGGTGAAAAACGTTCGAATCTACAGAATATTTGCTTTTGCAAAGAAGAGCGTCCGAGCACCAAGATGCATCTCTTCCGAATCTCAGATGGTCCTAGTTGTAATATTACTTACGATTCAGGTTTGTTGGTATACTGATTAAATCTGCTAGCAGATACCGTGAACAGATAGTTTAAGCTGCTTTCCGATAACCTATGTGTTTACAACAGAACTTTATGATATTACCATGCACATCTGTATTGTTTTATTTTTATTACTTTGTTACTTAGATTTTTTCTTTGTAGACAATGAGTTCTCGCAGTCTTGTTGACTCAAATAAATATACAAATTAATTAATTAATTAATTAATTTACAGATACGAGATAGTCGATTAGGCCTACAGCGACATAAAAAAAATTTTTAACATCTAACCTATCATGATTTTGGAATAGAATGCTTTTCAATGTGTACAATGAGAGTATAAATAAAGAAAACGCTTTCGTCTCATTTTTCCGCTAGGAACACGGAACATGTGTGAGAAGACATGATGACCTTAAACGGTTAGATGTTGAGAAATATAACAACAAGATTATTTGATCATTGTTCAATAGGTGGCTTTGGTGTTGGCATCGGAAATCTATTCGGCCGCGACATCGAGTCTAACGATGCCAAGCATTTTCGAGAAGTACGTGGAACTCTATTGTTACAAGTCGACCATTTGGTTCTTGATTCCTCTGTCCTATAACATATTCATCATGCTTCAATGCGCCTGGATTGGATTCTTCACCAGAAAACTTCCGAACAACTTCAACGAATCGTGGTTTATATTCATCTCAGTCGCTACAACCTTATTTGCGTGGGTCGTTTTTATACCTGCCTATTTTACAGTAACAAATGTCTACCTACAGTCGGCCATTTTGGGATTTGCTCTGATGCTCATTAGTCTCGTAACGCTCCTTTGTCAATACCTACCGGTTCTCTATGCCATTGCCTTTGTACCCGCAGAAAACCTAAATACTCTAACAGTTGACAAAAGTGGAATGTCGTCCGGTAATGCAGTAGGTCCTAGTAATGAGGGCTAAGTTTGTGGTTATATTTTCACGGGTTCCCTTTTGTGGAAGAGGAAGTGTGAACACCAAGAAATCAGACATCGTTTGTACACAGTTTGTAATAGTTAAACGTTCTATTGACTGGACTGACTGTTGATTGTAGTCCACACTATGGGTGTGGGCTATGAAGGAGTAACTTTATAACATTATAAAGTACATAATAATTTAAATTAGGCAGTCGTGAGTCGTGACATATGAGGCAGTTGGTTAAGGATATCAGAAAGATAATAGACAGTCAGTCGTAGATATAACATTGTATTGGCCCAATAGACTTTTGTTATATAATTAAACATATCAAAGCACAGAGAAATTCCTGGAGTGTTGTTGGCAATAGGGGTGAAAACCAATGGACAGAAGCAGCGTAGAAGAAGCACTGCGCACTGAAGAGTTTTTTTTATCTTGTAAAGTTCCATTATCCATGACTTAACAGATCTGCATAATTGTGTTTAGAGTAGCACATGTTAATACGATAAAAGCTTTAGATGTTGTTTTTTTCATAAGCTTTTTGTGTGTCCGATGGCTTTTTGTCTTGCATGTGTGAGATTGTTTTGCACTCGAATAAAATCAATACCGGTACCTCAAAACCAAACCTTGTATTTCAAATTTTCTCATTCGCTCTGCATCTGATGCCATTACAATTCCGGCATATGACTTAATAAAACGTAGATTTCTTAAGATTCTAGTCCCAAAACATGTGACTTATCGTATTATCGTTTTCATCAGTAGCGGGAGAGTATGGCGCCCCCATTAAAACAGAAATCTTACGTCAATTGAGCTATCAACATGTAAAAAATTAAGAAATTAGTTACAAAAAGATTTTCAAGCCAGAGATATATACGTTAAGTAGAAGATGTAGAATTCAGCGGTTCCCAAACTTCTCAGTGTGACGGACCGGCAGGAATTTACTTTCAGTTTGACGGACCGGCAGGAATTTTCCATTGCAGCAGGACCGGTACCCAATTTATAAATTATTTTTTATCTATAAATTAGGTAAAAAAAAGTTAAATTATTTTTTAATAGTAGCGCGGGTATATAATTCTGTACTAATTATCAACTGAATACTTTGTACTGATCTGATATAAATGAAAAAGTTGCATTAAAAAATGATATAAAACGCTATACCTGATAGTGCTGTTTATTAATATATTTATTATTTTTAATTATTTTTTAGGACCGAGGTACGAAAAATCCCTCAGGCTCTAATAAACTATATAACAGACATAATGTTTAAGCTTGGAGAACGCCGTCGTCGTCTCCGGAGTGTGGTGTGGTATTTTCAATTGTTAACATTTTCAAATTTTTAATATGTTAGGCCTATACTTACAATATCGAATCTAAAAGCAGACGTGTTTATTTTATACTCAGGGAAGCAGTGACCAGGTTATTAAAGACAAAAGAGATACGTCACATCCGGGTTCGAATTGCCGGTCAAAAACCGCAAATGTGACGATCAAAATTTCTAGTAAAGTTGAACAACTTCTATATGACCTGTCAGCAATTTGTCGAATAACTATTTTTTCGGCAGTTATTGTCTACAATAGCTGAAATACATTTACTCCCAGAACAAATCTTTTTAATTTATATGAAAAATATGGTTTTGATTGCGAGACAATCGTATTTTTTGAAGATAGTTCGTAGCGAGACCCAATCTAACATCTTTTTTGTCCAGTTTCTTGACTCACTTCGCGGACCGGCAACTGAGGGCTCGCGGACCGGCACTGGTCCGCAGACCATAGTTTGGGAACCACTTATGTAGATAACATTAGTACAACTGCGCTCAAAACCTAAACGCGTTGCACCACCCCAAATTGAACTACACATTGACGCGTCTCTGAACATTAGGCTTTATAGATGACCAATGTCAGTGACGTATCCATAGCTTTTGCTGAAGCCTGCCGTACAGCAACCAGATCTAACCCCATCTAATTCAGCCAGATTAATCGGATCGGATCGGATCGAATCGGTGGACGATGGAAGACAATCCGGAACGATCAGTGTCAGTGTCAACACGTGCAGACATTTTCATTCCGTCGAATCGGAATGCTTTGGTGACGATATCCAGTCGTCCGAAAGATAAACCTGAAACTTACTGACCCTGATATAAATGTGCGTGTCTTAACGCCGTCATAATAGCGTGACGTCACAATCTGCAGACATTTAACTTAAAGCAGGGTAAGGTAAATGACGTGAAATTTAAGGTAAAATTTAATGTAGCCTATGATCCTTAATTGGATGTTAGTAAAAGGTTCTTGTGTTTAATGAGGAAGTCGACAGAGCCAGGAAATAAGCGTCATTGGCCTTGAGGTGTTGTGTCAATGAACTTTTATTAAGGAGTATGGAAGTAAATCAAACGAAGGAGCGATTTTGAAGCGCTGCTTTAGTGTTGTCGTACCTCTGATCGTTGAGTAGCCATTGAGTCCACTGTGGACCCACCTATGGCAGTGCTGGCCAACCATTTTGACACCGCGGGTCGCCGAAAAAATTATTCTTCAAGCCGAGGGCAGCACCAGTAAACTCAACAGCAACGTCTAAATTTTATTGAAAATGATTAACTGTATTAAAATTTATTACGGCAATAATTATGCAACAATCAGTGAATAATAGCATGTAGGCCTATGTATGGCATGCTTTATAATAGTTCAGTCCACAAAAATATATATCAATAAACGTTCAAGCACGTTTTAGTGAGATATATGGCTTTGAATTGTGCTTGAAATTTTTCACGATTGGTATTAAGCTCGGGCGGGCCATTTAAAATCAGCTCGCGGGCCGCGTGAGACCCGCGAGCCGAAAGCATGGATTTCATGGCTGACATTATGGACAATCCAAATCTGATACGAAATGTAGCACTTGCCGGCCGGACATTGCATAACTGTGTTTACAATAGCACATTGTCTTTATGTTTAATCTGTCTGTGCATTTGTCTATATCTCTCTTATGCCTCTCAATTTCTTTTGAGCTCTTAAATGAGAATCCTGCAGATCTTCACGAGGCTCCTGAGGAAAATAGAGTTTTAAGGCAGCACTTAGACCTACAGAAATTTGTAAACGGTTACGTCATATAAAACCTCGAGATCTCGTCTACTGCAATTCGCATTGAATCATGAACTGTCAAGACACCTAGGAAAATCTTTTCAGGGTATCTTTACAACAATTACCCGTTTTAAAAATAGCGAGACCAGATGGTTTTCGACAGATTGAACGCTGTACTATCACTTTACCTAAACAAGAAAGTTTAGAATCGTGCGAACTCTACGACGTCCATTCCTCCCATCATAGTTCTATCTCCAGTTCGCCATGGTAAATCTAAACATTCCATGACTACCCCGTTATTTAAGCCGAGACTGGTTCCATTAATAATCATTACGCTTTTAAACAGCTGTCAGACTGTTGGATTGTAGGCGTATTGAAACTGTGAAGAACGCAGTCACAAAAGCTGCTGTTTAGACCTGTTGGCAGTGGAGTAGTATAATTTTGGGTAGGGCTACACAAAATTTAATTTCTTTCTATGCGCAGTAACTGTTGTTGTGACCTTAAAACCACATAATGCGTTCGTTTGCAGGAGGATCAGCGAGACAAAAGAAGGTATAATACCATAATATCTTTGGACGGAGATGTTGCTCTCTGTTATAGGGTCTATGTCAAAGAGTCTTCTAATTACTTTAATATTTAGGGAAATTGGAACGTTTTCTGATCGAAAGCTGCGGTGACACCGCTTAATCTATAAACATATTGCTTATTTGGAATGATCAAAGCCATTGGAGTGACGTTCCGTCGACAGCGCACTCCCTGATGCAGGAAACCCGAACTTCATCGAAGAAGCTCAGGATCTGGCATCCACTTAGCTGCGACCTACAATGTCCTTGTTGCAAGGGCAGCTATTGTGTAAAGATGGGATAATTATATTCGTGTTTATAGACAATCTCACTGACACACCGCAGTAAGTTACTTTGAAACACGACGGTACAATTATGCAAGATCTTAATTAACACACATCTTGGCAGCCTACAAGGCGCTCGCTCATTTTTACAGCTGCCCATAGGCATGGACGTCCGCAGGAATTTTTTTAGGAGGGCGCAAAAATTGTTTAGAAGGGGGCACAAAAATGTTGGGGGGGGGGGCAAAATGACACTTTTGCATAGAAAAATTTGGATAGAAAAAAAATAAAAATAAATGATGATCAAGGACTTTACCTAAATAATTAAGTGTTTCTTCGCACTGAAAATTGTGTTGGGACTGAATATGCTGAAATATGCATTGAAAATTGTGTTGGGACTGTTGTAATTATCACAATAATCAAATGGGCCCTCTTGCGCCCCCCGCCGGACGCCCATGCCCATAGGGAGTGGAAGGGTGAGGGGCTACGGGTATCGAACCGCGACTTCTCAAGATCTAATGCTCTTCAGACCAAAGTGTTACCATTCATCAATCCCCTCCCCAATGGATGGCGAGAATGCTTTCCTACTGAGTAGGTAAACAAGATTTTAGCAACACGAAGGTAAACGTATTTACTCACAAAGTAATCTTGTAATCTTTCTTTGTACAAAATTAATATGCAGTAATATGCCGTAAAATAGAGATGCTAAATGTTATGAAAGAAAAAGTTGCAGTCTCTTGACAAGAGAAATAACTGATCCCCGCTAAATACACCTGTTTGAGAATCATGTTTCGCGAGTCCTGTTTTGCCTATTGATCCCTTCTTTTATTACTCACTGTCGTTTAACAGCTTTCCCTCAGGTGAGAAATCTCTTGTATCCGAAAAGTTGAACGTTACTGATGCAATATCGTCGTGTACAGCGAGTCAATCACCTGCTGCTTCTTACGTGACAGTCTGATTATGTTACAGCGGTGTAGCTGGGAGCTAATCCGAGTTAATGGCTTTAATGGAGGCTAGGTCTACTGATATAGGCCGTAATCATGACAGTGCACAACGACACCTGACAACGACATGTCTACATTGATCTTACAAAATATTCTATCACCTATGGAGTAGTTTTTGGCTTCTACGACAACGACAGCTGAAAAACACGATAGTACTTTTGGAGCTTTATCAGGCAATCAAAGATGCAATCATCCGAGGTGTTTGCCGCATATTTTCGACAATATTGCCTGACAAGATCTGTAAATTCGTATTGCATGCAACATACCGGTAAGTACGAGGCGGACAAACTAACGGATAATGAAAAAACTTGTGTGTATGTCGCGTGCGCTAGTTAAATTAAAAGTAATTAAAAGATCTATTGACACTCTGACAGCCACACTCAATGAACCCATATTGGATCATAACTATCCAAAAATGGCATGATATAGGTTAGCTGCTGCCCTGTGAACGTGGACGCCAGGGCAGAAGCGTTAACCAGGAAACTGAATGTCAAGTGAGAACAACAGTTCGAAACAGTGATGGGAAGTGGACTATCTGTTTCTCCTTCGAAGTCAGTTAGTGCCGTCTTGTAGGCTTCATCCTTTTTAAAATCAAACTATGTTAAATTTTCATAAAATGTATATTGGTTTGCATAAATTTTAATTTTTAAGGTCATATCCAGGCTTACAGATCGACTCAGTCGCTAGAGTTGCGTGGCCACCAACTTACTGTTATTGTTTTTTGGCAGCCCGTTAATGGCAACATAAACAATGGCCATGAAAATGTTTCCTAGTATCTGTTTGAACACATAAATACTTGGCGCAGTGAATAAAATGGGATCGGTAGTGATTTGTTCATCGCTATAGCTGGAAGCATGGCATGTTGATGCGTATTCCCGGATTGTAACTAAGTTAAACAAAAGTATGCCCGGCCACTTTTAGCGAAGTAGGCGAATGAATTGGATTATTCAAACAATCTTAATCACTCAGCATTAGTTGATACAAGGATGATAAGCCAGCATCAAGGAACATACGTGACGTAGACATTTTGTTTGTATACATTAACTTTACTAGTAATAAATCTGAATAATAATAATAATAATAATAATAATAATAATAATAATAATAATAATAATAATAGTAGTAGTAGTAATAATAATAATCTTCGTTTAATATCTTCAAACTGACAATTGCGCAGTATGATTACAAATCAGTATGAACGGATGATCACAAGTTATTACAGGAGTCGAATTTTAACTGTATACGGTAGCCTTGCAAGGCGCCCATCACGTCCTACAACTCATTTTCACAAACGCGCCATCTCGCGAATGATAGGCTGAGTGGACCTTGAGAGGGTTACGGGAGGCGATCCCGTTACCTACTGCACTTCACGCCAGTGATGTTACCACTACTCTATGGACCCCTCCTAATCTTCAAGCTTAATTAACGTTGCTATCAACTCTGAAAACAATTTGAACTTTATAGTTATAACCAGTGGATGCTAACTAGGAAACATTTTTATGTTTATATAAGACAGCGTCGGGAAAGACAATAAGAAGGCAGTCTAACATGGAGACTAGAGGATACACAATCGGTGTTCTCTTGCGCATCGTAATTGTCAGCTGGAGCCTTTCCCACTCCAATTCAGCCGACATACCCGGATTGAAAGACAGAAGCATACCTCCAATCCTGGCAAAAGAAGGAGACCTAAACATTGGGCTGTTGATGAACATGGTGGCCTGCAACAGAGTGACTCAACAATGCCTCTCGGATCCGCTTCCTTCTGGATGCCAGTGGTTGGAAATGGCCATTTATGTCGTCGACAAAATCAACAGGCGCTCAGATCTACTACCAAATATCACCCTTGGATTTGTCAGCGTTGACGGTTGCTCCAGCGACATGCGAGCTCTAGAGGTAGCGACGTACCTGATCAAAGACAATAGTTGTTCTTCATTCCATAATCAGAGCAGCAAGCAGACTTCTATTTCTTTCAGTAATACACTATCCAACGAACTAAAGCATTATGAGGTGATTGGACTTGTTGGACTGAGCTCAAGTAGGATTTCCGCAATTGTATCGCCTCTGATGGGCGTTTATAAGATTCCAGTTATCAGCGTCTATTCTACGAGTGACGAACTGAGCGACAAAAGCCGCTTCGAATACTTTACACGACTTGTTACTACGGATAGATATCAAGCTTTGGCGATCCTGGGAATCGCAAGATACTTCAGATGGACCTATGTTTCGCTTGTATACACGGAAGGTTCATTCGGAGAGAATGCGTTTAAGCAGATCGACAAACTCTTGCATGGTACAGCCGCAAGTTACGGGATATGCATTGCAGTTGCCATTAAGATTTCTTCAATGCCCGACCAGATTGAATACGGTGCAGTTGCCGATACCCTGATTTTTAACCAGAAAGCCAGAGTCGTGATCACTTTCATTGAATTTTCGGACATGTTTCAGCCACTGTTTACCGCCATTCGCAACAGAACGGAGGCTGGGACTTTCATTTGGCTCGGAGCAGATACGATGGCTTTGGCAGAACAGAAAGATGTAATTAAAGACGATATGTTGGAAGGCACTATCTTTATGGAGCATTCTTCTTTTCCAATGCCCGATTTCGATGACTTTTTGAAAACCGTCACACCTGCAAACAGTGAAGGTAATACGTGGATTCAAAAATTATGGGAACGTAAGTACCATTGCAGATTTGACAGAAAATCAAATTCGACATCTAGTAACTTCTGGAGCATGAACTTACACCTTGACTCGTCCATTTGTCCAGTACAACCTGTAATGGTGAATCGCATTCACGACGGCTTCTTGATAATTGCAAAGGCTTTACATGACCACATTTTAGATAAATGTCCAGAAGGATTTAGGGATAAAGAAATACTGAGAGATTGCATCAGTGGCGAAGTGTTATTACGAAGGATAAAGGGAACAACGTTTGAAGGAATATTGGGAAAGATTAAATTCAACGAGGACGGCGATTTCATGGAAAATCTCGTCGTGAAACAATTTTATTTGGCAGAGGATAACATATACAGATCAAAGATTATTGGATCTTGGAATGCAACTGATCACCAGATCCAGATCAATGAATCGTTAATAAACTGGAAAACCTTCAACAAAAACTTTACTTCTGCAGACGAAAACAAACTTCCTGTGTCAATTTGCAGCCAACCATGTCTTGATAAACAGTATATAGTGAAGCAATCACTTTCGTGTTGTTGGATTTGCGGAGACTGTCGCGATAACGAAATCATTCTTCAGAACCAAACAGGTTTCCAGTCATGTCCAATGTTTACTTGGCCCGATGAAGAAACTGCCACAGCCTGTGTTCCGATTGATCCAGTTTACCTTCACTACTCAGCTGTCATATCGATAGCTTTACTCTGTTTAGCAGTTTTTTTGAATATTCTGGCCATAATCTGTATTGGCGCTTTTCTGACGAAGAGGCACAACAAACTAGTGAAGGCACTGAGTATTCAATTGAGCATGTTGATTCTTTTGGGTACAGTTGTTGTATGTGTCACCGCTTGAGTTTTTGTTGTTCCACCGAATACCTCTCCCTGGATCTGTGTTGCGAGAAATATAGGTTTCCACTTTGGAATCAGCATGATATATGCTCCACTCTTGGTGAAAAATATTCGAATCTACAGAATATTTACTTTTGCGAAGAAGAGCGTCCGAGCACCGCGTTGGGTCTCCGATAAATCCCAGATAGTATTTGCTATCATTCTACTTACAATTCAGGTAGGTTATTAGAGTGAGGTGGTTATGCGTGCATCTTAAATTTAAATAGCCTAATTAGTTCGGAAAACAATTTATTTTACACAAACATCAATCAACGAAATTTATATAGCGCCCCTTCAAGGCGACTACTCAGAGGCGCCTTGTAAAATATTACTGAATTTTTTATCCTTCTCCTGTATACGCAAAGCGGAATCAGCAAGACTACGTTGAAATTTCAAGGTTTATATAACGCGTCCATTGTAAAGAAGCAGAATACAAAGAATAAGTATTATTTCCTTTTGCTTTGTGAAGGTTACTGCATAATTTCATATTCATCTCACTCTAGCTACACTTTTCTTTGTAAGCACTTGATAGTGCAAGAAAACTAATATGAAGAAGTCTCGCTGGAATAAATTGGACAGTATAAGCTGGGACTGTAGCCCATTTATTGTGCCCCGCCATGAAACCAAGAATCCTGACTAAGTTCCAGCATCAATTATATGCAAGGCAAAACAAGGCACAGTAAAGCCGTCCAATGCAAGGGATTCAACCGGACGAAAGAAATGTAAGGTAAGGTTAAATGGACGAGTCTTTGAACCCAATAATGCGGAGAGAGAAGGAGGTGAGCAGGGACGGCAAAGGTGGATGGTCGAGAGCTGAGTAACAGCATGGATGTGAACGACCTCTTGGCGATCCAGTTCCACGCTGTCAGAGCACGGTGAAAGCTGTTGCCGTCTGCTGAACGCGACTCTCACGGGCGGCGCACCGGTTCAGTTATGTGTGTCGCCGGGTGCAATGCTCAAGGCACTCTGGTTCACACTTCCCAGAGTTATATAAGGTGCGATAGGCATATAATCACTCGGTGATCCATGAGCCAATTATGCCTACCAGAGCTGACTTGGCGGCCCAGGTATAAGTACCCTACGTCGTTGACCTCACCATTACGAGGATAAGAACTCTTATCATGAAGGTCCTGGTGTCATGGACTAGGTGGCGAAAGTCTACCTTGCCAAACCGTGTTTGTTTTGAGCGGTGGTCCTTAACTGGCGGCGAGCGCTCCACCACGCCTCGTCAAAGCTACTCCGCACGCTGGGAGTACGGGCATCTGACGAGACCCACCTGTCGTGCCGAGTGTTAGCCTGTGCATCTAACTTGTTCAAGCATTTCGCCCGGTCGACAGTGCGAGGCCCAAGGGCAACAGACGCTAAAACAGCGTTAATGAAAAGGTTATAACCACATCAGATCAAGTCCCGCGGTACGTCCAACGCGGTCAGCCCAAGGACTGTCAGCTACGTGCCTTGCTCTACTGAATAAGGCGCAACTATTCCTTTGGATGGAAATCCCCTGAATTTTAACATCACCGGCAGTCAGCCAGAGCAAATCCCCTATGATGAAGGTTGCGTCAGCACTATCTCTGAGGGTTAAAAATAAGGCATGGTCAGGTAAGGTAAGGTGAGTAAGGTTAGGGCTTCAGAGAGATCATGGACGCTGTAAAGCAGTGTTTCTTAACCAGTGTTCGACCGAACCCCAGGGGTTCGGTGAGCCAGTGCCAGGGGTTCGGCAAAGGTCCTCTGAAATATATACATATTCAGGGTCAGTGAGTGTGAGTGAGTCTTTCCAAAACAGAGCCACGCATTTCTCACATAGTTTCCAAACGGCAACAACAAAGGAGACATTAAGATGCAATTGGTAGTGTTGGAACGGTTAGTTAACTGTTAGTAGTTCATGTATTGTATTGAATGTATTAATATTGTATCACATTTTGGTACAATTTTTTATTTCCTTTTGTTCCCATTAGTTAAAAAATTATTGTTAAAACTTGAGGGGTTCGGTGAGTGGTCATGGATTTTTCTTGGGGTTCGGCTCCCTTGAAAAGGTTAAGAACCACTGCTGTAAAGTAAGGTAACGTAAGAGCTAAGGTAAGGCAAGGTATGCAACAGGAGATTAATTTCTTGCTTCTATCAACATAAGTTTTTTTGGTGTGGCTGAAGGCAAATACTACAACAGCAATCCAGAAATCGAATAACCTTTTGTTTCTAAAGGCAGATAGTTTAGCATGTAGGCTACCAGAAGTTTAAACTATAGGCTGGAAAACATAGACTCAAGTCATTTTTGAAAGCGTGCATAGAATAATTACTGGAAACATATAACACTCAATAATAGTAATTGCCTATAATAAATTAGTGTTGTTCATTTGTGCAACTTGTAGTTGATTTTAGTGCTGGTGTCGGAAATCTCTTCAACCTCAAAAGCTATATTAAAGATGCCAACCATCTTCCTAAAGTACGTCGAACTGTACTGCTACAAGTCAACCGTTTGGTTCCTCATTCCTCTCGCCTACAATGTCCTCATTATGCTGTTATGTGCCTGCATTGGATTCATAACCAGGAATCTGCCAAACAACTTTAACGAATCCTGGTTCATATTCATCTCAGTTGCTACGACCTTATTTGCATGGGTAGTTGTCATACCGGTCTATTTTACCATCTCCTATGTGTACCTGCAGTCGGCCATTTTGGGATTTGCTATGATACTCATGAGTTTTGTGACTTTAATTTTCCAGTATCTACCAGTCCTTTACGCTCTTGCCTTTGTGGCTGTAGAGAACATTGCCACTTTTAACACAGCTAGTAACACTAGCAGAGTAGATAATGCCACTAGCCCAAGCAATTTAGGATGATTTCAATTGAAAGGGTTCTAATAGGCCTATGTCCCTTTATCCTAATTTCCAACAAGAAAAACAAACATAACGAAAGAAACAAGATCATCAACTTTGTAGACCTTATACATTAGAATGAATAGTGCCCATAATAAGTTTACCCATAGTAAATCTCTCAAATAACAGAAATGTGATTGCACCGACTAGAAAATTAGAAGTTAACACTAAAATAAAATAATTTAAACCTACAGTTTTGGTATTATTTATCAGGTACCCACTATGCCTGTCGCATTTCAATAGCCTGTATCGAATTCGCTAGGTGGCGCTTCGGCGTGTTTATGCCAGCTCACCTCAGTCGTAACTTTTTATCGCTTAAAGTTATCATATTGACATTTTTCGGTATGCAAATTATCGGTGGATAATTTCTATTGGTCCGTGACTACCTCGCTACGCGGCTATTACAGTTACATCTGCATTTCCATCAGAATTCATTATTATTCGTCGTGCGTTGTCACACCACAAAAAATGGCGGCGGGTGACCTGCGTGACATGGCAAAGCTCTCTTAACGTACAGCTGGATCCATATACGTGCGCTGTCTTCTTGTCCTTCTTGTTTTTCGCGCTCTACGAGGAAGATCCTGTTCTCCTGTCGAATCTGGCGACCGACTGTTGTCGACCTAAACCAGCTTCTTCTCCCGTCGGCACCCGCTGATGGCTTGTCCTCGACTGCTCCCCTATCTGGCATCCGCTTAGCTTCATGGAACGTTCGCTTAATCCGAAATAAACACATCGCTGTTGCCGACACAATCCTCGCTGAGGATTTCGATCTACTTCTCATCACGGAGCCCTGGCACTGCTCCTCATCTGACGTGACGGTACGCAGGTCCGCCCCGCCGGGCTATTCATACATTGACTGCCCTAGGGCTGAGGTTCGGGACGGTGATGGACGCGGCGGAGGGCTCATCGTCTTCCATCGCGTAGCTCTACCAACGCGAACCAGACCCTCCCACGACCTTCGAGGCTCTGGTTGTCTCTGTCGCTTCGCCTCATGGCCCACTGACTATCATTGATGTCTACCGTCCGGGGTCTGAACCGCCGTCAACAGCCTTCTTTGGAGAGTTTGCGGCGCTACTCGAATGGTTCCGCGCCGCATAACACCCAACTGGTGATCGCGGGTGACATCAACCTACACCTTGAGGACCAGGAACAGTTCCGATGCTGGAAATCGCTTGATCGTACCACCTTCTGTGAGGCCCTCCTTTCCATCCCAGCCTTCGCTGATCAATCGTCTCTCTCTGGCGTCTTGACCTCTGACCCCTTTGACATCTATGAGACAACGGTAACCGTTATCATCAACACCATGCTTCCAGCTTGTACTGCAAAGGCGCGTCGCTCGGTGCTGACACCATGAGTGCCGTGCTTATCGACGGCATGCCCGTCGTTTGGTAAAACATTACCGGAGAACTAAGGCCTCTACTGATCGTCCTGTCTGGATAAGATATACGTCCGTGAAATGCACTGTCACTACAAAGATAAAGAGTGGAGCTACTGGGAGAGCAAGATTGCCCAGCACTCCGGAGAGCCTCTCTGATCGACATTCAATGACATCTTGGGTCGAGCGCTCTCTGGTTCCTGTCCGGCTACATCGCACTTCACGGCTGAAGCCTTCCTTAAGGCTTTCGCGGCTAAAATGCTCTCGGTCCGCGAGGCCACGGCAGACAGCCCACCGGTGACCGGTCAATTCGGCGCACGCCGGTCAATTCGGCGCCTTGTCAGTTTGGCGCCGGTCGATTCGGCGCCTTTTGTTTACGCTTGTAGTTTTAGTTATATTTAAATCTTTCATCCAGGTTCTACTGTTGGTTATATTTTAATCGTTGATCCCGATTCTAGTTTAATTTATATTTTGATCGTTCATCTCGCTTCTAGTTTGATTTATATTTTGATCGTTCATCCCGCTTCTAGTTTTAGTTGCATTTTAATCTGTATTTTGATTTATACATAGTAGACGAAATGTCGGTAGACGAAATGTCCGCATACGTAGTGTCGGAGACGAAAAGGTGCCGAATTGACCATGCGCCGAATTGACCGGCGCCGACTTGATCAGCGCCGAATTTACCGGCGCCGAATTGTCATAGCACCCAGCCCACCACCGGTCTTTCCGACTACGAGCTGCGATCTTCCGTCTCTGGCCCAATCACCAATGCTAAACTCCGTTGAATTATACTTACATCAGCGCCGAAGACCTGTAAACTGGATTCGCTCCCATCGTTCATCCTGCAAGAGACCCTTGATATCTTCCTACCGTTTCTGACGGTTCTGTGTAATCGCTCCCTTTAAGAGGGAGTTCTACATGCTAGCCAAAATAAGAGGTCCATCCTGGTTCCGGTGCTTAAAGCGGATGGACTCGACGCTACTGAGCCAACCAATTTTAGGCCCATAGCAAATGATTTATTCCTGTCTGAAATAATTGAAAAGGATTGTTGCCGCACAGCTCATGTGCTACGCAGACAAAAATGGCCTTCTCCCCACTTTCCAGTCTGGTTTCCATAAGAGCCATTCCATAGAAACCTTGTTAGTCTGCCTCCTATCTGACACATATGGAGCCACAGACAGATCCCATGTCACTCTCCTTGCGCTGTTTGATGTGAGTGCCGCGTTCGACACTGTCGATCACGACATCCTCTTGCAGCGCCTATCCATTTCTTTTGGCTTCTCTGGTACTGTTCTTGATTGCCTTACCTCATTTGTGCAAGGGCTCCTCTTCATGGTGACCCACGGATCCACTAGGTCCCCTTGTGTTCCTGCTCCATGTGGCCTGCCTGATGGCTCTGTTTAATCTACACTGCCGACCTGGGGTCCTTTGCTACCGGCTGGGTCAGTTCTTAGCCAGTCCTATGCTGACGACCTGCAAGCTTATGTACCCGCGCTGTTGCAGCGGTGGAAACCACGACCCATGTCATGGAGTCCCTGCAGGCCTGGATGTCCTCAAACCGCCTGCGGCTTAACCCCGCCAAGACGCAGTTTATGTGGCTTGGCACTCCCTAGCAGCTCTCTAAAATTGATCTGTTTTCTCTTACCTTGCAATTCCCACACCTTTCTTTCTCGACCTGGGTCCGGAACTTGGGAATCATCCTGCACCAGAAACTTGAATTCACGCGGCACATAAATCTTCTCTCCCGCAGCTGCTATTATCAGCTTCGGCAGCTCAATGTGATCTCCCGTTCTTTGTCCCCCTGTGCAGATTCCAAGCTTGTCCATGCATTTGTTGTTTCTCGACTGAACTACTGCAGTGCCATATATGGCGGACTCCCGGCTGCCGGATGGACCCCCTGAATAGACTCCCGCGTTCTGCTGCCCCCCTTGCAGGCCGCATCCCGTATGTGAAGACGGGTGGCTAGTTCTCTCCCCTAGCCGTCTGATCTTCCCACCGATTATGGTCAATGTATTCATTATAGCAGAGTTAAATAAGGGCGCCGATGGAGCACAAGTCTCAAAGCAAATTTCTGTCCTGGTGGAGGTTTAAACCCCCAAGCTCTCGGTTGACAGTCCAACACGCTAACCATTAGACAATCATGCATATCTTCTCTTCGTCGTGATTATAATCACGACGAAATATAGTGGGAGGGGATAGATGAATTATATAATTATAATGGGGGAGGGGGGACAGATAAATGGTAACACTCTTGCATGAAGAACATAAGGTCTTGAAAGACGCGGTTCAATACCCGTAAGATGCCTATAGGTCGACTCAGCTTCCACTCCCTAGGAGACAGGTGTAAAGTGAGCGGGCGCCTAACAGGCTGCAAAGACGTGTGTTCAATCGGATCTTGATAATTCTACTGTCATATGTTTCAATGTTTCTTACTGTGGTTTGTCAGTGAGCTTGTCATTAAGCAGGAATATATATATATATATATATATATATATATATATATAAGGCCATTTGAAATTCTGCAGTATGATTTAAGGTAATGCACGTATATCTCAAGATTTGAGCACCCTTCTATGGGCGTCCGTACGTTGGGGCAAGAAAGCAATTGTTATTGTCTCTTCGATTTTAACAATATATTTATATAAAATTATATGTGCTAATTTTAGATGACTAAATAAGTTTTACTTGTTTAGCAATTCATTCAGATATGCAGTGTTTATTCAAACGCGTTACTGACACTTAAAACAATTTGGGTAAATTTTAGCATCAACAGTGTCTTTACTCATCAGATATGACTTACTGTTAAATCTGGAAGGGAAAAGAAACTCGATATCAGTCAATAGTACGACGCTTGTAAATTATACCTGTTCGAGAGACAGTGCGTTTGATGAATGAGAATCAATTATTTAGCACTTCCAATCACAAGCTGGATTAAGTTACGGGTGTGTTTTATGTAAGAGGAGCGACTACTGAACACGAAAAGAGTGTCTGAGTGTGAGGAGCGACTACTGTATACGAGGTACGCGCAGCAAACTTCTAACACTAAATTTACTACAGATTGTTCCCACTCAGATAGATATAAGTGGAGCACACATTCGGGGCTGAAATCCAGTCTCAACTGTTGCCACCTTCAGATTACGCCTAGTTATCAAGCCCACGCATAATAAGGAAAGTCACTAATGAGATATTGTCTAAAGGGTCGATTCCTGCAACCTTCATACATCAGACACTTTGTAAAGCGAAGGAAGCTTTAAAAAGGTGTTGCGTATAAAATTTTGGGTCAAGCGCATGTAATGGGTTTCGAATTGGACCTAAATGAAGCAGTTACGGTTTAAACCGTGCCATTTAAACCTCAGGGCGCAAGTCGGAACGGGTTGTATCCAGACAACTTGTTAATTACCTCAACATAAGCCAGTTGTTGCCGGACAGACAGTCGGCTAACCGTGCTTTCTGTTCAACTGAGATGATTCTCGCAGATATTCTCTCTGATAGTCTTCTAGCGATTGACTCTGGAAACTTCTCTCTTTTTTTCTCTTCTTTCTCTTCTGGTACTGTCTGCCGCATTCGACACAGTCACCACGACCGTTTCTCGATGGGTTTCACCTCATTCATGCGCCTTCATTATGAGAAAACAGTTATTATAGGCGTAGAGAGGCATGGTAGTATTAACCTTACCAGTATAATTAGACTATATATGTGTTTAATATTTCAATGCCTGTCACTCTATATCCATCAATAAAAGTAAATATGTATTAAGACTATGCGTTACATTTCCATTGACATCATAATTTTGCCATCAAAAGTGAATATATAGATAAAAAAAATTATCAGGGATTTGAATATTATATGTGCTAATTGATAGAGATTTCTAACTCCTTTCTAATGCCTTTAGTTATGCAGATATGAAAATTTCGCTTCTTTTCGTCAAATCTTGTTGGTCATTTTTAGTTTTTTTTGTAACATATTCCAGAACAATGTCCCCTAATTTTGAACTCCCGAGGGATCATATGTACCCTGGGAAAATAATAATAATACATGGCTCAATATGGTAGGACATTATTTTGACGTACCGGTAATCGTAATCGTAAACTCCAAAATCTTAAGTGCTACACCTAAACTAACCGCAGGGCACCAGCTTTTTCACTTGGAAATATTGTTAAGTAGGCTTCGTATTTTCTATAATCTACTGGCGCCTGTGAATGCTTGAGAACGAATTTCCTGGCATCTATACATGTAGCGCATGATATTCCGTAATAATTATAATAGGCCTACCTGAAGTTCGACATCAAATGCAATCTTCTACGCAAAGGCAGCCAAACTACCATCATCATTATCGTCGTCGTCGTCAGGTTGAGAATTGTCGGGGTTTGGGGATTCAACGCCCTAGTCTTTCTTAGGACCCCCAGTTAAGTCTTCATTGTACACCCCAGGGGGTCGTTTTCAACCCCCTCTGATGTGCCAGTGTGATTATACTGTGCATATATTTTAGCATTTTCTCTCACAATTCACTTTGTGGGTTACTAATAAAGTAATGCTCTGTTTTATTGTGAGATTGTGACCCTGTGAATTGTATACTAATAAATTTGGTAATGTCATCACTTTAAGGAGTTTAAGCTTTCAATTTCATTTTTGAATTTTCTCAGTTTGCAAAATACGGATAAAATATTCAACTCCACATGGATCGAACTCATCAAAAGTTTGACCCCAGTCTATTTTCTACAATTCTCACACTGGTCGTCATCATCTCTCTTATTGATTCCAATTCAGAATGAGTGCAACAAATCAGGATGCATACACCACACCCAAAAGGTACAAGAGCCCGGCTTAATTGAGTCCGCCAATTAGCTCAAGATGGCTAGAAACGTGGAAAAACAATGACGACAGCGTCTTCATTATATAGTCACAAACCAAAGTGAGGCTATATGAACGACTATTCAAGTCCAACTAAGCTTTGAGTTCTGTATGCAGCCTACAGATGCACACATCGAGTCTAAGGTTCTTAGTTGTAAAAATAAATAGACATTCATCAGCAAACGTTGCCGCGTGGATGTAATTGGAAGTAATATGATGATGACGAGTTCTCTGTCTGAAAGCAGGTCCATTGGCTTTGTGGCACCTGAGGATGAGGTGTATGAGGTGGTTTCCCGTTGCCCAGTGTTTAATCTAGTCCCCCTCTTCTGAGAGGGGGAAACAAGGTTTGTCGGGGAGACCAACAAGGGCGACCTTTTAGGAAATTTCATCCGTATTTCAGCGTCCAAACATTTTGGGGAATTTCATCACTTTTTGGGAATTTAATCTTCAAAAAAGTTGATGACCTTTTATTTTTTTAGTCACTAAAACCTTTGACGACCTTTTTTAGGAATTAATCTCAAAAACTTTCATATATCTTATTCTGCTATTTTATTCTTATATTGCTCTTCTTCTTACGTTACTCGTTTACTTGTCTCTGGGATGTGCAACATCTATCCTAGGGGAGAATCCCCCCAAAAGGTGTCTCCATATAATATTGCTAGCCTCTGGGGAAACATAAATCCTGGGGGGAATTCCCCCAAAAGGTGTCTAGATTAAACACTGCCCGTTGCCTTCCTCACAGACAATTGTGGGTGAGCAACTTGTCCAAGGTCGCTACGCATTGGCTTGAGGTAGATTCGAACCTGCGACTCCCCGGTTACAAGGCACAGAAGATACCTCTACACCACGGCGTCCCTCCGGAAGTAATACAATGAACATTTATTTGCATTTAGGCTATTGCAAAAGAATCAATCTGATCATTTGAATAACCTTCTCAAAAGTCTACACTTCAAATATTTATTAGAGGCATTGTAAGTACCGATAAACAGAGACCATTAGCAAAACTTAATTTCTGCTTGGGCCTAATGTATTGTTTTTGTCTTTGGTTCCATTGCGAAACGTATGCAATAATATAAACTTCGGGTGCGCATCCTGCACGACCATCAGTCCTTGGCGTGCACGACTGTAAAACTTGGAGGCACTGCTCAATTATAATGAAACTTACTTATTTGACACGAACCAGATTGTTTTTGACACGAATCTTTGACACAAACCAGATTGTTTTCACGTTGCATGCAACAAAGGTTTCACCAAGTCAGATTCATAATTACTTCAGCCCAAATTAAGGTAGGTCTATCATCTATGTTACGAAGTTTTGTCATGTATCTAATCATCTTGGTTGTGTCACAGCGTCGTTAAACAGAAAATAATTGGATTATACGTGTAGGCCTATGTAATAATAAATAATAATAATTATATTCTTCATTATTTCAAACCGACAGACGCAGTAAGATTACATTGAAACATGAAAGTACAATCAAGATCTTAATTAACACACGCTTTGGCAGCCATGTAAGGCGCCGCCCTAAAGGGGGGTTACGGGAGTCGATCCGCGTACCTTATGCTCTCCTGGCCATGAGTGTTACCACTACTCTATCCCCCTCCCCCCTAAGGCCAATGAGTTACACTGGTATCATGTGTAGACACTGTCGTGTGACAGAAATCAATTACAACAAAGCAATAGCCTTTTGCCGGCCGTGTCGCAAGAGAACTTGAAAGCACGCGATTGAATTCATAAGGCGGTATAGGGCCTACGATACTTAGGTCTGAAACATCTGACAATCGACTATCAATACCCTATTAGCAAGCACGAGAGACGCTAAACTGTATAATACGACTCTTCACACAGCGGTAATACTTTCGCCGCACACCGGCCTCAGACTTTAACGTTTCATTTATCATGAACCGTACAGTTACAGAAAACTTAATAGTGTCAGTTAATGCAATTTTATGCAAATAGGAAAAACTTGATTTATAGGCTTACCGTGTGTAGAGGTGAACGAAGTTCGACATCTTTACGCGAAGATGAATGAGCCGAGAATTTTAAGTTTACTTTGTTGTCTGTTAGCACTTGAGTGGAACATCATTTCTGTCGCTTACATAGATGTTCCCAAAATTAGACGGAGAACAATAAATCCCGTGTTGGCAAAAGAAGGCGACATCAACATCGGATATTTGGAAGATATAACATCGTATAACAAAATCACAAAAGAATGTGGTCCAAATCTGAAATCAAGAGCATGTATGGGAGTGGAAATGGCTATCTATGCTATGCAGGAGATCAAAAATCGAACAGACCTTCTACCGAATATCACTCTTGGTCTTGTCATCGTTGATGGTTGCTCTGTAGACATAAAAAGTTTGGAAGTGGCATCGTATTTCATCAAAGAAAACGACACATGTAGCGAATCAGGTAATGAGTATTTGAATGCATCCTTGTTTAATCAAAACCAGGATTTTTCAGCAGAGCTCAAAAGTTACGACGTGATTGGAATTGTGGGGCCACAAACTAGCACAATTGCCAAAACAGTTTCACTTTTGATGGGAGTTTTCGAAATTTCGATGATTGGCATCCAATCCACAAGTGACGAACTGAGCGATAAAAATCGTTATAAATACTTTACGAGGCTTGTTGCTCCCGACAGTCGCCTTATTGTTGCTCTTATAGGAATTGTCAAACACTTTGACTGGAAATATGTGTCCGTGCTATATTCTGCGGGATCTTACGGAGAAAACGCATTTAAACAGATTGACGATCTCATACGCGGTCAAGCCTCCAGTTATGGTATCTGTATAGCCGTAGCTATTAGAATTTCTTCTTTTCCTCTGCAGACTGAATATGAATCAGTAACTGATACGCTCATTAGTAATGAGAATGCGAGAGTTGTTATTACATTTCTCGAGGTAACAAAGGTCGCCCAATCAGTATTTAGCACAATGCACAAAAAGAAAGAACTAGGAACGTTCATTTGGCTTGGAGCTGATTCAATGGTTAATTATGGAGTTGAATCATCGATGGAAAACATGCTGGAAGGCATCATATTTGTTGATCACCCGGCGGTTACAATGCCCGATTTTGAGAGCTACATAAAAACTGTCACACCTATGAACAGTCAGGGCAACAAATGGATTTTAAAAATCTGGGAAGATAAGTTTAATTGCACATTTGAGAGAAGTTCAGTCAGTGTTCAAAGTAAGCAGTGTAGCAAGAAATTGAATCTCGATTCAACAACTTGTCCGTTAATACCTTCACTGTATAATCGTATTCATGACGCATTTCTGGTGTATGCTCAAGCTGCTCATGACCACATTACGGCTGAATGTCCTGATGGTTTTAAGAACAAAGCGTTATTGAAGACTTGTAACTGGGGTGAAGCATTTCTGCAGAGGATCAAGAAAACCACTTTTCAGGGAGTTTTAGGAACTATAAAATTTGATGGGAATGGCGATTTTTCCGAAAATCTCGTCGTGAACCAATATTATAAGGAAACTGACTCAAGTGCACCAAAGTCTAAACTCGTTGGACTTTGGAATTTTACTGAACAGCGCCTCTACATAAATGAATCTGAAGTCAGTTGGAAAGTGTTCAATAAGAACTCAACATCACAAGACGTTTTTAGGCCACCAATCTCTGTCTGTAGTCAGCAATGTGCAAATAAGCAGTACATGATGAAAGGATCACAGTCTTGTTGCTGGATATGTATGAGCTGTCGGGACAACGAGATCATCATTGATAACCAGACTGGATGTCAACAATGTCCGATGTTTACATGGCCAGACTACAAAAGAGCCAGAAATTGCCTTCCAATTGCTCCAGTTTACCTTGAAACGTCTCAGATTACATCAGTAGCTCTACTGTGTCTGGCCACAATTCTAATTCTTCTCTGCATCATATGCGCTAGTGTTTTTCTGGCGAATCGACAAAACAAACTGCTGATGAAACTCAACATTAAATTGAATATGTTGATCATTTTGGGCATTTTGGTAGCATGTGTAACCGTGGTAATTCTTGTAGTTCCTCCGGATGCAAGTACGTGGATATGTAGCGTAAGAAATGCAGGTTTTCACGTTGGAATCAACCTGATCTACTCTCCTCTTCTCGTCAAAAACGTTCTTATCTGCCGCTTTTATTTTTATCGACAGAGGAATTTTCAAGGACCTCAACTTATATCACCTGAATCTCAGATCGTATTCTTCAACATCTTGTTTCTATGTCAGGTTGGTGTGACTTAGTTCAGCGTTGGTTCTGTTAAAGGAAGAAAATGTTCGATTAATAGTAAATTGGAAAGGTTCACTGAGTTAGGCTTGTTAATATATAGCGAGTTCTGGCTAGGGGGTTTGTTAGTCAACTTTAAGAAATTGTGAGATAGACTCTGTTCATTAGTATGTAATGCAAGCGATTCAGCCATACCTTTAAATGCTAATACATTCAGCCATACCTTTAAATGCTAAGACCAAGGACTAGCTCCATGCTTCAAAGAGTAGGTCTATCTTTCAAAATAATTTACCTAATTAAATCGCGTGTACGCATGCTGATTCCTCATATTAAGTGATTGGTCTTACTAGAATAGAAATTTAGCGTTTTGTGTGTAGCCGCATAGCTTTATTATGAGGTACCTAACAGACACTGGCGTGAACTTGCCCAAAGTATTGGGGAGGGATATGGTTATTCATTCTACACTGGTTGAGTTGGGTGTACAGTCCATATCAATTATTGGGGGCACGTGCCCGGCTGCCTCCCCAGAGTATACGCCTATGCTAACAGATGTTTCAGTTATTGTCTAGACACACACACACATTACACATAATCTATGCATATAATATTCATGTAGTGTCCGTCTGTCGGGGGACGCTACGTCACAAACGGGTTCTGTTCTATTGTTACACATAAACCGTTGTCTTGACGACGGCGATAACCAACGATACATATAGGCCTATAATATGACGTCATAATATGACGGTCAAATACACTAGTATAGATATATTGTTGCCTAATTATAATTATTACTAATCGAATAGTTACATCGCGCCATCACCATTTATAATTTTTTTCGTGCAGCTGGCTTTGGTGATCGTGTCCGAAATCATTGCAACATCAGAACCAACCTTGAAGATGCCAAGCATTTTTGAGGAGTATGTGGAACTGTATTGTTACAAGTCAACCGTTTGGTTTCTGCTTCCTCTTTCCTACAACATGATCATCATGCTTTTATGCGCTGGGATTGGTTTCATCACGAGGAAACTATCAGACAACTTCAACGAATCTTGGTTTATATTCCTCTCAGTTGCTACAGCATTGTTCGCTTGGGTCGTGTTCATACCGGTTTATTTTACAATTTCTTATATGTACCTGCAGCCAGTCATTTTGGGATTTGCTCTGATACTGAATTCTCTTGTTGTACTAATTTGCCAGTATTTACCAATAATTTATGCCCTTGTTTTTGTAGTAGATAACGCAGCTCAGGCTGCTTTAGGAACACCGAATGTGGTTGCTTCTAATGCAGTTGCACCCAATAACGAAGGATCAGCAGTGTGGGAATTGTAAAAAAAGAATAGAGGGTTGAAGATTCCTATTTTGCAAAAGGAAGTCAACAAAGTTTCAAAGTAGCTAATTTCAGCGCTAGCAGTTTTGCAAGTCAGACTCGAATTAAACTAAATTTTATTGTTGAGAAAATTCAAAAATGCGTACATGATATACCTTGGAACTGTCCCTCTTTGTCAGAGACTCTTTCCCACAATGCTTAATCACACGTATTAGAACATCTGTGGGGTTCGGAAACGACCCACTGGGGTGGGTAATTAAGACTTAACCGTGGGGTCCTAAGAAAGACTAGGGGTTGAACCCCGACAATTCCCACCCTGAGGATGAGTTGTTTTTTTACTGCGAGTTCTTAAAATCGGGCTTCTACCTGTAGAATGTAATTTAAATTTTTTTAAATTCCTTGCAGGTTAATCATTGCGCTCGTTTACGTGAGTGTTGTCTGACAGAGTAATAAATGACAGTTGTGCTGCCCGGATTTCAGTTTTTTAAATAAATTATACTAGCTTTATTATCAGCCCCTTTATCAGCCCCGTATTCGAAGATGGCAGAAGAAACACACTGATTATCTTCGTCTCACTTTATAAATTTTGAAAATAATTTCTTTGAATCAGAACTCCGACAGGGAATAGTTTTCGCCTTTTAAACTCGTGTTAGACATGACCAGTTACAATAATTAGTGACCAGACTTTTGAAGCGCAGATTACGCTTTCTAAAGACGCTCTGAAAGTGCACTGTCCATATATCACCTGTCGTCACAGATTATTTTCAAAACAGGATATAGGACCTGTCGTCACAGTAGTTTCAAAACAAAAGAGATGTAAGCTAGGTTGAGCGTGTGCTTAATGTTGAAATGGCTAAAAGGGACAGCTTCAGAGATTTGTTGATGTTTAGCAGAATGCGTGATGTATGACGACACGTCGGCCGAGCCAAGTCGATCGTAGCACTCAACTCGATCGACCACGGGGTATATTATACAGTATTGTGCCGCTATTGCTACGCATGTGGCAACTACTGATGGTTGCCTCGAGTTAAAACATAGATAATGATTAGAGAAGTCCATCTCGATGCCCGTATACCAAAAACAAAATCGCTGAATTTTCGAGCTACTAGTTAGTTATCTGCCTGGAGAGTACCTCACTCAACTTAGTTTAAGAAATGAAAATATACAATTAATTTGTGCTAATCTCGGTTACTTAGTAGCAGTAATGGGCAATAGTTAACTAAAAAGTTGCTAACTTTTAGTTTAATTAAATTTTCTTAGTTAAGGATGAAGTTTAACTAAAAAATAGTTTAGTTAAAACCATAGTTTAACTAAAAACATTTAATTGCTAACTAAAAAGTTTAACTAAAAAAAGTCAGCAATTGCAACTATTTTACCACAATGAACATTGAACACTGTAAACAAAAACATTTTAACATTGCATGGCTTTATCATTAACAGCCGGTGTTTTCAAATTCACACACTACCTACCGTACGCCTGTAACTGCATGCCAGAACATTACACATTGCATAGTTTGAAGGTGAAATTGTCATTGACGCTCTGCATTATTACAGTTCACTTAACCTCTTTTATTGTAAAAATGTTTGTCGTTAAAAGTTGGAAAAAAGTTGGAAAAAGTTTAACTACTTTGTTTTTAGTTTAGTTAACTAATTTCCAGTTGCCAACTTTAGTTAAACTATTTTTTTAGTTGGAAAATAGTTTTAGTTTAACTAAAATATAGTTTAGTGCCCATCACTGATTAGTGGGCAATTAAGGCACGAATTTTTGCATAATTCACAATTTAAACCAACTCGTCTCAATCAATAGAAACGTGTCATAAAACGCGATATCGAATACTGCACAACTACATCATCGTACTCTGACGATCTTCTCTCCGCCAGCAAACATTCTGCAGATTTGAGTGTTCTTCACCATTCGACAAGCTGTCTTCCTGACACCTTAGGTTCCTACGATAATTGAGAAAGCCTTTTTGCAACAGCTCTTTGGAATCTCGCAAGCTAATGCCAAAGCTACATTCGGACTTTTCACAAGGTCATTCAACAAAGACTAATCTCAGAATTCTCAGATGTCTCGTAGCCCGAAATTGGACATCATTATTCATTAGTAACTTCTCTTGCGCCAATATCTAATGGTATCGCGCCAATATTTAATGAACTTAAGACTTGCCTCTTTCAAATTGCTTATCCACCATAGGCTGCCTCTCTGTCTTACGGACTGACCTCTGGATTTTGACCTGATTACGGCTTTGTTTTGGTGTGCCATCGGTTGATGCCTTGTGCATTAGACACTGGCGCAATAGAAGTTACTAATTACATTACATTACAATACATTACATTACAAGGCAAAACCGATGACACATCAAAGCCAAGCCATAATCAGTTCAACATCCGCTAAACAGACAGGTAGCCTATAGTAGATAAACATTACGAAAGACACAAGGAGAGATTTACAAAAAGTAGGTCCAGCAACTGAAAGCTCGTTCACCAATAATTCTTGTTTTATGTATGACCAGAGGAAGATAATGAGATGACCTTGTTAAATAATGATAAGTCAGAGGAATAAGGACTGATTTTAAGTATTGTGGTTGGCCAGAGATTAGAGCTTAATAACTGTGAGCCCCGATTTGAAAGCAATCTTATGCTGAACAGGAAGCCAATGCAAATCTTTAACCACAGAGGATATATGCTCATATTTTGATGTATTAATTACTTGTTCTAACCCAAATTTCTGAGCTCCCTGCCGCTTCAGCATGTTTGACCTATTGTAACCCTGCCTTCGTAAGCCTGCTGAAATTCCGGATACGACCGCTTTAGTTCAAGCTCAACCGCGGCGCCCAAACTGTCCCTAATCTACCAAAATTCTCGCGTGTTTCAAGCGATATCCGAGAGACTCTGCATTGGCATCCGGTCGAGGACAGGATTGTTTTCAAGATCCTCCTCACGGAGGAGCTTCGATAGTCGGTGCAGCGAAAACTACATCAGAGAGCTCTTCGCCCCCGTTTCTAGCTGGCCTAGTCAGTAGCCAGATACATACATACACGTTTACCTATGTATGTGTATATTTATGTATGTATGTATGCATGTATGTATGTATTATAGGCCTATGTGTAAGTATGTCTGTATGTATTTTTTTACACTGTATATATATTGTATGTGACCAAGATATCTTGATCTAGTTTAAAAATCACTTCCTTAGTTAAGATTAGTATAAGGTTATGCCCTTGTACATATTATCATACGTTCTGCCAGCGAACTCGGGGTGCCCCACCTAGCGGGACTCCTCCCTTAGGGGTATCCCATTAAAGACACTCAAGTCTACACTGTGAAACCTGTCTGTTAAATTTGTCTGTTGTGTTATAATAAAGGAGATTGATTGATTGATTGATATGTATGAATTATGTATGTGCGTATGAATGTATGTACACAGCTGTATATATGTATGTAATTGTAATTGGTAATTGTCAGTGTTTTTTTCTAGGAAAAAAGGTACCGGAACTATACAATAGGTTCCAGAGCTGAGCAATTATGGAAGGGCTAAAATCCCGAGAAAAACGGGATTGCGGGTTGAGAGGGGTATCAATAAACACTGAAAACTGTTCAAAACACTGAAATTAAATTAAAATAACTAAATTATTGTTTTTATTATTATAAATAAATAAATTATTTTTTAGTAGATGAAAGAAGGTGCCGGAACGCCGTTCCGGCTGAAAAAAGCACTGGTAATTGTAATTATAAATGCTTATTTATATAGCGCCTCTTCAAGAAAACTCACCAGAGGTGCTGCCATCCTGATTACACAACACCCCAAGGGGTATAGGTTTCATGTCTCCTGCATTTTAGGGTGTGAGTATAATGGTTAACAATTAATTCGATAACGACTTCTGAGGGGAAAACAGATTCCACATCCATGCTGACCATAATAATATTGTGTCTTGATTGATCTGGTAATTCAGTGTGTTAACTTAACACAAAAAGGTAGTAGCTGTTATTAATGTGCGATATGTCTTTCACCTATCTTCAGTAGCTGCTGCTTATAAACGTAGACCCGCAGTGCAGATGCTTTATCTGTTAAATAATAGGTCTAATAAGGGGTTGTGCTCTGCAATTTTTAGGAATCCCGTAGATGACTCCTGGTTGGTTTTCTGCATCTTTTAACTAATTGTAGTAGTATTTTCGAGAGAGGTGAGGTTTATATTCATCTAAGCTTATTAGTAAGCTATATGATACTTGGGTAGGCCTACTATATATCATCCTGAAATAGCGACTTTTACGCACGCACTAAGACGTATTCTCATTCTCTACCTTAAAACGGTGCACGATTGTTATCACTTTTTGCCGTCATAAAATAAGTGGTCAATTAGCCATACTGTTTTGCTGTAGGCCACTGTGATTACCGAGCACTCCAGCCATACAGGTGTCTAATGTTATGTAATAATGCTGGTAATTAATAAAACTTTTCAATTCCTTTTCAAAATCTATCTCAATCTGTTCGCCATTAACAAAAATGACAGGTTACCATTTGTGTACTAAGGCTTCAATTCAGCTCCCTTTATAGATACACGATATTAAATATCTCTATTATTATAGAGATGATGCTTTTCATGTATTATAGGCAGTGGCGGCGCCACGATTTGAAAAGTAGTACGGCAAATTAGAGGATCTGGCTAAAAGTGTACGGCAAAATTATGTTTTTGCCGTAAAACACTAAAAAGGGGTACGGCTTTGCAAACATAGACGGCGCCGCCACTGATTGTAGGGAAGAATTGTTCTTATAGGAACGTGTATTTATAAAAAAAAATTGAATAAGCAGGATTCTCACGGTTACAAGCCATATGGACATCAGCAGCCCACAGTAAGTTGCTAAATTTGCTTATTTACTGGTCGCTGACCATTCTTTTCGAACGAGTTAAACTTGCTATCTTATCAATTCTACGTGTTTTAAATACCAAAACAGATTCGTAACTGATCTGACGCATAGGCGTAACGGAAATTTCAGTGGTGAGAGCAAGATTTTACATGTGACGAAACAAATATAAATCCTGAAATTCGGGCAAGTTGGAGCCAGTTTGCTCAGCATTTTCCCTGCGCCTACTTGCCCGAAAAAGGAACGCCCGAAATTTTTCGGGGTGGGGTGAAGTGCGTCCTCTGACCCCCGCTTCTTAGCCCTGTGGTCTACGGTTATAGGCAAATCAACAGTGACGGACAGTGCATTAGTGAAGATAGTATCAATTGAAGTGGCGGTGTTTTGCGTCATCCTCTCGGCATGAATCGATGTTATAGAACGCGCGAGTGGGTGCATGCGAATTAATTTTGAGTAGATAAATGTTATAGTCTCCTGCCAGGAATATATCTTGTTTACGACTGGCTAGGGTTGGTAGTAGCTGGTTGAACAGTATGGGATCATTTCCCGGGGGTCTATAGATAACACCATCGTACAGTCCCTCCCTGTTGCTAGCTTTATTTTTACAAGTAGTGACCATTTTTCGACTTCATCTGGCGACTTCATTTTTCTTGGCTTCGGCGTGTGATAACGGGTGGCTAGTTCTCTCCTAGCCGTCTGATCTTCCCACCGATACTATTTGGTCATTGTACTCTTATGGGTGAGTTGGCTAGGGGCGCAGATGGAGCACAAATCTTCAAAACAAATTTCTCTCCTGGTGAAGGTTTAAACTCGCAAACTCTCAGTCGACAGTCCAACACGCTAACCACTAGACAGTTATGCACATATTCTCTTCGTCGTGATTATAATCACGACGAATTATAATGGGAGGGGATAGATGAATTATATAATTATAATGGGGGTGCGGGACAGATGAATGTAACACTCTTGCATGAATAACATAAAGTCTTGAAAGACGCGGTTCAATACCCGTGAGCTTCCTATTGGTCGACTCAGCTTCCACTCGCTAGGGGGCAGGAGTAAAATGAGCGGGCGCCTAACAGGCTGCCAAGACGTGTGTTGAATAAGATCTTGATAATTGTACTGTCTTATGTTTCAATGTTACTGACTGCAGATTGTCCGTGAGCTTGTCAATAAACACGAATATATATATATATATATATATAATATATAATATAATATAATATAAGGCCGTTTAAAATTCTGCAGTAAGATTTAAGGTTAATGCACGTATATCTCAAGATTTGAGCACCCTTTCAAGGACGTCCATATGTAGGGGCAAGACAGCAACTGCCTCTTCGATTTAAATATATATATATATATTATATATATATATATATATATATAATTATTTATGCTAATTTTGGATAACTAGATACGTTGTACTTGATTAACAATTCATGCAGACATGCAGCGTTTATTCAAACGCGTAATTTACGCTTAAAACTACAATCTGGGTAATTTTTAGCATTTACAGTACCTTCACTCATCAGATGTGTTAAATATGAAAGGAAAGGGAAAAGGGAAAAGAAACCCGATTATCAGTCGATAGCACGACGCTTGTCAATTACACCTGTACGAGAGACAGTGGGGAATCAATTATTTAGCAGTTTCAGTTACATGCTGGATTAAGTTACGGATGTGTTTTATGTAAAAGAAGCGATTACTGAACACGAAAAGGTGTCTGATTATGAGGAGCGACTACTGATACGAGGTAGGCGTAGCAAACTTCTTACACTATAAATTATTTTAGTAAAGATTGTTCGCACTCAGGTAGATATAAGCGGAAAACACATTCGGGGCTGAAATCCAGTCTCAACTGTTGTCACTTTCAGATTACACGTAGTGATCAAGCCCACGCATAATAATGAAAGTTACTAATGAGAAATTGTCTAAAGGGTCGACTCCAGCAACTTTTAAACATATATGTTCTTACAAAGATGTGTCGTCTTAAATTTTGGGTCAAGCGGATGTAAAGGGGTTGGAAGTGGGCCTATTACAGCAGTTACGGCTTAAACCGTGCCATTTAAAACCAGGGCGCAAGTCGGAACGGGTTGTATCCGAGCAACTTGTTAATTACCTCAACATCATCCAGTTGTTCCCGGACAGACAGGGCCTATCGTGCTTTCCATTCAACTGAGACGGTTCTCGCATATATTCTCTTTGTCATTCTTCTAGCGATTGACTCTGGAAACTTCTCTCTTCTTTCTCTTCTGAACCTGTCTGCCGCATTCGACACAGTCGACCACAACATTGTGCTCCAGTGACTGCATAGATCTTTTGACATGTCATCCACTGACGTCTTGTGTCCGCCATGCCGGCTCCTCTTCCGCAGCGACTATCGTTACCTGTGGCGTTCGTCAATGCTCAGTATCATTCTTTTCCTCATTTATACTGCCGACATCATAGGCATAATATCAAAGCACGCTCTCCATGGTCATCTCTACGCGGATGACTCACAGGTCTATGGCTTCTGTCGCCCTGATTTCACCTACGTCCAGCATCTGCGGTCCGTCTCAACGAGTCGCATCAGGGACATCTCTGGCTGGATGAGATGCAAGGACGTCCATATGTAGGACTTCATCGAAGTCAGAATATCTCTAGTGCTCGACCTCGCACAGAATGGAAAAAATTACGTTGCAGCCCTTTTATCGTCGGTACGGATGCTGTCGAGCCAAAGAATGAGGTTCGCGATTCTCGGTCTTTTCCTCGACAGAGACCTATCAATGACATCACACATCACTGGACTTGTGAGGACCAGCGTCGCTATCTTGAGACAGACGAGGTCTGTTTCTCGGTCTCTCACAAAGGATGTGACTGGCCATCTCGTGTAAGGTTTAATCCTGAGCCAAATCGACTACTGCAATGTCGCCTTTGCTGGCTTGCCACAACGCAGTAGGATTCGACTTAAGGCGTCATCAACGCTGCTGCTCGTCTGGTCATGCGATTTAAAAAGTTCGAACATATTACAACCGCGACACAAGATCAGCTTCAGTGGCTCGGGATAGGCGAGCGCGTCAAATTCAAACTTTGTATACTCGTTTACAAATGTTTTAATAACTGCGCCCACGATACCTCGCAAACAGCATCATACCCCTTTCGGACGACTCTAAGAGGTCGCGGCTGCGATCTTCAAGGTCCGCGATCTTTGTGCCAGCAACTAAGACTAAAGCGGGCGATCGGGCCTTTCGGGTAGTCGGCACAAGTGCCTGGACAAATCTCTCAGCGCCAATTCAGAAGGCTAAAAACATTTATCTTAAAAAAAAGTTAAAACTGTACTTACTATCTAACTCTTAGGATTTGAGCTGACGGTCGAAGGTGTAAAGCATCCTAGAAGTAGCTTGCTACTGACGGTGCTATAGAAAGGGTCGTTATTACAATAGATGTCTTAATCACTAATAATAAACAATTACAAACGTCTTAGAGGTTTACGTGTAGTTCTTAATGTAGGTAATACTGCCTAATACTGCGTCTATACTATAAACACAGTACTTTAACTTTTTTACAAGTATTTTATTACAATATATTGCGGATTAAGTATCAGCATCAAAAGAAATTCTCGACACAGGCCATAAAAGAATAATATAATCTGTTTATTGCAACTCATAACCCGCACGCGAACATTTGACATGTAGATTAACTGCGTTCCATTAGGTTTAGTGTTAAATATCGGCTAGTACTATAAGTAGCAGGAAATTTTATAATGGCGTGTCAATCATTTCAAGCCATACATATGTCTACTTTTTTTAATTCGCCATTAAATTTGGTTGCACGTAGGCCATAGTCTAAATGAATTGAAAGTTCTGAACGATCGCTATGATGGGTACCTAAATTGGTTGCCACACGCATAGTGTAGATGATCGATATGTTTTCGTGTTTTCTTTAGTTTGATGAGCTCATTTTTGACTCTGTAACAGTCTGCTACAAAGGATTTTATTCTGGATAACATTCAGCCTGATTCTGGAACAAGCTACCGACCATCTGATGCTTGCATCAGAATTTTCTAACCCCCCCCCCACCAGATTTTTATATCCGCCCTCTTCGTTCTTGGGGGCGATTTCAATCGACTTGCCAAAGAAGACATGCAGGATCGTAACGAACTCACCCCGCTAGTCTGGATAACATTCAGCCTGATTCTGGAACAAGCTACCGACCATCTGATGCTTGCATCATAATTTTCTAACCCCCCCACCAGATTTTTATATCCGCCCTCTTCGTTCTTGGGGGCGATTTCAATCGACTTGCCAAAGAAGACATGCAGGATCGTAACGAACTCACCCCGCTAGTCCGCAGCCCGACCAGAGACAGTAACATTTTGGACAGGGTATTCGTATCCGAGACCTGCTATTCGCAAATCAAAATAATCGACTCTGTAATCTAGACTGATCACAGGGCGATTGTTACAACAACGTCCGATCAGGTCATTAATCGGAACAAGCATCACACTCCCATCGGCTATCGCCGCCGTTCACCGCAACATCGTGCCCAGCTACTATTGGGACTACGATCGGTTGTTCTGCTTTCCATGTACGAAAACTGCTAAACCCCAGTAAGCCTGAAACGCATTTTACTCACTGGTCAAGCAATGGCTGGACGGAATCTATCCTCTACATTCAATCACGATGATCTAAGCGGACCCATATTTTCTCACTCCGGAGATAAAGTTTTTCCTTCACCGCAAGAACAGACTAATGCACGCGGGAAGATTCTAGGAGGCTTCAGCGCTCGCATCTCAAATCTGCAAACGGATTGAGCAGATCAACCGTGCTCAGCTCGCCGGCAGCAGTTTACGGGACCTGTGGGCAAAGATCAATGCGCTGACCGGGAAGAAGAAGAAAAAGGAAAGCGATCACCAGTGTAACTTCTCCGCAGAGGTTCTTAACGAACACTTTGCAACCGCTTCTACTGATCCTTTACATCTCACTCCAGACCGTAAGGCTACAACAACCAATTGCCATCAGTGTGTCACAGAATACGGAGTCTTCAACCTCCTAGAACGCCTTCATCACACCTTCGACGGGCTTGACAGTCTATCCGCCTGGTACGTACGGCTTACAGCACCGGTATTCTGCGGATGAATAGCAGATCTGCTTTACCTTTCACCTTCCACATCGCACATCCCAGATCAATGGAGAACAGCTGTCATCAGGCCGATACCGAAGACCCCTATGCCAAGTACACCTAGTGGCTGTCGACCCATCTCGGTTGTCCCTGTCCTCTGCAGGATGTACGAAAGAGAAATATTTCGCAGTTACATGTACCCTGCGTTTCAGGAGACGCCACTCCATCTTCAACTAAAAGACCAGTTTTCTTTTCGGCCAAAAGACTAAACCACCATTTTCCATCACATTTGCGCTTTCTTACTGGACGAACCTGATGTGGTCCTCATAGGGCTAGACTTTCTCAGAGCCTTTGACACGGAGCGTCACTACACACTTGCCGAAAAGCTGTCCCTCTTTTTTGTACAGCGTATTTTGTGTATCGTAATCGTATAGCTGCATATAATTAGTGACGTTACGAATGATGTCGCGCGGCGTGAGGTGCCGACCGTGTTGTTATGGCCAATCACTTTGCATGAAATGTGTGTGATCGGTCAGCAGTAATTAGGTCACGGCACGCATTCACCGCTGCCGCAAGTAAGTAAATTAAAGTAATGTAAATTAGGTTAAGAAAATAATGATCTGGCTCCAGCTTCGTCTATCGTCTTTGAGTTTAACTCAAACTCATCGAGCGACGACCGACGGTGCGACGCCTTCGGCTAGGGGAGCGACTTACCGCTCGCCCGTACCTATGCTAGGCAAGCGACCAAGGAGAGCGACCGATCGCTTGCCTCAAATGAGACGCTCTGCGTGGCGTCAACGTAGCTAACGACCTTAAAGCCTCTTTGCGTATTGCAGGACTTATTTGGACATGATCAAGCTCCTTACAGGATCTTAAAATCCTGAGGTCCCACGGCCTCCCTTCATCATCTCTTTATCAAGTCGCAAGAGCCGCTGCGATTGGCAGGCTCGACTATGCCGCCCCCGAATAGTGAGGATTTGCCTCCGCCAAAGATCGAGGTAAAAATAGACAGATTCCTTTTATGGCTGAAGAGGTTCGGTTACATCGAAAGCGATCTGACCAATTCAGCGACCAAGCGCAGACGATTGAGATGAAACTTTTTCAAGCCATTGTAGCGAATCCATTCCATGTCCTGCATCAACTACTTCCTCCGCTTAATGCGCAACCTTATAATTTACGGCCTAGACCCCGTAACTTTGTCCTCCGGGCTCCTCCCTAAGAAAGATGACAGAAATTTTATCACCCGACTATTACATGTAGGCCTATATTGTCTGAATTCTAAACCGCAAATTGCTTATTCATTGTTTCTTAGTTGTACTCTTTTTTTTAACCAGATGCGGTCTTGTCTTTCTGGATTAATAAACGAAAATACATACATACATACAAACATACATACATACCATCAACTGCCTATCAGTTTAACTGGAATTATTTTCTGGTGTGTTGTTCTTACTACGGCCTGGTTCTGATGCATCATCGGTAGTTTGCCTTGTGCAAAATTTTCCGGCGCTAGAAACCTTCAGAATAATAATAGTAACAACAACAACAGCAACAACAACAACAACAATAATGATAACACTATCTCTGCTCCTAAATAACAATAATTTTTTCCAAATCCTGAGGGATCCTTGATACCTCGGGTAAAAAAAATAATAATAACCACGAGGCCGGTTTCTCTTCCAAAGCCTGTCGATAGCAGTGCAGCGCTTCAACGCATTCGCATACCGGGGCACCAGGTCGGGACTGCCAGAGGCCGGGGCAGGTCGGGCCTCGCCTTGCTAGGCCCACCTACACACTGACTCTTGAACACGATAATAATAAATAAATAAATAAATAAATTTACTTAATAATAATAATAATAATGATGATGATGATGATGATGATGATGATGATGATGATGATGATGATGATGATGATGATGATGATGATGATGATGATGATGATGATGATAATAATAATAATAATAATAATAATAATAATAATAATAATAATAATAATAATAATAATAATAATAATAATAATAATAATAATAATAATAATAATAATAATAGTAATATGTTAAGGACATTCGTCGCAATCGTAAACTCCAAATCCTAATGCGCTACACTAAAGCGAAGCGCAGGGCACAAGCTTTTTCGCTTGGAAATATTGATAAATGGGCTTTATATTTTCTATAATTTACTGGCTGCTGGGAATGCTTGAGAACAAATTTCCTAGCACCTACATGCAGCGTATTATAGCCGCTGACAATTATGATACCTGAATGTCAACGTCACACAAGGGCGAATCCAGGGGGGCTTATCCGGCCATGGCCCCCCATTTGAAATTTTTCTTTATTTGCATAGGCGTTTTCTGGGCGTCTGATGATGTTTACACAGGCGTGGCCCCCCTTTAGGCGTGGATGAGTCAAATGTACACAGGACGTGGGTTCCGGATGTATACTAAAGACATAAAAAAAGGTTAATGACTAAAAAAAAGGTCATCAACTTTTTTGGGAGATAGGTTGGAAAAATTTTTTGGGTGGTCAGTTGGTAAACTGATTCCTCTCTTGCTTTGTATGTATAATTTTTTGGCCCCCCTTGATAGACTTTCTGGATCCGCCCCTGACGTCACATGCAAGCCTCTAGCCAAAGGCAGCCAAACGACGTCATCACCTGTCTTATTGATTCCAATTCAGAATGAATGCAACAAATCAGGATGCATACACCACACCCAAAAGGTACAATAGCCGGCGTAATTGAGTCCGCCTATTAGCTCAAGATGGCTAGAAACGTGGAAAAACAATGACGACAGCGTCTTCATTATATAGGCACAAAGCAAAGTGAGGCTAATCAACGACTATTCAAATCCAACGAAGCTTTGAGTTCTGCATGCAACCTACAGATGCTCATATCGGGTCCAAGGTTTCTTAGACGCAAAAACAAATTGATAATACGATAAAGTGATATTGAGCACATATCGTAGATCCATTCATCAGCAAACGTTGCCACATCTATCCCGTTGGAAATAATATATTGATGACGAGTTCTCTGCCAGAAAGCATGTTCGTTGGCTTTATGGAAGCTGAGGATGAGATGAGTGAGGTGGTCTCCCGTTGCCTTCCTCACAGACAGTTGTGCGTGAGCAACTAGTCGCTAAGCAGTGGCTCGAGGTAGATTCGAACCTGCGACCCTTGTAACATGGCACAGAACATACCGCTACACTACCGCATCCCTCCGGAAGTAATATAGTGAACACATATTTGCCTTTAGGCTATTCCAAAGGCAATCATTCTGTTCATTTGCAATAACCTTCTGAAAAGTCTAGACTTCAAACATGTATTAGAGGCATTGTAAATACCGGCAAACACAAATCAATACTAGGAAAACTTAATTTTTTTCTAATGTAATTTTGTTGTTGTCTTTGGTTCCACTGCAAAACGTATGCAATTATATAAACTTCGGATGCCCATCCGGCACGATCATCGATCCTTGGCGTGCGCGACTGTAAGACATGGAGGCACTGCTCAATTATATGAAACTTGCTTGATATAATCTTTGACACGAACCAGATTGTTTTCACATTGCATGCAGCAAGGTTTCACCAAGTCTGTCGCAATCGGAGGTCGTCCGTCGTGTGTTTGCCGTGTGTTGATGTCGACCCTCGATTGCTTGTTCTTTTACTTGCACTTTTATTTAACGTGCCTAACTTTTCTATAGAAGATTCACGACGAACTTTGTTTAATTAATAAATGAATTTAATTAAAGAAACAAATATATATACACTAACTCTACGGGAACTTCCACGTAGTATTAAAGCGTTTAGATATTAAATCGGACTATCTCAAATGTTGCTTCGTACAGCCTAACTACAGATCGTTCTTTCGCGTCAGTCTCTGAATCTGACGGACTAATACTCTGCCGCCCCGCTGGTCGTTCCTCCCGATGTTTCTCGCTCGACCGATGTTCACACGTCGCGTTCGTCAGCAGTACAAGTCCCGTGTTCTCCTTTTCCTTCCGTTAAGTAGGAACTTCAGCGTGCACCGGTCAGCCCCCTCCCCACGTCAAGCTATCGTCAATTAGTGTCAGATTGCTCCTCGAGACGCGGGTCGTCGCTCGCCTGCAGCGCGGGCGGTGTCTGGTTACATCATAGCCGCGAGGTGTCCTATTACACCTTGGCTGTGTGGTGTCCGATTACACCTCGGCCTCGCGGCCTTCATTGTTGCCCAAGTGGAGACTGGCTTTCGTCCGTCATCATTCCATCTCGACCAGCAACGACGCCTCTATCATGATGATGATGACATCTCGTCGTTGTCGTCGATCTCCTCACGCGACAAAGTCAGATTCATAATTACTTCAGACCAAATTAAGGCAGGTCTATGTGACGCAGTTTTGACATGCATCTAATCATCTTCGCTGTGTCACAGCGTCGTTAAACACAAAATAATTGGATTATACGTGTGTATATAAGGCCAATGAGTTACACAGGTAGCATGTGTAGACACTGCGCGTGTGACAGTAATCAATACAACAAAGCTATAGTCTTTTGCCGGACGTGCTGTAAGAGAACTTGAAAGCACGCGCTTGAATTCATTAGGCGGAGGATACTTAAGCCTGAAACATCTGACAATCGACGATCAATACCATAATTATTAACAAGCTTGAGAGAAGCTAAACTGTATAATACCACTCTGCAGACAGCGGTAATACATTCGCCGCACACGGGCTCCAGTCTGGACTACAAAATGGAACAGCATAAAGAAAGCTTTAGCAAAACCAAACAGATGTGATCCCATAGCGTTTCATTTATCGTGAACCGTACAGTTAGAGAGAACCTAATAGTCAGTCAATGCTGTTTTATGCAAATTGGAAAACTCGATTTATACCGTGTTCGACATCTTTACGCGAAGATGAATGAGCCGAGAATTTTACGTTTACTTTGTTGTCTGTTAGCACTTGAGTGGAACATAATTTCTGTCGCTTACATAGATGTTCCCAAGATTAAACGGAGAACAATAAATCCCGTGTTGGCAAAAGAAGGCGACATCAACATCGGATATTTGGCAGATATAACATCATACAACAATATCACAAAAAATTGTAGTCCAGATCTGACATTGAGAGCATGCATGGGAGTGGAAATGGCTATCTATGTTATGCAGGAGATCAAAAATCGAACAGACCTTCTACCGAATATCACTCTTGGTTTTGTCATCATTGATGGTTGCTCTGTAGACATTAAAAGTTTGGAAGTGGCATCGTATTTCATCAAAGAAAACGACACATGTAGCGAATCAGGTAATGAGTATTTGAATGCATCCTTGTCTAATCAATACCAGGAATTTTCAGCAGAGCTCAAAAGTTATGACGTGATTGGAATTGTGGGGCCACAAACTAGCACAATTGCCAAAACAGTTTCACTTTTGATGGGAGTTTTCGAAATTTCGATGATTGGCATCCACGCCACAAGTGACGAACTGAGTGATAAAAATCGCTATGAATACTTTACGAGGCTTGTTGCACCCGACAGTCGTCTTATTGCTGCTCTTATAGGAATAATCAAACATTATGAATGGAAATATGTGTCCGTGTTATATTCTGCGGGATCTTACGGAGAAAACGCATTCAAGCAGATTGACGATCTCATACGGGGTCAAGCCTCTAGTTATGGTATCTGTATAGCCGTAGCTATCAAGATTTCTTCTTTTCCTCTGCAAGCTGAATATGAATCAATAACTGATACGCTCATTAATAATGAGAATGCGAGAGTTGTTATTACATTTCTCGAAGGAATAAAGGTCGCCCAATCAGTATTTGGCACAATGCTCAAAAAGAAGGAACTAGGAACGTTCATTTGGCTTGGAGCTGATTCAATGATTGACTATGAACATGAATCATCGATGGAAAACATGCTGGAAGGCATCATATTTGTTGATCACCCGGCCGTTACAATGCCTGATTTTGAGAGCTACATAGAAACTGTCACACCTGTGAACAGTCAGGGCAACAAATGGATTTTAAAAATCTGGGAAGATAAGTTTAATTGCACATTTGAGAGAAGTTCAGTCAGTGTTCAAAGTAAGCAGTGCAGCGAGAAATTGAATCTCGATTCAACAATTTGCCCGTTAATACCTTCACTGTATAATCGTATTCATGACGCATTTCTGGTGTATGCTCAAGCTGCTCATGACCACATTACGGCTGAATGTCCTGATGGTTTTAACAACAAAGATATATTGAAAACTTGTAACTGGGGCGAAGCATTTCTACAGAGGATCAAGAATACTACTTTTCAGGGAGTATTAGGAACAATAACATTTGATCAGAATGGCGATTTTACCGAAAATCTCGTCGTGAACCAATACTACAAGGCAACTGCCTCAAGTGTACCAAAGTCTAAGCTCGTTGGACTTTGGAATTTTACTGAACTTCGCCTTTACATAAATGAATCTGAAGTCAGTTGGAAACTGTTCAATAAGAACTTAACATCACGTGACGTTTCCAAGCCACCAATCTCTGTCTGTAGTAAGCCATGTTTAAAGAATCAGTACATGATGATTAAACAAGCACAGTCTTGTTGCTGGACATGTAATGGATGTCGGGACAACGAGATTATCCTTGATAACCAGACTGGATGTCAACAATGTCCGATGTTTACATGGCCAGACGACGAAACAGCCAGAAATTGTTTTCCAATTGATCCAGTTTACCTTGAAACTTCGCATATTATATCAGTAACTCTTCTATGTCTCGCCACAATTCTAATGCTTTTCGCCATCATATGCGCTAGTGTTTTTCTGGCGAATCGACAAAACAAACTGTTGGAGAAACTCAACATTAAATTGAATATATTGATCATGTTGGGCATTTTGGTAGCGTGTGTGACCGTGGTACTGCTTGTAGTTCCTCCGGATGCAAGTAAATGGATATGTGCCGTAAGAAATGCAGGTTTTCACATTGGAATCAACCTGATCTACTCTCCTCTTCTCGTCAAAAATGTTCTCATCTGCCGCTTTTATTTTTATCGAAAGAGGAATCTCCTTACAGGTCCTCGATATGTATCGCCTGAATCTCAGATGGTGTTTTTCAACACCTTGCTACTATTTCAGGTATGTGAATGTTCGTTTAAGGAATTGATCGAATATATTATTCGATCAATTTAGTTCATTCAATGCTTTAACATATCGGCGAGTGCCGGTTTAAGACAATTCAGTTTTTAGAAATTGTAAGAGGGAGTTTTTTCTATATATAAGTAATGCAGACGATCTAGTCAAACCCTAAAAACTGAATTCTCTTAAACCAGCACTCGCCGATATGTTAAAGCATTGAGTGAACTGAATTGATGTTGTGGATGTTGAAAACATGCACTATTCCTGAGTATCTAAGAGCAAGATAGTAAACCAGTCTCTGATATTAATTTTATTTACTTGATTGCATGGGCTTCCGCAGGAGTTTTTCATGGGGGCACAATATTTTAAGGGGGAGCAAAATGACATTTTACATAAATAGCTATTCATGAACACAGAACACTTGACAACTTTAAAAAAAATAATGGTCAAGGACTTTACCAAAATATTTTAGTTTTTTTCGCATCGAAAATCGTGTTGGCACTTTTATAACAATCATAATCAAGATTTAATTTTTGTAAAAGATTTGCAAAATCCAGGGGCAAATGCCCCTCTTGCCCCCTCCGGACGCCCATGCTTGACTGGATTTGCTAATTCCTCGAATAAAGTGAGTGATCTTATGGGAACAGAAATTATAGGTTTTTCTAGGCGCAATTTTGTAATATGCGGTACTTCAAAGGCTTTGTATTGGATGCAGAGACACAAACTACTGCACTCAGACACACATTTATTGTCGTTTGTTAATTACGGAAAGATGAATGGGTGGATGGATGGAGGATAGAAGGATAGGATTGATTGATTGATTGATTGATTGATTGATTGATTGATGGAAAGATGAATGGGTGGATGGATGGATGGATGGATGGATGGATGGATGGATGGATGGATGGATGGATGGATGGATGGATGGATGGATGGATGGATGGATGGATGGATGGATGGACTACTACTAATCGAATATTTACATCGCGCCATCACCATTTATAATTTTTTTCGTGCAGCTGGCTTTGGTGATCGTGTCCGAAATCATTGCAACATCAGAAGCAAGCTTGAAGATGCCAAGCATTTTTGAGGAGTATGTGGAACTGTATTGTTACAAGTCAACCGTTTGGTTTCTGCTTCCTCTTTCCTACAACATGATCATCATGCTTTTATGCGCTGGAATTGGATTCATCACGAGGAAACTGTCAGACAACTTCAACGAATCTTGGTTTATATTCCTTTCAGTTGCTACAGCATTGTTCGCTTGGATCGTGTTCATACCGGTTTATTTTACAATTTCTTTTATGTACCTGCAGCCGGCCATTTTGGGATTTGCTCTAATACTGAATGCTCTTGTTATTCTAATTTGCCAATATTTACCAGTAATTTATGCTCTTGTGTTTGTACAAGATAACGCAGCTCAGGCTGCCCATGCACCTAATGTCGTTGCTTCTAATGCAGTTACACCCAATAACGCAGGTTGAATTGTTGTTTCGATGTGAGTTCTTATAGCCAGCATCTAATAGCTGATTTATAAATTGCGACAAAAACACTTAGCCTAGCCACTGTGCTCTTTGTCGTGAATGTTGTTGGACAGATTATTGAATGACAGTTACGTAGCCCGGTTTTGAATTCTCTAAAGAGTAAAATAATATAACTTTATTATCAGCTGTTTTCGTGCATTGTCAACAATTTATTATGTGCAGATCAAGTATTGGAAGGTTGCAGACATGCATAGTTCGAGAATTCGCATTTTACGAATTTTAAGAATTAGAATTTTTGTTGAAATTTTAACGAATTTTGAAACTGGGAACGATTTTTATTATTTGTTTACTTTTAGTCTTTTTAAGCAAGTAAATGCCAATGTCATAGGCAATCAATCAATCAACCATAAAAGCAGGGTCCGATTTGTCAAAAAAGAAGCAGGGGGTCGGAAACCTATCTAAAAAATGACTAAGCCGAAAACACTGGCGGCGATCTTGTTTCACATGTGGGGGGGGTCACGGGTAACTTTTGAACTGATCTGGTAAAAAAAGAGGTTTTCAGTAGGAGTTTTAGCTAAAGTAACCTACTAATAACAACAGAGCCGGTTTTAGGGTGGTCGGGTCATGGGCGCCCAATATGGTGGGGCTCTTTCTGCAGCGGATTTGTTGCCTTTGTTGATGCGCAGTCTTCAACAGGGACAACCCGCATACCAACAGTTATAACATGTCATACTGACTCATACAGGCAAGGTGCTAAAGGCAATGTTTAAACTTTTTAATTTATTGTTTTTTTAAATGTAGGGGCTACAAAAAATGAAAATAAATTAGGAAGATCGTTTTGCTTATAAATAAAGTGTCTTCTATTATATTCATAGGTGTGCAATAAATTCTCAAATACAAAACAAAATGAAAAGCTTTAAGATTCTTAGCCAGTTTTTAGTAGAAGTTGTTGATACAGACAAACAAAGAAATTTAAACTAGTGGTAAGCGGGACCTCCAAACTAAAAGCAGATAGCTTGAGTCAGTTAATTAGGCCAGTTAGGTCTAAATTTTAATGGGCCCAACAGAGACTCTGCACGCTTTTCTATTGGTAAAGTCATCAATAAACTGATTAAAGTCCAATTGAATATCACTATAATTATATGCTCAACACTGCAAGATGGATAAGTCACTCATGCGTCATACTTGTGCGAAGCCTATTCTTAGGCCTAATTATCTTCATCTTAGACAGTGAGCGTTCAGCACTACAGTTGTGACCATGATCACCAAGTAGGCCTACATTCTTACCATAATTTGCACATTTGGAAATGAACTTTTAACACCTTTGTCGAGAATTGGTACATGAACTGCTCCTGACTTATGTTGAGGCCTGTGCTACCTGTATTGTTTTTACACATTTTGACAAAATAAGAAAACTGCATGAGCTCATTGTCACGGCTTTCATGAGCTCATTGCCAAGGGTTTCATCATCGAGGTAATCGCCCTATATTGCTACAAGATTTGTCGCTGAGTTGTGTAAGTCTTCATCACTACATGATTCAATCCTAGATAGAAAACCAAACCTTGAGCAGAGTAGTTCGTATGGTGCTAGTCTTCTTGTCAACTCGGTTGTGAATTGATCAACGATGGGCAGACAAGTGTCAATCTGAAACTTCTCTGAAGCAGAGTGTGCAGATTCTGGCGCTCGACCATAATCCAATGCTAGGAGATTGCGTTTTGATGACGTGTTCTTGTTGATCTTATTCTGCTGTTCCACAACAGTGCGAGACCCGACTCAGCGGAAACGTTGTTGAACTGGCGGTTGTTCGACAACTGCAGTATCACCAGTGACACCAGGCTCAAATGAGCCTGCATTTTAGCCATCGTCCACGTGAGAGCAGATGTACTTATACATGTAGCTGTTGCTTAAGGAAAGCAGCAATAGGAGGCGTCTTTGCAAGTACTCAGGCCCGGCTCAAGACATTTGGCGGCCCTGGGCAAATCGGCAAATCGGCGGCCCTAAACACACAAAAAGTTGATGACCTTTTTTTAGTCATTCAACTCTTTTTACAAATAATAATAGTAAATATTTTTTTCAAAAATTGGAAAATTGGCGGCCCCTAAAAATCGGCGGCCCTGGGCGGCTGCCCACTTGCCCATATGGACGAACCGGGCCTGCAAGTACTCTGTCATTTTGATATGTTTTTTCTTTACTTAACTTGTGTTTTTGAGAGCCACTAGACCGATTAGTGCCTTATGTCGATCTAAATTTCGATTCATATCTGTCGGCTGAAATTACAGAGACTCTTCAAATTATATCATGTAATACTGATTTGCAAATTCAAACTGTATGATACAAAGGTCGAATCCTATAAGACTGCGTGCCTCAAAGCCACCATCAGCACAGAAATGACAGCCTACGGCAGCTGTGGACTGCCATAGATGTGAATTGTAGGTCACTCGAGGTCAAAAGCGCCAACGAGTGCTGGATCTCAGACAGCACACCACGGAAGACCTTTACCCCACAACTGCATGCTAGTGGCTTTGGAGCTGATATGCATGAGGGTGCTGGCTTGAGCACGGGCCTCTGTCCATTCGTTGTCTGCTGTATGTGGACCGAGCCCTTAAGGTCATGACCTGTGAAATATCTCGCACCCTGCTTCTGCCTACATCAGTAGACGACCTCAGTTTGAGTTAAAAGTAAGATAATCTGTCAACAACTGTAGATACCAAGTTGTTGTATTGTCTCAGAGCCTGTCAAAGGATAACCTAATCCTTGAAAAGTATATCACAGTATCAGCCTACACCAGGGTACCGACTGGATAATGAATAATTACTGAAAGGTGACAAGGCAGTATTGGAGTCTTTTGGTTTACAACTGTGGCTAACGAATTTGAGGGGGTTAGGACGACCCCCCAGGGGTCGGACAAAGACTAGAAGCATGGGGGTCAAAAAAAGAAGCAGGGGGTCCAACCCCCTGACCCCCCGGCAAATCGGACACTGCGTAAAAGATAGCTGACTCGCAACACAACAGTACTGATATTCAGTTATTGTTTTACGTAGAGTCTTGAACTTCGAATTCTATCAGTTTGGGAGTGTGACTGTGAGTGTCGGTCAGCAGAATGAAAAACCACCAGTGCCCCAGCTCTAGTGTTACCAGTCAGTCACTGACACAGCTTGCAAACAAACACGGTCAAGAGATGGCAACGTTCACTGAGCTGTGTCTTCTTCTTCGTCCTCTAATTCTGAGTCAGAAACAGCCCACTGCTCCCACTCGACTGTGATTTCTGTATTTTCGCCATGCAAATGCTTCCGAATTTGGGCAGAACAACCAACAAATTTCTTGTCACAAAAACAGCACTGTATTTTCGTTTTACCCTTTTCCTTCTTCTCCATAGTCACTACTTACTTCCACTCCGGTCCATATTCCTTCATCTTTGAGAAATTAGGTTTTAACTAAATTAACTCGTTAAGTAATACACTTTTATATTGAATTTACATTAAATTCTAAGCAGAAAAGCTCAACACAACAAATCATGACGTCATCGCATTTGTTGTTGTGGCTAACGCTGCTGTTTGCAAAACGCCACTGTCAATGTAAAAAGGCCCAACGAATTTGACGAATTTTTACGAATTTTAAAACCGAAAGTCACGAATTCTCGAACTATGGTGGCAGGAGGAACATACAGAGGTACCATCATAGTACCGGTACTTTATAAATTTTGCATGGTGATTTCTTTGCACGAGAACTCTAACAAGGCAGTATTTTTGCAAAGAAAACTAGAGCCATATCCTCTTGAAAATTGAATTAATCACTGCCAGTCAAAATAGTAATTTTTTCAGACTTTGAAATTGTAAATGTAATCACATATTTATATAACGCCTCTTCAAGAGAAACTTCAGAGGCGCTCAGGCCTAACGACAGAAAACTAGGATCGAACAAAATATTTTTCATGCGCTTACGGAATAGAGGTGGAGAAAGAACACGGAGGCTATGTCGTAGGGTGCTAGACAACCTTTCCCAGGAAGTTGGTCCGACAACATCAAAGTGTTGGACTGTGGATGTTTGGTCATGGGGACAACCAGGTCACTGTATGTGGCAGTCTGGCAGAGCGAGGAAATCTAAGGTCAGCAATGGATAATACTGATACACACAGCTTCCTGAGAATGGAAGTTTAATGGATATGCATAATTTCCTCGCGGACTGTGTTCCATCTTGCAACTCAGTAGGCCTACGCAAGGAAATTACGCATCATGCAATCAGAGACGTTTTCAAATTGCATTGCCCGTAGCACCTGTCGTCACGATATATTGCAAGACACGAGAAACTAAACTTAGCGTGTGCTTGATCCTTAAACGGCTATGAGTAGCAGCTGCTCATATTTGTTCATGTCAAGCAGATTATATTTTGATGAAGCCGCAGCAGCTGAGACACGTATTGGGAATTGGAAATAATCATAACAACCGGTGATAATGTAGGATATATTGGTGCAGGTAATTACGTAAAGAGAAAACATAACAGCCTGTCAGCATAAGAGGGCAGTTCTACAAATAAAGTTACCAGTTTCTGCACATTGACGCAATGAGCTGTACAGTGAGAAAAGCGTGCAACAATATTTATCTTATACCAGATAAGATATTCTTTGGATAGACTGGAAAGAAGCTGGCTCATTTTGCTGTTGCTGCTACGGTCTAAAGGGTGACTGAACTGTAGAACTTCAAATGTCGGCATCGATTTAGGCGACCAAAGGTGACCCCAAAGCGAGTTGACAAAGCGGTTTTGAAGACTGCCAAGATATCACCAAAGGTATCTTCAAGTACCATAAGAGCTAGGTTACCTGGCTGTCAAGACACGAAAACCAGCAACAGAACAAAACGAAGATATTTCGATACTATTCCGCAGCCCTATCGAAGAACGTCGACGATCGACCTTTTGTCCCAATGCAACGGTAAATATCTAACCAGTAGGAACGTGTAGCGATTTCGCATGACAGGAAAAGAAGTCCGTCAACGGTATAGCAACTCTATTCTTCTACCTTCCAGAGTTCGTCTAGCCATAGAAAATGAACGTTTAGACTAAGTGCTGGTAGCTGAAATTGCTAGAATTTATTTCTGCTACTCGAGACAGTTTGGTATAACTCCCAGATTTGCTTTTCCAGAACGAAATATAGTGTCATAAGATTCTGAGCTATTCCAGTAGCTGCCCATTTAATTGATAACGCCAACTAGACCTACTTTAAGAAGCTGTTGAAAGGAGTTGGCATGTCGTCTGAAATCTTTCTTTTATTTCAGTTGGTTCTTGGAAGTCAGTGTGAAGACCATCGCTCGATTTTGATAAGATCGGATCATCAACCATAACTTTTAGGTTGCCTAAAGCATCTGCAATTTCTTCATCAGTAAACATTTTTCCTGCATTTTTTCGAAAGTTTGGATCAAGCGAAATGGCAATTTGATGCATTTCATGAATACAAAAATATTTATGCAGTATCTCAGTGGGGTGTGATTTTAAGTTCCTTATTATCTCACAGTCATTGGCAGGTGGACGTAAATGCTATAAAATTTGCAGTGAACATTCTTTGTATGTTGAAAAATGTTTTGTGCAGTACTAAATTGCGCAAAACTCTGATGACATCCTTCAGGAAAGTTTCGTTCAAATCTAGAATGATTCTTACATGTATCCTGATGTTCAGCTGCAAAGTTGCTTGATATCCTCAACGTTGGGTGCAATTGATTTCAACATTGCTAGTTGGAAATTCCATCTGGCCGAAACAGACTGCTTCACCGTTGCTAGCAATTCTTATCGAACTAGAGTATTTGCCCGTCATATATGACGGGTTGAAAAAGAAAATGAATGGATGATAGGAAGAGAAAATAATTTGATTATTGGACTGCTTGATTATAAGTCACATTGCGAGTCAGACAGACGGTTTGATTGACAGACAAACAGCGCTTAGTAAGTCTGTCTCTGCCTCCCTCCCGCCACGTGACCAGTCGATGTTTAGGCTAATCAGTCTTCGCTTCGTCAGTATTTGCTCCCCTGCCCCTCAATCTCCCGTCAGATCGTGTACCATAATGAGGGATTGATACCGGGAGGGAGGTGAGGGATGGATGGATGGAGGTAGGGAGGAAGGGAGGGCAGTCCATCAGTCACATTTCATACATTCCACAGCGTCAATCGTAGGACACACAGATCTGGGAAACCATATGAGAGATTCTTGTCCCTTTCACATAAGCAGTCAGTTCTTTGCACAGATCAAGTAGAGAAAATAAACGTAGTAAATCGTTGAACATCTTTTGTCTGCACAGTGTGTGATAATAAAACTAAATTCCCATTATAACCGCAGCAAGACATCAGTTAATCGTACTTGTAATTGTAAACTTCAAGTTTCTAAGAGCTATTCTAAAGCTAAACGCAAGGCACCAGTTTGTTCACGAGCGCTGCGTTAAGTCAAAGAAATTGTTCAGAGATGGTCATGGGAAGTTCCGAATCCGTTTGATAGAGAGAACTGAGAGATGAGGCAGAGGAGCTGCTAAGGCGGGTTTCGTTGAGGACGAGGACGCTTGCAAGGCGAATGTTTCGATGAATTAGAATAGCCCCCACACAGGCCACATTTATTCCGGATATTTCTATAGCTCCTCTCGAAGTCAATTACTACTCAGAGGCGCTCCCGACTACAGCATTTGATACTGTGCCGGAATTTTCACGCCGAAGCGCCACGAGCAATTGCGAGTGAAGGACTTGCCCAAGGGCCGTACGCAGCGGCTAGAGTGGGATTCGAACCTGCAACCCTCCGGTCACAAGGCACCGAACTTACCATTGAGCCACCACGCCCCACATTGTCAGGAACGTAAACGCTGTTGATTCTGTAGGCGTTAATTTCTTCAGGAATTGTGATAGTTCTAATATTTTGTCTAAAAATGTGTGACGCCTCAACCTTTAGCAATTGAAAATGGCCGATTATTCGATGTGACGCATACCCTGGCAATCGTAATCGTAATCTCCAATTTTCTAAGGCGCCACTGTAAAGCTAAGCGCGAAGCACCAGCTTATTCACGAGCGCTGCGACGTATCCGAGGATTGTCCAAAGATCGATGTCCATTGGTGGTTCGAATCCGATTGCCAGAGAGACCGGGGAGAGGCAGAGCAACTGTTACTGCGGGTTTCGTTGAGGACGAGAGGGCTTGGAAGGCAGAGGATCAGATGTAATTACGAATAAACGAAAATTGATTGCTTGATTGAATGATTGCTTAATGACATCTGTCGGAGCTGTTGCCTTCGACCTTACCATACCATATATCGTCCAGCAGAAGGACCTTGGTCTTCCGGTCGGCAAATAGTTAGATCCTCTTGGAACCGTTTAAGAAGACTTAGTGTTGAAAGAGATCACCGTAAACCTAGTAGCCTGCAATTAGTAACATCTTGTGGTTGCAAGGGCTGTTGACGTCGATTTTACTTTATTATTGAATTAAATACTCTATAGTAGGCTCAAAGACAGCATAGAAGTAAACAGAGCACGTTATACGGACGGACAACAGTCGATGCTTAGGCTAATCAGTCTTCGCTTCGTCAGTATTTGCTCCCCTTCCCCGCATTCTCCCGTCAGATCGTGTACCATAATGAGGGATTGATACCGGGAGGGAGGTGAGGGATGGATGGATGGAGGTGAGGGATGGATGGATGGAGGTAGGGAGGGACGGCAGTCCATCAGTCACATTTCATACATTCCACAGCGTCTATCGTAGGACACACAGATCTGGGAAACTATATGAGAGATTATTGTCCCTTTCACATAAGCAGTCAGTTCTTTGCAAAGATCAAGTAGAGAAAATAAACGTAGTAAAATCGTTGAACATCTTTTGTCTGCACAGTGTGTGATAATAAAACTAAATTCCCATTATAACCGCAGCACGGCATCAGTTAATCGTACTTGTAAACTTCAAGTTTCTAAGAGCTATTTTAAAGCTAAACGCAAGGCACCAGTTTGTTCACGAGCGCTGCGTTAAGTCAAAGAAGTTGTTTAGAGATGGTCATGGGAAGTTCCGAATCCGTTTGATAGAGAGAACTGAGAGATGAGGCAGAGGAGCTGCCAAGGCGGGTTTCGTTGAGGACGAGAACGCTTGCAAGGCGAATGTTTCGATGAATTAGAATAGCCCCCACATAGGCCACATTTATTTCGGATATTTATATAGCGCCTCTCGAAGTCAATTACTACTCAGAGGCGCTTCCGACTACAGCATTTGATACTGTGCCGGAATTTTCACGCCGAAGCGCCACGAGCAATTGCGAGTGAAGGACTTGCCCAAGATCCGTACGCAGCGGCTAGAGTGGGATTCGAACCTATAACCCTCCGGTCACAAGGCACCGAACTTACCACTGAGCCACCACGCCCCACATTGTCAGGAACGTAAACGCAGTTGATTCTGTAGGCGTTAATTTCTTCAGGAATTGTGATAGTTCTAATATTTTGTCTAAAAATGTGCGACGCCTCAACCTTCAGCAATTGAAAATGGCCGATTATTCGATGTGACGCATACCCTGGCAATCGTAATCGTAATCGTAATCTCCAATTTTCTAAAGCGCCACTGTAAAGCTAAGCGCGAAGCACCAGCTTATTCACGAGCGCTGCGACGTATCCGAGGATTGTCCAGAGATCGATGTCCATTGGTGGTTCGAATCCGATTGCCAGAGAGACCGGGGAGAGGCAGAGCAACTGTTACTGCGGGTTTCGTTGAGGACGAGAGGGCTTGGAAGGCAGAGGATCAGATGTAATTACGAATAAACGAAAATTGATTGCTTGATTGAATGATTGCTTAATGACATCTGTCGGAGCTGTTGCCTTCGACCTTACCATACCATATATCGTCCAGAAGAAGGACCTTGGTCTTCCGGTCGGCAAATAGTTAGATCCTCTTGGAACCGTTTAAGAAGTGTTGAAAGAGATCACCGTAAACCTAGTAGCCTGCAATTAGTAACATCTTGTGGTTGCGAGGGCTGTTGACGTCGATTTTACTTTATTATTGAATTAAATACTCTATAGTAGGTTCAAAGACAGTATAGAAGTAAACAGAGCACGTTATACGGACGGACAACAGTTGTCTAAGTCCTTTGAACAACGCGTGATTCATGCGGAAGGTAAGCATTACTTCTCTTTGGTGGCGTCCATTCGCAGTTTCTGGTCCTGACCTGTAACGCTTTAACTCCTCGTGCTTGTCACACTCTTACTGAACTTGTCTTTGGCTCTAAGCCGTAAACACACGTCTTTCAGTTGGTTTATGGTTCTTAGTGCTTCTTTGTTCCCAGTGTTGCTCCATGACGGAGCACTTCAAACATTGTAAGGTTGGCATATCAAATTTCAGTTGTATTGTATTATATTGTATCGCAGTCGTTTATGTCAAACCATATGACTGAGGAGTAGGATCAATCAGAGCAATGTCAATAGACGAAGAACAGATCAATCAGCACATGGACAGGTCTTCCAAGACATAGGCTGGTCTACCAAGACATAAGCAAGTCGGCCAAGACATGCACAGGTTGATCAGGACATGGGCAGGTTGACCAAGACATGCGCAGGTTGACCAGGACATGGGCAGGTCTACCAAGACATAGGCAAGTCGGCCAAGACATGCACAGGTTGATCAGGACATGGGCAGGTTGACCAAGACATGCGCAGGTTGACCAGGACATGGCAGGTCGACCAAGACGTGGGTAGGTCGACCAGGATATATGGACAGGTCGACCAGGATATATGGACAGGTCGACCAGGATATACAGTGGTGTGCAAAAGTCTGGAACCACCCGAAAATGTTGCGTTTTACTGACTTTCAGACATTATACATAAACTCACATAAACTCACATAAACTGACAAAAGCTGATATAAACCGACATAAACTCACATAAACTCACATGAGCTCATGTAAACTCACATAAATTCACATAAATTCACATAAATTCACATAAATTCACATAACCTCACATAAACTCACCTAAGTTGACATAAACTGACAATAACTGACAAAAACTCACAAGAACTCACATAAACTCACATGAATTCACATGAACTCACATAAACTCACATAAACTCGCATAAACTCACATAAAATAAACTGATACTGACTGACAATGACTGACCGTAAACTGACAATAACTGACATAAACTGATATAAACTGACATAAACTTACATAAACTGACATAAACTTACATAAACTGACCTAAACTTACATAAACTGATATAAACTCACATAAAACTGACATAGACTGACATAGACTGACATAGACTGACGTAAGCTCACACAAACGCACATAAACTGACAAAAACTGAAGTAAACTTTTTGATTAAAAAGTTTGTCAGCCTATGTCAGTTTATGTCAGGTTTTGTTAGTTTATGTGAGTTCATGTGAGTTTATGTGAGTTCATGTGAGTTTTTGTCAGTTTTTGTCAGTTTTTATCAGTTTATGTCAACTTAGGTGAGTTTATGTGAGGTTATTTGAATTTATGTGAATTTATGTGAATTTATGTGAGCTTACATGAGCTCATGTGAGTTTATGTCGGTTTATATCAGCTTTTGTCAGTTTATTTGAGTTTATGTGAGTTTATGTATAATGTCTGAAAGTCAGTAAAACGCAACATTTTCGGGTGGTTCCAGACTTTTACACACCACTGTATGGACAGGTCGACCAGGAGACATGGGCAGGTCTACGAGGATATAAACAGACCGAATAGAAAATCTTCTAGAAATTACTCCCTCTGCAATCTTGCCTTTGACTCTGTGCAGCGTACACTTGCTTTCTTAAAACGCACTCGTTTAGATCGGTGACAAAGTCATAGGTAGGCTACTGTGCTTTAGTGAGGTACCTAAACTACGCTATATTACTCATCCTGATACATATACTATATGCATATATACATATTTAGTTTAATATTGGGAGTAGAACAGCTGGAGAAAGACTGACAGTCGTGTCAATCATTAATTCAGTGTGTATACGAAACATGTTTTAACAAAATTGTATTCAATTGCATTTCTATAATAGTTGGAGCAATTGGCCTACTATTCAAACTATACTTGATAAGCTTCTTACTACTGAGAAACATTTAGAGTAATTCTCTGACATTATTATAGACTAGCTGGTTTACCCGGCGTTGCCCGGGGAGTTCAGTGAAGTTAATGTGAAGTGAAATCCCTACGGCTGCGCCATCTGGCGAATCTTTAGAAATGCGTGCCGGTGACAGAGAATTGGCGGTCAAACACACAGAATCTTCTCGGGCGGCGCCATTTGGCGAATGAAAATAGGTCTACTCGAATTTGTTTGGACCAGGTAAAAAGTGGGGGTTTGGGAGAGGTTTTGGCCCGGGACACCATGGAAGCGGTGAAAACGGGGGACGCGAAGCCGACCACTGGGTGTGTAATGCCCACCCCGAGACAGTAGTGAAGGTTTGGAGTGAAAAGGTCCAAAGCTGTAGAAATGCATCGCGGTCAAACATCGCTGTGACAGACAGACAGAGTCTTCTCTTTATTTATATAGATATGTAATTATTGCTGTAAATGACTCACTAAATCCTGGCTATTTCGTACAAGCACTGATGATGATATTCGTTTATTGTTTACTATAGCTCTAATATCACTATAGCTCTAATATAAAAATGGTTCACATCTGAGCGTATCAGCGTGATTCTTCTTACAGCTTTTATTTTAGTTACAGTTATAGTTAGTGAATTTTCATTTTAGTTATGATTACAGTTATAGTTAGCATTTTTGCTTTCGATATAATTATAGTTACTGAATTTTTATTTTAGTTAGTTTTAGTTAGTACTTACTTTCAACTGGCTCCCAATGACGCTGCGCCTGGTCCCTTTGGATGTAACTGACTATGAAGCTAAGGAGATCCTTACCCACTTAGTAACTCCACGAATTTGGAAGTCGAAGAGAGTATTATTAAGGAGTATAATTTAATTCCAAAATCTCATTCACTTATAAATGAATCAAAGCCGTTCTTAACTAAGAAAAAGTATTAGCTAAATTATATTAATAATGTCTGCCAAAAGCCGTCTTCCCACCTCCAGGCTGCTTTAAATGCTGCGGCCAGATTAATAGCCCGACTTCCTCGTTCGTCTCACATTTCCTCTTTCATGTTCGATCATTTTCATTGGCTTCCCCTTACTGCTGGGATTCAGCTAAAGGTTCTTACTTTAGTCCATCGGTCTTATACAGGCTTAGCGTCCAAGTAACTCTGTGACATCGTTCGTCTGCCAGGCTCAGCTGCTGCCCTCCGTCCATTCGAGCGCTCAACTGTCATGATCTTCTTGTCCCACGTGCCAAGACTACCATGGCCAAAACCCAAGGCTTTGCTTGCACTGGTCCTGCTTTTTGGAATCAACTCTCTCCATTGACACGGGCCTTTTTATTAGCTGGTGGCCCAAGTGCCTCGTTCCGCTGTCTTAAAACCACTTTCTATTCTTTCGCACTGGGAGCGCCTCTGATTAGCGAACACTGTGAGAGGCGCTTTATAAATGTTCAAATAGGCCTACAATACAATAAAATAATGATCCTAGAGTCATCTATGGTCTTCCTAAAATACATAAACTGGAAATCCAATTAGGTATCAATTGCTCAAAATTGGTGACATCCAAATTCCCAAGTTAATAAAAGACACCACAGACCTTCCGAATAAATTACAAAAGTATAATAACTTAATTAACGAAGAAACTATATTAATTACCTTAGGTGTAGAATCCCTGTATACCAATATACTCATTGACTTAGGAATATAAATCATAACACAGTATTGTCATAATACCTTGAAAGACTGAAAATTTTTCAATGCGGACATAAACCTATTCCACCTTTATTATTAAAAAAGACCATTGTATTTGCATTGGAAAATTGCTACTTTTATTTTTACGGGCAACCTGTATAAACAGATTAGGGGTTTGCTATGGGTGGCATATAATCAGCTCAGGCTGCGAACATAGTAATAATTAAATTCTTTGAGAAATTTAACAACGCCCACCCAGACACCATTTCAGATCATGATCGGTTTATAGATGAAGTAAAGTGTGTATTTACAATAAACACATGAGAACAAGTTCCAGCCCAATTCTGAATTCACTCTCAATCAATCAAATCAAGAAATTCCATTTATTGATGTCAAAATTATTAAAACCAATAACGGCTTTCAAACTTCCATATACACTAAACCTACGGATAGAAAGCTGTGGCTGAATTTCTTTAGTAACCGCCATGGGCGGCGATCCCGGGGGGTGGTCGAGGGGACAAGACTCCCCCACCTTTAAAAGTGGGGGGACACGCCATACATCGGACCCCCAAATTTTGAGGAAACCCCAAAAAGGTCATCAAATTTCCCGCGCGACAAAATTTTTTGACCTCTTTTTTCACCAGATCAGTTCAAAACTCTTTTTTCACCAGATCAGTTCCAAAATGTCCCCCCCCCCCACCTGTCAAACAAGATCGCCGCCACTGGTAACCGCCTAGTTCCCTTCTAAACACATCTTTCTATCACTGTCTGCAGCGCAGACTTCTTTGTAGGCCCATGTAGCCTAGGTTATATATATATATACATATATATATATATGTTACAGGGAATGTGTATTTTCAGGGAATATGTATATTCCCTGAAAATTTCAGGGTATATGTATATTCCCTGATTCACTCAGGGAATGTATACATTCCCTGAAAAAACCAGGGTACATACATATTCCCTGAAATCTTCAAGTGATTTCTATACACATTCCCTGAAAGCTTTCAAAGACACAGCGACATATTTAGAAGGCCGTGTGTGCGTTCGCCTTGGGAGCTTTTTATGTACCGCGTATTTGTGTATCGTATTCGTGTAGCTGCATATAGACTCATCTAGCAGGCCTATCTCAATTCAGTTCCGTTATCTGAGTAGGTATCTTGAAGAGGCGTTGTATACATTCTCAGAATGAATGAATGGATGAACATTCGCTAGAAACCTACCATTGACATAAGATGACCTGTGACGGCTGATTTCACAACGTTGGTTGACCCTTCGGCATACGTTGAACACTCATTCTTTGCTTGACCTTTCGGCCGGCAGCCCAGTCGAATTTTGTCGGTGTGCTTCTGCAGGACTTGCTGTAAATTTTGTTCACAGTCCGACGGTTTTCTATCTCGACTACATCGACATTGAACGAGTGGCCTAATTTCCACGACAGATACTTGCTCAACTGTACGTTAATCCATTTTTATACGACTGACTCACCTTCGCCGCCATTGTTGTTTAAAATAATTTCCGAAATATTAGTGACCTGTATACGAATCATGTCACGCGGCACGCTGCGTGAGGTTTCGGCCGTGTTGTTATGGCCAATCATATTGCATGAAATTGAGACATCAGTCAGCAGTAATTAGGACTGGTCACGGCATGCATTCACCGCTGCCGGAAGTATGTATATTAAAGTAATGTAAATTCGGTAATAAAATAATAGTCTGGCTCCGGGTTTGTCTATCGTCTTGGAGTCTAAGTCAAACTCATCGTGCGACGACCGGCGGTGTGACGCCTTAGGATAAGCGAGCGATTTTCCGCTCGCCGGGACCTTTGCTAGGCGAGCGACCAAGGAGAGCGATCGATCATTCGCCTCAAATTAGACGCTCTGATAATATCTGATTATATCCTACATGTCTGATTAATAATAATAATATATCATTTCCGATATGAGCGCTTTTGAAGTAAACTATTTTTATATTAAGCCAAGTTACCATTGTTTTCGCTGCCTGCTTTCTGTGACACATTTTGAATTCTTTTAAAATATCGTGCGAGCATGTTTAGGGTCATTTCCTTAATACAATAGGTCTTATACACTGCACACATATATACACTTCATACAGTGTATATACCTGTGTGTGTGGGTGTGTGCATGTGTGTGTGTGTGTGTGTGTGTGTGTGTGTTGTGTTGTATTTAAACATTTATAAAGCGCCCCTAGTAGGGTGAACCGTTCAGAGGCGCTCCCAGTGCGCAAGGCCGAGAGAAAAGAAATAAGTCTTGAGGAAAGCAAAAGAAGATGAAGGGTTACTTATTAAAATTTGAGAGCGAATAGAAGGAGACAGTGTATTCCAGAGAGATGGACCAACTGAGGCAAAAGATCGGGACTGAGCCATAGCTGTTCTAGTATGAGGAACTGAGAGATCAAATCTCTCTGAGGAGCGAAGTGGACGATGCGAGGAGACAGAAAGAGGCCGGTGAATTACATCAATTAAATATTTGGGGGCGAGACCCCGCTGTGTCTTTGACACCAGAATAAGGATTTTGAACTTAATACGTGCATAGAGAGGAAGCCAGTGCAGTTTCTCAAATATGAAGGATGAAATGCGTGAGTAGCGTGGCAGACGGGCAATTAATCTCGCAGCTGCATTTAGGACTGACTGCAGAGGCATGAGACGGACCTTAGGAAGTGTGTGTGTGTGTGTGTGTGTGTGTGTGCGCGCGCGCGCGCGCGCGCGCGTGTGTGTGTGTGTGTGTGTGTGTGTGTGTGTGTGTGTGTGTGTGTGTGTGTCTGTGTGTGTGTGTGTGTGTGTGTGTGTGTGTGTGTGTGTGTGTGCGCGCGTGTGTGTGTGCCCGTGTGTGCGTGTGTTTGATGAGCTTATAAATGTATTATAAAAATTTCCACACAAACTGATGTATCGTATTCATTCATTCATTCATTCATTCGTATATTTATATAGCGCCACTTCAAGGGAACTACTCAGAGGCGCTCGATTCGGTTCATGAAGGGAGGGGTGGTGTTTATGTAGGCCTTCCACATATGGTGTAGCGGCACGATCTATTATTCGATAGTGCTTTGTATGATTTACATCAGGTAATTCCATGCACACGCCTTTGTCACGTCTACAACTAGCCTGAACAGGTAACGATGCGTGTTGCATAATGATGTCGGAACTGAGCAGGTGTTCAATAGTCGCCGACGTCGTCTTCATTGATTGGGTTACATTCAATGCAGATGGGATGACAAAAATATGTGATGATAACCACCTGGAAAGTCACAATAGAGGCATCAATCTTTCTGTCTATGAAAAATCGTGGATGCCGTAAACACGAAACAGAAGCACTAAACAAACATATTGAAAGAATTTTCATGGGAATTACAGGGATTAATGTACGCTTTAAAAGAAACAAGAAAACCTCATTTTTTCATTTCTGACTTTTGTAGAATCATTTCAATGACATTGATTTTATGGTTTTTAATGGCAGAAATCGCAACTAAACGATCTATAATTCAATAGTGCTTTGTATGATTTACATCAGATACTTCCATGCACAGTTGCACGCGTCTTTGTCACGTCTGATGCTAACCTGAACAGGTAACGATGCGCGTTGTATAAAGATGTCGGAACTGAGCAGGTGTTCGATAGTCACCGACGTCGTCTTCATTGATTAGGTTCCTCTTATTGCAGATGGGATGACAAAATTATGTAATGATAACCACCTGGAAAGTCACAATAGAGGCATCAATCTTTCTGTCTATGAAAAATCGTGGATGCCGTAAACACGAAACAGAAGCACTAAACAAACATATTGAAAGAATTTTCATGGGGTATTTTCAGGGATTAATGTACGCCAGAGGTGAAAAAATTTGTTTTTGCTTTTTTTGTTTAAAGAAACAAGAAACCCCCAAAAATTTTTATATAAATTTCTTATTTTTAGAACTATTTTAATGACGTTGATATTATGGTTTTTAATGGCAGAAATCACAACTGAATTAAACTGAGTTGGAGCTCTTATTCATGTCATTTTTAAGATTTTAATGATCCGAAATCCGAAAATCCTTAAAGAAAAAAGAAAAAAAACTGTTAAAACAAAAACAAAAAACAACAATCCAAAAGCCGACATTTCATCTTGAAAAAACTTGGGTTTTTGGTACCTCTGATGTACGTATGTATTAGAACACTTAATACAGCGCTGTGGAAGGGATCCGTATAAAGCTACTATAAGCTTTATATGACGCCCATGTGGAAATATGGTTCCTAGGTGTGCTCCATATGGGCACGCTGGCTCTTAACACGATCAAGTGCTCTAGCTGGCTTATGGGCCGTGTTGAACTTGTCAAAGCGCCCTTGTAACGGCATGTGTCGTGTAATGGCGCTGTAGAAATCGTCGTATTCATCATCATCTAGACCAGCGTTTCTCAAAGTGGGTTCCGCGGAACTCAAGGGTTCCGCAGGGTGAACACAAGGGTTCCGCGAAAATTTGTAATTTAAAAGAATTTTCATTGAGAAATTTCATTGGAATAAAATTATAAAACATTTCCAAGCAGTTTTAAAAAAATACACAAAAGTTTTATTAAAGTTTAAAACTGTCAGTCGTCTCTTTTGTATGTTGCTCCCATTGAGCGATAATCCCAATATTGTGCTCCACGAGTCTTGGTCTTAAAAACTCTAGGCTACACTTTAACATTTGATATAAGAGAAGATAAATTGTTTTTATAAGCTCCTTATATGGGTGTTTAGTTAGGCCTATATTAGTATGCTTCTCAAGCGCTACGTATGCCTCAATATGTTTAATTCAGGGTGGGGTTCCGCCATAATATGAAAAGATAACAAGGGTTCCCTGACCAAAAAAGTTTGGGACACGTTGGTCTACTCATTGATATACGAGTAGGGTAGGGACGCAGGTGGGGGAGAAATCTTGCATCAAATTTCTGCCCTGACGGGATCTGAACCCCAGATCTCACGACTGACAGTCCACCACGTTAACCGCCACACTACTGATCACACCCATACAAACTCGAGCACTACTTAACCGTCATAATTCCGGCTGAAATAAACATGCGTTTTAGTACACATTGGCAGAAATGTAAATAAATTCTGATCCTGACTGATTTATATACTGACCCTGACTCAGCTGTCGTCAAAATGCCTCAGGATTTCATCAGCAACCGCTATACTGGATTTGTCGCAAATTTTCATACAAACTCAAACTTAGGCCTACCTGTTTCCGCGAGAGTCGGTCAGCTGCATATTCGGTGTCGATTCTGGCTCGATTTGTGTTCCATCGAGTGAAGACATCCGTTCTGCCAGACAGAATTTCGCGGGCGACACATTCGGTCTTCGCCAATTTTCGTTCCAAAAGAATGTGTCCTTATTGGATTTTATGCGGTGTGTTTGCAAAGGCTTCGATCGTGTATTCGGGATGTATTGCGGCTGAGAGTCTGCTCATTTGATGCTTACTGAATCAAACGCGTGGAGTTAACCATCCTGAATGATTTTGTTAACGCCTATCAGAGCAGCCTTAATGGGTCCATGCAATTCAACGCTGCCAGGTTCTGGCCCCAAGTCTGCGAAATACGAAGCTCACTACAGATGCTGACAAAGTAGGCTTAGATGAAAGGATCCAGTGATCCAGTAATAGAAACATGGTCAGAATTTATAATCTAACATCTGTAAAGTGGTTATAATGGACATGTAGAATATCAAAGCAACTAGAGTATTTGCCCGTCATGTGACAGGTTGAAAAAGAAAATGAATGGATTGATAGGAAGAGAAAAGAATTTGTTTACTGGAATGCTTGATAATAAGTCACATTGCGAGTGAAATTCGAGCATCATTTAGCAAATGACCTTGATGGGTGATTTTCTTGATGAGTACTTTGATGTTGTCTCCGGCGATTATGCTCATCAGTCTCACGTCTTTGCGACCTCAGACGATCGAGAGTTTCTTGGCTTTGTCAGGCCATCCATCTTTGCTGTCGCTCACAATTTAAACGTAATCGTCGCTCTTGGGGACTTTCTTCATTCATGGAACAACGAAATTTTCAAGGACTATTTACCAACAATATAGTATTTGCTCTTTATTGTTGTTTTTCGTGTATTGCACGTGACCAATCGATGTTTGGGCAAATCAGTCCTCGCCTCGTCCTTGCTCCTCTTCCCCTCAACCTCCCGTCAGATCTGTGCCATATTGAGGGAGTGACGTCCGATGCAGGTCTTGATTAGCAGCGCCCGTGCGCCTGCATCAGGCGAAGCCCGATACAGGCCTGAAGGAGGTCGGCCAACGGCCTCTCAAGCATGGTTATCAGCGCCCGTGTGCCTGCATCGGGCAGCGCCGTGTGCCTGCATCGGGCATGCAGACCTTATAGAGGTCGGCCAACGGCCTCTCAGACATGTTTAGCAGAATCAGTTATATTCCATACATTCCGCAGCGTTTATCGTAGGACACACAGATCTGGGGAAACTATATAAGAGATTATCACATTGGACGGCTTAACTAAGAATCGCGTATCCAGTATTAACTAAAATATGTTACATTTCATTTTCTATTCAATCCACAATTATTTAACCCAAAACCTAGTGACTTGCAGTGGCAAACTTTACGCACATTGAAACCCTGTAACATCCAGTGAAACCCAAAAATAACTAATGAAACCCAATAATAGCCCAGATCGAATTAAACCAATAAGATGCTACTAAATGATATCAAATGACGCTAAATTAAACCGACGACAATAATCTAATAAATATCTAATAAAATCTAATAAAATATTGTGACTAAAAGTCTTGCTATCTAGTACCAAATTGTAAAATTCTATACATATAACATTTATAGGGCCTACATTGTCTTTATAATACCTCTCTATGCGACGATCACGCATAGCCTACTGCAAGTAGTTCGCTACAAACGAAACTCAATAGACATTTCATTTTACCAATATAGAACACACATTGCAGAACATATTATTTTGGTTCCCATGTAGTAACCAACACATCATGATTCAAGACGATTTTATCAGCAACTGACCTATTTGTTGGATTCGTCGCAAATCCTAATGAAAACTAAAATATACCTGCTTCCACGAGACTTTACTTGACATTCTGCCAGTCGTTGGCGGTATTCTTCCAGTCGTTGGTGGTGCAGATACAGATGCCGGGGACAACTCTCGAACAGCGCGCCATGTCACTGTCATAGAGACCGGGGTCAGGAGAGGCGCAGAATCCCGTACCGACACATTGTAAGAACTAGTCGTGCAATGGCTTGTCCAGCCTATAGTTCTTACAATGTCTCAATACGGCTATGCCAATCTCTATACTGACGTCACTCGCCCATGAATCAGCTGCCGAGGCGGCCGGATTGGACGGTGCCAAAACTGCCGGAGTGGTCCGACCTGTGTAATTTATCGACAAGGTGATGTTGTATACATTTATATAGCGCCTTACTTAAGTAGTTTTAAGTAGATTAAACATCGCAAGGATTGTAATGTATAGGTCTAGAAACGCAGACTGGTATTTTTTCCAGGTGATCCAACCTTTATCTGGCTTTCTGAAAGCCCAAAATAATCCTCAATCAAAGGCAGCGATCTTCGATTTCGGATATTACTTCAACAAGAAGTGAAGACGGTGTCTGAGGTTTAGTACCTTCAAGGACAGTTGCATGTACGGTTTGCGAGTTGTACGAAGTGACAGTGACAAGAACGTGCGAAATAACCGTCGATCAAAAGCAGCGATCTTCGATCTGGGATATTATACTTCAACAAGAAGCGAACTTTGAACTGAACTTTCAACCAGTACGAATGTGGAACGCCCACGTTCTATACGAGCAGTGCGAACTGTGAAGAGACATTCATCTGGGACAATCCAAGTACGAGTCAACGGCAAGAATCAAGTTGGGGGAGGTTTGCATAGGTAAATAATAACTAGTTTAATCGCGATGCTGGAGTGGTAGTGATAATCTACGATTCTGTCAGTTAGCAAATTATATATGGAACTTTGATCACGTGATTGTGTAATGAATATGCGTTATTCTCATATATATTGAATAATTAAACTGAAGAAACTGATTGACATTCATTACTATGTTATGCATTTGATTGCTAATGCTGAAGATAGGGACAATTAAACTGAAGTAGCGGGTAAACGTAATCGTAATCTCCAAACTTCTAAAGCTCCACTCGAAAGCCAAGCTCAGGGCACCAACCTAATCACGAGCGCTGGGTATAAGATCACATACTTGGTTTATGCGCTATACATTCAGTTATGACTATATACAAAGAGTAAACCTCAGAAGCATAATCGTGTATCCATACCATCCAACCCTGTCATATTCTGGCACCAAGTCTGCAAAAGACGGGATCCTAACCCCTGTAGAGCGACTATATTCGATAGTGCATATTCAACGTTATAAGAAATATGATAAATTTAATTTTGTTTCAATCTTCAGTGTGCGAATCTACTAATAGGCGTAAGTAACAATGACGGTTTTGTTTTGACACATACTGAAATCCAATGACACCCAATGAAACATAGAAATGCCTAATGAAACCTAATAACATGGAACGAATTATAGGGCCTACCCAATGAAACTAAGTGAAACCCGTTACATGGTAAACAACGCAAAAAAGAATAAGAGGAAGAGCAGTCCCTTAAGCTAGCCCTGAGGCAACCGTGGGCACGAAGATAGCGACTTCATTTTCTTATCCTCCGCATATAAGCGAGGGTTGCCAGTCCTCTGCCTCGCCGTCTCATCTTCCCAACGATAGTGCACGAATGAATATACTCATGAATATCTGAGTAAGCTAGAGACACAGGTGGAGGAGAAATCTTGCATCAAATTTCTCTCCTGACGGGGATCTGAACCCCAGATCTCACGATTGATAGTCCACCACGTTAACCGCCACACTACTGATCACACCCATACAAACTCGACTTACTCGAGCACTACTTAAGCGTCATAATTCCGGCTGAAATAAGCATGCGTTTTAATACACAACGGCAGAATAACGATTATGTAAATAAATCCTGATCCTGACTCTGATTTATATACTGACCCTGACTCAGCTACGTACTCAGTAGGACCTATATATCGTCAACCGCTCTACTGGATTCGTCGCAAATTTTCATACAAACTCAAACTTAGCCTACCTGCTGCGAGAGTTGTCAACTGGATATTCGTTGTCTCTCCTGGATCGATTTGCGCTCCATCGAGTGAAGACATCAGTTCTCCCAGATGGAATTTCGCGAGTCGTCGCCGATTTTCACAAGTAGTTCGCTACAAAGGAAGCCCAATAGAAATTTCTTTTTACCAATATAACACCCATTGCAGAACATTATTATTATTTTGGATCACACGTAACCAAACATGTCAAGTCGAAAGACAAATTAAAAATTAGATGTAGACACTAGAGGTTTGCGGTTGTACTCCAGAACGACCAAGCTCTTCGAATAGTCGCTAAGAGCCGGAAGGATCATTTCTACATCGGGCGTTAAAATAATCTCTTATATAGTTTCCCAGATCTGTGTGTCCTACGATAAACGCTGTGGAATGTATGTAATGCAACTGATTCTGCTAAACATGCCTGAGAGGCCGTTGGCAGACCTCCCTAAGGCTCTTCATCTTGCTCCGTCTCACTCGCTCCCTCCATTCCTCTCCCTCTCTCACTGCCTCCATCCCTCCCTCCCGGTATCACTCCTTCAATATGGCACACGATCTGACGAGAGGTTGAGGGGGAGGAGGAGCAAGGACGAGGCGAAGACTGATTAGCCTAGACATCGATTGGTCACAGGCAAAGACGTGAGAGTGATGCGCATTATCACCGGAGACAACATCAAAGTACTCATCAAGAAAACCGACCGTCAAGGAATTTTCACTCGCAGTGTGACTTATAATCAAGCATTCCAATAAATAAATCATTTTCTCTTCTAATTAATCCATTCTTCATCTTCTTCAACCCGTCATATAACGGGCATACTCTAGTAATAATAATAATAATAATATTTTAAAAATTCGAATAATATAGATGTGTAATGGGTATGCGGAATATAATAATAATAATAATAATAATAATAATAATAATAATAATAATAATAATAATAATAATAATAATAATAATAATAATAATAATAATATAGTACATTTGAAATATAGTACATTTGAAAAAGATAAGTTTTAAGGTTTGTTTTGAAAATCAATGGTGTTGAGGACCTGCGAATATAGTATACGTTTAACATACTCATTCACACTTCGTTCATGCCATTGAATCGTTAAATAAAATCGCCATGGATATAAAAAAAAAATAATAATAATAATAATAATAATAATAAAAATAATAATGAGGAGTAAGACGATGCTGAAGTTGAGGATGCTGATGATGACGATGCCGAGGGTGATGACGATGAGGATGCTTCGGATGAGGATGCTTGGGATGAGGATGAGAATGTTGAGAAAGATGACCAGGACGAGGATGAGAATGAAGATGTGGTTGATGAGGATGAGGGTGCTGAGGATGCGGTTGAGGATGGTTATGCTGAGGATGCTTAGGGTGAAGATGTCTGGGATGAGGATGCTGAGGATGAGGATCAGGACGAGAATGAGGGTGAAGATGAGGGTGAGGTTTATGAGGATGAGGGTGCTAAGGATACAGTTGAGGATGAGGAGGATGGCGGTCCTCTCTGTCTCGATTTAGGTGTGGTATCGTAGGCGTCGATGGCTTCTTAGACGCCGAACATTGCCTCATTAATCTCGCGGCTGGGGTCGAGTTTGATGCAGTGGATGAGGTTGACGAGGAGACCCGGGCAGACGCAGAAACGATGCAGAGGGCCTGACGCACCTCGTGGGCCAATTCCCACGTGTCTGTTATTGATGCATAAACAACGGTTGATCGTAAATCGGTCTGTTGTCATGAGCTAACCTACAATTCAGAGCCTAAGGTAGAGTGTTTTCTGACATAAAGTGTGCAGTTGACACTGTCGAATGTGCAGTTGACTTGTTTGGAGTGTGCAGTGTGTAGGCCTACAGTGTAGTAAGAATTTCAGAGAAAATTAGATCTAATTAACTATACACGATTTCATTCTAATACCTGAAAATTTCCTTACCAGTCCAAGTACAGTTTGAAAATTTAGTGAAAGGTGCATGGTTGACATTTCTGAGTATTTTAGAGACTGCTACAATTCATAAGAATTTCTTTTTATACACCTAATGTTACTTTAAATCACTGCTTTTATCCACAGTCAATAAATCTTAATCGAAGGCACAGAGAAATGTTTGGTGGGACCAAAATGGCATCGCAAAGGCCTGAATGAAATAGTGGGTCATGACAGTAATTAATGCCTGCACATTAGCCACCTCAATTGTCCAATCCAAACTCGACTACTGCAATTCCCTTCTCGAATAAAACGCATGCACACAGTCCAGAATGCTCTCGCCCGCGCAGTCACCAAAACTCCCAAATACCTCCACATAACTTCATTGGCTAAAAGTCCTCAACTCATCCGTAACAGAATTGTATCTCTTACCTACAACGCCCTTCAAACCAGTTCACCACGCTAACCACCAGACTTTCTCACGGGTCCTGTCAGCTCCGCCTCAGATTATCCTCCGATGATCTGAGCCTGTCCCAAGCCAGGATAAAGGAGGAGTGTTCCGCGGTGGGCTTGCAACCCACCCGGGTAAAAACACACTCGCAACATTAACGACGCAACAAATTCACAAACCTGTCAGCTCGTTCTTCGAATATTTCGGTTACAAACGAGTTTAAAACATTGTTACATCGATCAACTTGTCGATCTTCTTATTTATAAACACCAGGCTTGTCATTTCTGCCAAAAATACGCCGAAAAGAAATATAAAATCGACATTTCCGTTTCAGAAGACATCTTCGGATAAACGCAACTCGATCTGCAGAGGCGTCTACTAACGTTACCATAGCAAAGGATATTACGTCATCAGTGCCCTTTGTTTAACAATTTGACGTCATTAATCAATATCCAATCACGGAACCGATGTCGATCACGTGCTTCTCGAGTCCATTTTCCCGCGTGGCCGCGGTATCCCTCGTTCAACCCAATTCAATCACGACATTAATTAAATTCAGTAAGTATGCACAGGGTGAGATCCTTTACTACCGCTCCACGTTTGAATGGGCGCTACGCAGAGGCGAGTTTACAGAGAACGGGGCCCTAGGCGCAAACATTTTGAGAAGCCTTCTGAACTTGTAGATTGAGAGTCCGAAGTTGAACTTGAAGCCGTTTGTGTGACTGTAATTATGATTAGTTATAGAAGCTTTTTTCAAGAACGTGAAGTTATTTGATTTAATGCATTATTTTAGTTTAAAAAAACTGATGTCGGGGTTGAATCAACAATCAACGCGAAATAGGCCTACGTGGCTATTTTTACTTCTGGAATAAATTGAGCTCTTGAATTGTCTCCATTATTGTGATAAATTCATTACAAATTGTATTGGATATCATAATTCAATAATTGGCAAAATATTTTCCATCGTTTAGGGCCTAAGGTCGAGTGTTTTCTGACATAAATTTGACATTGTCGAATGTGCAGTTTACTTGTTTGGAGTGTGCAGGGTGTAGTATGAATTTCTGAGAGCATTAACTCAAGTTGGCTGCTCACGATTTCATTCTAATACCTGAAATGTTACTTTTCGGTCCAAGTAGGCCTATAGTTTGAAAGTTTAAGGAAAGATGCGCAGTTCACATCTCTGAATATCTTAGACACTGCTACAATTCATAAAAATTTATTTCTATGTTGTTACCTTAGATCATAGCCTTCGTCCACAGTAATTAAATCTTAATCGAAAGCACAGAGATATGTTTGGTGAGTGCCAAAATGGAATCTTGCAAAGGTTTGAATGAAATAGTGGGTCATGACAAGTAATACCTGCACAATAGCCACCTCAGTTGTCCATTGCAAACTCGACTACTGCAATTCCCTTTTCTACAGCATCGACTCTTCTCAAATAAAACGCTTCCAAACGGTCTAAAATATTCTTCGTGCGCGCAGTCACCAAAACTTCCAAATACCGCCACCAGTGTGATTCTCCTTACAGATTTTATTTTAGTTACAGTTACAGTTATAGTTAATGGCTTTTCATTTTAGTTATAGTTACAGTAATAGTTAATATTATTTTTTAGTTACAGTTATAGTTATCGTTAACGAAATCATTTTTGCTTTCGTTAACGAAAACATTTTCGTTACCGTTATCGTTAATGAAAATCACACTGAATTATGAAGACGCGTTACACAATAATTTGCTTAGAGCTTTGACGAATGGGTGCATTCAGCTTCATGAATACACAACGCTCCATATTCACCGACATCCAAGGCGAACATAGGAATCATTTTGCTTTCGTTAACGGCTGTATTTTCACGTTCTCACGTTAGTTGATATTGCACTTTTTTTTATCGTATTAACGAAAATAGCAATGAATTTTCGTTAGTGTTATTTTCGTTATAGTTATAGTTATAGTTAATGATATTTTTTAGTTATAGTTATAGTTATCGTTAACGAAATCATTTTTGGTTCGTTAACGAACATTTTCGTTATCGTTAACGTTAACGAGAATCACACTGACCGCCACCACTTAACTCCAGTTCTGAGATCATTTCATAGGCTAAAAGTCCCTCAACGCATCCACAACAAAATTGTATCTCTTACATACAACGCCCTTCAAACCTTTTAACCTTCTTACATTCGCCAGCTATTCACTATCCAGCCATCCAGGTCTATTCGCTCATCATTGTATCTTTCTCTATCTCGACCTCTAGTCTCCTTCTCTCTGAAATTCTGCAGCCGCTCCTTAGTCTGCCCTGCATCGGCTCTTTCAAATATCTTCCAACAGATCTCCGCCAGTTTGCTCATCCTCCTGCTCGTCAGTTAATTTAACGTCTCTTCCGCTTGCATTGTCCTCCGCTGCTTTCCACTTACGACTGAAAATCGAACTCTTCAAGCTATCCTATCCTGATGCTATTCCTGCGCCACCACACAACCACCATCATCACCGATTACCACTGTAGCGTAGCACCATGCTGTTTCCTCGGTTTGACCTCCCGGATTCTGACCTGGCACCGGAACGGACAAGGCAACCCGGCTATTGCGGACTTGATTTGATACAGCGCCGGTGTATGACGTCGCTTTTATGTGGCGTTGATAAATTTTAAAGATTTACATAAATTGACATTACATTTCATTTATATATAAATTTAGAACTATAGTGAAGACTTGTTAAGATGACAGTTATGATTCCAATTATAGTCATGAACTTATTCTTAACCGGCAACCAGACTTATCAGACAGTAGTTCCTCTGCAGTAGTAATGATTTAATTTCAGTCCCATTGATAAATAAATAAATTAGCTATTATTGTCCTTGAAAGTTTTTTTTCCAAACAATAAGCCGTTATTCAGTCCTGGGCTACTCGGTCCTCTGATTGTTCCAAACCGAGGTGCCTAAACCGGTTTCCAATTTCAATGGCAACAGCTAAGTATCAATTGATGATATTTTGAGTAAGCTGAATAACGGAAGAACCTAATACCGTCACATGTGCAACATAGTGAATTTTGGGTAAATCGCTCATAAATATGTACTCGCTGTTCTGTAAATAACCATTTTTTTGCAAATGTCATGTAATTCTGCGCTACCCTCACTGCTAGGTTGCTGTGTGGAGTACTGGATAAACTAAACACATTGAAGATCTTATGGATGTCTAAACGATTAGAAATACATATAGGCTTCAGACTTGATCACTGCAGTTCGGTACTTGTAGGCCTGCCTCTTAGGCTAATTGGGCGCCTTGATAGGGTTCACCGCTCAGCGGCTCGCATCTTTGGCCACCTTCCTAAACATGCTCCTGTCTCTGCCTTTATGCGCGATGTCCTTCACTGGCTCCCTGTTTCTCAGCGCATCTCCTATCGGGTTGCTGCAGTTGTCTGGCGGTGCCTTCTTGGCTGTGCTCCATCCTACCTGTCTGACCTTTGTCGGCCTGTCTCTGAACTTGCAGCTCGTCGAACTCTCCGCTCTTCGGCAAGGGGGAGCTTTTGTTCCCCGTTGCTCGCACTGCTATTAGACAGTTTCAGACCTTTTCGGTTGTAGGGCCCTCCATCTGGAATGGATTCCCTCTAAACCTACGCTTCCTGCGAATGTTAAACTCGCCTGCTTTTTGTAAATCCCTCAAATCTCATTTTCTTAGCTGTGGCTGGACCGGGAGCGCCTCTGAGTAGGTATATTGAAGAGGCGCTATATCAAATTCTCAGAATGAATGAATGAATGACCAGGATTCACAACTTCTATTCTAGAGAGTGGGAACTAGTTAGCGATGTATAACTAGGTAATAATGTAACAGTGAAACAATATTACTTAAAAATATAATGCCGTAATACCTATTAGTTGAATTTACAACCTCTACTGTCAAACAAGTAACGTGCTTTATAGAATTTGCAACGTTATAAAAACAGCTCCCATGGGTGTCTGTTTCACAGAACTGCAGGTACCTATTCGTAATAATATGCAATTATCACTGCAGTTAACTGGTAACTTCAAACACCGATGTCTAATGCACAAGGCATCAACCGCTGGCCTACATGTAAGTATAAAAATCACGCAGTAATAAGGCACTAAGCAAGACACACAGAGACTTCGCTTACAAGTATATATATATATGTGTATATATATGCATATATATGTATATATATATGCATATATATATATATATATAGACTCCAATGATATTCGGTAAATATTCATCAAAAGGGTCATGGACTGCGTGACAACGCTTCCTATCAGCAGGCCTGTCATTCATAGGTGCAAGCAGTGGCTTTATATATTGATGACAAAGCAGCGTGTCGATCAACCATTGCGTATACGATGTTTATTAATGCGCGTTTTTGCGTGCAAAGCTGTATTTCCGTCTGACGGAATGAAAATGGTAGCATCTGCTTGTGATTTAGTATCTGCGAGCGCACACACACGCCTATGGGGTAATATTAGTCGCCGGAGTCAGTCTCTAAGGAATTACCGGCTGACTTGATGAGTTAGCGACTGACTTAGCGACTTAGTAGACTGGCCGCAGACGCTGAAACCAACGTATTTTCGCTGCTAAAGAGCCAACCCCATTTTCGATGAAAAGCGATTGCTTGGCGTCATGCAAAGTTACAGACACCTCTCGGGCAGGTAGTAAATAGAGAACTGGTGACCTGACAACGACTGATTGTTAGACCATTAGTCTGTTGCACTGCGACTCGTACCTTATAAGTAAGTGTTGCTTCTGCCTTCTTGCTTCTGCCTTCTGCCGATGTCTGCCTCAAAAATCGAAACTCGGAGACCGCGATCAAAAGAATAAGCAAAATATTAACTTGAACGATGTCGCTAGAAGTCGATAGCATAGCGACTGGTTTCGACTTGAGGACTTAGCGGCGGAGGCGAATGGCGGCGGTTTCGGGGACTAGGTATAGTCACATATCTTTTCCAGTCCCTCTCTTTTTAGTCGTGAGTCTGCTATGCTTAGGACCAGCAGTATGCTCCACCAAATTGTCCTACAAGTCATTTACTTTTCTTTTTTCTTCTCTTCAAAATTCTTCAATTTTTACGTATTTTTTTCATCAGAGCTTTCTAATTTACCTTAATGCATGACTTGGTCGGAATTTTTCCTGGCCTTCACGACTTACTGATGCTCCGCAGTACGCTGAGAAAATTGAGTTACTTACACAACTACTTTAATTTATATGTTAAAGCTAAACTGCATTATATGCGCCTAATATACATTATTGTTCATATATATGCCATATATAGATCAATATGTGTGACAAATATAATGTACATACTATGCCATACTCTATTTAAAATGCATACATGTAAAAACATGTTAATAGGCCTAAGAGCATGAGTAGCAAAGATATAGTAATCGTTTAGTGTTTGCTCAAGTCACACTCTGATTCAATGTCAGACTGTATCTTCGAAGAACAGTCGGAAGGATGTCTAAGACTTAAACGATTTACTTTCATCCGTTGGTCTGTTATTGGCGAGGTCTTCAGGTTACAAATGAACTTCCGGTTGGATATCAGAAGAAACGAGGTGGCTGATTACTTATTAAGCTTTTGTTCTTAATGACTTTTATATCTTACCACTGGGTTGGCGCAGACAGCGTTCTTATGAGGCGAAGGCGACGTAGTAAGTAACCAGATACATACATACATGCATACATACATACATATATACATACACCGTACATAAATGCATAGATACATACATAGGGCCTATACACAACGTACATACTGGTCTGCATTTGCAGCAGGAAAGTAGAAAGCATTCAACGTTTGTATATACCGACACGGCAGGCAATTGAACGAGCGCTTACCGTGAAATCCTAAGTGTGCTGGTTCGAGACTCCGTTCCCATAGTTCCTGTTGGAACCTTCAGCATGTAACTGTAATTCTAATCGCAAATTTTTATAGCGCCCTTCTCTGAGTCTTTAACGCACGCATGGACTTCCGAAGGGGGAAGCGAGCATTTCCTCCCCCCTGAATTTTGGAAATATTTAAAAACAAAAACTCTATGTTTTTCATTTATGCATTGTATACCTCGGACTTAGCTGGTTAGGGCCATAACCAAGTAATTCCCCAAATTCCATAATATCATCCCTACTGCAATCATTGCACTGGCTTCGGCTTTTCAGAGCTTAGAATGTTTACCAAGGCGCTCACAGTGTAATGAGTATCAGTCAGAAAACATATCTTTTTCTGTTCACCTACAGACTCATTCATTATGTATACTGTCCACAACAGCCTATCATCTTGTTGTATCCAGAGCCGGGAATTGGACTGGGACTGGGTTCCAGACACATTCCCTGTTACTGGATCAATGGCTTGCAATTAGCCGCCATTTTATGTTCGCTGTGTAGCTTCTGATGTCATCACGCCTGAACTAAAATCTCATTCTTTACGGATATATCATGTTTTAAAAAGCCAGCGTACTTGTGCAGAATTTATTTATTTATTTATTTTATTATTTATTTATATATATATAAATACCGTACATACGTACATACATGCATACATACATGCATACACACATGCATACATACACAAAGTTGTCTCCATATTAGCTTATATTAGAACAGGTCAGATCTGCTGAAAGGATTTACGCTGAAGTCGATGGCATGTGCGTGCGTGCTTACTGGAGAGCATTGCTGCTTTGCAACTGTCTATGTCGCCAGTACAAAAGCAACACAATTGCACTGATCCAAAGTCTTTACCAATTTTGGTCACACGGACTGTGACTTTGTAGTAGCAGCAGCAGCAGTCTGTCTGCATGGTGTTCGGTCATTTTATGGACTTGAAATTGTTACTGAGTTGTTGTTTCAACAGTTGGACTATGAATACAATTCAGAATTCGTGTATTATCAGAGTTAGGCCTGCGATTCAGAACTTATCGACTTGATGTCTAAATAAACATTACGAGTTTCAAAGGCTTTTTATATAACTTTTACATTTCTAATGCTTCTAGACTTGATAATATATATGTATCTACGAACGAGTCTCCACGGGTTTCAACATTGATAACACTTCGCTTTTAAAATTCTGCAAAATGAAAACACTACGCGTTGTATGTCTTTTCGTTATAATCAACCTCAACATGGCTCTATTTACCTCAGCTGAAATATCAGGAACAGGAAAGAGAGAATTAAGTTCAGTGCTGGCTAGACAAGGAGATATTAACATCGGTATGATCATGGCCTTTGCCCAGTACGATAAAAGCATTCGCCAGTGTGGATCGTTAATTTCTTCGAACGGATGTCAGTTGGTAGAAATGCCAATCTACGCCATAGATCAGATCAACAGCCGAACTGACATTCTGCCGAATATCACTCTTGGCATTGTCCTCGTCGATGGCTGCTTGAACGACATGCAAAGCTTAGAGGTTTCAACATATCTGATACAAAACGAAAACACCTGTTCGGACTCGACTGACCAGCCCCTCAACAAGACGTCCGTTTCACAGCAGAATACCTTTTCCGATGAGCTGAGGCACTATGACGTAGTGGCAATTGTGGGACCTTGGAACAGCCGCATAGCGTCAGCGGTTTCGAGTCTGATGGGTGTCTTCAAAATTCCGACAATGGGTATCTTCGCCACAAGCGACGAACTTAGTGATAAAAGTCGTTACGAATATTTCCTGCGGCTTGTTGCAGCGGATACGTACCAAGTTTATGCAATCTTGGGAATTGCTAAATACTTTGGCTGGACGTATTTGTCGTTGATATACGCCGAAGGATCTTACGGGGAGAATGGTTTCAAACAAATTGACCGTATCCTACACGAATCAAACGCTTACTATAACATTTGTATCGCCGTCGCACTCAAGATTTCCTCAACGGCCGACGACGATGAATTCAACACACACGCCGATGCACTGATCCGGAATGAAAATGCAAGAGTTGTTATCGCTTATGTAGACGATGTTTCTCAAGTCAAGTCTCTTCTTACAGCTGTCTACAGCAGGAAAGACGTCGGGACGTTTATTTGGATTGGAGGTGATTCAGCATTTGGATGGGAACGCGCTTCGATGGGGAATGTGATAGAGGGTGCTTTGTTTTTAGGTCATGCAGCCTTTGCAATGCCCGAATACTTTGACCATCTGAGTAGGGTCACGCCCACGATGCGCCAAGGTAATACGTGGATGTTGAAATTGTGGGAAAATAGCTACCAGTGCACTTTCAGCACAAACACGTCACACGGAATCCCGTGCAGCATGAACATGACCCTCAATTCGACAATGTGTCCTGCAAGTGGCTCGGCAATCAACCGCATTCACGACGCTTTCTTAGTCTATGCCTATGCCCTTCATGATCACATCGCCAACGACTGTCCAGATGCTTTTAGAGATAAGACACTACTGAGGAACTGCATTCGTGGAGACGCGCTGCTACAGAGAATTAAGACAACGACCTTTTACGGAGTCTTGGGTCAAATAGCATTTAACGAAAACGGCGATTTTATGGAAAATCTTCTAGTGAAACAGTACTTTTTGGCAGAGGATAACTTATGCCGCTCAAAAGTCGTCGGATTCTGGGATTCCACCGAAATGCGTCTCTCTATTAACGAATCAAACGTCAACTGGACAACTTTTAATAAGGAGGCACCTTTTGAAGATAAAAGCAAACCTCCCGTCTCAGTTTGCAGCCAGCCATGTCTTGATAAGCAGTATATCCTAAGGCAGTCTCTGTCATGTTGTTGGACTTGCGGAGACTGTCGCGATAACGAAATCATCTTTCCGAACAGAACAGGTTGTCAATCATGTCCGATGTTTACCTGGCCCGATAAAGAAACCATCACAGCATGTGTCCCGATTGATCCAATTTATCTTCATTCATCACATATCATATCAATATCTTTACTCTGTCTCACAATATTCGTGGGTCTTTTCGCCATAATCTGCGCCTGTGTCTTTCTGGCGAAGAGAAAAAACAAACTCGTGAAGGCACTCAGCATTCAACTAAGCATGATGATCCTCGTGGGTATCCTGGTTGTGTGTGCAACGCTTGTCGTTTTCATCGTTCCTCCGAACACGGCCAAGTGGATCTGTGTCGCCAGAAGCGCAGGCTTTCATTTCGGAATCACTATGATATACGCCCCGCTTTTGGTGAAGAATGTTCGCATCTACAGAATATTTGATTTTGGAAGAAAGAGCATTCGAGCACCGAGATGGGTCTCAGCTGAATCTCAGATTGTGTTCGTTTGCCTCCTCTTTCTGATACAGGTCGGTGGTCTGAGTAGTCTCTGGAAGCGGCGCTATATAAATTTTCAGAATGAATGAATGACTGAATGAATTAAGCAGCAGTTCCTTAATATGAATTTTATGGCGTCACACAATGATACTTATTGTCATAAACATCATCGTTTGTCCTAAGGACTTGGCATAGCGTAACAAAAACTGTGGCAGAACATTTGTGTTAGACCTCTTAAGAACTTTTCAGAACGTTTTCACTCATTAGAAGGAAATACCACACGGTAGAATATTAAACATATATATTGCCAATTAATGTAATGCATTATGTGTTTGTATACAATACATCGCACTTTGAGTTGTATACTTTTTGTAGTGTTAGTGTAGTCATACATTGCTGTACCTTATGAGGAGCTTCCAAAAAAGACATATGTTAAAGACATCAAAATGAACAATAAACACGTCTTGTTATAGACGAGGGGGAGGAGGAGAGAGAGAAAGATGATACTTGCTGTATTGTAGTCATACATTGTTGTTCCATCTGAGCAGCTTACAACAAAGACTTCTATTAAAGACTTCTATTAAAGACATAAAAATGAACAATAAACAGCCAATGTCTTGTACGAACTTGGTCTTTGACAGGACGCAGAATAGCAGAAGGTGCTCAAACTGTAATTTTTTATTTTATTTTTATTCCGGATATTTCTATAGCACCTCTCGAAGTCAGCTACTACTCAGAGGCGCTCCCGACTACAGCATTTGATACTGTGCCGGAATTTTCACGCCGAAGCGCCACGAGCAATTGCGAGTGAAGGACTTGCCCAAGGTCCGTACGCAGCGGCTAGAGTGGGATTCGAACCTACAACCCTCCGGTCACAAGGCGCCGAACTTACCACTGAACCACCACGCCCATAAATGCAAGGAGAATAAATCTGTGGCTGATTAATATTTAGTTTAACGGTTTCAAAAAGTTAGCCTCTCATTGCATTTTCTATCTGAATTACCGTTTTGTTTTTCTCAACATGTAGATCATCTTGGTAACTGCATCGGAATGCGTTGCAACATCAGAAGCAAGCTTGAAGATGCCAAGCATTTTCCAAAAGTACGTGGAGCTCTACTGTTTCAAGTCGACCACTTGGTTCTTGGTTCCTCTGTCCTATAACATACTCATCATGATCCTATGCGCCTGGATTGGATTTATTACTCGAAAACTACCAAACAACTTCAACGAATCCTGGTTCATATTCATTTCAGTTGCAACAACTTTGTTCTCCTGGGTCGTTTTCATACCGGCCTATTTTACCATCTCCTATGTGTACCTACAATCGGCTATTTTGGGTTTTTCTCTGATTCTAATGAGTCTCGTCACGCTCGTTTGCCAGTACCTACCAGCGCTTTACGCCATTGCTTTTGTGCCTGTCGAGAAAGTCATCACTTTTTCTATAGTAGCGCCAAGCGCCGTCAACACTATCACCCCAGTCGGTTGATTTTGGACTCTGGGTTTGGGCACAAGCCGCTGATCCGCAGTAGGCTGCATGTTGTGCTTAAATTAAGACGATCAGGTTGAGACGCCACAATTTCTCTAACACTATGAACTGGTTTTATCTCTACAGTATAGAAATTACATTGGTAGTTTCCTTGTGATGGAATAATTGTACTTTTCCTTGTCGACAGTCATTTTACTTTTATATTAATACTAGATTATTGCCCGTCCTAAGCCGGGAAGATCCTGGTTCTCAATAAGGACAAAACAATGGATAAGGTTAAAAATTTGCGAATGGTCGGGAAAATCTGTGACTCACCGTTCTTTCGCTTCAGCGTGTTGCACCTAAGTGTAAGACCATTTTAAGCCGTTAGTTTAAAAGAGGAGCCACATACGGTATACATTTAATATATTTACTTTGATTTTTACTTTGAATCAACCGTCCGCTTCATTGTGGCGATTTTGTAAACACTGACGTCATTGCTCTTGGTCTCGGTCGTGGTCTTGAGTTTTAAAGTCTTGGTCTTGAGGTTCAAAGTCTTGGCCATGATCTTGAGGTTCAAAGTCTTAGTCTCGGTCTTGGTCTTGAGGTTCAAAGTCTTGGTCTTGAGGTTCAAAGTCTTGGTCTTGGTCTTGACCTTGAGGTTTAAGGTCTTGACAATAAGACTGACCTTCATTTTGGCTCGTTTGCCAGTACCTACCAGTGCTCTACGCCATTGCCTTTGTGCCTGCAGAGAAAGTTATCACTATTTCTAAAGTAGCGCCAATCGCCATTAACACTATCACCCCAGTCGGTTTATTGCGGTAGAGTTGAGCACAGCCCGCTTATCCGCAGTAGGCTACTCGTTGTGCTTAAATCAGGACGATCAGATTGAAACGCCTCAATTTTTTGACACTATGCATTGGTTTAATCTGTTTAGTATAGAAATTACATTTGGTAGATTTTTTGTAGTGCAATTGTTGTAATTTTCTTCGTCGACAGTCATTTTAATTAATATGAATCATTTATCTTACCATTTGAAATGCGATGATTCGTTTGTTGTTTTATCCTCCACATAAGTTGCAATGAAAAGACGACTCTGAGTCAAAAACAGTTGACCTACAGCGATATTTTCTGCAGCTGTATACCGAAGAAAACAAGAAGTTCTTGAGAAAAATAGGCATTTTGCAATACAGATCAATCTGGATATGTTTATGGTAGGCCTATTATTCCTTAGTTAAGAATGCTTGCCTATGCTAGCATAGCGGATTTTGTGAGTCAGAAAACATGCATATACAAGTTAATCTGGAATGCTTAATTATAACCCATCTTTTCTGGATTTTTCTTATCGCCATATTTCACTAAAACAGGACTTGCGAGACTGCGTTTGTTTCCTAGCGAATCAATCGAAGCATAGCAGACTCTGTTCCTGTTGACAGTTGTCGTGCTGGAAAATAGTATGCAGCCTGGTGACTTGAACTGAGACATTATCTTGTTCATATTCACAACTTCAAGACAGATAACGTGTTACGAGTTTTAAATTGTTATGTGACTATTTCCCCTCCTTTCTGTGAGTTATCACGAGGCAGAATAGAACTTCAGATAAACCGAGCTTCTTCCCTGGAATGAACCTTCATTTCGGCGGTATTGCACGAATTTATTCCAGAGGGTTATTAGATACGATGCAACAAAGCTGTTTTTGACAGTGCATCCTTCCAAAGTTCAGAAGTGCACACGACTACCATGCAACAGAACATAAAGTGGCGCTGAGCAGTTGTGCGTGAAGGACTTGCTACAGGTCATTACTCAGTTGATCCTTACACAGTGATCGCCTGAGTTGAGGCTCGAACCCATACTCTCCATGTTACAGGCCGAGCGCACTAATCATTCGGCCACCGTGCCCCATTATGTGAGCTAATATCACAACCCATCCGGCACGGCGCACTGCCTGCTCAACAAACAGTAGGTTACGAACGAAACACCGTAATCATGGACGATGTTGTCACTCAGAATTATCCGCGGATTTTCGATGTTAACAACGTTGTTAGTTTAGGTATCTTTCAGATACAGTTATGGGGAGCGCGATATTCTAGTGGTAAGCGCGCTGAACTGTCATTCGAGAGGCTAGAGCAAGCATGGGCAACTTCTTTTAAAGCCCTAGGTTTTAGGTTTGGCGGTTTCCCTCGTAGAATGAAGTGACCAACGACTGTAGGCGGTTCAAGTAAGCATCTGTCGGCCAATGGGCGTTGATTTCATTTTGGTTTACACATCTTACAAGCATAGGCTGCTGAATTTAATTATATGCATAGCCTAGGCAACATCGTCCGCTTTGTGGAATGGAGGCGAGGCGCAGGGACGGTCGGTCGATCGGTGGTAGCCCCCACCCTAGGCCCTTCACCCTCCCTCTGGCCTACCCCGATCAATTGACCACTTGTATATATAACCGAGCTTTGGGTCGTAAACCTGTATATAAATGCCAGCTGTTGATGCTGTCACCGTTGCCTTATTATACCCGGAACACTAAAGACAATAAGCTGTATTTCATATTCTAAGAATTTGCACCAGTATCAGATGCTAATATACAGCCTAAGGAAGAGAGACTAGGTCACATGCCAAATTATGCTAATGAACTTAGGAAATGAACTTAGGAAATGTCCTTTCACAATTGAGTCTTGGTTTGCAGTACTCATTCTAGTTTGAATTTCGCTGCAGCAGAGTTGAGCTTCGTAATTTCTTCACTTCATAGCCATTTTAAATCGCATAGTCGATACAGCTTATATCTCGTGTCTGTATATTATATTATTATCTTATTTCAGTAGTGGACCTTATAGTAGTATAACATTGTATTTCGTTAGTGGACATATATTAGTATCATTATATCGAACTATTTCCAAAGATGGATGGAGACTACGCTGTACCAACGACACCGACTTCAGGTGTTGCAGTTGGCAACATGCGAACATTTAAAAAACGGTTGTCTGATGGATCTACCAAGAGTTATAGCTACCCTTACGTTTCTGTAAGGAAACATTTTGAATTAACTTTTACAACCGACAGTGATAAACTTAAATTTGAGCAAAAATGTGAGGACATTCGCTTGGCGTTGGGAGTAAAAAGTTTGAGAGAAGTTCTGGTGAAAGTCATAATGGATGTTGACACCAATAAGCTCTCTTCTGCAACTCAACATCCGCAGCAGACACTCACGATGTCTTCAGTCACGGAAGAAGTAAGTGAATCAACTTCACTGACTGATCCAGCATCTGTCACAGCAGCAATATCAGCAGCTCCAGCAACAGCTTTGGAGACTGCACATGAGAATTTTGTTGGGCAGTGCTCCAGCATTGCCCAGTTGATCGACACAATCTCACAACATTCATCCACATGTGTGACGCCGTATTCAGTGAAGTCATGGACACACAGTGGTCATGTGCTGTCGGTGGATATGGAGTGTGCGAAAAAACACTCCTTTCAGTGGAGTTCCTCATCCACAATAGACAGCGAGCGGAAGGAATTTGAAGTCAACCACCGAGTGATGTTGAGCTACCTGGCCTCTGGTATGACACCCATACAGTACGAGCGCTTTAGCGACTTCAGTCGGTTTGGACTATTGTCAGACCTTTTCCGCAGGAGGAATATGGTTACATTTAGTGCCATTTCTGAGAACCTGCGAAAGCAATCTATATTTGGCGCTAGAGCGCAGGAGTCTTCACTGTCGCCTGATGGAGCTATCTCTATAATGACTGACGCACGACATCATTGTAGACGAAATAGTTATCACACCGACCATGTTGCTATCGGGTTGAAAACTCACAAAGTCGTTGATATTCAACACATTAACGGGAATGATGATAACTGTTCACAGCGTCACGAGGCAGTGGGATTCGACAGGATGTACGAGAGCCTGGATCTCAGCAACATTAAAGTTGCCCATCATGTGCATGATCGAAACATGACAATCAACAAGCGCCTACGTGAGAGGAAGCAAGCCAGGAATTCCAATGACCGCTGGCACTGCACCCGTCCTATAACAGCCGGGGTGAAAAAAATTGGGCAAGGAGCACAAAAAAACATTGGAAAAACATGGCATCCCGAGCTTTCTGACAAGGGTGCTGCCATTCGAAACCACGTCTATTGGTGTATGGACAATTGCAATGGAGATGCCCAAACCCTGCGTAAGCTCATAGAATCATGCATCCCTCATTTTCAGAACAACCACAGCAAGTGCCATGAAACTTCCCACTGCAAAGAGCCGGGGCATATGATTGAAGTTCGAATTGTTTCAAATGAGGCTGCAATTACAATGCTCCAGGACTTTCTTCGGTCGTTGGTAGTGTACAAGCACGCTGAAGATTATGTCAAAGGCCACGACACATTTTATGTGGAAAGTTTTAATAACGTTTGTCTGATCTATCTGGATAAACGGATACACTACGGGAATTTAATGTACGAGCTGCGGAGCAATCTGGCTGTCTTGGACTGGAACGAACACGTCGACAGACCATACACGTCTATATGCACGACTGTTCGTTCGAAAAACCCACGTCGCCAAATCGGGAAAAAAGTGTATCGGCGCAAGACCTACGTATTTGTTGAGAACATTTGGAATTTGTACATTGCCGTGTGGTCAGCATCTAAAGCAATATCGGAGTCTGTGACAGAAACTTCTGCAGATAAGGAGACCTGCCAGAGTGAAATCTCTTCGGACGAATCCGATGACGACCAATTAGGAGACAGTGAGAGCTTTTCAAATGAAAGCAATGCACCCTACACAGTAGAATAACCGTAAGAGCTGTGACAATATTGTATGATACACTAAAATCAAACATATCAGTGCTACATAACCATCAACCGTCATTACACATAACCACCTTAGCATTCTGCTGTCTACTCTGCTTGACCTCCCCGGATTTTGGCCTGGCATAGGACAGAGAGATGTGTGGCAGAGCTGATGTGTGGCAGAGCTGACTGCTATCACACGCGTCCACAGGTGGCGGATAGTGGAACGACCTCTAGAAATAGAGGTCAGCTGCGAAATAAGCAGGGTTATATCTGACGAATAAGCAGTCGCGGACCAACAGCGGCAAGGCTAGTAGGGCACACTGTAGAAAAAGAGTGGCATTTTGCTTGACAACTAAAAGCTGCAAATATCCAATAACAGCCTTGTGACATGGGAGCACATGACTCAATTTAAATAAGCCTGATGACCCTCTGCCTAGCGGGCATGTGTTCATCACCAAGACTAGGTCCACAGCGGAAAACTGTGGTTGATGCCACGAAGGGCATCCGATCTGTAACAAGATGCTCCAATCTGTATAAAAATGAATCTGTGGCTTACCCCCCCTCAACGAGGTCCTAATCCAAGCAAGAAAAAAAGAAGATTGAACGGACAAGGGACTGTGGCCATTGCAAAATTGATTTGACATAGCACTTATGAAAAACCTAGTCTCCGTAACGTGGTTTTCGTGTGGCGCCGAGCAATTGAGGGCAATTCAGGTTTAAATCCACCTCTGAGTAGGAATCTTGAAGAGGCGCTATATAAATTTAAAATGGGGGAATGTTATGTTACATTGAATCATAGCTATGACAGGTGTACATAAGCAGCTCACAATCGATAAAATTCTGCTTTATGTCAGAAAGTAAGTGTACAATAAAAATCTCTCTGTCTAAACAAAGTCCGGCGAATTATCCAAAGTATCAATGTTACTCCCACTTGTGGCCCATGTAAGGCGTGCCTGTTGGATTCGGATACAACGATCTCACTTTTCGCACTACGCAATCTGGCATTATTTCCCGCATGTGAAGTACACCGTTCGATTCCGTTAGTTTCTTGGCCAGATATAATGGGCTCGTCCACCCACCCAAGTTGCAAATGATCTTCCAATATTTTCCATAAATTACTCTTCGTATTGGACTGTTAGCTGCATGCGCTGCTTGTCCTCCGCCAAGCCAACCTGGAGATGCAGAACCCACGCACGGAGAGAGAAAACAAAGAGGACAGGCGCCTTCCGATTGATGATTTTCACCCTGCAGCTGCAAATGATCAGCTGACACTTGAATGTCATGACTGTTTTGAGCCTCAATTTCTGACTCTGTACTATTTCCATAGGACGCGACCAAGACCTCCTTCGAAGCGGCATCCATACAAGATTTTCTTCTCTTTGGTGGTTCCAACTCTGCAATTGGAACAAAGGCAGTTTCGATTGGTTGGAGATATATTTATAATGTCATCAACATACAATTAGCTCTTTCGACTTGACTTGAACGACAGCTTAGCTGGGTTATGCATATGTTTATTGTCTTATTACATATCGTAATAATAATAATCATGGTAATTTTAATAATTACATTTTTAATTGGCCATTTATTATCATTACTGCTGTTACTGCTGTTCACATCAGTTGTCATTATACTAACATTGCTGATGTTATTATTACTATGTATTTCTATAGCATGGTTTGAGCTAAATATTTGCAAGGATAATAAATGCAATTTAATTTAATATTTATAAATCTTAGTTCAATCTTATTTGCGCACGTATAGCGCTACCTGAAGAACAATAGGGCCTACTTGTACAGGGTTCACCACACAAAACAATTTATACAATTTCAGTATATATATATATATATATATATATATATATATATATATATATATATATATATATACGCATCGTCTTCATAATTACCAATTTTTTCAAAATTCCAGTTGTTGTGAGCAAAAAATGCCCGTATGGCTTCCTCTTGATCGCCATCTACCACAATAGTAAGTTCGTATTTGTTCATGGCAATCTAATCGCATATAGAAACTACAGACTTGTTTCTCAACCCTGTAAGTATCTTCATAGCAATGAACTCCATAGTAATATGAGTGTATGGGGGGGTAAATTTGGATAATTGGAACAACTTGTATACATTCTAGAAGTACAGGTATGACCTCTAGCCAGCTTACCTGGCTTTCGTATACACAAATTAGTCGAACCACAGCTCGGTTATATATATACAAGTGGTCAATTGATCGAGGTAGGGCCTGTACGGGGTATGCCCTGTCGGGTCTAGTCTGCCCTAGCGATGCATCTCCATCCATCCGTCCGACCGCTAGAGGGCCAGAGGGAGGGTGAAGGGCCTAGGGTGGGGGCTACCACCGATCGACCGACCGTCCCTGCGCCTCGCCTCCATTCCACAAAGCGGACGATGTTGCCTAGGCTATGCATATAATTAAATTCAGCAGCCTATGCTTGTAAGATGTGTAAACCAAAATGAAATCAACGCCCATTGGCCGACAGATGCTTACTTGAACCGCCTACAGTCGTTGGTCACTTCATTCTACGAGGGAAACCGCCAAACCTAAAACCTAGGGCTTTAACAGAGGGCCGACCTAAGATTTTAAGGGCTGCTCAGAGGCCGCATGACAATCGTGGGCTAATTTTGCAGATTCATTTGCCCAAGAAAATAAGACAATATTAATTTATTAAAACTAACCCTTGCGATATAACCGTTACGGTTAAATTTATGTTAAACTAAATGAAGATAATTTTTATGATGAAAACATAATTATCCTAATTACCTACAGTCCTAATATTAGTCCCAGGTCCTACTCTAAAATAAAATATTAAATATGTTAAAAGTTTCTTCAGTTTAAAAAATACATAAAACTGTTAGTGTACCATGCATCCATTCGCTTGGTGTGCTTTACTTAATGATTAATGTGAAATCTGACACTTCTTCTCACGACATAATTTATCCAGTATGGTTGCTTTAATGTTCGAAGTGGCAATTCATATTTCATTGGAAAGATTGTCATTCGTTAGTCTGCATCTGCTTCCGCATTTTGTTAGTTTCATCTTTGAGAAGAACTGTTCACAAATATAGGTGCTTGGAAACAGTGCAACCATTTTCAGGGCATGAAATCCAAGTGAAAATGGCTTCCAAAGTTTCGAACCTACCCACTCTGTGGTATTGTTTAATGCAGAAAGTAATTACATTGATGAATGAATAATGAACTAGTTGACTAGACTAGAGGCCGAATTCTTAATAAATAAGAAACAGATGTTTTAATGTCGTACAGAGATCCATACATTCATGTAGGGCCGGATAAAAGTGCCAGATACAATGCTAATATTAAAGACATGTCAAGGGCCGGTTGAAAAGTCCCCGGGGGCCGGATCCGGCCCGCGGGCCGTATGTTGCCCATCCCTGGGCTAGAGTTTCAAATTTACACCAGAGCAGAAATGTTATCGAGATTTCGGTTCCAACGAAAAGCTCTGGCAGGACTAACAGATAGTAATATAGCCCGGACCCAAGGAGGAAGCTGATTCCACAGTGAAGGACCAATACCAACAAAGGAACGAGACTGGGCCATCGCCATTCTCACTCGGGAAACAAATAAGTGAAATCGATCAGAGGAACGAAGAGGGCCAAGGGAGCTATAGCTGAGGCGGGAAAACATAATGAGTCACAGAGGTATTCAGGAGCAAGTCACAGGTAAGATCGGCGAATACGGATAAGTACCTTTAGTTGGATGCGGGCAATAAGAGGTAGCCAGTGAAGATGTTCAAACACGAATGTCGAAATACGGGAGAAACGTGGGAGACGGACGATTAGTCTGGCAGCTGCGTTGAGAGCAGATTGTAGAGGGGAGAGACGGACTTTGGGGAGGCTAACAAAGAGGGATTTACAGTAATCAGTGCGAGAGCAGATGAAGGCATGGACAATGGAGGTAAAGACAGGAGAGGAGACAGATCTTCGGATGGCTTTGAGACGTCGGAGATGGTAGTAGCACAAGCGGGTGAGATTAGAGATATGGTCAGAAAAGGAAAGAGAACTATCAAGAATTACACCCAGCCTGACCCAGGTTAGGGGCCATCCATATATTACGTACACAAAAATCCGGGAAAATTGGACCCCCTCTCCACCCCCCCTGTTCGCAAGAGTACTTTCTTCCACCACCCCCCCTGAGTACGTACGTTTGACGCACCCCCCCCCCCCCGATGACCAGCTGCAGAAAGTGTCTCCAGGCAGCCTGTCTGCACGTTAGGCCAGATTATTGAAGGGCCAATATAGACAAATTATAGGTGTCGTTCACAGCACAGAATAACTGCACAATGTGCACATGGCTTTTATATAATGTAATAAAATGCCATGGGACGACTATAGGATAATACAGAGTTATAAATATGCTAATGTGGACGTCATAATTAGAAATTTATTTTGGGTACGTACACATTTTGTTACCCCCCTACCCCCCCGTTCGCACCCGTACGCAAAATCGCCAAAATCCGACCCCCCTCCCCCCCTAAGTGCGTACGTAATATGTGGATTGCCCCTTACGGACAGAATGATGTAGAGAAGGTATAAGAAAGAAATCCTTGAGATAAGAGAGGGTAGTCGTTCTTGGGCCGTTGTTGACGAGTGCCAAACCAAATTAGTTGCGTCTTTGGTGGGTTTAGAGAAAGCCGGTTTGAGGACAGCCATGCTTGAAGGTTATGAGAGAGAACATCAATGCAAGCAATAAGGGAGAGCCGAGTAGACGGGGCCCCTTCCACGCAGGCCTGGGCGTCATCAGCATAGAGGTAGCCATTGGTTAAATGTGTTGCAAAGATACAGGAAATATCAGCTGTATAAAGCAAGTAAAGAGATGGGCCCAGTACTGATCTTTGAGGGACACCATACTTGACAGTAACCAAGTGTGTTCTGGAGTCACCCAATATTATCATTTTGTGTGCGATCTGTTAGATAGGATCGGAACCAAAGAAGAGACGAGCCCCTGAGACCACAAGAGGCTCAAGACGATGCAGGAGAATTTCATGGTCAAGCATGTAAAAGGCAGCAGAGACGTCAAATAGAGCAAGCAACGAGAACTGGGATAGGTCATCGCAGTGTAGATATCTGAGAGGAGAGATAAAAGGACAGTTTATGTAGAGTGACTTTGTCTGAGGCCAGATTGACAGGAGGGAAGAAGCCCAGATTGTTCAAGATACGGGAGAAATTGCAATGCAATACATACAATACACATAGGCCTACATGCTTGTATAATACTCATTAACAAAAGTTTTTTAAATATAGTATGTGATAATACCGAACTATTCTACTCACGTGATTGAATATAAGACTAGCATACATGAGATTATCACTTCTGTGATCTTACGTAGATAGAGCAATATAATACATACTCATCACAACGTGGTATAAGTACAATATTGTAACTATATCCTTTGCCACAAACACTTAGGACCCTGTTATTATATTTATTTATTTAAGTCAAACAGCAAGAACTCAAAACGAGCGCTTGCCGTGATGCTAGTTCATCAAATCATCCCCATAGATAAACACAGATGGGTGGAATGGATACTGATGTCGTTATAGAACAAGATAACATCAATTGATGGGGTGAACTAAATTCGCATATAATGTCTGAATGAAGACAATGAAGGTCTAGTAGAGTTTTGCATGACAGAGTTTAAGAGTAGGCCTTATTGAGCAACCAGAGTAGATTTAACAGTGTATTTGAATGATGAAGTAGAAGGGGCAGAGCGTATTGTACTGTAAATTGAATTCCATATCTTAGGTCCCATGATTCGAACCCAGGATGAGCGCACACGGTTGAATACTGTTTGGCACTCAGCACAAAGGACAAATTGGCCATATTGGCCGAAACCCTGTCAACACAAACCTTGGACTGTGACCGTAACAACGATTACGCTTTGTGATTGAAACGGTGGAGGGGGCTGTAGCTTAGTAAAAATGCTGCTACGTAGTTGCCATCAGAGGGAACCTGGCGTTTAACGTGGTCAGCAAATATTTAGATATTGTTGGAGAGATAATACTGTTTGGCACTCAGCACAAAGGACAAATTGGCCATATTGGCCGAAACCCTGTCAACACAAACCTTGGACTGTGACCGTAACAACGATTACGCTTTGTGATTGAAACGGTGGAGGGGGCTGTAGCTTAGTAAAAATGCTGCTACGTAGTTGCCATCAGAGGGAACCTGGCGTTTAACGTGGTCAGCAAATATTTAGATATTGTTGGAACCGTGTTAAAGGTTTTGAAAGAGATCACTGTACATCTAGTGACCTGCATTTAATAAGATCTTGTGAATGCGAGGGCTGTTGACGTCGATTTTACTTTATTATTGAACTAGCCTAATAACTCTATAGTAGGTTCAAAGACAGTTTGAGAGTAAATACAACACGTTATACGGACGGACAAAGTTGTCAAAAGTCCTCTGAACAACGGGTGATTTATGCAGAAGGTAAGCAAGGTTTGTCTTTGGCCGGCGTTCATTCTCAGGTTCTGGTCCTTGACCTGTAACGCTTTAACTTCTCGTGTTTGTCACATCCTTGCTGCAAACACATCTTTCAGTCGGTTTATAGTTCTCAGTGTTTCCTGTTGTCCAGTGTCATGAAGCACTTCAAAACATTGTATGGTGGGCATATCAAAATTAGGTTGTATTGTATTACACTGTATCGCAATTGTTTATGTCAACCCATCAGTGATGGGCAATAGTTAACTAAAAAGTTGCTAACTTTTAGTTTAACTAATTTCTTTAGTTAAGCATAAAGTTTAACTAAAAATAAATAGTTTAGTTAAAACAATAGTTTAACTAAAAAATTTTAGTTGCTAACTAAAAAGTTTAACTAAAAAAAATCAGCATGCGCAACTATTTTCAGCAATGAACATTGAACAACTCAACGCAAAACTTATTGATTAACACTGCATGGTTATAGCATAAACAGCCTGTGTTTTAAAATTCATACACAACTTACAGTACGCCTGTAACTGTATGCTAGACCAGTACACATTGCGTGTTTGAAGGTGAAATTGTCATTGATGCTCTGCATTATTACAGTTCACTTAACCTTATTATTGTAAAAATGTTTGTTGGAAAATGTTGGAAAAAAGTTGGAAAAGGTTTAACTACTTTTTTAGTTTAGGTAACTAATTTCCAAAATCAGTTGCAAACTTTAGTTAAACTATTTTATTTTAGTTGGAAAATAGTTTTAGTTTAACTAAGTAAAAATAGTTTAGTGCCCATCACTGCAACCCATATGACTGACAAGTTAGATCAGTCGAAAGTGAGCAATCGGAGCATTGCAGAACAGGTCTACCAGGACTTGAACACAATTGAACAGGTCGACCAAGACATGGACAGGTCGACAAGGATCAATCAATCAACTGAACATTTATAAAGCGCCCCTTCAAGGATACTATTCAGAGGTGCTTCCAGCCCAACCTCGGCGAAAGAGACGAGTCTTTAGAGCAGAGAAGAAAACGAGGAAGAGACCGCAGCTAAGGAGGAAGCCCATTCCAAATTGTGAGTCCAACCACGGAGAAAGCGCGCTGCTGCGTAGGATATGGATTCATTTGATCAAACATTTATATAGCACCTCTTCAAGAGGAGCTACTCAGCGTTGTTCCAGACTCTAGCACACGGCCAAACAACAGTTTTTTTAGCTGGCATAGAACGTGTCAGAAGAGTTCTGGGGAGAGTGTTCTAGAGCCCACATATGAAAATAATAGATATATTTATTATTTTTCCCCGAGGTACATAAAATCCCTCAGGAGTCAGATACTAAGTACGTGAAAATTAATCTCTGGAGTGACCATCATATTATTATTATTTTTTTTAATCGCCCGAGGTATAAAGAATCCCTCAGGCTCTTAGATACTATCATCGTGCAGGAGTTAGTGGTCCTCGTCCCAAGGCAGTTCCGCACATGTGCCCCTGAAGGCTACGGCATTATATCGCTGTGTGCTATAGACAAACGTTGAAAAAGATGCTTGGTCTCAGTAGGGTCGCCGGAGACAGCGGTCATGCGGCGCCCCAGCTCCATCAAAAACTCCCGGCCAGAGCGGTTGACGGGGCCAAGCGATTCGAGGGCCACCGGGACGAAATCGTGGGTGGCGGGGAGCGATGCGTATTTGGTGCGTTTCCTGTCCGCCGCATGTTCGGCCGCCCCACCCTGCGTTACAGACGTCAGGTGGATGTAGGAAGCAGCGCATGTGTGGATGGTTGTCGCATCCCACGCAACGTACCTGCCTCTGGCCCAAGGCACTAGAGTTGCACCATCCGGTCTCTTGCCATCACTGCGGGACAGACCCTGAGATTCCTTCGCGCTAGGGATATCCGCCTTCATGAGGGCTCTCCAGATGATATCATTCACGGCTGAGTGACGCGCCGCTCTCCCCAACCCGCATGAGGTCACTAGAATGGTCGAGAGCCAATGTCCGGCGTGCGGCGAAGTCACTGCGCCCAGCCTTGCCCGGTTAAGTGGGTCATTGTTGGAGGACCAAACTGCAGCCTTGTCGAGGTCCATCAAAGGTCTGTCCCAGGCCCTCTGACTTGTCAAAATAGGTTCCTCTCCGCCCGGGAACGTTGATTTGCGGGCCTCCGTGATTTCGTTCTTGAAAGAGTCGCTCCAATCCTACACATCCAGAACGGCGCTAACGAGAGACTTGGTCGATGCAGCTGACGATAAGTAAGCTGAAGATGCCAGCATCGAAACCCGTCTGATCCCGAGTCCACCGTCCCTGATCGGAAGACTTGCCTGTTTCCACTGCATGTCGCTGAGCTCGATGTTAAGGATCTTCTCTAGTCCGTTCCGCATCTGGTATTATTATTATTATTATTATTATTATTATTATTATTATTATTATTATTATTATTATTATTATTATTATTATTATTATTATTATTATTATTATTATTTGCCCCGAGATACTTCAAACCCTCAGGAATTAAAAAAATTATCAAGAGAACACAAAAACCATTCCGCTAGAAACTCAACAAGATCCGGCGGGGCAAATATGCCTTGGAAGGTAATAGCTTTAGAGCGTTGGAGACTACGAGTTCTTACTACTACTACTACTACTACTACTACTACTACTACTACTACTACTACTACTACTACTACTACTACTACTACTACTACTACTACTACTACTACTACTACTACTACTACTACTACTACTACTACTACTATTACTACTACTTATACTACTACTACTACTACTACTACTACTACTACTACTACTACTACTACTACTACTACTACTACTAATAATAATAATAATAATAATAATAAAAATAACAATACTACTACTACTACTACAACTAGACTATTTGCTCGTCATATATGACGGGCTGAAAAAGAATTTGCTAATTGGAATGCTTGATTATAAGTCACATTGCGAGTCAGACAGACAAACAGCTATTAGTAAGTCTGCACCTCCCTTCCTCCCTCCCTGGATGGAACAATAGGGTGTTTGCCCTGTATTGCACGTGACCAATCGATGTTAAGGCTAATCAGTCTTCGCCTCCTCCCAATCCCCTTCCTGCGAGACAATCAGTCACATTCTATACATCCCATTGCGTTTATCGTAGAACACACAGATCTGGGAAACTATATCAGAAATTATTATTATTATCATGCCTATTATTAATCAGCTATGTAGACCCACATCACGCTTATTACTCAATTCGCCTAAAAAGTTTCCTTAAGAGAAATCTTTCAACTTTAGCGACAACTATCGTGTGTAAATTGTGTACAATATGTCACGAATAATGTCACCAATTGCGCTACTATACAATACACGTGATATTTTGTATACAACGTTTTCGTTTTGTTGTATCGGTGACATATTTAACAAACCCGTGTATGGAGGTGGCAGATTAGACGGATTAACACCTTCAACAGCGCATTATATATCTGATTATATCCTACATATCTGATTAACAATAATAATATATATTTTCGATATGAGCACTCTTGATGTGAACCATTTTTATATTAAGCTATGTTACCAATGTTTTCGCCGCATGCCCTCTGTGACACATTTCGAACTCTTGAAATATCGTGCGAACATGTTTAGCATCACTTCCTTAATACAATGGATCTTATACACTGCACATCTATAATATACAGTGTATCTACTGTATAACTGTGTGTGTGTGTGTGTGTGTGTGTGTGTGTGTGTGTGTGTGTGTGTGTGTGTGTGTGTGTGTGTGTGCGTGCGTGACTGATGAGGTTATCAATGTGTTATAAAAATTTCCTGACGAACTGATGCATCGTATTCGGTTCATGCAGGTACGGGTTGTGTTCATGTAGGCCTTCCTCATATGGTGTAGAGGCACGATCTATAATTCAATAGCGCTCTGTATGATTTACATCAAATAATTCCATGCACACGTCTTTGTCACGTCTGCTGCTAAACAGAACAGGTAACGATGCGTGTTGTATAAAGACGTCGGAACTGAGCAGGTGTTCAATAGTCGCCGACGTCGTCTTCATTGATTGGGTTCCTCTTATTGCAGATGGGATGACAGAAATATGTGATGACAACCATCTGGAAAGTCACAATAGACGCATCGATCTTTCTATCGTTAAACAATCGTGAATGCAATATACACGAAACAGAAGCACCAAACAAACATTTCCAGAATTTTCATGGGTATTACATGGGGTTAATGTACGTCAAAGGTGAAAAAGTATTTTCTGTGCTTTTGTTGTTTAAAAAAGAGAAAACAAAATTTTTTGTTTTGTTTCATATAAATTTCTTACTCTTGTTGAAGTTATTTTAATGACATTGATTTAATGATTTTTAATGTCGGAAATCGCAACTGAATTAAACTGAGTTGGAGCTCTTATTCATGTCATTTTAAAGATTTTAATGATCCGAAATCCGAAAATCTTTAAAGAAAAACAAAACAAAAAACTATATGAACCAAAGGAAACAAAACCCAAAAAACCAACTTTTCATCTTGAAAAAATTTGTTTTTCTGTACCTCTCATGTACACACGATATAGCGCATTTTACGTAATCACCTCACAAAAGCGCTGTGGTTAAGACCCTATGCAGCTCATGCGAGATTTATATGACGCCCTTATGAAAATATGGTTCCTATATGGATTCCATGTTAACATGATCACGACTTAGTGTTATGGACCTAAGAATGACCGAAGAATGACCGAAGAATCTAATAGCGTCATATGAGCGACATTGTGAATGTTGGGTAAGTCGCTTATAAATCTGTTGTTGCTGTTTTATAAATAACTCTTTTGAAAATGTCATGTCGTTCTGCATGAACCCTCACTGCTAGGTTGCCGAGTGGAATACTGGATGAACTAAAAACTTTGAAGATCTAAATGAACAGAAATACATCTATACTTTCTATAGGCTTCAGACTACAATCAGGATTCACAACTTCCATTCCACAGAGTAGGAACAGTTTAGGCCGACAGTAATAACTCGGTAATAATGTAACATTGAAACAATATTCCTTGACAATAAAATGCCGCAATACTTATTAGTTGAACTTAAAACATCGTATAGTGACAAGCAAATAACGGGATGTATAGCCAGTAAATGATTTGAATTGAATTGAATAGAATTTGCAACGTTATAAAAACTGCACCTGTCAGTTACATGTACGCAGAAGTACAGGTACCTACCTACTCATAACCATATGCTTCTATCATTGTAATTAAATGGGAACTTCTAACGGCGGTGTCCAATGCACAAGGCATCATCCGATGGCGCACCAAATCCAAGCCGTAATCATGCACTAAGCAAGATTACACATGTGCACGTAGGAACACAGACTTCGCTTACAAATATATATATGTATATATATATATATATATATATATATATATATATATATATATATATATATATATATATATATATATATATAGATATATATATAGATATATGTATATACATATATATATATATATATATAGGGCCTAGATATATATCGTGGGTTGGAGCTATATATATATATATATATATATATATATATATATATATATATATATATATATATATATATATATATATAAAACATCGTATACTGACAAACAAATAACCCTTTTATATATATATATACATATATATATACCAATGATATTCGATTAACCTAATGGCTGTTCATCAAAGGGATCAAGCTCTGCTTGACAACGCTTCCTATCAGTAAGCCTGTCATCCATAGGTGCAAGAAGTGGCGTTATATTGATTAGGGGGCAACGTGTCGATCTACCATTTAATAATAATATAGCGTCGTTTATTAATTCAAACTGACAAGTACGCAGCAAGATTACATATAATGGTAGCAACACACGATAACAAGTTTTACAGGAGTCGAATATTATAACTGTTTGGCAGCCATGCAAGGCGCCCCTCTGTCCTATTGCTCATTTTACAATCGCCACCTAGGGAATGAAGGCTGAGCTAACCTTGTTGGGCTAGCGGGTATCGAACCCGCGTCCTTCTGATCTTCGTTCCAGCGTGTTACCATTTTATTTAGAATACGCGAGAGCACACACACAGGCCTATGGGGTAATATTAGTCGTCGCAGTCCCTCAGGAATTACCGACTGACTTCACGAGTTAGCGACTGACTTAGAGACTTAGTCGACTGGCCGTAGAAGTTGAAGCCAACGTATTTTCAATGCTGAATATCTATACATATAATATCCATATAGTGTCCGTCTGTCGGGGGACGCTACGTCACAAACGGGTTCTGTTCTATTGTGAAACATAAACCGTTGTCTTGGCGACGGCGGTCATGACGACGGCGATAACCAACGATACATATAGGCCTATAATCTCACGTCATAATATGACGGGCAAATACACTAGTGCGTAAAGAGCAAACGTCATTTTCGATGAAAGCGATTGCTTAACGTCACGCAAAGTTACAGACACCTCTCGGGCAGGTAGTAAGTAGAGAACTGGTGACCTGACAACAACTGATTGTTAGACCGTTAGTCTGTTGCACTGCGACTCGTACCTTATAAGCAAGTGTTTCTCCTGCCTTCGTCTGATGTCTTCGTCAAAAATCGAAACTCGAAGACCGCGATTAAAACAATAGCTAAAATATTAACTTGAACGAAGTCGCCAGCAGTCGATAGCTTAGCCACTGGTCTCGACTTGAGGACTTAGCGGTGGCGGCGAATGGCGGCAGTTCCTGGGACTAGGCATAGTTACTGTAGTCACCCATCTTTTCCAGTCTCTCTCTCTCTTTTAATCTAGAGTCTATATACTTAGGAACAGCAAATTGTCCCATACAAGCATTTTACTGTTGTTTTTTCGTCTCTTCAAATATGTACCGTTTTGACGGGTTTTTTTTCATAAAGGCCCACCCTCCTTCATCAGAGCTCTCCACTTTACCTTAATGCATGACTTGGTCGGAATTTTTCCTAGCCATTAAGAAGCCCTTACGACTACTGATGCTCTGCAGTGAGCTGAGAAAATTGAGTTACTTATACAATTACTTTGATTTATATGTCAAAGCTAAATTGCATTAACATACATTATTGTTTATATATATATATATGCCTTATATATGTGACAAATATAATGTACATAGTCATACACTATTTATAATGTGTGTACATATATATATATATATATATATATATATATATATATATATATATATATATATATATATATTGTTAGATGTTGCCCTCTTGGTCCATATGTACTCTCCCGTGTCTGAGTCGCACTTGACCGGCTCCTTGAGAGGAGCGGCCCGGGAAAGTACTATATAAGGGAAGGAGGCCCTAGGATTGTCGAGTTTGGCCTTTATTCGTGACCTGACGAGGTCTTTTCTGTTTCGAGTATTTTTAAAGGCCAAGTCTCGAGTTGTACGCATGTTAATTAAGTAAATGCCGTATGAGGCTTAACTGCGTTATATTTCGTTGTTTCGTGTCCACTGTGACCAACAATGCTGATTACCGAGTTTACCGTATTTGAACTCTTATAATTACGAAGAAGAGACACGTTTGTAATACTTCTTTGCTGTATCGTCTTCTGATGTTCTGGACGGTTTGCTCCTTTGAAATGGTAGCCTTATTCGTACTATTGTAATTTTAAATAAAACTACAAAATTCATACTCCTAGTTCGAGCTTATTACTATTTAATTCATTGGGACCTAACATATGGGGGCCCGTCCGAAGCGGTTGATTTTCTTATATAAAGTCTAAATTTCTTAGTGGGTGTGGTCAAAGTAGCACTTTTGATACATATTTTTGCTTGCGAATTTGAGTTTTCATAATGGAAACTCCAGTGGCAGCGAAGTCATTAACGCGGGACGATATTTTCGATATGTCGGTCGACGAATTGAAATTGGAAATGGAGCGTTTAGGCCAGGACACGAAAGGCCTCAGTAAGGCACAATTGCAGAAGGGCTTAGATAAAATAGTTTCTGTAATTTCGCCGAAAGACGACCTGAAGTGTAAAGCGTTAGAACTTGAAGCACAAAAAGAGGAGAAAGACAAAGCGAGGGAGTTTGAATTAACTAAGATTAAATTGGCTCAAGAAGCGCAAGAAAGGGCTCAGGAAAAACAAGCTGAGGCACAGGAGAGAAAAGAAAGAATTGCAGCTGAGGAAAGAAAGGAAAGGAGAGAGGCTCAGGAAAAACAAGTTGAGGAAAGAAAGGAAATGAGAGAGGCAGAGGAACGAAAAATACGAATTGAAGCTGAAGAGAAAGATAAACAAAGACAGTTTCAACTTGATTTAAAACGCTTGGGAGGATATTGGGTTGAAACAGACGAAGTGCGCGTGGCCGATAAGTTTCAAATGTCGACGGCTGTTAAATTTGTGCCTAAATTCGATGAAGGTGATGTTGAACATTACCTTATGGCTTTTGAAAAAGCTATGCTCATTCATAAATGTCCTAAGGATAAATGGCCAGCGCTCGTGCATACGCAGTTAACTGGAAAAGCTCAAAAAGTGTTTTCCGCGCTGTCACTTGAGGAGTGTCAAGACTATGATGTTCTGAAGCGCGCATTACTGACTGCATATGCTCGAGTGCCCGAATACTATCGTCAACGTTTTCGTACACTTAAGAAAGGAGATTTAGAAACATATTCAAATTTTGCTTTTCGAATGAGTCTGCCTTTTCTGGTTGGACGGTGAAAATGCATTCAATGATGTTGACAAAATGAGGGAGGTTTTTCTATTAGAGCAGTTTGTGAATTGTTTGTCTACGGACATTCATAGATGGATTATTGAAAGGAAACCCGGATCCTTGGCTGTGGCGTCTAAATTAGCAGATGAGTATGCGGTTTTGTTTAAACCATATAACGTTGGACCTGTGATTGAGGCTAAAGTACAATCAGATTTGCATGTGGTTGACAGTGGTCGGAATTTGGGACAGGTATATCGTAGTCCTCCAATTAGTCCAAGTGGGTCTAGGAAGCAGGTTTCTTTTGGTAAAGAGTTTGGAGGTGCAGTTTCTTGCAGATTTTGCCATAAAAGTGGTCATACTATTTCACAATGTTGGAAGTTCAACGGGAAGAATGAGAAACGATCACAAGGAGTAGACAAATTTTCGAGCTGGGATTCTCCTAATGTGGGCCTAGTACAGGATATGCAGCAGGAGGTGGTTTCCTCTCAAGTACATGTTAAATATTTGCCTTATTGTGAACAAGCTTTGTTGTGTCAAAATGAGGGTTCACTGCGTAGGTTAACAATTCTGCGAGATACAGGTGCATTACAGTCTTTGATAAGCAGTGATAGACTTGGTCCAGGCGACTATGTTGAAACGGACGACATGCGTCTTATTCAGGGAGTGGTTGGTGAGCCTATAGAAATTCCCTTAGTTGTGGTTCGGATTTATAGTGCGTATGTGTCTGGAGCTGTCTTGTGCGGGTTAGTTCAGAAATTGCCTGGGGGTATTGACTTGTTACTGGGCAATGACTTGATAAATTTACCGCCAGTGGACGTCGCTGTTGTTACTAGAGCGCAGACTGTAGGGGATTGTGTGGATGCAGTGAATAATGCAGTGAACTTTCAGGACCTTTCGTCGGGGTCATTGAAGTGTGACGAGTTTGAATCGGAGACATACGGTCTTAATGAATTGTTCGAACAGTCAGGTAGCAGTATGCCAGGTGTTGGTGACTTTGTTTCAAGAAAAGAATTGATTAATTTGCAGCGTGCGGATGTTTCTCTTCGTTCATTGTTTGATTTGGCGTCTTCGAATGTACAAGAGAGTCGACGCAATTTCTATGAGGTGCGTCATGATGTATTGACAAGACATTGGACGAATAGGGTTACGCCTGAGAATTTTGGGTTGACTCAGATAGTTGTACCTTTTGGATTACGAACTAAGTTGTTATGTGTGGCTCATGATATTCCGTCTAGTGGGCATTTGGGAACTCAGAAAACGCTGGACAGACTGTTGCGACATTTTTGGTGGCCTGGTGTTTTTAAACAGGTTAGAGAATATTGTCGCACTTGTGATGTATGTCAGCGTTTGGGAAAGGGTGCTGAACAGATTCGTGCCCCTTTAATTAATTTACCTGTGGTTGATAGGCCGTTTTCCCGACTTTCCATGGACGTGGTGGGTCCTTTGAGTATTTGTGATAGGTCTCGCAATAGATTTATCCTCACGATAATGGATTTGGCAACTCACTATCCGTTGGCATTTCCTTTGCGAACACATACCGCTCAGGAAGTGGCTAAAGCACTCATAAGTGTTTTCACTATGTTTGGCTTTCCTGACGAGTTATTATCAGATTGTGGCTCTGAATTTATGTCTGATCTAATGCAGATATTTTTGCATGAGTGTCAGGTCTTCCAAATGAAGAGTTCGCCATTTCATCCTCAAACAAATGGATGTCTTGAACGCTTTCACAGAACGTTGAAGGATATGCTGAAGGCAGTTGGGGAGCAGTTTCCTGGTTCCTGGGATGAAATCCTGCCATGGGTTTTGTTTGCGTATCGAGAAGTACCGGTACAAGGTTTGGGTTTTTCTGCCTTTGATTTAACCTTTGGTCGAGATGTAAAGGGACCTTTACAATTAATCAAGCGAAGTTGGTTAAAGGATGACATTGTGAATGATTTGTCGAAGTCTAATTTAATTGATTTTGTTCTGGATTTGCGAGAACGTATTCGAACGGGAATGCAAGTTGTAGATGATAATGAAATGATTGCTAAATCCAAGTCGAAACTATGGTATGATAGAAAGGCTCAAATGGTTGTGTTTAATGAAGGTGATAAAGTGTTGCTCTTGTTACCTTTAATTGGAAAGCCTTTGCAGGCTAAATACTGTGGACCGTATGTGGTTGAGAGACGGTTGGGTGAGGTTGATTATGTTGTGAGTACTCCTGATAGAAGGAAAACTAAACGGGTTGTACATGTGAATCTCATGAGGAGGTATTTGACAAGAGAATCTGATTGTGAGTCCGTTGCGGATGTGAATGTGGTGGTGCATGTTGGTACTAGTGTTGCTAATGATCATTGTTTGTTTTTGCAACATGTTGTGTTGGATCATCTGGAGGTGGAACAGAGCAGGCAATTGCGACAGTTGTTGATGGAGTTTCAGGAGGTCTTTAGTGATCGTCCTGGAACGACTTCAGTGGTACAGCATCACATTCAATTGGTTGAAGGTGCCAAGCCTGTTCACCAAGCGCCGTATCGGTTGCATCCGGAGAAAATGAAGGCGGTAAATACAGAAATTGCTGATTTACTTAAATCTGGTATCATTGAGGATTCAGATAGTCCATGGGCAGCTCCCATTCTAATGGTACCTAAACCTGATGGAACTTTACGTTTGTGCACGGATTTCCGCAAACTAAATGCCGTAACTGTGCCTGATCCATTTCCTATGCCTAGGGTGGAGGCTTTAATTGATAGGGTGGCAGGCATGAAGTTCTTAACCAAACTGGATCTTACGAAGGGATTCTGGAAAATTTTGTTGGATTCTGAATCGGTTCCTTTGACTGGGTTTGTGACGCCTAATGGACACTACCAGTGGCGCTATATGAGTTTTGGTTTAAGAAACGCACCTGCAACGTTCTCTAAACTAGTACGCAAATTGTTAAGGGGTTTGGAATCCTTTTGCGATGCCTATCTGGATGATGTCATCAATTTCAGTACCGATTGGGTGAATCATTTAGATCACTTGAAGCAGGTTTTACAGAGAGTGTCAACAGCTGGTTTAACTTTGAATGTTAAGAAGTGTGTTTTTGCCAATGCTGAGATTGATTTTTTGGGTCACCACATTGGGTTGAATTGTGTAAGACCTAGAACACAGAAGGTCGAGGTTTTGGTGAATTTCCCGACACCTATTAATAAGAAACAGGTTCAGTCGCTGTTAGGTTTAGCGGGGTATTATAGAAAGTATTTGCCTCATTATTCCGACTTAACTTTTCCTTTGACGGAGTTGTTAAAGAAGAACAGGAAATTTGAATGGTCTGATGGTGCTGAAAAGGCGTTTGTGGATTTGAAGTCTCGTTTATCTTCTAGGCCCATTTTGACTCCGCCTGATTATGATAAACCGTTTTGTATGGCAGTGGATGCTTCTAATTTTTGTGTGGGAGCCTGTCTGTTTCAGGTACACGAGGGCTTGGAACATCCCATTTGCTTTCTGAGCCGGAAACTGAAGATCCACGAAATCCATTACTCTACAGTGGAGAAAGAGGCGCTAGCTCTCGTGACGGCTGTACGAGCCTTTCAGGTGTACTTCGGTTCTGCGGCTGTGGTTGTTTATACGGATCATAGTCCGTTACAGTTCATAAACTCCATGGCTAACTACAACCAGAAACTGTTACGATGGAGCTTGGAGTTAGCTCAGTTCTCATTGGACATTCGTCATCGTCCTGGGAAACTGAACTTTCTTCCCGATTTATTAAGTAGGCCGGCAACCACTTTGTATGTTCCCACTTAATTAGATATCCATACGTGGACTTCTTCTGTAAATACTTTGGAATAGGTATATTAGTTGTTGTGTATAGTTTTTTCTTTGGGTAGTTAAGATTTCTTGTGCATATAAGTCGGAAACCCTGTGGTTTCCTCTTCCTTGGGATCCGGGGGTATGTTAGATGTTGCCCTCTTGGTCCATATGTACTCTCCCGTGTCTGAGTCGCACTTGACCGGCTCCTTGAGAGGAGCGGCCCGGGAAAGTACTATATAAGGGAAGGAGGCCCTAGGATTGTCGAGTTTGGCCTTTATTCGTGACCTGACGAGGTCTTTTCTGTTTCGAGTATTTTTAAAGGCCAAGTCTCTAGTTGTACGCATGTTAATTAAGTAAATGCCGTATGAGGCTTAACTGCGTTATATTTCGTTGTTTCGTGTCCACTGTGACCAACAATGCTGATTACCGAGTTTACCGTATTTGAACTCTTATAATTACGAAGAAGAGACACGTTTGTAATACTTCTTTGCTGTATCGTCTTCTGATGTTCTGGACGGTTTGCTCCTTTGAAATGGTAGCCTTATTCGTACTATTGTAATTTTAAATAAAACTACAAAATTCATACTCCTAGTTCGAGCTTATTACTATTTAATTCATTGGGACCTAACAATATATATATATATATATATATATATATATATATATATATATATATATATATATATATATATATTACCGCTCTATTCAGCTGTGCTGGAGTCGGGAGTACCTATGAGTAGTTCCCCTTGAAGGGGCGCTATGTAAATGTCCGTTAGGAATGAATGAATGAATATATTTATATAGAAACATGGTAACAGCCCTAAACGCATCAGCAGTAAAGATATAGTTATCGTTTAGTGTTTGCTCAAGTCACAGTCTGGTTCAACGTCAGACTGTATTTTCTAAGAACACCTGGAAGGATGCCTAAGAATCATACGATTTACTTTCATCCGCTGGTCTGTAATTGGCGAAATCTTCAGGTTGCAATTGAACTTCCGATTGGATATCAGAAGAAACCAGGTGGCTGATTACTTATTAAGCTTTCGTTCATAATGAATTTTATATCCTATATCAATTGGTATAACGCAGAGAGCGCTCTTGTGAGGTACATACATATATACATACATATAAAAATATGTAAATAACGTACATGCGTAGATACATACCTACATATATACATATATACATGCATACATTCACAAAGTAGTCTCCATAATAGCAGATCAGACTAGACTTGTTCCTGCTGAAAGGATTTATGCGGAAGTCGATGGCATGTGCGTGCGAGCTTGCGTAGACGATGGGGGGGGGGTGGATTGCTGCTTTACTATTGTCCATGTCGCCAATACAAAAGCAACACTGTTGCACTGATCCAAAGTCTTTAAAAATTTTGGTCACACAGACTGTGATCTTGTTTCAGCAGCAGCCTGCCTGCATCGTGCCCGGGGAGTTAATGGACTTGAAATTTTCACCGAGTATAGGCAGTTGGACTATCGATACAAGTCAGAAATCGTGCATCTTCAGAGATACGACTATGATTCAGAATTTATTGACTTGATGTCTAAATAAATTTGGCGAGTTTCAAAGGCTTTCAGCGCTGAACTTTTAAATACGTGACGTATGTCTAATGCTTCTAGACTTGAAAATGCGTATCTTTGCACGAGTCGAATCTTCACAGATATCCCCTTTGATAACACTGCGTTTTTAAAATCTGCAAAATGAAAACACTACGCGTTGTATGTCTTTTCGTTATAACCAACCTCAACATGGCTTTATTTACTTCAGCTGAAATATCACGAACCGATAAGAGAGAATTAAGTTCAGTGCTGGCTAGACAAGGAGATATTAACATCGGCGTAATCGCGGGTTTTACGCAGTACGATAAAAGCATTCGTCAGTGTGGATCGTTAATTTCTTCGAACGGATGTCAGTTGGTAGAAATGCCAATCTACGCCATAGATAAGATCAACAGTCGAACGGACATTCTGCCGAATATCACTCTTGGCATTGTCCTCGTCGATGGCTGTTTCAACGACATGCAAAGCTTAGAGGTTTCAACGTATCTGATACAAAACTACGACACCTGTTTGGACTCGACTGACCAACCCGTCAACAAGACGTCCGTTTCACAGCAGAATACCTTTTCCAATGATCTGAGACACTATGACGTGGAGGCAATCGTGGGACCTTGGAACAGCCGCATAGCGTCAGCGGTTTCAAATCTGATGGGTGTCTTCAAAATTCCGACAATGGGCCTCTTCGCCACAAGCGACGAACTTAGTGATAAAAGTCGCTACGAATATTTCCTGCGGCTTGTTGCAACGGATACGTACCAAGTTTATGCAATCTTGGGAATCGCTAAATACTTTGGGTGGACGTATTTGTCGCTGATATACGCCGAAGGATCTTACGGGGAGAATGGTTTCAAACAAATTGACCGTATCCTACACGAATCAAACGCTTACTATAACATTTGTATCGCCGTCGCACTCAAGATTTCTTCGACTGCCGATGACGATGAATTCAACACACACGCCGATGCACTGATCCGGAATGAAAATGCAAGAGTTGTTATCGCTTATGTGGACGATGTTTCTCAAGTCAAGTCTCTACTTACAGCGGTCTACAGCAGGAAGAACGTCGGGACGTTTATATGGATTGGCGGTGATTCATTGAATGGATGGGAACTCTCTTCGATGGGGAATATGATACAGGGTGCCCTGTTTTTACGCCATCCATCCTTTCCAATGCCCGAATACATGGACCATCTGAGTAGTGTTACGCCCACCATGCGTCAAGGTAATACGTGGATGTTGAAATTGTGGGAAAATAGCTACCAATGCACTTTCAGCACAAACACGTCGGACGGAAACCAGTGCAGCACGAACATGACCCTCAATTCGACAATGTGTCCTACGACTGACGCGGCGATAAACCGCATTCACGACGCTTTCTTAGTCTATGCTTATGCCCTGCACGATCACATCGCCAACGACTGTCCAGATGCTTTTAAAGATAAGACGCAACTGAGGAACTGCATACGTGGCGACGCTTTGCTGCAGAGAATAAAGACGTCGACCTTTTATGGAGTTCTGGGTCGAATAGCATTTAACCAAAAGGGTGATTTTATGGAAAATCTTCAAGTGAGACAATATTATTTGGCAGAGGATAACTTGTGCAGCTCAAAAGTCGTCGGATTCTGGGATTCCACCGAAATGCGTCTCTATATTAACGAATCAAACGTCAACTGGACAACTTTTAATAAGGAGAAACCTCTTGAAGATAAAAGCAAACCTCCCGGGTCAGTTTGCAGCCAGCCATGTCTTGATAAGCAGTATATACTGAGGCAGTCTCTGCCATGTTGTTGGACTTGCGGAGACTGTCGCGATAACGAAATCATCTTTCCGAACAGAACAGGTTGTCAATCATGTCCGATATATACATGGCCCGATGAAGAAACCATCACAGCATGTGTCCCGATTGACCCAGTTTATCTTCATTCGTCAGATATCGTATCAATATCTTTGCTCTGTCTCACAATATTCGTGGGTCTTATCGCCATAATCTGCGCCTGTGTCTTTCTGGCGAAGAGAAAAAACAAACTGGTGAAAGCACTCAGCATTCAACTAAGCATGATGATCCTCGTGGGTATCCTGGTTGTGTGTGCAACGCTTATCGTTTTCATCGTTCCTCCGAACACGGCCAAGTGGATCTGTGTCGCCAGGAGTGCAGGCTTTCACTTCGGCATCACTATGATATACGCCCCACTTTTGGTGAAGAACGTTCGCATCTACAGAATATTTGATTTTGGAAGAAAGAGCATTCGAGCACCGAAATGGGTCTCAGCTGAATCTCAGATTGTGTTCGTTTGCATCCTCTTTCTGATACAGGTCGGTGGTCTGAGTAGGTCTGTTGAAGCGGCGCTATGGAAATTTTCAGATTGATTGAATGAATGAATGAATTAAACAGCAGTTCCTTAATATATATGTAAATAAAGACAAGACTCTGTCTGTCTGTCTGTCTCTCTGTCTGTCACTGCGATCTTTGACCGCGATGCATTTCTACAGCTTTCGACCTTTTCACTCCAAACCTTCACTACTGTCTCGGGGTGGCCATTACACACCCAGTTTGAGGCTTCGCGTCCCCCGTTTTCACCGCTACCATGGTCTCCCGGCCCACAAACTACCCGGGCAATGCATTTTTAGCTAGTAAAAAATCTTACACTCAACCTATTTTCACTCGCCAGATGGCGCCGCCGGGTTAAGCAGCTAGAGTACGGATTCGCTAGAGGGATTGAAACTTTCACTGAACTAAACCCGGCCAACGCCGGGTTAAGCAGTGTTTTTTTGCTTATTCGCAAGAGGGATTGAAACACCCAAAACGCCGGGTTAAGCAGCTTCACGTCCCCCGTTTTGACCGCTGCCATGGTGTCCCGGCCCAAAACCTCCGAAACCCGGGCAACGCCGGGTTCACCAGCTAGTGAATTATATGGCGTCGCACAATGATACTTAAGTTATCCGCATAAACGTCATAGTTTGTCCCAAACACATGGCATAGTGCGACAAAAACCCTAGCAGAACATCTGTATTAGACCTCTTAAGAACTTTTCAGAACGTTTTCACTCATTAGAAGGAATTACCGCACAGTAGAACATTACAAGATATATATTGCCAATTAATGTAATGCATTATGTGTTTGTATACAATACATTGCACGTTGAGTTATGCACTTGCTGCAGTGTTAGTGTAGTCATACAATGTTGTACCGTCTGAGGAGCTTCCAAAAAAGACTTCTATTAAATACATCAAAATGAACAATAAAATATAGTCAATGTCTTGTATGGGAGGGGGAGAGAGAGTGAGAGAGATGACACTTGGTATAATGTAGTCATACATTGTTGTACCATCTGAGCAGCTTGCAACAAAGACTTCTATTAAAGACTTCTATTAAAGGATCAAAGTGAACAATAAACAGCCAATGTACGAACCTAGTCTTTGACAGGACGCAGAATAGCAGAAGGTGCTCAAACTGTAATGCAAGGAGAATAAATCTGTGACCGATAAAAATTTGGTGTAACGGTTTCAAAAAGTTAGCCTTTCATTGTATTTCTTCTCTGAATTACCGTTTTGTTTTTCTCAACATGTAGATCATCTTGGTAACTGCATCGGAATGCGTTGCAACATCAGAAGCAAGCTTGAAGATGCCAAGCATTTTCCAAAAGTACGTGGAGCTCTACTGTTTCAAGTCGACCACTTGGTTCTTGGTTCCTCTGTCCTATAACGTACTCATCATGATCTTATGCGCCTGGATTGGATTTATTACTCGAAAACTACCAAACAACTTCAACGAATCCTGGTTCATATTCATTTCAGTTGCAACCACTTTGTTCTCCTGGGTCGTTTTCATACCGGCCTATTTTACCATCTCTTACGTGTACCTGCAATCAGCCATTTTGGGATTTTCTCTTATTCTGAAGAGTCTCGTCACGCTCGTTTGCCAGTACCTACCAGCGCTCTACGCCATTGCTTTTGTGCCTGTCGAGAAAGTTATCACCTTTTCTACAGTAGGGTCAAGCGCCGTTAGCACCATCACCCCAATCGGTTGATTGCGGACACTGGGTTGGGCACAGCCCGCTGATCCGCAGTAGCTACTCGTTGTGCTTAAATCAGGACAATCAGATTGAAACGCCACAATTTCTCTGACAGTATGCATTGGTTTTATCTGTACATTATAGACATTATACATTGGTAGTTTCCTTGTAGTGCAATCGTTGTACTTTTTCTCGTCAACAGTCATTTTTGATTAATTAAAATGATTTATCTTACCACTTGAAATGCGATTATTCGTTTGTTGTTTATCCTCTATATTAATTGCAATGAAAAGACGACACTGAGACAAAAGCAATACACCTACAGCGATATTTTCTGCAGCTGGATACTGAAAAAACAAGAAGTTCTTGGGAAAAAACACATCTTTTGCAGTACAGCTCATCAGTTTATGGTATTATTCCTAAATTAAGAATGTGTGCCTATGACAGCGTAGCATAGCGGCTGTTGTCAGTAAGTAAGAAGACATATAACTTTTTTCTACAATCAAACAACTCTTCATTCTATTATTTTAACTTGTGCTTGGTACCATGTTGCGATGTGATAACGTGTTCAGATAACAAACCAATAGTAATAATATAAATAATAATAATAATAATTAGAGTAATAGTAATAATAATAATAATAATAATAATAATAATAATAATAATAATAATAATAATAATAATAATAATAATAATAATAATAATAATAATAATAATTATAATAATGTAGCGAACTGCATTTCACATTTCTTTTTAATCGTTTCTTCCAAGTAATTGCGCTATATTAACTTACTGAGGGGCGGAGCTTGTCTTCTCTCCGCTGCGCTGCACGCAAGTGATTGACAGCAGTAGTAGAGTTGATGTTGAAGAAGAAGGAGGTGCCATCTTTGATGTGTTCACGATCGGAATTGTTGGCGTTTAAACTTTATAATTACTAAGTTTAAATCGGGTAAAGGTCGATTTCAACGGTTTGTATGAAGGCTTGGCCTAGTAAGGAAGGAAAAGGTATCTCTTAGGGGCCCGATAATATTGATTTCCTTCGAAATGAAGTGAAAGTGTAGGGAGCAAAGGCAAACTGCTTAGTAAAGGTTTAGTGTCGTGACCTTTGATCTTTACTGAAATTTCATATTTAACTAGTTAACCTTGTATCAGCATGCAAGAGGCCTAGTTCGATTTGTAGTAACTTTGCTCAAAGATTAGGAGCACGCAATTGTCGTATATTTAGCAATTGGTACTTGTTGTACTAAGAACCATAGTGAAGAAGTAGCTGACAATGATGAGGCATTGATCTGTTGAACTTCAGTTGACAATTACATAGGACTACAGTGCGTTGGAGATATAAGAGTCGTGTAGAAAGACATAAATGTTTAATTATCAAGAAGATAATTGTAATTATAATACCTTTGTTTAAGTTGTAAGAATATAAGAATTTAAATAAATAGATATTGTTTTGTTCACTTAAATATAATGATAATAATAATGGATTCTGACCAACTGTTGGAGGCAGTAGTGAAGAGCCCAGTTCTTAGGCCAGTGATCGCACGTAGATTGCCTGGGTTGCTAATGCTTAGTCAATTACTGGAGGAAAGTTGTGGTGAGATAGATGAATCTCAGCTGCGTAGTGGAAATAGAGCCCCAGAGGTTGAGTTCGAATCTCGATCGGAGATGCAAATAGCTTTGGACCCTGACGGTATAAGTGACAAGCAGTGGAGCGATGAGGTCCATATGAACTCAGAGGCGTTACCCGGGGTAACCTTCACCTCTTGCTCAGAGGTCACGGACATTTCCCGACATCCTGTGGTACTAGAATTCGAACCCCGGTTCAGGCCAAAGACTGATTTGCATTCACACAATTTGCCTGGACGTAGTGAACGCCTGAGAGCAAAGGCTCCAGGGCATAATGAAGAAGTACAGGGTAAGCTGACACCATTGGTCCCCGGCACAAGACGGGCCTCATCGCCAACGTATGGGACGGAACGGAGCCCCGACGTTTCAATAATAATAATAATAACAATAACAATAATAATAATAATAATAATAATAATAATAATAATAATAATAATAATAATAATAATAATAATAATAATAATAATAATAATAATAATAATAATAATAATTATAATTATAATAATAATAATAATAATAATAATAATAATAATAATAATAATAATAATAATAATAATAATAATAATAATAATAATAACAATGATAGCAATAATATTCAAATTAACATGGAATGTTTAGTTATAGCCCAACCTTTCTGGCTATTTATTAACGCCATCTCTCACTAAAACAGGACTTGTGAGATTGCGTTTGATTCCGGGCGAATCAATCGCAGACTCTGTTCCTGTTGACAGTTGTCGAGCTGGAAAATAATACACAGCATGATGACTTGAACTGAGACATTATCTTGTTCGTATTCGCAATTTCAAGACTGATTACGTGTTACAAGTTTTAAATTATTATGTGACTCTTTCCTTTCCTTTCTGTGAGTTATCACGAGGCGGAATGGAACTATAGATGAACTGAGCTTCTTGCCTAGAATGAATTCTTCTAAGAGCTTTGATTCATTTTATGCATATCTTCATTCTGATGGTATTGCTCGAATTTATTCCAGAGGGTTTTTAGATACAATACAATAAAACTGTATTTGATATTGTCCTTCCTCCAGACGACAGAAGTGCATACGCCTACCAAGCTACAGTACATAAAACGGCGCTGAGCAATTGTGCGTGAAGGACTTACTAAAGGTTCTTGCAGTAGGTTGCGAACGGAACTCCGTGATCAGGGACGATGTTGTCAACCAAATTTAGCCGCGGATTCACGCTTTCTACAATTTTACTATTTTAGGTATCTTTCAGATACAGCTATGGGGTGCGCGAAAGTCTAATGGTTAACGCGTTGAACTGTCAATCGACAGGTTAGGGTTTCAAATTTTCACCACAGCAGAAATCTTTCGAGATTTCGGTTCCATCTGCACCTACATCATTCTCTCATTCTTCTTCACGTTCTTCTTCTTCCAGATACAGCGCCAAGCAATTGGTTGACATCGTGAGCATCAGCAGACAGTGGCGTCTATGAACGGGGCGAGGGTTGGAGAGGAATCTCCCACAGTTACCATGATGGCCAGAAGTGGGGTTTACCATGTGTTCGTATAAGCATCTACAGCACGATAGGAGTTCTCTATAAAATCTATGGAATCCATAATTTGGAACAGACTTCCTCTTAGTATACGCCAGAGCCCTCATCCACTAAAGTTTAAACAGTCGCTTCGTGCATTCTTAATTAAAGGAAATTGATTGTTTACTTAGTTACCTCAATTTGAATTCATGCTTATGACTAGTTAAGATGATTTAATTAGATTCAGTTACGTTTCTCATAACATTATCTGTTATTGAGTCATTTTCCGGTAATATGGGTCACTCAGTAATTGAAGAAGCAAAAAATATTTCTTTGCAAATTACATTGATTTTTGTTTGGAGCAAATCTTTAATATTTCTATTTTACTAATATATATTTGGTTTTGCACTAATATGTAAAATTATGAAGTTTTCAGCGAAACAAAATAGCCCTACGAAAATATTTGTCCACTCCGTTACTCCGTTACCAAAACACATATGAGCTATTTATATATAGTAGACAGCTTCCTACTGCGTAGTTTGACATGCCAATATGTTTTTAGTATTAATGTTTATAAAATAAATATAAAAGAAATTACAATACAAATGATTATTTAATTCCATCACATTTTAAATTTTTTTAAGAAATTCCACTCCGCTACCGAAAGAAAAATAGGGGATCTAATCAATGTAAAGTTGACTGTATTTTTTTTGTCCAAATAACAAAATAAAAATCACTTGAGCCAATCATTACCAGTGATCAAATGAACAAAAAAACATTAAAATATTTATGATGTTGTCTTTAAAATCTGCTCATAACATCAAAATTACATAAGAAATTACCACAAAAAGTTCCGCTCCGTTACCATCTGTCGAGCATTGAGCACAGAATGTGAAAAGTGAGCTTAAAAAAAACAGTCTGCCGAAACAAAAATTTATTAAAAATGTCATATATTGTTATATAACTTGTATTAGAAATGATAATTTAAGTAGACGACTTATCCTGACAGTGGAATAAATTTTAGTACCTCAAGGGTCACATTTATGGTAACTGAGTGGACGGTTAACGGAGTGGACAAATTGTGTATCAGCACGGTAAATATCGTATTATCCCTCATGCGTCCACATTAATCGTCGGTACACTCATTATATAGCTTATAAATGTTATATTAAAAATATTATTTTATTAACTTTATTCATAATCATTGCAAAAATACAGTAACGGAGTGGATATATAATAAAAAAAAACACATCAGGTACGTAATAAATGAAAATTTGTAAGAAATTTGTCTTAGCGTTCAGATCCTGTATTAAGACATACTTACTTACACAGATCTTCGCAGAAGAGATATGCTAAGTTGCGAGACCAAAGAACTGAAAGGGTTGTGAGATACGAGATCAATTTTACATGTTAACGGAGCGGACATAATTTTCCGGGGACAAGTTAAAATATATTTTTAAAAATTATACTGAAGATCCGGTTCACAAAGTTGTTTTTAGAAATATACAATTATGTTTATTATAAAAGAAACATACACATTTTTGGGTTTAATGCAAATCATTTTAAACTGTAGACGAATCAATATGTACTATAGCCTAGGGACGGTAACGGAGTGGAACATTTTAAATTCAAATTAAATTTTAATAAATTATTTTATTGCTCTGAATTACTTTCAAAGGTCTTAAATTGTTGCCTGATCAATAACGTTTTAATCTAATCACTTAGCATGATCAGATTAGGTATTGTTTTCTGAGAAATGACCGGGGACAGCCGTATTTCCAATTTAGCCAAATACCGGAAAATGACTCTATTACTGATTTAGGCATTGATTGTATGCTGCCACCAAGACTGTGTTTACAAATGTTATCACAGGTGGCCCTATTTTAGCGGGGTCTTGACCCCTTCTGGGTCTCCTATCGTTGCCTGTATAGTTATGTTATGTTATAATGCTTGTACCTTGTAAAATGGTTTCAATAAAAGATTGATTGATTGATCGATTCATTCATGCATTGAAACATTTATATAGCACCTCTTCAAGCAGAGCTACTCAGAAGCGCTCCCGACTCCAGCACACGGCCAAACAGAACAGTTTTTAAGCTGGTATAGCTCATAAGTTAATTTAAAATTCTTGTGAATTAGATCCTCTTCCCCTTTTCATTGTTAGCGACAGTTTAGACGACGATTTTGTACCATTTTTGCTTTATCTTTTTAATGGGTCCCTCTCTGAAGGTTGTGTTCCCGCCACGCAAAGGCGGGCCATTGTTTTTCCGTCACTCAAGAAGCGTAATCTTGACACAAACCTCTGCCAAGACTGCCGTCCAATCTCTAATCTGTCATTCCTATCCAAAGCCCTTGAACTCCTTCTCTCTCTTCAACTTCTTCCCTAACTTCCTCTCTTTTCAGTCAGGCTCATCACTCCACTGAAACTGCCCTCCTTTCTTTGCTTTCTGAAATCTGATCAGCTATTGATAGGTCCCAACTCACTCTTCTGGTGCTGTACATCATGCGGTCTCAAGGGCCCCATTTGTTCCGGTCATACCTGTCTGAGCGAATCGGTAGAGTTCTGGGATGTCTCTAGCCACTGCCTCTAGAAGCGAATCTCTGCGCAGAGTGTTAAAGGCGTTAGTGAAATCAAGCTTCACTAGGACTTCAGGCATTGTGGTCACCCAACGACGTGTCGCATGAACAGCTGCCTCAGCGCCTCCTGGAATTACTACCCCCGGCTGAATGGGGGCGAGCAGTTGAGACAGCCTTGTCACCGCGTATGAATTAGCGCATTTCGCCGCCAGGCGGCGCCACATGTAGCCCACCGCGATTGGTCTTATGCCTCCGTCCTTCTTGCTTAGGGTTAAGAGGTTTGCACCATAGATTATTTCATTCACCTCTTCAGGTAAACCTCCCTTTAAAAGCAGATTGACAAGTTGGCAGATGTTGTCATCCACTCCAAAGACCACGAGATCCTTAAGATGTTGTGGGGTGATGCCGTCGGGGCCGCCTGCAGAACCCGATGGGAAAGAGGATATTGCTCTGACGACTTCTTCTTTCGAAACCTGCACCGCGATGAAACGCTCTGAGCTGTCTGGATCACACGATGTTCTTCTGTCCACCGGCGCAGGCGGCTGCTTAAGTTTGAGCGCGGCCAGAGTTTCCGGTGTATCCAGCGCCGGCTTATCCTCACTGCAGATGAGACGGATTGCTGCTTTGAAGTTGCCTTCTTCAAGCCTGCTGGCAACTGTCGACGCCAAATGCTTATCAGGATCGTGTTTCGTTGCTTTGGGTTTTACTGTCGAATCCAGCCCATAGTTGGTCGTATGGTTTGGCCCCTTCAGTCTCCAATCCGCAATGCGGGACAGAATCGTCTTCGTTACGTTGTGTTTTCGTCCTCCTCTTCTTGGTTTTGCCAGCACATGTCGCGTGAGGAGATCGACAACAACGACGAGATGGCAGCATCATTATGATATAAGCGTCGTTGCCGGTCGAGATAGGACGATGACGGACGAAAGCCAGCCTCCACTTGGGCAACAATGAAGGCCGCGAGGCCCAGGTGTAATCGGACAACACGCAGCCAAGGTGTAATAGGACACCTCGCGGCTATGGTGTAACCAGACCCCGCCCGCGCTGCAGGCGAGCGACGACCCGCGTATCGAGGAGCAATCTGACACTAATTGACGATAGCTTGACGTGGGGAGGGGGGCTGACTGATGCACGCTGGAGTTCCTACTTAACAGAAGGGAACGGAGAACACGGGACTTATACTGCTGACGAACGCGACGTGTGAACATCGGTCGAGCGAGAAACATCGGGAGGAACGACCAGCGGGGCGGCAGAGTATAGTCCGTCAGATTCAGAGACTGACGCGAAAGAACGATCTGTAGTTAGGCTGTACGAAGCAACATTTGAGATAGTCCGAGTTAATATCTAAACGCTTTAATACTACGTGGAAGTTCCCGTAGAGTTAGTATATATATATTTGTTTCTTTAATTAAATTCATTTATTAATTAAACAAAGTTCGTCGTGAATCTTCTATAGAAAAGTTAGGCACGTTAAATAAAAGTGCAAGTAAAAGAACAAGCAATCGAGGGTCGACATCAACACACGGCAAACACACAACAGGGAGACCTCCGATTGCGACATTGGCGCAGTCGACAGGGTTTTTCAACTGAAGACGTCACGACGAAGAGCGGAACCGGAAACGGAAAAGAGGAATCTCAACAGATCGGGACCAGCGGCGAATACAACCCTTCGCAACTGGAGAAATCGAGTGCCGGACTCCGGAGACGAAGGACTCGAAGGAACCGACAGCAACAGGCAAGGACGAGGAACAAGAGCGCCAACGGACGACCGACCATCGCTAGCAACGACGGACGGGAGTGGCAACGGAGGACAGCGGATCAGCCAAGATACCAAAAGACGGAACACGCTCGACGTATCAGAGGGTAAGTCCTTACTGGTAGTCGTGGTAATCTGTGAGGTTGCGGTTGAGGTCTGGATGAGGATTGGTGTGCGAATAGCCGAGGCTTTTGCGTAGCTCCTTTTACTCAGTTCTGTTCTTGTTGTATTTGTGGTAGAATTTTAGGACGTTGTTTTCTTTGATTTCTGACCAGCGGTGACTCTCCTCTAACTTACTTATCTTTTCTTATTAGTGAGCGGACTGTTGGAAGATGGATAAGTTGTCGGTAGGGAAAAGAGTGAGGGTGCAGAACATGCCCCGTCACAGACTAGTCGCATATCTGACAAAGATGGGACTAGGAGAGGAGGAATTGGGTTCCATGAGTACGGGCCAACTCCAAGAGGCGAGTGCTGAAATAATTGTGTCTGGACGGGAGACTCCGCCAGAAGTAAGTGAGGAAGTAAGCACGGGTAGCATAGAAAGCAGTATCGATTCGGCAGCGCAAACGCCGTTATACGAATTAAAACGCTTAAAATACGAGAGAGAGGAAGCCGCGAGGCTAAGAAGAGAAGAGAGAGAGGAAGCCGCGAGGCTAAGAAGAGAAGAGAGAGAGGAAGCGGAAAGAATAGAAAGAGTGAGGAGAGAAGAAAAAGAGGAAGCGGAGAAGCAGCGAAGAGAAGAGAAAGAGGAAGCAGAGAAGCTCAGACTGCTTGAGGAGAAGCGGGCTGAGAGGCTGAGAGAGGAAGCGGAGAGAAGAGAGAGAAGAGAGGAAGAGAAAGAGAGGAGAAGAGAAGAGAAAGAAGAAAGACAGCGAAGAGAAGAGAAAGAGGAAACTGAGAAGCTCAGGCTTCAGGAGGAGAAGCGGGCTGAGAAACAGAGGAAAGAAGAGAAGGAGGAGGCAGAGAAGAGAGAGAAGGAAGGCCGAGAGGAAAGGGACGCAGAGAGGAGACTCAGAGACGAAAGGGACTATAACTTGAGGCATTCGGTCGTAGGACGAATGAAAACGTATAGTGAAAGCTTGCGAGGACTCTTACCGAGATTCCCCAGCGACCATGCGCAAATCCCGGGTTTCTTTGTGCACTGCGAAAGGTTATTCGACTCTTGCGCTGTCCCGGACGACCTTCGAAGCAGATTACTCTTGACCTGTCTAGATAATCAGGCCAGAGCACTGACGGCCAGACTCACACAAGAGGAGCTTGATAATTACGGAAAGCTAAAAACATTCTTGTTGAAAGAGTTCAAAGTGAGCGCAGTCTCTTTACGAGAGCGATTCATGAACGCAAAAAAGGCGGTAGATGAATCATACACAACATTAGCTTCGAGACTGCATAATTTACTTTCTTACTATCTGCAAGATCGCAAGGCAATGACATTTGATGAGGTTACAAGCCTCTTGATTGCAGATAAGATGAAAGAAATGTTGCCCAGAGGATGTTTGAATTTCATCCTCAGTCAAGAGCAGCAGAAGTGGTTAGGGCACAAAGAGTTAGCCGAAGCGGCTGACACTTATGTCGCTACACACCCTTGGGAAAATGACTATACGAAGCATAGTCTAGGCACAGGTAGGACGGAGGCACGCTACGCGAAAGCGCCAGCACCTCCTCAGACGAAAGCTAAACAGACGGACACGTGGACTGACCGACCGGGAGGGACACAGACAAATAACAGGACAGACGGACGTCCAACCCCCGACGAGATTAGAAAGCGTGGCCTTTGTTTCCTATGCTTTTCTCCAGACCACAGAGCTAAACTGTGTTCGAAGAAAAAACAAACTAAAAGCAAGCAGGTGAGCGCGTGTGCGGTCCAGCCAACCGTGACCAGAGCTCAAGGCAGACAGGCAGACAGACAAAGCGAGACGCGACAAGACGGACCGCCATTGATACAAGAGGTAGAACAGCATGCATTGCCGACAAGCCCGGATTGCATTGACGTGGAGGAGACTTATGTAAGAGAGTACATGAAAGTGTATATTACGGGACTCCCTGTGACATCGTCTCTAATAGATAGCGGGGCCGAATACAATTGTGCGCGAGCAGAACTAATCAGGCCGCTCAACCTACCTGTGGTCAAGCAGATAGAGGTGAAGGGGCTGAACGGTCAATCAATGATTGTGGACGTGGTGCGGCTGAGACTAAAAGGGTCTCAGGCCGGCGAGGACAGCGAGGGGGAGGTAAATTACGCCCCTGATGTTCGGATATGGGCGGCACTCATTAAAGACCTTAATGAACCGTTAATTATCACGCCCACTACAGCCGACTTGCTGCGCGAGACAGCGTTGTACTCGTGTCACGCGGCCAGCGCTCCTGAAATAGATCAAATTTCAGAAGCGCAGGCGGTCGCAAGGACTGAGACGAGTGAGGAAGAGGAGAGAGGGGAGGAGGTAGAGGGACTTAGGACGCTGATAGGCGAGGATTACTTCACGGTCGCTCAAGCAGACAGTGGGAGTGTAGGAGAAATCGGTCCCTAAGAAACGGATAATGAAGAGCCATGCTTCAATCCGGAGATACCACCCCCACCCAAGGAAGACACAATAGTAGGCAGAAACAAGATGGCGGCTGAACAAGCACAATGTTCGACACTAGCACCATTCTTGGCCCACGGGAAAATTGGGGCGAAGAGCTTCTTCACTGAAGACAATTTGCCCTTTCATAAAGACAAAATAGCTGGGCATTCTGTAAAACAACTGTGCTTACCTAAAGAGAGAATAGACAAAGTCATCATCCAATCATCGGAAGCGCGAGGAGCAAAGAAGGAGGGCCAATGGCAAGGCCCGGCCATCATCGCTCAGGTGAAATCGCCCTACACATACATCGTGGAAATAGGGGGCAAAAGCCGCTTACTACACGCAAATCGGATTCGCAAATATAACGAAAGAATACAGCAAGCATTGATTAACAATTGCTCCATTCTGTTCGAGAAGGACGAAGACTTCGGTCACGGGGAAACGGGGGGTAGCTTCGTCACGAGGCAGACAAGGCCCAGTGCACAAGTAGACCCTATTGCAGTTGCACACTTAACGGTACCCGAGCGGAAACAGCTGTTTAGTCTGTTAGACAGGTTTCCAGATGTGTTCTCGGACAAACCAGGTTTCTGTCCCGTCCTAGAACACACAATCACTGTTAGCGCGGAGTTCAGGCCGAAGAGTTTGCGAGCCTATAAGGTGCCGGAACTGCTCAAACCGGAGATGGAGAAGCAGACCCGCGAACTTTTGGCCCTAGGTATCATCACTCCCTCACATAGTGACCTGGCAGTACACTCGATGACGTGGCCGGATCACAGGAAGCACCTAGAGAAGTACTTAATGACTATTCAACAGTCGGGTCTGACCCTTAACATTAAGAAGAGTTCGTTTGCTAGGCGACAAACAACGTTTGTAGGTCACCTGATCGGATCAGGGAGCATTGAACCGGATCCTATGAAAATCGCAGGGCTAGGGAAAATCCCTCAACCCGAGTCCAAAAAGGACATACGGAGATTAATTGGCTTCTTCAGTTATTTTAGGAACTTCATCCCTAACCTGGCTGAGACAGCCAGAATTCTCACTGACTTGACCCAGAAATCGGTGCCTGCTAAGATACCCTGGCGAATTGAACATCAAAATGCGCTAGATAAACTTACGCACGATTTGAATAACGCTGTTTGTTTGCAGACAATTGACTACGGCAGAGAGTTTGGTTTATCGACTGACGCTTCAGACAAAGCAGTCGGTTGCTGCTTATTCCAAATTCAAGACGATGGAACAGAGCGGCCAATATGTTTCGCCAGTTCTAAATTAGATGCTACGCAAGCGCGTTGGTCCACTGTGGAACGCGAAGCGTATGCTGTAATCTTTGCGTTGAAGAAGTTTAGGAATTGGATTTTTATGTCAAGGACCACCCTCTATTCTGATCACAATCCCTTGACTTTCCTAACTGCTTCTACGCCCACAAGTGCTAAACTTGCGAGGTGGGCTCTGGCACTCCAGGACTTTGATATCGCTTTTAAATATCGTCCTGGGGCGCTGAATATTCCCGCTGATCTTTTGTCCAGACTATGATTGAGGAAGAAGGCGGACTACCATGTAAGGCACCGCGACAACTGTAAATATATTTCTAACTGTGCTGATATTTTGTATTTTTCATGGGAACGACGAGGACATGGTCTGGAGGAAATCGATGGAGGGAACGACATCATTCTCAGCCGGGAGGCGAACCAATGACTGGCTTTGTCCTCCCCCGGGAAGGGAGGTGTCGCGTGAGGAGATCGACAACAACGACGAGATGGCAGCATCATTATGATATAAGCGTCGTTGCCGGTCGAGATAGGACGATGACGGACGAAAGCCAGCCTCCACTTGGGCAACAATGAAGGCCGCGAGGCCCAGGTGTAATCGGACACCACGCAGCCAAGGTGTAATAGGACACCTCGCGGCTATGGTGTAACCAGACACCGCCCGCGCTGCAGGCGAGCGACGACCCGCGTATCGAGGAGCAATCTGACACTAATTGACGATAGCTTGACGTGGGGAGGGGGGCTGACTGATGCACGCTGGAGTTCCTACTTAACAGAAGGGAACGGAGAACACGGGACTTATACTGTTGACGAACGCGACGTGTGAACATCGGTCGAGCGAGAAACATCGGGAGGAACGACCAGCGGGGCGGCAGAGTATAGTCCGTCAGATTCAGAGACTGACGCGAAAGAACGATCTGTAGTTAGGCTGTACGAAGCAACATTTGAGATAGTCCGAGTTAATATCTAAACGCTTTAATACTACGTGGAAGTTCCCGTAGAGTTAGTATATATATATTTGTTTCTTTAATTAAATTCATTTATTAATTAAACAAAGTTCGTCGTGAATCTTCTATAGAAAAGTTAGGCACGTTAAATAAAAGTGCAAGTAAAAGAACAAGCAATCGAGGGTCGACATCAACACACGGCAAACACACGACAGGGAGACCTCCGATTGCGACAGCACAGTTCCTCCGAGAGCCAGCAGATCAGACCATTTGTCAACGCAATTTGATTCTCGCACGACAGCTTGTATTAGGTCCCCCAGGAGAGCAGCACAAGATGGTCTTGCAGCTCTTGGGATTCTCTTAATGAGAGGACCAGTTGGAACAGGGTGTGAGAGGCGCGAAGTGGGCGGTGGGTGCGCTTCGTCCGCTGACGACCCCGACGAGGATGCGATCGGACAGATCGCATCCTCGCTCGTGGTGGAAAACGACTGCGTTGCGATTTTAGGTTTTGTAGGGCCGTCCGCCGGTGAATGGTTCCGTCAGAGGCATGAGTCTTAAAGGACGACCAACACACCCCGCAGACGCCCTGCCCCTTACATGGTTTTTGACTCATTTGGGAGATAGTGTTGTCTATCGTGTTCTAAGTCAATTCGGTTTGTTTACAGTTACGCCGCCATTTAAAAAGACAATACGTTGCCATTAACGACTGTGACGTCGTGGGCCTTTAACATGGCAGACGGACATTTGGAAAGGCGGATTATCGTTGATGATAGACGGACATTTTGAAAGGCGGATTATCGTTGATGATAGAAAAGAAAGTTCATCGAACCAGACGTGTTGTGTTCTGGGCGGATCAGCCACAACTAATAAAATCCTCGGAGTCACGAGTCGATGGTCGATAAGAAGGTGTGAAAATCCAATGCTGACGATTGCGGAATACGCACTACTTATTAATATATTATTATTATTATTATTATTATTATTATATTATTATTATTTTTTTGTCCCGAGGTACATATTATCCCTCAGGAGTCTAAGAAATTATACTAGGAGCTGTTGTTGAATGTCTGAAAAAGCAGACATAATTATTATTATTATTATTATTATTATTATTATTTTTATTATTATTATTATTACTATTATTATTATTATTATTACTATTATTATTATTATTATTATTATTATATTAAACAAATTTTATTATTTAAAATGAACCATCAGACACTTGAAACTGTCTTAGAAGCGTTAAGATCCAGAGTTTAGCGGTCCTCGTCCACGATTAACTGTGCAAATGTGCCTCGAAAAGCGACGGCGTTAAATCGTTGAGTGCATATAGAGAGGCGCTGGAACAAGTGAATTGTCTCGAGTGGGTCACCCGACATTGTTGTCAGTCGCCGGCCTAACTCTGTAATGAATTCACGGCCAGACCTGTTGATGGGGCCCAGAGTTTCGAGTGCAATGGGGACAAGGCTATGCGTAGTAGGAAGGGCTGCATACTTCATGTTTTTTCGCGTCGCGGCCAGTTCCGCCGCTGCCCCAAGCGTTGTCGACGTCAAGTGGATGTAAGAAGCAGCGCATGTATGGACGCTGGTGGCATCCCAGGCGATGTATTTGCCTCGCGACCATGGAACGAGCGTCGCGCCGTCATTATTATTATTATTATTATTATTATTATTATTATTATTATTATTATTATTATTATTATTATTATTATTATTATTATTATTATTACTATTATTATTATTATTATTATTATTATTTGCCCCGCGATACTTGAAATCCCTCAGGAATTAAAAAAATGAGCCGAAGAATAAAAAACCATTCTGCTAGAAACTCGTCAAGATCCAGCGGGGCAAAGGTGACTTGGAAGGTAATGGCTTTACAGTTTTGGAGTTATTATTTTTTTTTTTTATAAAAAAGAGTCGCCCGAGGTACCAAGGATCCCTCAGGCTCTAAGAAACGAGATATTATTATTATTATTATTATTATTATTATTATTATTATTATTATTATTATTATTATTATTATTATTACTTTTTTTTTTGTCCCGAGGTAAACATGATCCCTCGGGCGTCACAAAAATTTGTCAGGAGACAAAAGAAAACTAATTATTCTGGAATGGTTGCATCTCCTCCGGATCGGGCTCGATAATAATAATATTATTACTATTATTATTATTATTATTATTAGTATTTGCCCCGCGATACTTGAAATCCCTCAGGAATTAAAAAAATGAGCCGAAGAATAAAAAACCATTCTGCTAGAAACTCGTCAAGATCCAGCGGGGCAAAGGTGACTTGGAAGGTAATGGCTTTACAGTTTTGGAGTTATCATTTTTTTTTTTATAAAAAAGAGTCGCCCGAGGTACCAAGGATCCCTCAGGCTCTAAGAAACGAGATATTATTATTATTATTATTATTATTATTATTATTATTATTATTATTATTATTATTATTATTATTATTATTATTATTATTATTATTATTATTATTATTATTATTATTTGCCCCGAGATACTTGAAATCCCTCAGGAATTAAAAAAAGTGAGCCGAAGAATAAAAAACCATTCTGCTAGAAACTCGTCAAGATCCAGCGGGGCAAAGGTGACTTGGAAGGTAATGGCTTTAAAGTTTTAGAGTTATTATTATTATTATTATTATTATTATTATTATTATTATTATTATTATTATTATTATTATTTTTACTAGAGTATTTGCACGTCATATGTGACGGGCTGAGAAAGAAAGCGAATGGATTGCTAGGAAGAGAAAAAACTGTGCTTATTGGAATGCTTCATTATAAGTCACATTGCGAGTGAGACAGACGGATTTATAGAAAAACAGCGATTAGTAAGTCTGTCCCTCCCCCTCTCACCATCCCTCCCTCCCTCCTTCCTTGGATCGAACAATAGAGTATTTGTCATGTATTGCACGTGACCAATCGACATTTAGGCTAAGCAGTCTTCGCCTCGTCAGTATTTGCTCCTCCTCTTCTACCCTCCCGCCAGGCCATCAGATACATTCCATACATTCCACACCGTTTGTCGTAGGAGAAACATATCTTGGAAACTATATAAGAGTCTATTATTATTATTATTGTTATTATTATTATTATAATTATTATTTTTATTGGGCCTAATTATCATTCAGCTGTGTAGACCCACATCGCGCTTATTAGTCAATTCGGCTCAAAGGTTTCCTTAAGAGAGTTCATTTCAAAATTAGCAACATCTATCGTGTATAAATTGTGTGCAATATATTACGCATGATGTTACCAAATGCTTGACTGACTGATTGATTGATTGATTGATTGATTGAGAATGAATGAATGAATGAGCATTCACTAGGAACCTACCATTGACATAAGATGACGTGTGACGGCTGATTTCATAACGTTGGTTTAGTCTTCGACATACGTTGAACACTCATTTTTTGCTTGACCTTTCACCCGGCAGCTCAGTCGAATTTTGTCGACGTGTTTTCTGCAGTACTTGCCGTAAATTTTGTTCGTAGTCCGACGGTTTTCTATCTTGACTACATTGACCTTGAACGAGTGGCCTAATTTCCACGACAGATACGTGCTCAACTGTACGTTAATCATTATTATTCGACTTATTCACCTTCGCCGCCATTGTTGTTTAAAATAATTTCCGCAATATTAGTGACCTGTATACGAATCATGTCACGCGGCACGCCGCGTGAGGTGTCGGCCGTGTTGTTGTGGCCAATCATATTGCATGAAATTGAGTGATCAGTCAGCAGTAATTAGGACTGGTCACGGCATGCATTCATTGCTGCCGCAGGTAAGTATAATTATTAAAGTAATGTAAATTTGGTAATAAAATAATGGTCTGGCTCCGAGTTTGTCTGTCGTCTTGTAGTCTAAGTCAAACTCATCGAGCGACGACCGGCGGTGTTACGCCTAAGGAAAAGCGAGCGATTTTCCGCTCGCCGGGATCTTTGCTAGGCGAGCGACCAAAGAGAGGATTCGATCATTCGCCTCAAATGAGACGCTCTGATTATATCTGTTTATGTCCTACATGTCTGATTAATAATAATAATATATCATTTCCGATATGAGCACTCTTGATGTGAACCATTTTATATTAAGCTAAGTTACTATTGTTTTCGCCGCCTGCTTTCTGTGACACGTTTTGAATTCTTTTAAAATATCGTGCGAGCATGTTTGTCGTCGACGACAAAGGAAATGGATCGGGCACATCCTAAGGAGTGAGACACTGCTAAGAGACATCATGGAGGGAAGAATGGAGGGGAGAAAGACGCGAGGAAGACCGAGGGCAATGCTGCTAGACTGGATGATGACAAAAGAAGAAGGATAAAGTGGACTGAAGAGAAGAGCACAAGACAGAGAACGATGGCGTCATTGGTCATACGAACCTGCCGGTGGGCAGAGAACATAAAGAAGAAGCGAGCATGTTTAGGATCATTTCCTTAATACATTAGGTCTTATACACTGCACACATATATACAGTGTATATACCTGTGTGTGTGTGTGTGTGTGTGTGTGTGTGTGTGTGCATGTGTGTGTGTGTGTGCGTGTGCGTGTGTGTGTGCGTGTGTGCATGAGTGTGTGTGCTGGTGTGTTTTTGTGTGTGTGTGTGTGTGTGTGTGTGTGTTTGTTTGTGTGTGCGTGTGCGCGCGTGTGTGTGCGCGCGTGTGTGTGCCCGTGTGTGCGTGTGTTTGATGAGCTTATAAATGTATTATAAAAATTTCCACACAAACTGATGCATCGTATTCGGTTCATGCAGGGAGGGGTGGTGTTTATGTAGGCCTTCCTCATATGGTGTAGCGGCACGATCTATAATTCGATAGTGCTTTGTATGATTTACATCAGATACTTCCATGCACAGTTGCACGCGTCTTTGTCACGTCTCATGCTAACCTGAACAGGTAACGATGCGCGTTGTATAAAGATGTCGGAACTGAGCAGGTGTTCAATAGTCACCGACGTCGTCTTCATTGATTGGGTTTCTCTCATTGCAGATGGGATGACAAAAATATGTAATGATAGCCACCTGGAAAGTCACAATAGAGGCATCAATCTTTCTGTCTTTGAAAAATCGTGGATGCCGTAAACACGAAACAGAAGCACTAAACAAACATATTGAAAGAATTTTCATGGGGTATTTTCAGGGATTAATGTACGCCAGAAGTGAAAAAATTTGTTTTTGCTTTTGTTGTTTAAAGAAACAAGAAACCCCCCAAAAAATTTTATATAAATTTCTTATATTTTAGAACTATTTTAATGACGTTGATATTATGGTTTTTAATGGCAGAAATCGCAACTGAATTAAACTAAGTTGGAGCTCTTATTCATGTCATTTTTAAGATTTTAATGATCCGAAAATCCTTAAAGAAAAACAAAAAAAAAACTGTAAAAACAAAAACAAAAAACAAAAACCCAAAAGCCAACATTTCATCTTGAAACAACTTGGGTTTTTGGTACCTCTGATGTACGTATGTATTAGGACACTTAATACAGCGCTGTGGAAGGGATCCGTATAAAGCTAATATAAGCTTTGTATGACGCCCATGTGGAAATATGGTTCCTATGTGTGCTCCATATGGGCACGCTGGCTCTTAACACGATCAAGTGCTCTAGCTGGCTTATGGGCCGTGTTGAACTTGTCAAAGCGCCCTTGTAACGGCATGTGTCGTGTTACGGCGCTGTAGAAATCGTCGTATTCATCATCATCTAGACCTAGTCAGCTGAATAACGGAAGAACCTAATACCGGCATATGTGCAACATTGTGAATGTTGGGTAAGTCGCTCATAAATATGTACCCGCTGTTCTATAAATAACCATTTTTTGCAAATGTCATGTAATTCTGCACTACCCCTCACTGCTAGGTTGCTGTGTGGAGTACTGGATAAACTAAACACACTGAAGATCTTATGGATGTCTAAATGATTAGAAATACATATAGGCTTCAGACTTGATCACTGCAGTTCGGTATTTGTAGGCCTGCCTCTTAGGCTAATTGGGCACCTTGATAGGGTTCACCGCTCAGCGGCTCGCCTCATTGGCCACCTTCCTAAACATGCTTCTGTCTCTGCCTTTTTACGCGATGTCCTTCACTGGCTCGCTGTTTATCAGCGCATCTCCTATCGAGTTGCTGCACTTGTCTGGTGGTGCCTTCTTGGCTGTGCTCCATCCTACCTGTCTGATCTTAGTCTCTGAACTTAGTCTCTGAACTCTCCGCTCTTCGGCAAGGGGGAGCTTTTGGTCCCCCGTGCTCGCACTGCTATTAGACAGTGTCGAGCCTTTTCGGTTGTAGGGCCCTCCATCTGGAATGGCCTCCCTCTAAACCTGCGCCTGCTGCCGCTGTTAAACTCGCCTGCTTTTTGTAAGTCCCTCAAATCTCATTTTCTTAGCTATGGCTGGACTGGGAACGCCTCTGAGTAGGTATCTTGAAGAGGCGCTATATCAAATTCTCAGAATGAATGAATGAATAATCAGGATTCACAACTTTAATTCTAGAGAGTAGGAACTAGTTAGCGATATATAACTAGGTAATAACTTAGGAAAACTCCAGTATACATAAAGGAGCATCTGACTCCCACCAATGCTCAGATCTACTCTAAGGCGCGCGGAGTCGTAAAAGATGGAAAGGCAGCCTCCACCTGGACTGTTTTATCTATTCATTACACGATTTTAGTAGAATTCTGCAACTGTTCGCATATGCTACTGTACAGAAAGTTCACAGCAGTTGCCAATCGAGAATTCTAGAAATCAAGGTTCACCGAAAACACAATTGCATATCGTTCAAGTGTCCTTCCAACAACGGAGTTTAGAGGCAGCTGCGTTCAATGACGGACGAACCTAGCATAAAGCCCAGGCATCTCTCAACCATGGGGGACCTGGACAAGCTGCTTCATCCTCCGATTGTGTCTTCAACATAGTCCCCGGACCAGTCCAGTCTCAACAACTTCGCAATTTCTCACTGTGGCCTTCTCTACCCCTGGATGCTCTTTCTACCCATGCATGGAGGCTATCTCTCGCTGACCTCCGCGGTCATCCCACGGACTCATAACATTTCCTAGTTCCGCTCGTTTCTGCGGAACTTATGAGTGAGTGTATTAATTATTTACTAATAGACAAAATTGTTTCAATTCAATGTACAGACCTCCTTCGCTGACTTGAGTTACATGCTGTCTTTCTTTCAGTAATGTATATACAGTATATTGATCGCACATCAACAATGTAACTTAAATTATATGGAACTTTTCCTGCTGATTCTGCTTTGATTGACTGTGGTATATATCGTTACTGTTTAGACTGTAAGCGTTCTAACTCGTTAACTCAGTTATATTGTATCCGAATTTATCCCATGATAGGATGGTTGAGCATGATCAGATATGCGTCATGGTCTGATACAGTTTTTCGTTATGTCTAAATTTGTTTTCGTTATGTTTAGGCCTAATTCTGCTTTCAGTTATGAGAGAAGGCGTGTTATAATTACAACTCTATACAATCTCTATATACATAACTGATTATTGGTTTCTGCGCACGTTAATTTTTCTTGCGCATGATTGAGCTGTTTAGTTTTGGGTCTTTCTAATATCTGTTGCTTGCTTTGGCGGTGAATGAGTTGTAGAACTAGATCCGTGGCAATACTCCATTAGCCTATCAGCACATAGGCTAAGAATTACAAGGATGGGTCCGCTCTAATCTATACTGGTTATTTTTTACCTTAGGTTTATTTTAGGAGTTTTGTTGCGCGCCAAGCGCTGTATAGTTGACATGGCCACTGATGTTGGAGGCCCACAGTGCAGCGTATGCTTTCTACCAGTGTCAATACAGGACTTGGTGATGAGCTGCTCAGAGTGCTCACGAATATTCCATCAGCATTGCTCTTTGGTCCTGCCAACTGATTCAATGTTATATATGTGCATCGACTGCACTTTAGAAGTTAATTCTGACTCGGATGAAGAAGGGATGAGCAGTAATCTAGACGATGAAGAAGGGATGAGCAGTAATCTAGACGATATTGTTAACTATAATTGTGACATGCTTAACGATACCAATGAATTGCCGGAAATTGAGGTATTCCATAACGATATAGAATCTAATTCACATCTTGACAGCCCAAACGCAGATCCTGACCAGAACTGCTTTGGGAGCCTGATCTGGTCTAGTAAATACATTACTCCAGAAGCATTAGCTAAGCAAACTCGAAATCCTTCTGAAAATAGAACCCTTACGTTCTTACATATTAACTGTCGTAGCATGGCCTATAAATTAAATGAGATACGGGATATAACCGAAACTGTGCAGGCTTCGATAGTGGGAATAACCGAAACCTGGCTGGAACCCAATCTTGAAGAAACCATAAATGTGCCGGGATATAATTTTATAAGTAAATCTAGAGTTGAGGCTAGAGGGGGAGGTGTTGGTCTGTTGGTCAGTGAGGGAATAAAATTTCAACAATATCATCCTGTGTTGGGCCCGAACGAGCATAAAACTTATGAGTCCCTCTTTATTCGGATTAACTTTAAAAAGAGTTCCTTCATAGTGGGAATCATATATCGTCCGCCTGGTCAGAGACTGATCGAATTTAATGATGAAATTGATGAACTTTTAACAGGAATAAGGATCAAATCAACTGATGTGATCCTAATGGGTGATTTTAACATCGATCTTATCAAAGTGAATGATCACAAAGACTCTAACCTATTCTACAACTGCATGGCCTCGCATCATTATCTTCCGGCTATAACAAGACCTACTAGAGTCACTCCCTCTACTCAAACCTTAATAGATAATATATATAGTAATGCTTGGGCCAAATTACTTGATGCACATATCCTTATATCAGATATCTCGGACCACCTGCCGATCTGCGCTCGCTTTGCTGTAGACTCTTCACCTAATAATAAAACATGTATAAAAGAGAATAGGATTATTAATGCTGATCGGCATGTTATATTTCAACGTGCTCTTGAGAATGTTAACTGGGACCCAGTCACGAACGCATGTGACCAAGGTATGGCCAACCAAGCCTATGAAGAGTTTATAGATAAATACTCCCAGGCCTATAATGATGCATTTCCTACTGTCACGGTACATAAGAACCATAAGTTCAAATTTAGGAAGCCTTGGATGACGAATGGACTTCTTAAATCCTGCAAAAAAAGAACCTCCTTCATGTGCGATATCTGAAAACACCCAATAGTCACAACAAAAGCAAATATATCACTTATAGAAATAAATTCAAATCAGTAAGAGTGAATGCGGAGCGCTGCTATTACGCCAATGAATTCAGTAAATGTCATCATGACTTAAGAACCACTTGGAAATTAATTAGAGAGGCATTACAAGTTCATGATAAATCAGAGATAGTTGATTCCCTAAGAATAAACGATTGCCTCGAGGGGGATCCAGAGAAGATCGCTAACGGGTATAGTTATTTTGTCAATGTTGCGAAAGAGTTGGCGGGGAAAATACAGGTATCTCCTGGTTCTTTTCAGGACTTTATGCCTCCCTCTCGACAGGCCTCTATGGGATTGACTCTGACCTCCTCAGAGGAGCTCCTAAAAATCTGCTCTATCCTAAAAAAAAACACACACCAAAGGTATGGGTGGCATCGACCCCTACATTGCTTCTCGCACTTATCCCTGGTAATTAAACCCTTAACGGCACTAATTAATTGTTCCTTGCTCTGCGGCGTGGTTCCTGATAAGATTAAGGAGGCCAAAGTCATACCAATTTTTAAAAATGGTGATAAGGTAAACCCGGCCAACTACAGACCCATCTCAGTACTCAATTACTTCGCTAAATACTTTGAAAAGATTGTTTATGACAGACTGAGCAACTACATTAACTGCTTCCAACTGATCCATCAATCCCAGTACGGTTTCAGGCAGGGTCACTCGACTTTCATGGCCCTGTTAGAAATGGAGGATCGTATCACTAAAGCTATCGATAATAACGAGTATGCTGTGGGGTTATTTATCGATCTTACCAAGGCCTTTGATACGGTCGATCACAGTATTCTCCTAAAAAAGCTGGAGAACTATGGCATAAGAGGCCCACTGTTAAAATGGTTTCATAGTTATCTCCAGAATCGATCCCAAAGAGTATTTTCCAATGGTGTATTTTCTCAGAGCCAATGCATAAACTATGGAGTCCCCCAGGGGTCAAACCTCGGTCCTCTACTTTTCCTGTTATATATCAACGATCTGGCTAACGTTTCTAACACTCTTTACTTTATATTATTCGCTGACGATACTAACATCTTTCTGGCTCACCAATCCTGGCAAACTCTAATTTAAATAATAAACACTGAATTAAAACTAGTCAATACTTGGTTCTCAGTAAACAGACTAACTTTAAACATAAAGAAAACAAATTTCATTGCATTTAGATCCCATAGAAAAATTACACCAGTTGACATCACCCTGGAAATAGCAGGTACCACCATAGAACAAATAGAGTCAACTAAATTTCTGGGTGTAATAGTTGACAGTCACTCATCTTGGAAAGACCATATTAATTATGTTGCGCTAAAAATGGCAAAAAATATAGGAATTATAAAGAGGATTTCCTACTTACTCCCTCTATCTATCCGGTTAAATCTTTACTACTCCTTAATCCTACCCTACTTAAGCTACTGTACTTTGGTTTGGGCTTCCAATTATGAGTCGAGGATACAAAAATTAGTAATTCTTCAAAAGAAAGCAATAAGGGCTATTGTAGGAGTCACCAGAGATACCCATACTGCCCCTTTATTTAAAAAATTTAATCTGTTAGAATTAAGGCAAATTCGTACAGCACAAATAGGTGACTTCTTCTATCGATTTGAACGTAAACTATTACCGGCTTCATTTATGAACTATTTCATATCAGGCACCCAGATTCATTCTCACTACACAAGAAGCGCAAATGAGTATCGACCAGATAAAGCTCGCACTAATATTAGAGTGTTCAGCCTAAAATGTTACGGACCTAAAATCTGGAATACCATACCCCTAGATGTACGTCTTGCTGCTAACCCCTATTTATTTAAGACTAGACTGCGTTCGTATTTGACGGATTCTGTTTAAGTTGCTCCCTCATCACTGTACATGTTACTAATGCAAACTTTAAGAAATCTGCATACGTCTGTACGTGGGCCTCTATCCAATCCTAGTGGCCATCATATTAGGTTTCTAGTTAAGATTAGTTAAGTTTAGTTAAGATACAATTGCAATGTTGTTACCGTGGTCTCCACTCAACAATAGGGGACACGCCCTATATTTTATGCATAAATAGACCTGTTGAGACTACTTTCGTAATGACAGTCATATAGTTAGAGTGATCGGTCCACTTTAGGTGCTCCTGCTTAGCGGGATTAATTAATCCCTTTAGGGTCACCTTTTGTGGCCAGTAATGATTTTTAATGGGTTTGCGTTTATGTAATTGTTTATGTTCACTCATTGCCTGGTTGCAATAAAGTTTTTTGATTTGATTTGATTTGAATAATGTAACAGTGAAACAATATTACTTAACAATATAATATGATTGGACACATATTAAGAGGAGACTCCCTCTTGAGCGAAATCATAGAGGGGAGATTGGAGGGAAGGAGAAGGAGAGGAAGACCGCGACAGATGATGCTTGGATGGATGATGACCGAAGGATACAGCGGACTGAAGAGAAAAGCACAGCGAAGAGAAGAATGGCGTCATTGGAAGTGGAAACCTGCCGAAGGGCAGAGAACTTAAAGAAGAAGAATATAATGCCGCATTACCTATTAGTTGAATTTACAACATCTACTGTCAAGCAAGTAACGGGATTTATAGCATTTGCAACGTTATAAAAACAGCTCCCATGGGTGTCTGTTTCACAGAACTGCAGGTACCTACTCGTAACAATATGCTAATTATCATTGCAGTTAACTGGTAACTTCTAACACCGGTGTCTAGTGCACAAGGCATCAACGGCTGGCCTACATGTAAGTCTAAAAATCACGTCGTAATCAGGCGCTAAGCAAGAAACATGTGCAGGTACAAACACAGACTTCGCTTACAGGTATATATATATATATATATATACATATATAATGTATATAGACTCCAATGATATTCGGTATATATTCATCAAAAGGACAACGCTTCCCATCAGTAGGCCTGTCATTCAAAGGTGCAAGCAGTGGCTTTATATATTGATGACGGGGCAACGTGTAAATCTACCGTTGCGTATGATGTAGATTAATGCGCGTCTTCGCGTGCATAGCTGTATTTCCGTCTGTCGGTATGATAATGGTAGGATCTGCTTGTAATTTAGTATATGCAGGCGCGCGAACATGCCTACGGGGTATAATTAGTCGCCGAAGTCAGTCTCTAAGGAATTACCGGCTGACTTGATGAGTTAGCGACTGACTTAGCGACTTAGTAGACTGGCCGCAGACGCTGAAACCAACGTATTTTCGATGCTAAATTTGCCTTAAGAGCCACCCCATTTTCGATGAAAGCGATTGCTTGACGTCATGCAAAGTTACAGACACCTCTCGGGCAGGTAGTAAGTAGAGAACTGGTAACCTGACAACGACTGATTGTTAGACCGTTAGTCTGTTGCACTGCGACTCGTACCTTATAAGTAAGTGGTGCTTCTGCCTTCTTGCTTCTGCCTTCTGCCGATGTCTGCCTCAAAAATCGAAACTCTGAGACCGCGATTAAAACAAAAAGCAACATATTAACTTTAACGATGTCGCTAGAAGTCGATAGCATAGCGACTGGTTTCGACTTGAGGACTTACTGACGGAGGCGAATGGCAGCGGTTCCGGGACTAGGTATAGTCACATATCTTTTCCAGTCCCTCTCTTTTTTAGTCGTAAGTCTGCTATACTTAGGACCAGCAGTATGCTCCACCAAATTGTCCTACAAGTCACTCAGTGTTATTCTTTTTTCTTCTCTTCAAAATTCTTCCATTTTTTATGTATTTTTTGAATAAAGGCCCTCCCTCTTTCATCAGAGCTTTCTAATTTACCTTAATGCATGACTTGGTCGGAATTTTTCCTGGCCATTACGACTTACTGATGCTCCGCAGTACGCTGAGAAAATTGAGTTACTTACACAATTACTTTTATTTATATGTTAAAGCTAAACTGCATTATATGCGACTAACATACATTATTGTTCATATATATATATATGTTACAGGGAATGTGTATTTTCAGGGAATATGTATATTCCCTGAAAATTCAGGGAATGTGTATAGAAGCGGGATCTATGATGAAAATGTAACTAGAAGCTATAAGCTGGACTAGCGATGAAAATGTAACTAAGGCCAGAAGCTGGATTAGCGATGAAAATGTAACTAAGGCTAGAAGCTGGATTAGCGATGAAAATCATATACATATTCCCTGAAATCTTCAAGTGATTTCTATACACATTCCCTGAAATTTCAGGGAATATACATATTCCCTGAAAATACACATTCCCTGTAACATATATATATATATATATATATATATATATATATATATATATATATATATATATATATATATATATTTAAAATGCATACCTGTAAAAACATGTTAATAGGCCTAAGCGCATGAGTAGCAAAGATATAGTTATCGTTTAGTGTTTGCTCATGTCACACTCTGGTTCAACATCAGACTGTATCTTCGAAGAATAACTCGAAGGATACCTAAGAATCATGCGATTTACTTTCATCCGCTGGTCTGTAATTGGCGAGGTCTTCAGGTAAAAATGAACTTCCGGTTGGATATAAGAAGAAACGAGGTGGCTGATTACTTATTAAGCTTTTGTTCTTAACCCATTAGTGCCTGATATTTCAAAACCATATTTATTCACTTTTAATTTGTTGTATATATAGCATAAACATAGGGAAAAATATTATTTTCATCAAAACTTGTATAATATGTGAATTTTAGCTACTTTTGTAAGCGTCCCATTTATGGGACGCTAGGCACGAGAGGGTGCCTGAACTAATAAGCATGTATTTGCAACCACAGCTTGCATTCTTGCATCAAATAAAAGTCAAATCAGCTTAATTCAAACAAGAAGGTCACTAGCCACATATATTTACAGCTAAGTCAACAGTAAATAGGGATAATAGGAAATAAATAAAGACAACTGCACATACTGCTCAACTAATCCATGAGTGTCATACTGGTAGTTGCCTGCTTACAGTCCTCCAACTATTTACTTAGCAAAACTGACTGTCAAAACTTGCATTTGACTAGCTTTAGAGAATGATATAATAGTACTAATAGTACTATTAATAATCCAACCTGTAATAGCAGAGCATAATATTAAAAAAAAACAGTTACTGAGTGTCTCCTTTCGATGGTAAAAATATGCCATTTGTCTGTTTTCCCTTAGATTTCATGAGATTGTTCAAAGCAGTCAATGTTCAGGGCAACATTACACTTCCTGCACTGTTTTTAAACCTTGAGACTACAGACTGCACAAAGTCTCTGTGTTTCAATTGCTTTGATATAGTGTTTGCCATCCTTGCGGACCTCCATCGGAGCTCTGTGGCTATGTACGCCCCGATGGTCTGCCAATGGCTGTGCGTTCAAGAAAATAGCTCTTATGGAATGACAATAGCTTTGTGACTATAGCATCCAACTGCCATGGGATAGAACCAACACATTGAAGACACTGCTTTGGAACTCCAGCTGACCCATTGACTGATGACTCGCTGATTGAGTCAACCTGTAGATCAGCCAGGCATTCTGCATGGTGACATCCATTAGGTACATGAAGAGAGGCTACCACCACTTGTGCAAACGAACTGAGTTGCAGCAAGTGACAATATTCTGGATCATTTGGTCCACTCCACCCATGTTCTTGTATAGGCTGATCAAATATGGTTACAACTTTACTGGCAGCCTTCGACCACTGTAGTACCGAAACTTATTGGTTCTACCCCATGGCAGCTGGATGCCATTGTCACAAAGCTATTGTCATTCCATCTTGTCACAATAATGTTGGACTGTGTTCAATCTGTGCTCTTTTGTTCAACGGACAATTATTTAAAATTTATCTACAGAAGATATAGTACAATCTTCAATCCGATTTGCATGCACTGTTCCCGTTGCAAGAATATTCAGTGTCGTGAGGTGTTGGAGGCTGGTGACGAAATTATCAAAATAGAGAACACAGTTATCAGAGTCGGCAGAGTGTTGAGCACTTCTTTGCATATACTTGTTGGTATTTTAACTAACTGTATGATTACTCCAGAAAGCACTCAAACAAAGTTGTTGGCTAGTAGTCGGTTTTAGCATACTGGTTCAGAAGGATGTGATCAGACGACTACAGCTTTAGGCATGTCTTTTTCACCCATTTCTTCTCTGGCTTGTTGCCATTGTGGTCTGATTCACAGTCAGTTGTGCCTTTCGTCGCCGTGGTAGGATTAGTTGCTGTCCGATGAAGTCCTCGCTGTTTCATCGTGGTTGACATACCACTATCAAGGGATTCGCGAAGACGCAGTGATGGCTTCAACATTATTCACCGTGAACTGATGGCTGACAAAATCTCTGTCAGCATCACCTGCTGACAGTCTCTGGAGTCCAACAGCTAGATGGTGAGATCTCTCCCAAAGTATATGACTTGGACAATCTTCACCTAAAACCATTGGTGGTTGAAATCTTGGCTGTATCCGACACTCTTGCACCACCATGAGTCAAGGTCTCTGCTGAAGAAACACCTGCAATCAAATAGTTGGCCGGTGGAGAATTATCCCAAAGAGTGGCACCCACTCTTGATGTGGAGTCTTTGTGGACACTGTGTGTGATTCATCACCTCCATCAATCCTGAAGTGTTCTTGTCAAAGTTGCTACTGCCTCGGCTCGTAGTTGTCTCTGAGTCAGGTTATGACACGTGCCTTCATCTTCGTCACCGCTATCCTCATCGCTACAGATTTGATCCCACGGCGGTGTGATGAATATATCTGCATGCATGAAGACAAGGTCTTCTTTCATTGCTAGTACTTGATGAAAAGTAAATCCTTTCTTTCTCGGCATGCTAATGTTCACAACAACAAAATCAGATACATTTATGTAGTTTGAAATCAAAGCATGTGTCCAAATTGAAATACTTTCAAACCCAAACTGCATAACCCGAATTCACAACAATATCACACTTTACAAGTCTAATCGGCCCATATATCAAAATTCAAGAAATCTAATAAAGAGCCTGCCATACAGGATGGTACATATATAGTGTAGGACAACTTAAATCATTCAAATGAACTTAATTATAACTCAGAAATTCATGCACGCAATTTTGTAAGCTTGAAACTGCGTCACACAAAACGCCCTGGTAGAACTCGGTATTTACTGGGGCGTTTCTTGTGTCTAATTGCGTCTAGCTGTGTCCCGAGAGATGTCTGTGTCTCTGTCATTGTCCGTCTGTTCGTCCCGATGTATCCTGTCTGTCTGTATCCTCTGTCATGCGCTCTTGTGTCGTCTGGCTTTAGAGAAGTTTTATGGTCTTTGTGGGATGATCCAAAACGAAACCGTCATAAACGAAACAGGAAAATAAAAAACCGTTTTGTGACGGGTGCGGAAATCGGCCAACCGTTAAAACCGGCCTGATCAATAATAACTAACAACGGCCGATGTAGATAATAAACTGGCTCCGTCGAAGCGAAAACTCTGCTGGATGGAAAAAGCAGCCGGAAAAACAAGTCATTGAAGAGTGGCATTATTCTTAATGGTCTCCTTAAATTATTACAATGGTGTTTTTGTTTAGAAATTATTTTTCTGAAGTTTTCGGAAATTATTGCAACCTTTTTTGTCAGTGACCCTTGTATGCAAAGTTTGACCAGCATTTGTTGATTGCTGGGTAGATGATATAAATGAAGATGTAAGAAAAAGTTGAGAATAGCACTGTACCTGATAAATAACACCTATCACAGTCTGCGGAGAAAACAGTGGCGTAGCTAGGGGGGGGTGCAGGGGGGTACATGTGTCCCCGGGCGCCAAGGGAAGGGGGCGCCAAAATGAGGGTTAAGATAAATAATTTTACTCTTAATTTTGATGCAGTTTTAACTAATTTATCACAAATGAATGCATAAGATTTAATTTTAGCGCCCCAAATATATCCAATTATATCCTCATTACTTACAAATAAGTTCTTAGGTATGATTTTGGCGCCCCATTGAGCACTAAGGGGAAACATGCATGTACTGTCTGTATTTTTCATATTTTATTTCATTAAGAAAATTAAAATTGCCATTCGATTATGTGGAAAATGTGAAATAGTAAAACGGGGGCGGGGCGGGCCAAATTCATAGTTCGTCCCCGGGCGCAAAATATCCTAGCTACGCCACTGCCTTAAAACGGCCCTAGATGTGAGTATATACACGCAACTCGAAGTATATATGTAAGTATATGCTTTATTCGGTCCTGCGGTCATGGGCTTAGTGAACACTGAGTAGGGGATTGTGTCACGACAAAAGGTTCACGGACAAAAGGTTCACCGACAAAAGGTTCACGACAAATGGTTCACGACAAAAGGTTCACGACAAATGGTTCACGACAAAAGGTTCACGGACAAATGGTTCACGACAAAAGGTTCACGGACAAATGGTTTTACAATCTTTTCACTGCTAATCCTGCTTCTAGATTGAACTACGTTTTCGTCGCGATCCCAGCTTTTAATTTGAGCTAAGTTTTCATCGGTCATCCAGCTTGTAGCTTAAGCGTTAAAATCAAACGCTTAAGTGCTAATATGACACATTTTCATCGCTCATCCAGCTGCTAGTTTAATTTACATTTTTATCGTTCATCCCGCTTCCATTTTAATTTACAATTTAATCGTCATCCCACTTCCATTTTAATTTACATTTTAATCGTCATCCCGCTTCCAGTTTTATTAACTTTTTAATCGTTCATCCCGCTCTTAGTTTAATTTACATTTTAATCATTAGTCCCGCTGCTAGTTTAATTAACATTTTAATCATTCATCCCGCTCTTAGTTTAATTAACATTTTAGTCGTTGATCCCGCTTCCAGTTTTATTAACTTTTTAATCGTTCATCCCGCTCTTAGTTTAATTTACATTTTAATCATTAGTCCCGCTGCTAGTTTAATTAACATTTTAATCATTCATCCCGCTCTTAGTTTAATTAACATTTTAGTCGTTGATCCCGCTTTCAGTTTAATTAACTTTTTAATCGTTGATTCCCCCTCCAGTTTAATCAACTTTTTAGTCGTTCATCCCGCCTCTAGTTTAATTTACATTTTAATCGTTGATCCCGCTTCCACTTTAATTAACTTTTTAATCGTTGATCCCGCTTCCACTTTAATTAATTTTTAATCGTTGATCCCGCTTTCAGTTTGATTAACTTTTTAATCGTTGATCCCGCTCCTAGTTTAATTAACATTTTAATCATTAATCCCGCTGCTAGTTTAATTAACATTTTAGTCGTCCTCCCGCTCCTAGTTTAATTTACATTTTAATCGTCATCCCGCTCCTAGTTTAATTAACTTTTTAGTCGTTCATCCCGCTTCTAGTTTAACTAAGTTTTTAATCGTCTTCCCGATCCAGTTTAATAAACTTTTTAATCGTTCATTAAAAAGTTAATTGAACTAAGAGCGGGATGAGCGATTAAAAAGTTGAATAAACTAGAAGCGGGATGAACGATTAAAAAGTTGATTAAATTAGAAGCGGGAAGAACGATTAAAAAGTGAATTAAACTATAAGCGGGACGATCGATTAAAAAGTTTATTAAACTGGAGCGGAATGACGATTAAAAAGTTAATTAAACTGGAATCGGGATCAACGATTAAAAAGTTAATTAAACTAAGAGCGGGATGACGATTAAAATGTAAATTAAACTAGGAGTGGGATGAATGATTAAAATGTTATTTAAACTAGGAGCGGGAAGAACGATTAAAAAGTAAATTAAACTAAGAGCAGGATGACGATTAAAATGTAAATTATAATGGAAGCGGGACGAACGATTAAAAAGTTCATTAAATTAGTAGCGGGATGACGATTAAAATGTAAATTAAAATGGAAGCGGGACGAACGATAAAAATGTAAATTAAATTAGCAGCTGGATGAGCGATGAAAATGTGTCATATTAACACTTAAGCGTTTGATTTTAACGCTTAAGCTAGAAGCTGGATGACCGATGAAAACTTAGCACAAATTAAAAGCTGGGTCCGCGACGAAAACGTAGTTCAATCTAGAAACTGGATTAGCAGTGAAAAGATTGTGAACCATTTGTCCGTGAACCTTTTGTCGTGAACCATTTGTCCGTGAACCTTTTGTCGTGAACCATTTGTCGTGAACCTTTTGTCGTGAACCTTTTTTTCGGTGAACCTTTTGTCGTGACACGATCCCCTACTCAGTGCTCACTAAGCCCATGACCGCAGGACCGAATAAAGCATATACTTACATATATACTTCGAGTTGCGTGTATATACTCACATCCAGGGCCGTTTTAAGGTCGTCGTAAGTCCTAGGCACTCTTGCATTCGTTGACCCCAACTCAACGGCCAAGGTTCGATTCCTATGTATTCAGAAAGTGTTATCAGCGCCTCTGCCTCCGATAACCTGCAACACGCCAAACCTCTCAAAGAAGATGATGTTACGTACTCCTGGTTCATCGTAGTTATAATCATACAGCACGACATACAGATTTGTTTTAAATATAAGTAATATAGTGACCATTTGCATATTTATTTTTCCTACAGTATTATGTGCAGCTTTATTAATAGTCACTGAACAAAGTAATGCGCTATAAAATTTATCGTGATAACCACCACGTCTACAGTATTATGTGCAGCTCTATTAATAGTCACTGTACAAAGTAATGCGCTATAACAAAGTGATGCGCTATAAAATTTATCGTTGCCGAGATATTCGTGTCATAACTTTCGGGATATACGGTATGTGTAAATATGGCGAGATAGACCGATTTGTAGTGTGTTTCACGGAAACTTTAAAAATTCGTAGAAAATCGTCGGATCGTTATTCGCAGTCGGGAATAGTTGCGTTCGACTAGTTTCGATGCCAGGTATCACCAGGTAAAATTTGGTTACACTAGCAGCGCCCCAGTAAATACCGAGTTCTACCGTTTAAATTAAACAAAGTTATTGAAACAGTTAAAAACATACTGACCTTCGTGTGTATTACGATGAACTTGCAGAATTATTGATTATATCGGAAATAATTAAGAGTTAATACGCGTAGATTTCACAACCAGCGACAGTAGGTCTTTGCTAAAAACAAACGCCATCAACTCGCGCACATATTAATTAAGTAGCCCAATAGCAGCCCATAAATGTTGTCTAGCATCTGACAAACAATTTGATATCAAATACTTGTCAAATTATTGAAGATTTGAATTTATTGGAAATTTTAAACTGCCCGTCCCATTTATGGGACGCTAGGCACAAATGGTTAGGCTTTTATATCTTATATCACTGCGTTGGCGCAGACAGCGCTCTTATGAGGCGTAGGCGACGTAGTAAGTAACCAGATACATACATAAATGCATACATACATACATATATACATGCACCGTACATATATGCATACATACATACATATATACAACGTACATACTGGTTTGCATTTGCAGCAGGAAAGTAGAAAGCGTTCAACGTTTGTATATACCGACACGGCAGGCAATTGAACGAGCGCTTGCCGTGAAATCCTAAGTGTGCTGGTTCGAGACTCCGTTCCATAGTTCCTGTTGGAACCTTGAGCATGTAACTAATTCAATCGCAAATTTTTATAGCGCCTTTCTCTGGGTCTTTAACGCACGTGTGGACGTCCGGAGGGGGGAAAGCGAGAATTCCCACGGATTTTGCAAATATTTAAAAATAATAAAATCTATGTTTATAATTTATTCACTGTTTACCTCGGACTTAGCTGTTCAGGGCCATAACCAAGTAAATCCCCAAATTCCACCGCATCACCCCTACTGCAATCATTGCACTGGCTTCGGCTTTTCACAGCTTAGAATGTTTACCAAGGCGCTTACAATATCTATGGTCAAGATGGCGACCGGTTAAGCGTGATTGTCAACAGCGCTTAAAATTTTCGTAATTTTCTGGGTCTAATTAGGTTTTTGGCGCACCGAATTTATCTCTACATTTGGTTCTACTCTTCTCGACAAATATGCCGTTGGATTTGATTCCTAATGCTAAATTTGCGTAGTAAATGCTATCGAACGAAGTGCCATTCGTAAAAGGGACTCATCGGGACTAATGTACAGTATACGCCCCCCTCGGCAGTTGTTCACACAGCGAATTGACTTCTACAGTTGGATCTACTCCTCTCGACAAATATTGTATTGTATTGTATTGTATTTAAACATTTATAAAGCGCCCCTAGTAGGGTGAACCGTTCAGAGGCGCTCCCAGTGCGCACGGCCGAGAGAAAAGAAATAGGCTAAGTCTTGAGGAAAGCAAAAGAAGATGAAGGGTTACTTATTAAAATTTGAGAGCGAGTAGAAGGAGACAGTGTATTCCAGAGAGAGGGACCAATTGAGGCAAAAGATCGGGACTGCGCCATAGCTGTTCTAGTATGAGGAACTGAGAGATCAAATCTGTTCGAGGAGCGAAGTGGACGATGCGAGGAAACAGAAAGAGGCCGGTGAATTACATCAATTAAATATTTGGGGGCGAGACCCCGCTGTGTCTTTGACACCAGAATAAGGATTTTGAACTTAATACGTGCATAGAGAGGAAGCCAGTGCAGTTTCTCAAACATGAAGGATGAAATGCGTGAGTAGCGTGGCAGACGGGCAATTAATCTCGCAGCTGCATTTAGGACTGACTGCAGAGGCATGGGATAACGTACTGCAATTCGCTTCTAATCGGTCTTCCTAAGGTCCTTAGGAAGACCGATTAGAAGCGAATTGCAGTAGTCAATTCTGGAGCAAATGAAAGCATGGACCAGCGTTGAGAAAACAGAGGAAGAGACAGATCGTCGAACAGCCCTAAGACACCTTAAATGGAAGTAGGAAACACGTGTGAGGTTAGAGATGTGATCTTTGAAGGAGAGAGAGCTATCAAGCGTAACACCTATAATATACCGTTAGCTTTGGCTCTTCATGCTTTACTTGCTTGAGAACTACTGTCGAATGAGGTGCCATTCGTAAACGGGATTCAAACGGACTAAAGTACAAAATTACGCCCTTCGAGGTTGAACGTTGAGTGTTAGTCGCAGCGTTGGAACATTTTGTTAGTCTCTTCACATCGTTCCTGGCAGCGTCGTCGAGCGTCGCACCGGGATATAGAAGTTATAACTGATATTACAGCTTATTCGCGGTTATTACACCTACGGTAAGACACAGAACTTATCCATTGTGAAATATGACCAAAAAAGGCGCAAAACCAGAGGATCTTATTGAAGCTCTCCAAGATGAAAAAATAATGGAGATGCTCTCTACTCGTCTCATGAAAATTCTCACCCCCGTTATAGAGGGTATCATTAACAAATTCTTCGAGAAGCACTGTGAAACTCAAAACCTCAAGATAGCTGCCTTAGAATCAGAGTCTGAGTCACTGAGAGCTAAATTGGATGAGGTGGAGAACCTCTCAAGACAAGGCTATCTCATAATTCACGGCCTGGAGGAGTCCTCGATGGGGAAGACACGATCGGCTACATCCCTACGGAATCGACCGTTCCAATGGGCTGCTGGAACAGAGGCGATGCCAGCACTCTACGATTCCACTGATACTCAATCCTTCCTCGATCTATGCAATTCACAGCTGGGCGTGCCAATCAAGGACTCGGATATCTCGTATGCCTATCGAATCTCCAGTGGCCCACATGAGAAGAAGCGTCTATTGATTGTTCGATTTGTCACCAGACGAGCCAGAAACGCAGTCTATACGGCGCGAAAACTTCTAAAGGGCTCTGCTGGCTCCAGTGCCGTGTATGTCAACGAATACCTGACAAAACTCAACTCATCAATCTTTGCCAAAGCCAGGAAACTAGTAAAAGAGAAACTATTGGTCTCTACCTGGACGAAGGGAGGATTGGTATTCATTCGCCTGTCGGAGGACGCTGCCGAAAAACCAAGGAGGATCACTTCTCTCAAGCATCTGGATAATATCTCCTCCGTGGATCCACCCCGCACTATTCCGGCTTTCAAAACCAAGTAACTTCACCATTTCCTTCATCCGACTACGCACAAGCGCAAGAAGCCCGGTTTCTATGTCTGCTGTGTCCCTCGCGTTGGACTGCTTTACCGGTGTTCCTGATGACGGTTCCTGTTTTCGCTGTGGCAGCCTTAATACGCTTTACTAATGATGTCGTAGAAGACCTAGCTTAGGTTGATTTATGTTGCGACAGCCTTGGTATATAATTATATATACTATCGTTGTTACATAATTATTATTATTATATGGCCTAGCTGTTTTTTCTAAGAGGTAGATAACCTCTCTTATGTTGCGACAGCCTTATTAAGTTTATACTTATAGTTTACTTCGTGTGACCTAGTTTATTTTCTTAATAATATTGACGTTCGCTGTTGATGATTGTGCACGCTTAGTTGTCTTTTGCCCGCTCCCATGTTAAGGGGAAGCTTGCTTACCTGTACTATATGTTCGCTTAGCATAGATGAACTCTCTGGGGTAATTACCTGCGTAGCGTGTACGAGAGTAATACACCTAGAGTGCTATAATGCTGAATTCTATTCACGATTTACTGTTGAGTGTTGGTTATGTACCTGCTGCCTACTTGATATACTTCCTTTCAATGGCATTTCAAATAACGATGACTTCTGGAGAATTATAAATGAGGACAGTCTTCCCTATACCTGTACACCCCCAATCCCCGAAGCTACTAGGCTGAATATGTTTCCAGACAGTTCTGACAGTCGCTACCTCTTAAATAATATTGACATTGACCCTGATGCCAACATCTTTGCCGATTCAACTTGGGATAGCCTGTACTGCACTCCCCAATCCATGCAACCCAAACTTGCCTCCTCCACTTTATTTTCTGCGATGCACCTAAATTGTAGGAGTATTTTAAATAAATTAACTGATGTTGAGGAATTACTGACTCAACTCCCTGTTTCTGTATTGGCCCTCACAGAAACTTGGCTCGATACTGAGTCAGCAGACACCATAAATGTACCGGGTTTTAACTTCATTCACAAAGCAAGATCTGGCGGCAGTGGAGGAGGGGTGGGAATATTGATAAGGGAAGACATTCCATACCAGTCATTTGACCCTTTACCCATCAATTCCATCCAGAACACTTTCGAGGGGCTTTTTATTCGAGCTACTTTGAAGAAAGGCACTTGTTTGATCGGAGTAATGTATAGGCCTCCTGGATCAAACTTAGAAGAATTTTGTTTAGGATTAGATCATTTATTAACTAAAATCGCTCATAGGGATAGGCATGTAATGATTATGGGAGATTTCAATATTGACTTGCTAAGGGCTGATGACCATCATGGAACTGGTCTCTTTTAAAATAGCATGTCTGCCCATAATTTTCTTCCTACCAAAACTAGGCCCACTAGGATAACTTCACATTCTTCGACATTAATTGACAATGTCTATACTAATGCCTGGTCCTGCATAGTCGAATCTAAAATCATTACTTCTGACATCTCGGACCATCTGCCTGTCCTTACTTGCTTTGATTTAGAAACCCCTAGCGATAAAAATTCCCCTTTACCTGACACTCGCATTATAAACGATGAGAATAAAAAAATCTTTAGTGCATCCCTTTCCGAAGCCGACTGGACTTCAGTTTTAGCTGCCTGCCATAGTGGGGACGCAAATAAAGCCTACGACTTGTTTCTAGCGAAATATAAACAACTTTATGATGCTGCATTCCCGGTAAAACCTAGCAAGAAGAAAGGGAAGCCTCTATTCAATCACCCTTGGATGACGAGGGGGCTCCTTAAATCTAGTAGGAAGAAGAATCAACTTTACCTAAGGTATATAAAAAAAACTTCTGATAATAAAAGCAAGTTTATCTCATACAGGAATAAATTTAAAACAATTAGAAAAAATGCCGAGAGGGATTACTACACAGTCGAGTTCAATAAGTATAGTAATGATCTTAAAAAAACTTGGAATCTTATTCGATCCATAATAAAGATGAGGGAGCAGGAATCAAAAATCGATGCCTTAAAAATTAATGGCTCTATTAGCGACTCGCCTATGCAAATGGCTAATGAATTTAATCAATATTTCTCAAGCATTGCCCATTCTCTAGCTGATAAAATTCCAACCACTTGCTCCTCTATTTATGAGTACTTAGATCCCCTACCTAACTCTTTTGGCCTAGTCCCTACTTCACCTGAGGAAATTCTCAATGTAAGTAGGGAAATTCGTAATACTCACAGCAGAGGGATTGATGACATTGATCCCTGTGTGGCGGCCCCTCTCATGGTTCTTATCGCTCCCATCCTAGCTGAGCTTATCAACTGTTCCTTTAATACTGGCACAGTTCCACAAGCCTTAAAAATTGCTAAGGTAGTTCCTATTTATAAGAAGGGAGAGAGAAGTGACCCTGCCAATTATAAGCCTATTTCCATACTACCTTACTTCTCCAAGTACTACGAAAAAATAATGTACAGGAGGCTCATTAATTTTGTTGACAAATCCCACATTATTTTCCCTTCCCAACATGGCTTTCAAACTGGTCATTCTCCTTTCATGCCATTAATGACTATGCATGACAAAATTTCTAGTGCATTTGAAAACAATGAATTTTCTATTGGTATATTTTTCGATCTGGCAAAAGCTTTCGATACCGTGAATCACGACATCCTTCTTCGCAAATTAGCAAACTATGGTATCAGAGGCACCCAACTTAATTGGTTTAAAAGCTATTTTGATAGTCGTCTTCAATGCGTTCTCTGCAATGGCGCTTTATCTGGCTTAAGGGCGATCAAATACGGAGTCCCGCAGGGGTCTAATCTTGGTCCTTTACTTTTTCTTCTATACATCAATGACCTGCCTAACGCATCACCCATTATGTCTTTCATCCTATTCGCTGATGACACTAACGTCTTCTCTCATAAATCTCACCAAACCCTACTCCAGACTGTCAATGCTGAACTTATCCCAATAGCCGAATGGTTTGCTGCTAATAAGCTCTCACTGAACTTAGAAAAGACAGCCTATATCCTATTTACCTCCCATAGAAAAATCTGCTCCCCGAACTGCTCCACTGCCCTATGTATTAATGGCACTCAAATCTCACAGGTCACCTCTACTAAGTTTCTTGGTGTTTTTGTTGATGAACATTTAACATGGAATGTACACATAAAAAATATTTCTAAGAAAATTGCAAAAAATGTTGGCCTACTATTCCGAACATCCTACTTGCGCCCCCCTTCCGTCCGTGTAATGTTATGCTACTCACTGGTATATCCATACTTCTCCTATTGCAATTTGGTTTGGGCAGCTACCTATGATTCCAGACTGCACAAGTTAGTGACATTACAAAAACGTGCAATGCGCTTTATTGCTGGATCCCCTTTTAACTCTCACACTAGCCCATTATTTCATGATTATCAACTCCTTAAACTCACACAGATTAGAACATTCCAGATATGTAATTTCATGTACTGTCAAGCTCACAACCAACTACCTTCTCCTTTTCTGGGTCAGTTCCTTTCAGGATCAGATATTCACTCACACTTCACTAGGAAGTCTAAATGTTATCGCCCTATATTTGCCCACTCAAACTCTCGTAGATTTTCAATAAAATATACTGGCTCAATAATATGGAATAATGTCCCTCAAAATATCAAGCAGGCCCCAAATTTGCACTCCTTCAAAAGATTGCTGCGCGACTTTTTATTAAATGGTTTTGCAATTAGCTAACCCTTCTTTCCTTTTCTTTTTCTTTTGTTGCCATCTTCGTTAGTTTATTTAATTGGTTGCTTTTGTTCAGTATGTTGAGATTGTAGAGCGAACTTTAGTTTAATCTCATTATACTTCAATATGTTGATGTGTTGGCTTAACCTCATTATCTCAACTTTGTTCAAAGTGTTTCAAGGCATATAATGTGTTGCCATCTTGATGTACTACTATTTTTGTTAGGTAGGTGCCCTAGTAGCGGGATTGTTATCCCTTCTGGGCTTCCTTGTTACCATTTACGACTAGTGTACATCTTGCAATTATTGTGCCTTGACAGAATGGTTTCAATAAACTTGACTTGACTTGACTTGACTTGAATGTAATGTGTATCAGTCAGAAAACATATCTTTTTCTGTTCACCTACAGACTCATTCATTATGTATACTGTCCACAACAGCCTATCATCTTGTTGTATCCAGAGCCGGGAATTGGACTGGGACTGGGTTCCAGACACATTCTCTGTTGCTGGATCAATGCTTTGCAATTAGCCGCCATTTTATGTCCGCTGTGTAGCTTCTGATGTCATCACGCCTGAACTAAAATCTCATTCTTTACGGATATATCATGTTCCATACGCCAGCTTGCTTGTGTAGAATTTATTTATTTATTTTATTATATATATATATATGTATGTATATATATATACCATGAGATATATGTATATATATATACCGTACATACGTACATACATACATACATACATACATGCATACATACACAGAGTTTTCTCCATATTAGCTTATATTAGAACAGGTCAGATCTGCTGAATAGATTTACGCTGAAGTCGATGGCATGTGCGTGCCTGCTTGCGCAGACGACGGGAGAGCATTGCCGCTTTGCAACTGTCTATGTCGCCTGTACAAAAGCAACACAATTGCACTGATCCAAAGTCTTTACCGACTGTGACTTTGTAGTAGCAGCAGCAGCAGCCTGTCTGCATAGTGTCCGGTAATTTTATGGACTTGAAATTGTTACTGAGCATAGACAGTTAGACTATGAATACAATTCAGAATTCGTGTATAATCAGAGATATGCGTACGATTCAGAACTTATTGACTTGATGTCTAAATAAACGTTACGAGTTTCAACGGCTTTCTATATAACTTTTGCATTTCTAATGCTTCTTAACTTGATAATATATATATGAGTCTACGAACGCGTTTCCACGGGTTTCAACATTGATAACACTTCGTTTTTAAAATTCTGCAAAATGAAAACACTGCGCGTTGTATGTCTTTTCGTTATTACCAACCTCAACATGGCTCTATTTACTTCAGCTGAAATACCAGGAACAGGAAAGAGAGCATTAAGTTCAGTGCTGGCTAGACAAGGAGATATTAACATCGGTATGATCATGGCCTTTGCGCAGTACGATAAAAGCATTCGCCAATGTGGCTCGCTAATTTCTTCGTACGGATGTGAGTTGGTAGAAATGCCAATCTACGCCATAGATAAGATCAACAGCCGATCGGACATTCTACCGAATATCACTCTTGGCATTGTCCTCGTCGATGGCTGCATGAACGACATGCAAAGTTTAGAGGTTTCAACGTATCTGATACAAAACTACGACACCTGTTCGGACTCGACTGACCAGCCCGTCAACAAGACGTCCGTTTCACAGCAGAATACCTTTTCCGATGAGCTGAGACACTATGACGTGGTGGCAATCGTGGGACCTTGGAACAGCCGCATAGCGACAGCGGTTTCGAGTCTGATGGGTGTCTTCAAAATTCCGACAATGGGCCTCTTCGCCACAAGCGACGAACTTAGTGATAAAAGTCGTTACGAATATTTCCTGCGGCTTGTTGCAACGGATACGTACCAAGTTTATGCAATCTTGGGAATCGCTAAATACTTTCGGTGGACGTATTTGTCGCTGATATACGCCGAAGGATCTTACGGGGAGAATGGTTTCAAACAAATTGACCGTATCCTACACGAATCAAACGCCTCCTACAACATGTGTATCGCCGTCGCACTCAAGGTTTCCTCAACGGCCGACGACGATGAATTCAACACCCATGCCGATGCACTGATCCGGAATGAAAATGCAAGAGTTGTTATCGCTTATGTAGACGATGTTTCTCAAGTCAAGTCTCTACTTACAGCTGTCTACAGCAGAAAAGACGTCGGTACCTTTATTTGGATTGGAGGTGATTCATTAAATGGTTGGGAACGCGCTTCGATGGGGAATATGATAGAGGGTGCATTGTTTCTAAGTCATGCAGCCTTTCCAATGCCCGAATACTTTGACCATCTGAGTATGGTTACGCCCACCATGCGCCAAGGTAATACGTGGATGTTGAAATTTTGGGAAAATAGCTACCAATGCACTTTCAGCACAAACACGTCACAAGGAAGCCAGTGCAGCATGAACATGACCCTTAATTCGACAATGTGTTCTACGACTGACTCGGCAATCAACCGCATTCACGACGCTTTCTTAGTCTATGCTTATGCCCTTCACGATCACATCGCCAACGACTGTCCGTACGCTTTTAAAGATAAGACGCAACTGAGGAACTGCATACGTGGCGACGCCTTGCTGCAGAGAATTAAGACAACGACCTTTTATGGAGTCTTGGGTCGAATAGCATTTAACGAAAACGGCGATTTTATGCAAAATCTTCTAGTGAGACAATATTATTTGACAAAGGATAACTTGTGCAGCTCAAAAGTCGTCGGATTTTGGGATTCCACCGAAATGCGTCTCTATATTAACGAATCAAGCGTCAACTGGACAACTTTTAATAAGGAGGCACCTCTTGAAGATAAAAGTAAACCTCCAGAGTCAGTGTGCAGCCAGCCATGTCTTGATAAGCAGTATATCCTGAGGCAGTCTCTGCCATGTTGTTGGACTTGCGGAGACTGTCGCGATAACGAAGTCATCTTTCCGAACAGAACAGGTTGTCAATCATGTCCGATATATACTTGGCCCGATGAAGAAACCATAACAGCATGTATCCCGATTGACCCAGTTTATCTTCATTCATCACATATCATATCAATATCTTTGCTCTGTCTCACAATATTCGTGGGTCTTTTCGCCGTAATCTGCGCCTGCGTCTTTCTGGCGAAGAGAAAAAACAAACTCGTGAAAGCACTCAGCATTCAACTAAGCATGATGATCCTTGTGGGTATCCTGGTTGTGTGTGCAACGCTTGTCGTTTTTATCGTTCCTCCGAACACGGCCAAGTGGATCTGTGTCGCCAGAAGTGCAGGCTTTCATTTCGGAATCACAATGATATACGCCCCGCTTTTGGTGAAGAACGTTCGCATCTACAGAATATTTGCTTTTGGAAGAAAGAGCATTCGAGCACCGAGATGGGTCTCAGCTGAATCTCAGATTGTGTTCGTTTGCATCCTCTTTCTGATACAGGTGGGTGGTTTTAGTAGGTCTCTGGATGCGACGCTATGTAAATTTTCAGAATGAATGAATTACTGAATAAATTAAACAGCAGTTCCTTAATATGAATTATATAGCGTCACATGATGATACTTTTCGGAATAAACGTCATAGTTTGAACCGAAGTATATATCATAGCGCGACAAAAACCTTAGCAGAACATTTGTATTAGACCACTGAAGAACTTTCAGAACCGTTATCACTCATTATCAACTCACATCCGTAGAACATTACAACGTATATATAATGCTAGTTGATGTAATGCAATATGTGGTTGTATACTATACATTACACTTTGAGTTGTACACTTGGTGTAGTGTTAGTGTAGTCATACATTGTTGTACCGTCTGAGGAGCTTACAAAAAGACTTATATTAAAGACATCAAAGTGAACAATAAATAGTCAATGTCTGAGAGAGTGAGAGAGATGACACTTGCTGTAGTGTAGTCACACATAGTTGTATCATCTGAGCAGCTTGCAACAAAGACTTCTATTAAAGACTTCTATTAAAGAATCAAAGTGAACAATAAACAGCCAATGTACGAACCTAGTCTTTGACAGGACGCAGAATAGCAAGGAGAATAAATATGTGACTGATTAATATTTAGTGTAACGGTTTGAAAAAGTTTTCCTTTCATTGCATTCCTTCTCTGAATTGCTGTCTTGTTTTTCTCAACATGTAGATCATCTTGGTGACTGCATCGGAATGCGTTGCAACATCAGAAGCAAGCTTGAAGATGCCAAGCATTTTCCAAAAGTACGTGGAGCTCTACTGTTCCAAGTCGACCACTTGGTTCTTGGTTCCTCTGTCCTACAACATACTCATCATGATCTTATGCGCCTGGATTGGATTTATTACTCGAAAACTACCAAACAACTTCAACGAATCCTGGTTCATATTCATCTCAATTGCAACAACTTTGTTCTCCTGGGTCGTTTTCATACCGGCCTATTTCACCATCTCCCATGTGTACCTGCAATCAGCCATTTTGGGCTTTTCTCTTATTCTGAAGAGTCTGGTCACGCTCGTTTTCCAGTACCTACCAGCGCTCTACGCCATTGCTTTTGTGCCTGCCGAGAAAGTTATCACTTTTTCTTCAGTAGGGCCAAGCGTCGTTAACACTATCACCCCAGTCGGTTGATTTTGGACACTGGGTTTGTGCAAAATCCGCTGATTAGCAGTAGGCTACTCGTTGTGCTTAAATCAGGACGATCCGATTCAAACGCCTCAATTTCTCTGACAGTATGCATTGGTTTCATCTGTGTACAGTATAGACATTACATTGGTAGTTTCCTTGGGATGCAGTCGTTGTACTTTTTCTCGTCAACTGTCATTTTTATTTAATAAAAATGGTTTATCTTACCACTTGAAATGCGATTATTCGTTTGATGTTTTATCCTCTATATTAATTGCAATGCAAAGACGACGCTGAGACAAAAGCAATACACCTTCAGCGATATTTTCTTTAACAGGATACTGATAAAACAAGAAGTTCTTGGTAAAAACTGCACATCTTTTGCAGTACAGCTCATCAGTTTACTGTACTGTATTGTATTGTATTGTATTGTATTGTATTTATGCATTTATATTTATAAAGCGCCTATCGCAGTACAACCTAATCAGAGGCGCTCAGTGAGAAAAGAAAAGTCTTAAGACAGCGAGAAGTAGCAGAAATGCCCCCAATTAGAATCTGAGAACGAGTCATAGGAGGAAGATCATTCCAAAGGGACGGGCCAGCAGATGCGTAGGCACGGTGTTGAGCCATAGAAGTCATGGTCCGAGGGACCAAGAGGTCATGTTGGTCTAAAGAGCGGAGAGGACGGCCAGAGGCAACCGACAGAGGTCGACAGATAAGATCACAAAGATAACGAGGAGCCTTGGGCTGGTATGGTATTATTCCTAAATTAAGAATGTTTGCCTATGACAACGTAGCAACGCGGCTGTTGTCAGCATGTACTATGTAAGAAGACATACAATTTTTTCTACAATCAAGCAACTCTTCATTCTATTATTTTAAACTTGTGTTTTGTACCATGTTGCGATGTGACAACGTGTTGAGATAACAAACCAATGATAACAATAACAATAGTAATAATAATAATAATAATAATAATAATAATAATAATAATAATAATAATAATAATAATAATAATAATAATAATAATAATAATAATAATAATAATAATAATAATAACAATAACGATAACAATAATAGTAATACTATTCAAATTAACGTGGAATGTTTAGTTATAGTCCAGCCTTTCTGGCTATTTATTAACGCCATCTCTCACTAAAACAGGACTTGTGAGATTGCGTTTGATTCCGGGCGAATCAATCGCAGACTCTTTTCCTGTTGACAGTTGTCGTGCTGGAAAATAATACACAGCATGATGACTTGAACTGAGACATTACCTTGTTCGTATTCGCAATTTCAAGACTGATAACGTGTTACAAGTTTCAAATTTTTATGTATCTATTTCCCTTCCTTTCTGTGAGTTATCACGAGGCGGAATAGAACCACAGATCAACCGAGAATGAACTCTTCTAAGAGCTTTGATTCATTTTATGCATATCTTCATTCTGATGGTATTGCCCGAATTTATTCCAGAGGGTTTTTAGATACAATACAATAAAGCTGTATTTGATATTGTCCTTCCTCCAGACGACAGAAGTGCACACGACTACCAAGCTACAGTACATAAAACGGCGCTGAGCAATTGTGCGTGAAGGACTTACTAGAGGTTCTTCCAGTAGGTTGCGAGCGTAACTCCGTGATCAGGGACGATGTTGTCAACCAAAATTAGCCGCGGATTCACGATGTCTACAATTTTACTATTTTAGGTATCTTCCAGATACAGCATTGGGATGCGGGGTAGTCTAGTGGTAATCGCGCTGAACTGTCAATTGAAAGGCTAGAGTTTCAAATTTTCACCACAGCAGAAATGTTTTCGAGGATTCGATTCCATCTGCACCTACATCATTCTCTCATTCTTCTTCACGTTCTTCTTCTTCCAGATACAGCACCAAGCAATTGGTTGACATCGTGAGCATCAGCAGACAGTGGCGTCAATGAATGGGGCGGGGGTTGGAGAGGGATCTTCCACAGTTACCATGATGGCCTGAAGTGGGGGTTTACCATGCGTTCGTATAAGCATCTACAGCACGATAGGAGTTCTCTATAAAATATACGGGATCCATAATTTGGAACAGACTTCCTCTTAGTATACGCCATCCACTAAAGTTTCAACAGTCGCTTCGTGCATTCTAAATTAAAGGAAATTGATTGTTCACTTATTTACTTCAATTTGAATTCATGCTTATAACTAGTTAAGATTATTTAATTAGATTAATTTACGTTTCCTTTAACATCATCTGTTATTATTGATTTAGGCATTGACTGTATGCTGCCACCAAGACTATGTTTTAAAATGTTATCATATATGTGGTACTTCTTAGCGGAGTCTTTACCCCTTCTGGGTCTCCTATTGGTGCCTGTAAAGTTATGTTATGTAGTAATGCCTTGTACCTTGTAAATATGGTTTCAATAAAAAGATTGATTGATCGATTCATTCATTCATTGAAAAATTTATGTTGCACTAAGAGGAGCTACTCAGAAGTGCTCCCGACTCCAGCACACGGCCAAACAGCAGTTTTTAAGCAGGTATAGCTAATAAGTTAATTAAAATTCTTGTGAATTAGATCCTCATCCCCTTTTCATTGTTAGCGACAGTTTAGACGACGATTTTGTACCATTATTGCACCATTTTTGCTTTATCTATTTATTAGGTTCCTCTCTGAAGGCTGTGTCCCCGCCACGTAGAGGCGGGCCATTGTTTTTCCCTCACTCAAGAAGCGTAATCTTGACACAAACCTCTGCCAAAACTGCCGTCCAATCTCTAATCTGTCATTCCAATCCAAAGCCCTTGAACTCCTTCTCTCTCTGTTCAACTTCTCCCCTATCTTCCTCTCTTTTCAGTCAGGCTCATCACTCCACTGAAACTGCCCTCCTTTCTTTGCTTTCTGAAATCTGATCAGCTATTGATAGGCCCCAACTCACTCTTCTGGCGCTGTGCCTCATGCGGTCTCAAGGGCCCCATTTGTTCCGGTCATACCTGTCTGATCGCACTCAAATGGTTATCTTTAGTGAATCTAGAACTCTGTAGGTCCCTGTAAAACTGGGCGTTCCGCAGGGCTGTGTTTTTGGTCCTCTCCTCTTTTTTATACACGGCCGGTATCCCCTCTCTTCCCATCCAGGGGGCTTCAGGACACCTCCTTGCTGATGACCTCGAGGCATATGTCCATGGGCCTCCTTCCTCCCAACTTCTTCTTAATTGCTGAACGCATTGAAGTCTTTCTTGTGATCTCCATTCCTGGATGCCTTCCAATCACCTCTCCCTCAACTCGTCCAAAACTCAATTTATCTGGTTTGGCACTCAGCAACTCCAGAAACTTGACTTTGCTCTCCATTCTCAAAGGTTTCCGCTTTTCTCTTTCTCGTCTAGCGTTCGCGATCTAGGAGTGATCTTTGACAATTCTCTCAACTTTACTGAACCTATTTCCAAACTCACCCGCACTTCTCACTTCCACCTAAGGCGCCCTAGAGCTAGCCGTCGCTCTGTCTCATTTCCGATTTTCACCTCGACTGTCCATGCATTTGTCTAATGAGGGTCCAATATTGGAGAAATAGTTATTGAAGGCTTCAGCAATTTGTCTCCGATTTTTTTAAATTTCAATATCATCAACCAGAAAAGAATCCGGTAATTCTGATTTATAATTTGGGTTAAGTATGAATTTAATGACTTTCCAAGTTTTCTGAAGATTATTATTGCATGGGAAGAAGCGCTCAGCATAATAAAGTTTTCACACTCATTTCTTAGTTTTTCAAACAGGTTACGGTAAGAGCAAAATTGTAATCTATTTGCAGGGGTGAGATTCTAAAATAAATTTTGTAGAGTGAGGATTTTTTTGCAAGATTTCAGGAGGGATTTAGTCATCCAAGGTTGTTTGATATTAAGATGCTGACTGGCCCTGGGGCTCCCAATTTCGAATGCTTGGTTATACATGTACCGGTATATGTTTTTATAGATATCAATGCATTTAGTATAGACCGCGTTGGTATTATCTAGAGTGCATAGATGCTCAACGGGTGACCAGTCAACGTTATCTAAAAGAGAGATTAAAACTGCTTTGGCGTCAGGATCAAAAGTTCTTTCTAGATTAGTAAGATCTGGTTTAACACGAGTGTGCTTAATGTCGAGATATAATATGATAGGGGAAGTGATCTGAGATGTCAGTTATACATATGCACGAATCTTGATTAGCTGTAAATGAATTGGTATATATGTTATCTATTAAAGTAGCTGAAAATTCAGTCACTCTAGTAGGTCTTAATATGGTAGGGAGCAATTTATGGGAGGTCTTCAAGTCATAGATATTTGAGGCTGATAAAAGGTCGCCACAACGCAATAAATTTATATTAAAATCACCTGCTAAATAGAGTCTATTTTTTGTGGAGGCCAGCGTTTTGAGGGTTTGTTGAAAATCAGCAGTAGAATCCGAAATGGGTGATCCATGAGGTCTATATGTAGATAGAGCCGATTATAATATCTTTATCTTTGTCCTGATGTATCTTGATAAATAGGGATTCAAAAGTACCATAGTGGGAGTCAAATTCTCTATTCGTCAAGTCATCAAATATATAATCAGATTTAATGAGAAATCCAACACCACCTCCCATTTCACCGACTCTAGGGGTATGAACAAAGTTATAGCCCGGGATGTTAATTAGATCCTCATGGTCCGGGTTAATCCAAGTTTCAGTGAGGGCCACTATGTCTATATGAGCCTGAGACAGAAAAAGATGTATATCTGGCAATTTATTGATAATGATACGGCAATTTATATGTGCAAGTCCAAAAGGTTTGCGATATTTTAAATTATGTAGGAAAGAATTCAATTGAGTCAGGTCCTTATACTGGGAGGAGTGCTGGGGAGTTCATTGTGAAAATTCAAATCAGGATCAGTGCTATCGTCTCTGATGAGAGGGTTATCACCTGCCTCCTCACTTTCAAATGGATTAAATACAAGGTCAGTTGTGTCATATATTTGTAGGGGGGTTGTGACCTGGAGGGGGTTAAGTTTAAGTGGGTCAACTCTTGACATATACGTATGAATGGGGTACGGTTAAATGGAGAATAGACAAAGCCTACACGACCAAGTGACACTCTCGCATTGAGCTAAACAACTTTGGTGAAACCAGTTAGTACAATCAATACAGTGAATTGGAGTAATAGAATTTATAAAGTGCTGCTTGCAGATAAAGCATGAAGACATAATCAAAAAAACTTAATTAGTAAACAACAGAACAAAGAAATAAAACTAAAAAATGTAATGAAAACAAAAGAGGGAACAAAAATAGTCACCGACGTCGTCTTCACTGATTGGGTTCCTCTTAGTGCAGATGGAATGACAAAAATATGTGATTATAATTGATAACCATCTGGAAAGTCACAACAGAGGCATCAATCTTTCTATCACTGAACAATCGTGGGCGCAAATTTAACACGAACCAGAAGCCCTAAACAAACATACTGCCATAATTTTCATGGGTATTACATAGGGTCAATGTACGTATGTATCAGAACACTTGATGTAGCGCATTTTTTTTTATCTCACTAAAGCGCTGTGGATGGGACCCATATAAAGCTCACGTGGGTTTATATGACGCCCATGTGAGAATAAGTGTTGCAGGCATATCAGATCTTCAAGTCATCAGACTTCAGCGCATCCAAACTGTTCTGGCTCACGTGGTTGTACGTGCATCTTCTCATTCAAGCGCATTAACTTAGCTCCAGCAGCTGCATTGGCAGCCTGTAGATTTCATCCTCTAGATGGTGCGTCTAACCTATAAAACCCTCATATAGGTGCACTACCACCTTCCTTCAACCACTACTGTCTCGCTACATTCCGCCATGCAGTCAGCGGTCTTCGGTTGTGGAACTTTTGGTTGAAACTAGGCCATGGGCTATCGCGCAATTCGTGTTGCAGCCCCCAAGGAATGAAATCGAGTACCCAATTTATCCGTTGCCTCTTCGTCTTTCAAGAAACGCCTCAAACCTCATTCTTTCTCACAGGCTTTCAAACATCTGGATATCTAATTTTTCTTCACGCGACGACTGACTAAGCGCACCTCAGATTCGCTTTTCTGTGTGACTTTTTGCGCGTCAAAAATATTCCAAATAATAATTTTAAAAAGGGTCATATATGGGCTCAATGTGGGAATGCTGGCCGTTAACATGATCAAGTGCTCTAAACCTACAGTCAGCTGAATAACAGAAGAATCTAATACAGTCATATGTGAAGTATTGTGAATGTTGGAAAAGTCACTTATAAATGTGTAGTCGCTGTCATAAAAATAACACTTTTTGAAAATGTCATGTCCTGCACTACCAATCACTGTTAAGTTGCTGCGTGGAGTACTGGATGAACTAAAAACACTGAAGATCTTTTGGATGTCTAAATGTTTTGAAATACATGTAGGCCTCAGAGTTCAAAACCTATAAACTAGGATTCACAACTTCCAATGTACAGAATATAAACTCTTTAGGCTTATATAACTAGGTAATAATGTAACACTGTAACTTAACAATATAATGCAGAAATACCTATTACTTTAATCTACAACATTTACTGTCAAACAAGTAACGGGATAAGGGATTTAAAGAACTTGCAACGTTATAAAACAGTTCCCATTGGTGTCAGTTACACAGAAGTGCAGGTACCTACTCGTAACAATATGCTAATTATCATCGCAGTTAATTGGCAACGTCTAGACAGTGTCTAATGCTGCTAATGCACAAATCATAAACTGGTGGCGCACCAAAACCAAGCCGTAATCAGGCACTAATCAAGATTGTATACACACGTAGATACACAGACTGCGCTTAAATATTTATATACAGGGTGGGCCAAAAAAGTGACCCCTAGAGATTTTTGCTATATTTGAACCACCTGAATTATCACGTATGGGGAGCTATGCTGGAGAAATACCACAATCTGTGACCAAAGTCAAAACCGAAAAGAGAATTGAATGTCTGATATGGGAAGATTTACCTCTTGAATCTATCAACAAGGCCATCAAAACTTTACAAAGAGACTCAGAACATGTGTGGGTACTGGAGGTGGACACATTGAACACAAGTTGTGAAGCAATATCAGTCTGTTTGATGCCAATTATTTGAGATGTGAATTAAGAAAATCGTTTTTTTGGTTACTTTTTGTTGCATTACATTTTTTTGGACCATCAAAAACAGTGGGTGGACTCAGTAAAAGTGATGTAAGTTTTGTTCTGCTTGAGATATTTTGGTGAAATTTGGCTGTTATACGTAGATATGAATTACTTTTAAGCCAGTAAAACTTGATTTAAAAATTCTTACTTTTGGCCGAAATATTAGCAAAAATCTGTAGGAGGTTACTTTTTTGGCCCACCCTGTATACATTATGTATGTAGGCTTCAAATAACATTCGGTAAACCAAACGGCTCATCAAAAGAATCATGCTCTGCGTGACAACGCTTCTATTCAGTCGGCCTGTCAATCATAGGTGGAAGCAGTGGCGTTATCTATTGATGACAAGGCAACATGTCGATACCATTGCGTTTGATGTATATTAATGCGCGTTTTCCCGTGCATAGCTGTATTTTCGCCTGTCGGTGTGGTAATGGTAGCATCTGTTTGTGATTTAGTATATGCGAGCGCGCGCGCTCACACAGGCCTATGGGGTAGCCTATAATTATTCGCCGGAGGCAGTCTCTCAGGAATTCTCGACTGACTGGATGAGTTAGCGACTGACTTAGCGACTTAGTCGACTGGCCGAAGACGCTGAAACCGTATTTCGAATGCGAGACCTCGAATAAAATCGAAACTCGGAGACCTCGAATTAAAACAATAAGCAACATGTTAACTTGAACGAAGTGGCTTGCAGTCGATAGCAAAGCGACTGGTTTCGACTTGGGGTCTCAGCGAATGGCGGCGATTCCTGGCACTAGGTATAGTCACATATCTCTCTATTCCTCTCTAGGTATAGTCACATATCTCTCTATTCCTCTCTTGCTTAGTGTAGAGTCTAAGCCTATATGCTCATGACCAGCAATGCTCCAGAGTCTTCTGTGATTGACAGGTCTCGATTGGTTTGTCCAAATCTTTTCGGAATTATCATGCTCCAGAGCCAGAGTCTTCTGTGATTGACAGATCTCGATTGGTTTGTCCAAAGCAGTGCATGTGATTTCAGAATGCGGTGTTCGTCTGAAGCGGTCGTCGGTCAATAACTTGTGCAATACCAAAACTGCGCTAAATAAGTCTCCATACTAGATTAGATTAGATTATATTAGATTAGATTAGAACAGGTCAGATCATATCGGATTAGATAAGACTTGTTGCTGCTGAAAGGATTTATGCTGAAGTCGATGGCATGTGCGTGTGTGCCTGCGTAGACAACGGGAGTGCATAACTGCTTTGCAACGGTCTGTGTCGCCAGTACAAAAGCAACACCGTTGCACTGATCCAAAGTCTTTGCCAATTTTGGTCACACGACTATGAACTTGTATCAGCAGCATCCTGTCTGCATCGTGCTACGAGGATGTAATAGACTTGAAATAAATTGTCACTGAGTGCAGGCAGTTGAACTATCGATACAAGTCAGAGAAATGCCTATGATTCAGAATTTTTTGACTGATGTCTAAGTAAACACGACGAGTTTCACCGGCTTTCAGCACTGTAGTTGTATTTCTATATCGGCCTACCCGATGCATTTCAAATGCTTCTAGACTTGATAATACTTATCTATGAATGAGAGGAGACTTCACGGGTTTCAACATTGATAACACTGCGTTTTTCAAATTCAGCAAAATGATAACGCAACACGTTTTGTGTCTTTTCCTTATTACCAACTGTAACTTGGTTTTCTTTACTTCAGCGGAAATACCAAGAACAGGAAAGAGAGCAGTGAGTGCAGTGCTGGCTAGACAAGGAGATATTAACATCGGCATGATCGCGGGTTTCACGCAGTACGATAAAAGCATTCGCCAATGTGGATCGTTACTGAATAATTTCGGATGTCAGATGGTAGAAATGTCAATCTACGCCATAGATAAGATCAACAGCCGAACGGACATTCTGCCGAATATCACTCTTGGCATTGTCCTCGTCGATGGCTGCATGAACAACATGCAAAGCTTAGAGGTTTCAACATATCTGATAGAAAACGACAACACCTGTTCGGACTCGACTGACCAGCCCGTCAACAAGACGTCCGTTTCACAGCAGAATACCTTTTCCGATGATCTGAGACACTATGACGTGGTGGCAATCGTGGGACCTTGGAGCAGCCGCATAGCGACAGCGGTTTCGAGTCTGATGGGTGTCTTCAAAATTCCGACAATGGGCATCTTCGCCACAAGCGACGAACTTAGTGATAAAAGTCGTTACGAATATTTCCTGCGGCTTGTTGCAGCGGATACGTACCAAGTTTATGCAATCTTGGGAATCGCTAAATACTTTGGGTGGACGTATTTGTCGCTGATATACGCCGAAGGATCTTACGGGGAGAATGCTTTCAAACAAACTGACCGTATCCTACACGAATCAAACGCCTCCTACAACATGTGTATCGCCGTCGCACTCAAGATATCCTCAACGGCCAACAACGATGAATTCAACACCCATGCCGATGCACTTATCCGGAATGAAAATGCAAGAGTTGTCATCGCTTACATAGACGATGTTTCTCAAGTTCAGTCGCTTCTAAAAGCTGTCTACAGTAAGAAATACGTTCGAACGTTAATTTGGATAGGCGGTGATTCAGTATCTTTATGGGAATTTCAACGCGCATCGTTGGGCAATATAATTGAGGGTGCCTTATTTCTGGATCATCCATCCTTTCCAGTGCCCGAATACATGGACCATCTGAGTAGGGTCACGCCCACCATGCGCCAAGGTAATACGTGGATATTGAAATTCTGGGAAAATAACTACCAGTGCACTTTCGGCACAAACATGTCGCACGAAAACTCGTGCAGCATGAACATGACCCTCAATTCAACAATGTGTCCAGTGGTTGACTCGGCAATCAATCGCATTCACGACGCTTTCTTAGTCTATGCTTATGCCCTTCACGACCACATCGCCAACGACTGTCCAGATGCTTTTAGAGATAAGACTCTACTGAGGAACTGCATACGTGGAGACGCTTTGCTACAGAGAATTAAGACAACGACCTTCAATGGAGTTCTTGGTCGAATAGCATTTAACGAAAACGGCGATTTTATGGAAAATCTTCTAGTGAAACAGTACTATTTAGCAGAGGATAACTTGTGCAGCTCAAAAGTCGTCGGATTCTGGGATTCCACCGAAATGCGTCTCTCTATTAACGAATCAAACGTCAACTGGACAACTTTTAACATGGAGGCACCTTTTGAAGATAAAAGCAAACCTCCAGTGTCAGTTTGCAGCCAACCTTGTCTTGATAAGCAGTATATACTGAGGCAGTCTCTGCCATGTTGTTGGACTTGCGGAGACTGTCGCGATAACGAAATCATCTTTCCGAACAGAACAGGTTGTCAGTCATGTCCGATGTTTACTTGGCCCGATGAAGAAACCATCACAGCCTGTGTCCCGATTGACCCAGTTTATCTTCATTCATCACATATCATATCAATATCTTTACTCTGTCTCACAATATTCGTGGGTCTTTTCGCCATAATCTGTGCCTGCGTTTTTCTGACGAAGAGAAAAAACAAATTGGTGAAGGCACTCTGCATTCAACTAAGCATGATGATCCTCGTGGGTATCCTGGTTGTGTGTGCAACGCTTGTCGTTTTCATCGTTCCTCCGAACACGGCCAAGTGGATCTGTGTCGCCAGAAGTGCAGGCTTTCATTTCGGAATCACAATGATATACGCCCCGCTTTTGGTGAAGAACGTTCGCATCTACAGAATATTTGCTTCTGGAAGAAAGAGCATTCGAGCACCGAGATGGGTCTCAGCCGAATCTCAGATTGTGTTCGTTTGCATCCTCTATCTGATACAGGTCGGTGGTCAGAGTAGGTCTCTTGAAATGGCGCAATGTAAATTTTCAGAATGAATGGATGACTGAATGAATTAAACAAGAGTTCCTTAATATGAATTATATGGCGTCACACGATGATACTTTTCGGCATAAACGTCATAGTTTGTTCGAAGGACATGGCATAGTGCGACAAAATCCTAGCAGAACATTTCTATTAGACCTCAAAAGAACTTTTCAGAAGCGACATCACTCATTAGAAGGAAATACCACACAGTAGGAATTTACAACTAATATAATGTTAATTGATGTAATGCAATTTTGTTTGTATACAGTACATTGTACTTTCAGTTGTACGCTTGCTGTGGTGTAGTCATACATTATTGTACCGCCTGAGCAGCTCCCAACAAAGACTTAGATTAGTCACATCAAAATGAACAATAAACAGTCATAATAATGAACAATATACAGTCAATGTCCTGTATGAACGTGGTCTTTGACAGTAGAATGTTTTCACAGTTGTGATGCAAGGGGAAAATTTGTAGGTGGCTAATGTTTATTTTAACAGTTTAAAAAAGTTTGTATGTCATTGCATTTTCTATCTGAATTACCGTTTTGTCTTTCTCCACATGTAGATCATCTTGGTAACTGTATCGGAATGCGTTGCAACATCAGAAGAAAGCTTGAAGATGCCAAGCATTTTCCAAAAGTACGTGGAGCTCTACTGTTTCAAGTCGACCACTTGGTTCTTGGTTCCTCTGTCCTACAACTTACTCATCATGGTTCTATGCGCCTGGATTGGATTTATTACTCGAAAACTGCCAAACAACTTCAACGAATCCTGGTTCATATTCATCTCAGTTGCAACAACCTTGTTCTCCTGGGTCGTTTTCATACCGGCCTATTTTACCATTTCCTATATGTACCTGCAATCAGCCATTTTGGGATTTTCTCTCATTCTGAAGAGTCTCGTCACGCTCGTTTTCCAGTACCTACCAGTGCTCTACGCCATTGTTTTTGTGCCGGCCGAGAAAGTTATCACTTTCTCTACAGCAGAGCCAAGAGAGGTTAACACTATCACCCCAGTTGGTTGATTGCGGACACTGGGTTTTGGCAGAAGCCGCTGATCCGTGGTAGGCTAGTCGTTGTGCTTAAATCAAGACGATCCGATTGAAACGCCACAATTTTTCTGACACTATGCGTTTGTTTAATCTGTTTGGTATAGAAATTACACTGGTAGCCTTAGCCTTAGCCTTTGTCGTTCCAGACCAGGTCTGCACATACGGCCACGCATCTCCTCCACTCTCGAATTACATTGGTAGTTTCCATGTATTGCAATCGTTGTACTTTTCCTCGTCGACAGTCATTTCAATTTATATAAATTATTTATTTTACCATTTGAAATGCGATGATTCGTTTGTTGTTTTATCCTCCACATGAATTGCAATGAAAAGACGATTCTGAGTCAAAAACAGTAGACCTACAGTGATATTTTCTGCAGCTGGATACTGAAGAAAACATGAAGTTCTTGATGAAAATGCACATCTTTTCCCCATTACTGATTAATCTAGATATCTTTATGGTAGGCCTATTATCAGAGCCGTTTTAAGGAGTTTGGGGGCCCTAGGCACAACCCGCACAAACCCTAAATAACCTTAAACGTAATCCGATTTCCGTCTCAATATCTCAGTCTCAGATACAGAGTATTGCATTGGTGCATTGTACGTGCATATGTGTCATTTTGTTAAATTTATTAATATAGTATACTGTTACTAAACTCATAATAACACAACTAACACATCAATCTTTGTATACTACAAGTGTAAAATAAAAGTTTAGTTTAACATACTTTACAGTTTCCATTGTTTATTTGTTATACAAACTGAAAGTGTGATTATAATGAGTACATGTTTGCTATACATGGATTGTGACTTTGTAACGACAGTTTCTTACAAACATCGCTTTCGTGTTTTGCTCTGAGCAAAGTCTTTTATAATATCATCGAAATTCAAAGACTCCAACACATCTGATTCTATGCTCATAACAGACAGGCAGTTCAATCGTTCTTGCATCATACGGCTGCGAAGCTCGTTCTTGATTAATTTAAGTTTTGAGAAAGAACGTTCACCCGTAGGCTACAGTTTGTCACCATCATTGACAGAAAGATTGATGACCCATCGTTGTTGAAAACAAGCGACAGACAAAGCAATACACAGACTTCTGCGATAGAGAAAAGAGCAGCCACCCGCGACAAACTGATTCACCATTTCGCAGTTCACGACGGAAACAGGAATCAGTTAAGCAACGTCTATGCAACTTATCTCCCGTTCGATACACGCGTTGAGACGTACTAAAGTCAGACTCTTTATGCTGGCAACTAGCAGGACCTTTACGAATCCAATAAGATCGCAATTCCTCCGTGATTGGACTCCAGGCTGCATCAGTTGGATAGTCCGCTGACTCCGCAGGGCTTACATCTTGCGAAATAGCCTTCGAATTTTGGTGTTGTGACAACATCTGTACTTTCGACTGGTAGACCATAATCTTGCAGCGACAATAACTGTTCATCTTTATCGCAAACAATGACACCAGTAGACGAGTAAGACAACGTAAGAGTATCTTACGTCTCAACAATGTCGGACTGCGATGATGATTGTGTTTTCTGACTTTGAAAAAAAGAAGATACTTTTGGATGTTTGTTCGACATTTCAATTTCAGTTGCTTACTTTTTTCTCTTCGCGGCACCACTCATATAATTTCTACGCATTTTTGATGGGTTGTCTGATATTTCGTTTAATTGATCGTAGGCCTAGTGATAATTGGCCAAAAGTTGCAAATCGGTTTACCGTGAACGACGGTGATAACTGACAATCAGAATCTTAATCTGCATAACAAAAAGGGTAGAAACAATCAAAAAACCTCAACCTTATACATTGGAGGAGGTGAAAATGAAGTGATTTTGTTAAGTTAAATAAGTTTGCCAAGTTCACTACCGACTCAGTACCGAGCGTCGACACGCCAACATCATTCTATTTATCCTATTAACTGTGCGAATTTTGATACGCTTTTTGCCATTTTTATAATTTAAAGTTTAAAACAATTTTTAAAATGACTAGATTATAGGACAGAGAGATTTAATATTAAAAATTAATATTAACTTACCAAGACATAAAAATTCCTTGAATAGCGTTGTGAAAAGCAGACAAAATTTAATGAAAACAAACATAGTAGCCAATAGCCTACGGCAAGTTGTGCGCCATCGTCGCCATGCGTTAAAATTATTGATTTATTTCTATAGGCCTAGCGCTCTGATTTTATTACCAATAGGCCCCTAATTATATTTAACTAAAAATGCAGACCGCAGGCATTTGTTTTAAAAAAATAATAAAAATGTGTTATTGTTCTTACTTTACTTTGCAGAATTGTTACTTGTTAGAACAGAACTTATAATATTGTTATTTTGTTTCTGGGCCGCCGCGGGGCCCCCCGCTGCGCGGGGCCCTAGGCCCGGGCCTCGCGTGCCTATGCCTTAAAACGGCACTGCCTATTATTCCTTAATTAAGAATGCTTGCCTATGCTAGCATAGCATAGCGGACTTTTTGAGTTAGAAAACATGTATGTGCAAGTTAATCTGGAATGTTTAATGATAGCCCATCATTTCTGGCTTTTTCTTGACGCCATCTCTCACTAAAACAGGATATGTGAGATTACTTTTGCTTCCGAGCGAATCACAGCAGACTCTGTTCCTCCGAACAGTTGTGCTGGAAAATAATACGCAGCCTGGTGCCTTGAACTGAGGAATTTGCCTTGTTCATATTCACACTTTCAAGACTGATAACGTGTTACGAGTTTTATTATGTGACTATTTCCCTTCCTTTCTGTGAGTTATCACGAGGCAGAATAAAACTTCAGATAAACCGAGCTTCTTGCCTGGAATGAGCCTTCATTCCGGCGGTATTGTACCAATTTATTCCAGAGGATTTTTAGATACAATACAACAAAGCTGTATTTGAGTTGCCTTCCCTCCAAAGGACAGAAGTGCATGCAACAGAACATAAAGTGGTGCTCAGCAATTGTGCGTGAAGGACTTGCTAAAGGTCATTACTCGGTACATCCCTACACAGTGATCGCCTGAGTGGAGGCTCGAACCCATACTCTCCAAGTTACAGGCCGAGCGCATTATTCATTCGGCTGCCGCGCCATTATGTGAGCTAATATCACAACCCATCTGGCAAGGCGCACTGCCTACTCAGTGAGCAGTAGGTTACGAATGAAACACCGTAATCATGGATGATGTTGTCACTCAGAATTAGCCGCGGATTTACGATGTTAACAACGTTGTTAGTTAGGTATCTTTCAGATGCAGTTATGGGGAGCGTGATACTCTAGTGGTTATCGCGCTGAACTGTCATTCGAGAGGCTAGGGTTTCAAATTCCCACCACAGCAGAAATGTTTTCAAGATTGCGATTCCCTTTGCACCGACATTGTTTTCTTATTCTTCTTCGCATTCTTAATCTTCCAGATACAGCGCCAAGCAATTGGTTGACACCGTGAGCATCAGCAGACAGTGGCGTCTACGAATGGGGAGGTCTGGAGAGCGACCTCCCACGGTTACTATGGTGGCCAGAAGTGGGGTTTGCCATGCAGATTCTGATGCGTACAATAACTTAATTTACAGTTTTCAGTGATTTCTGAGCCTCTCATATATAATTTGGCCACACTGGAGGTTGTTCTTCCAATCCAGGTTGGGGGGAGTGGTGGTGGACGTCACTGTCACCAGATGCAAGATACTCCTAGATCAACGGGTTCTGTTCATGCATAGTGAAGAAGCTAGTCTAGAGGTTGTTCTCATTCGTTTCTTTTCACATCATTCTTGCACACTATATTGTCAGTTGTCGTAGTTTCTATAAACTCGAGGTTTAATCTATTAAGAGTAATAATGGGAATCAGGCGCTTATGACAAAATTTTCCACAGAAATTGTCACTGAACAATCTAGACAAATACAACAGTATTCAGTAATCCCAATCGCAATCATAAACTCATACATTACATGCAATGCAATACATACAATACACATAGGCATACAAATAATACTCATACAAAAGTGTTCACAATACAGTATGTAATAATACCGAACTATTCTACTCACGTGATTGAATATAAGACTGGCAAACATGAGATGATCACATCTGTGATCTAACGTAAATATAGCAATATCATACAGTATACTCATCACAAAGTGGCATAAGTTCAATATTGTAACTATATCCTTTGCACAAACACTTGGACACTCTATTTTTTTTATTTGAGCCAATTAAACACCAAGAACTCAATGGATACAAAAAGAACCAGAATAACTTATTAGGAGTAGCAAAATAGAAATGTAAACAATACAGATATGCATGGTAGCAGAACAATAATATTTCACAGTGATAGGTTAAAATAATAAGGTGAAAATGTTAGTTCATCAAGTCATCTCTACAGATAAGCACATATGAGTGAAATGCATACTAAAGTCGTTATAGAACAAGATAACATCAATTGATGTGGTGAACTAAATGCGCATATAGCGTCTCAATGAAGACAATGAAGGTCTAGTAGAGTGTTATATGATAGACTTTAAGAGTAGGCCTTATTGAGCAATCCGAGTAGATTTAAAAGTTTATTTAAATGATGAAGTAGAAGGGGCATTATAGGGTCAATAGAATTCCATAACTTAGGTCCCATTGCTCTAACCGAGTATGAGCGCTCCCGGTTGAATACTGTTTGGTACTTAGCCCAAAGGACAAATTGGCCATATTGGGGGAAACCCTGTCAACACAAACCTTGGACTGTGACCGTAGCAACAATTAGGCTTTGTGATTGAAACGGTGGAGGGGGCTGTGACTTATTATAAATGCTGCTATATATCGTTGCAAGCAGAGGGAACTTGGCGTTTAACGTTGACGGCAAATATTAGATCCTGGTGGAACCGTGTTAAAGGTGTTGAAAGATATCACTGTACATCGAATAACCTGCATTTAACAACACCTTATGGTTGCGAGAGCTTCTGACGTCGATTTTACTTAGCTAGCCTAATTACTCTACAGCAAGTTAAAAGACAGTTTGGGAGTAAATAAAGGGACGTTATACGAACGGATAAAGTTATCTAAGTCCTCTGAACAACGCGTGATTCATGTAGAAGTTAAGCATGGTTTGTCTTTGGCCGGTGTCATGCGAAATACTATCCGGCAACAAAAACGATCCGGCCACGCCCACTTCTGTTGCCAGGATGCAATTTCGCATTACTTACGTGCGAAATCTAATCCGTTGACAAATACGATCCGGATGGCTAGGCGAACATCGTTAACAATAGTTATGTTTATGAAGCGTATTATTCGCTGATGCAAAGCAATATTGTAATTCATGTCTGCTAGTGAGATCGTGGGCTAGTGACATTACGATTATGCGAGTAAATTTAGGATGAAATGTGATTCTAAGGGTCGAAGCGGTATTAAGTTCGTTAGCAGGAACGTATTCTATTTTTAGAATGGAAATTCCGCGTTCGAAGTGAACTTATTGATGTAGCTCAGTTATATTTTACTAAGAAATTTGTAAAAGGTTTTTAAAGTGTCCTTATCGATATCGAACTTGCAGAATAACTATGGTAGGCCTACTTAGTGGCATTCCTGAGGCCGAACGATGACAACTGACGCAGGATCAATTCCCAATTATTATCTGTTAATGAATTAAGCGGACCCTAGGGTGCTCGTTAATTAGTTGGCTTGCGTGTGTTAGGCCTACTACGTGTGCGACTGTGTGGTCACGGGCATATAGAAGTACGAAAACTACTTGGTTAGTGTACGTTGTAATAACTTTGCAAGTTATGTAGGACTTCCAATCACGAGTTGCTGTTTTGCCAAATGCCTTGAAGCTCAGTCACATTTTGGTTTGTTAGCCTACTTGTTGAAGATGTCATAGTAATAATGATAATCTTCGTTTAATATCTTCAAACTGACAGTAACGCAATATGATTACAAATCAGTATGAACGGATGATCACAAGTTATTACAGGAGTCGAATTTAACTGTACACGGCAGCCATGCAAGGCGCCCATCACGTCCTACATCTCATTTAGCATCGCGCCATCTCGCGAATGAAAGGCTGAGTGGACCTAAATTTGGGAGGGTTGCGGGAAGCGATCCCGCTACATCTTTTGCTCTTCACGCGAGTGATGTTACCACTACTCTATGGACCCCCCAGTCACTGAATGGTAACACCTGTTAAAAGGAGGCCTGTCAAGTTGAGTTGAAGATATTTGTTTATTTCTCGCTTAATAGTTGAGTGGGTCAAAAGATCGCATAAAGTGACACACTGCACTCATGGTCAAAATCCATGTAATCAGAGGCGTAACATTGGTCTAAAAGTGGGGGGTACCTATTTCTTACATACACGAAGCAAGGCGGAGACTGCGATCTATGGGAAGGCTCAATAATAAAATATAGACTGGCATTGGGCGCCTCTGAGTAGCCCTCTTTAATGGGCGCTATATAAATATCCTAATGAATTGTTTAAAAAGTGGAGGGTATACGGTACCCTCAGTCCAAAAAGTGTGGGTACGGGTACCCCTCGTACCCCCACAAATTACGCCTATGCATGCGCTGTACAAAATTACAGGCAATTGCGACGCCTGTATACCAGTGACTTTTCATTATTCAGTGAAGTCATCTGATTATTTGTCTGGTCATACCTAAATCAAGAACTGTTCTTGGTGAATGAGCTTCTTCAATGGTTGGGTCTACTTTTTGTAACTCTCTCCTTGTGTCTGTGCGCTCTGCTCAGTCGCTCGTGACATTTCGTTCTCAACCTAAAACTTGCCTCTTTCAACTTGCTTATCCACCATCCATACGGTGCCTCTCTGTCATGCAGACTGATATTCTGCATATGGACCTGATTACTATTTGGTTTTGGTCTGCTATCAGTTGATGCCTTGTGCATTAGACACCGGTGTAACAGAAGTTACTAATTATAATTACATTTACGATTACAATTACAATTACTTTAGGCAATGGAAATGTACCACACTTAACTTTTGTTTTACATTGGTTTACTCACAAGAACGGTCAGTCCCACCATATTTTTTTTATCTACTATATAGTCGGCTCAAGAAAGACCCAGCATCATTAGCCTACAGTTGTAATTCAGTATGAAAATTAAAATGTAAAATTTCAGAAGGCTTGGTAAGCAAATGGTTTAAAAGGCATCAGAAGAGAACCGCCCTTAAGTTTATCGGCCATCCTTTGTTAAGAAACGCGTACAGTTAAGTTCAGAGGTATAGGATTGTGTATAGGCCTATACTGCCCTACACTTGAGTCTAGACTTTAGCTATTTTTAGCTCCACCAATCACGGAAAAGAATTCACGATGCTGACAACTTGACTGATTTATGTTGCTGTTTATTTCCACCCTAGCGCCATATAAATATAAATTTTCTTCTGTGATTGGTGTTTCTTATTTGGGATTTGTTATATAGACTGTCCGCATGTTGATTGGCCGCATGACACGACGTGATATCATAAGAACTTCACAGTCTATTCTGTTAAGGTTCTTGTTGAGAGGTCTAGTGGTGGTGGAAAGTAGGTCATCGGTGGAATACCGCATTGAGCAAATAACCCGGATCATATCTGTCAATGAAAAGGAGGCTCCGGGCGTCTACGTTGCTACGTGACATCATAGGTCACGGGAACCAATGACACAAGGTTTCGGATCGTTTTTGTTGCCGGATAATATTTCGCAGTACACCGGCGTTCATTCTCAGTTTCTGGTCCTTGACTTGTAACGCTTTAACTCTTCGTTTCGTCACACTGTTGCTGCAAACAAACAGCTTTCAGTCGGTTTATGGTTCTCAGTGTTTCCTGTTGCCCAGTGTTATGAAGCACTTCAAAACACTGAATGGTGGGCATATAAAAATTAGGTTGTATTGTATTACATTGTAGGCCTATCGCAATTGTTTATGTCAAGCCATATGACTGAGGAGTTAGATCAGTCGAAAGTGCTGATCATTGCAATAGACGAACAGGTCGACCAGGACACGGACAGGTTGACCAAGACATGGACAGGTCGACCAGGATATGAACAGACCGAAAAGAAAATCTAGTGGAAATTACTCCCACTGCAATTATTTACTATTGCCATTGACTCTGTACAGCATACATTTGCCAACTGTCCTAAAACGCACTCGTTTAGATCTGCTAGTCATTTGTACAGCGACGCAACAGCGCTCTTGTGTGGCACTAAAAATGCGCACTTAATCATATATACTATATACATACATATATACTAATTTAGTTTAATATTGGGAGTAGGACGGCTGGAGAAAGACTGATCAGTCATCAACTCAGTGTGTATGCATACGGGACATGTTTCAACAAAATCCCATTGAATTGAATTTTTTAAATAGCTGAAGCAATTACTGAAGCAATTACTATGCAAACTACATGTAGCGCCGCTGTAGCTTGTTACCACTGAGAAATATTAGAATAATTCTCTCACTTTAATATTGATACGTAAGTATTGCTGTAAATATACTCAGTAAATCCAGGCTATGTCGTACAATAACTAGCTCTAATATAAAAATGGTTCACATCATTCATTCATTTAAACATTTATATAGCACATCTCCATATAAAGCTCACGTGGGTTTATTCGACGCCCTTGTGAAAATAAGTGTTTGCAGGCATATCAGGTCTTAAAGTTATCAGACTTCAGCGCATCCAAAATGTTCTGGCTCACGTGGTGCTACGTACATCCTCTCATTCAAACGCATTAACTTAGCTCCATCAGCTGCTTTGGCAGCCTGTAGATTTCATCCTGTAGGTGGTGAGTCTAACCTATAAAACCCTCATATAGGTGCACTCCTACCTTCCTTCAACCACTACTCTCTCGTTACATTCCACCATGCAGTCAGCGGTCTTGGGCTGTGGGACTTTTGGTTGAGCCTAGATGTAGCACTGTCATGGGCTATCACGCAATTCGTTTTGTAGTCCCCAAGGAATGGAATCGACTACTCATTTTATCCGTTGCCTCTTCTTCTGTCAAGAAACGCCTCAAACCTCGTTCTTTCTCACAGGCCTTCAAATATCTGGATATCTAATTGTTCTTCACTAGACGACTGATTAACCGCGCCTCAGATTCACTTTTCTGTGTGACTTTGTGCGCATCAAAAATATTCCAAATAATAATTTAAAAAAGGGGTCATTAATGGGCTCAATGTGGGAATGCTGGCCGATAACATGATCAAGTGCTATAAACTTACAGTCAGCCGAATAAGAGAAGAATCTAATACCGTCATATGTGAAATATTGTGAATGTTGGAAAAGTCACCTATAAATGTGTAGTCGCAGTTTTATAAATAACCCTCTTTGAAAATGTCATGTTCTTCTGTACTAAACCTCTCTGTTATGTTGCTGTGTGGATTACTGGATGAACTAAAACACTGAAGATGTTTTGGATGTCTAAATGATTTGAAAGACATGTGGACCTCTGAGTTCAAAACCTATTCATAACTTCCATTCTACAGAGTAGGAACTGTTGTGGCAAAGAGTTAGCTCTATATAACTAGGTAATTATGTAACATTGTAACAATATTACTTAACAACGTAATGCCGCAATACCTAGTAGTTGAATCTACACCACTTAGTGTCAAACAAGCCCCGGAATTTATAGAATTTGCAACATTATAAAAACAGCTCCCATGGGTGTCAGTAATACAGAAGTGCAGGTACCTACTCGTAACCATATGCTAATAATCATTGTAGTTAATTGGTAACTTCTAACGGCGGTGTCTAATGAACAAGGCATCAATCGATGGCAATATTATACATGTGCACGTAGAAACACAGACTTCGCTTACAAGTATATAAATATATGTATATATATATATATATATATATAATATATATATATATACATATATTTATATACTTGTAATATATATATATATATATATATATATATATATATATATACATATATATATATATATATATATATATATATAAGTGCAAGCAGTGACTTTATATATTATTGATGACGGGTCAACGTGTAAATCTACCATTGCGTATAATGTAGATTAATGCGCATTTTCGCGTGCATAGCTGAATTTCCGTCTGTTGATATGATAATGGTGTGACGAACGTCAATTTATATGGTATGTGTTTAATTAAATGGTTAGCGCAACATAAATGTGGCCACGCACACCGAGTAATTTACATATTTTCGCATCTCGTTAATTCTATTAATAGAGCACCAATCCTGAACTAACGCGGTAGATTTCTGTGTGCGCCTGACAGAATATAGGTTTCTGATTGGTCAGAAAATACGCGGGAATATTTAGCGCGAAGGACCTGTCTATAAAACAGCGAGGCCTGGCCTGCTACGCGCCCTTTTCTGTGTTGATGCCGTCGCAGTGGGACGTGCGCCTTTTCTGTGTGGATGCCGTCGCAGTGGGACGTGCGGCCTTTTCTGTGTTGTTTTCGTCGCTGTTGGACGTGTTGGTGAAGTTTAATCGTTCAATGCGCTGATCTGGGTCTGAAACGATTATTTGACAAATCGAAGTTGTACGATTGATCGGGAGATAATCGTAACTCATCGAACCTTTTGGTATTGAAGGTTGAGTATCGATTCCAGTTGTTTTGAAGGGATTTTTTGGTATCGATCGGTGGATTGATATTTTTATGTGGCCATATGTAAGAGATATGTACAGCCCTAGTTTTAAGATCATTTCGTTGATAGTTCAAAGTGTAGACATTTGTATAGCGTGCTTAGTTAGACCATATTAAGTCGATTATATAAGAAATTGAGATAAGATCGAACTGGATTTTAATTAGAATAACTGGCAATTGGTAAATATCGCTAGTTGTGAATCGATAATTGTGAACTTTGTCAAAATCGGTGATTAGACCCGATAAACTGTCAGTTAATCTACGGACCTTGAATTTCGGATCTGCACAGACATTAATTTGTATCTTTCATTTCTTTTAATAAATAAATCTACTTGGAATTAAAAATCATTATGTCTGACAAAGTGGTGGCCGCTTTAGTCGAGGAAATGTCCGAGATGACGGCGCTAATGAGAAACTTTATTTCCCGCCAAGAACAGGTAGAAACCGGTATGGCACAGTTAGCGCGGGAAGTTGGTCGTTTAGGCGGGAACTTTCCCGCCGAAAATACTGTTGTAAAGGCAGAAGGACCTTTAACACACGCAGACATATGTCAGGAAATATCCTTGGTACCAGAAAATTATATAGTGCTCGACACAAGTGATGTAGAGGAAAGAGTAAAGTCCCCCACTGCTCAGGGTTCAAATCCCGCACGTTTGGTCCAGCCAGCCAAAGCCTTACAACAGGGCGCTCGCTCGCCAGAGGGCGATGATAGGAACGCTACACGTGGTACCAGAATCGGAGTTTTAATGGCTGAATTGGAAAAACAGGCGGAAGTAGAACCGGAAGTGGGTTTACATAGAAGATTTACTCGACCAATGGACTTAATGGACTTGGGTGAGTCTGAATTAGAAGTGAGTGATTTTGGTCAACAGGACAATGAAATAGACGAAATGAGTGAAGTTAGTGATCAGGAAATTACATTTAAACATCCTTGGAAAAAGAATATGCTTGGACAACAGGAGATGGTTATTGATAAATGTTATGAAACACAGACTAATGTTAAGTGTCTAGTTTCAGATACTGGTCGACAGATGAGACAACCGCAGACTACACAGCAGATGAGCGATAGTGTTCGTCATCCGACTCGCGCTTGGTACGCTGCCCTCGACGAAAGTGCACGTCCCAGTCTTACGAGTTCTGCGTCGTTGTCTTCGGTTCCTTTCACCTACGGAAAACAAAGCGCTGGTATACCAACACATTCAAGTGCAACGCCTTTCAATCAACCTTCGATCTGGGCGGTGCCTGGGTCATTTCAGGAACGTCGTCCGGTTGCAATCAGTCGTGGGCACCTGAGTTCCGGTTACCTACCAACGGTGATGTCGATTCCGACTTCGTTTGGAGCAACGACAACAATGGAAACGTGGAGCCGTGAAATCTACAGAAAGCCATGCCAAGAAGTTCCTGTGCAAGTCGGGAAGGGAAGGACTGAAGGACGTCCTTTGCTCTTGCCGACGACTACAGAACTCGTCACGTTGAACCCAGCGCCGAAGGTCACAACGTCCGTCGCCACTCAAACGGTGATGGTTGCCGAAGGTCAACTTGGGTCGACCGTAGAACCACAACCGGGTCCGAATGTGAAGTCAACAGAAGAGAAAGGACAGTTGGAGAAGTTGTCGGACAACCAAACCATGATGTCTTCACTGCGTTCCAGTAGACAATGGATTAAGATTGGTACGTACAATGGTAAAACTGCAGTCCAGGCTTTTGTCCGAAAATTTGAGGTGTGCGCAAAACACAATGGATGGACGGAAGAAGAAAAACTTCATCAGCTGATGTGTGCGTTAGTGGAACCGGCCAATCAACTGCTTTGGGAGTTCGACTCAGCCAATGTGATGACGTCAGATGACCTGATTCAGAAACTAAAGTCGAGGTACGGTGGGACAGATCAAACCACATTGTACCAAACGCAATTAAACACCAGACGACAGAGAGAAGGTGAGGAACTTGGTTCATTAGTGCAAGATATTAGACGATTAATGATCCTTGCTTTTCCTGGACCGACAACGAGCCACAGTGAAGTCATAGCTATTCGAGCGTTTATTGACGCTCTCCGAGACAAAGAACTGGCAATGAAAGTTCGTGAGCGTGAAGCGGAAACGTTGGACAAAGCATACAACCTAGCCATGAGGTTCGAGGGTTATCAGAAAGCCGAACGACGAGATTCTGATCAATCCGACCGTCGACCTATGCGAGCTAAGATGGTGCGAGAAGATGATGGACATTTGGAGAAAACGCTACAACTCATCCGAGACGAGCTGGAATCGCAGCGACGACAGATGGCGAGTCTGGAGAAACGTTTGGACGGACGAGGGCACTGGGAGTCGAAGCCGAAGGAACTACCAGCGGCAACCGCCTCCACAACCAGACGTCAGTGGGAAAGAACTCGTGGTCGACCAGAAACCGCTGAGGAAAGTCAACCGCCAAATCAAGTGAGAAGAAAGTCTCCTAGAACCTGTTTCGGTTGTGGCCAGTCCGACCATCTGGTGAGAGACTGTCCTGGTCCGGTTCCGACACAACTTGGTCCAGCTTCCAGTGAGGAACCGCCAGTAGCTGTCCGCTCGAACCATGTACAGGGTAGCAGCAACGCTTACCTGTCGGTGAAAGTCAATGGAAAAACGACGTTTGCCTTGATTGACACAGGATGCGAACTGTCGTTAGTTCCGAGCTCCATGGTAAAGAAAGCAGATGTTAAATGTTCCAGACAACTGTTACAAGCTGCAAATGGAACTGAGATCGGGGTCATTGGCGAAACGAAGCTAACCGTTGAAATCGATGGACTTCAATTCGATGCACAGTGCTTGGTGACAGAACAGATTTCAGAACTGATCCTGGGCCTGTCCTGGCTTGAAAGTCAGCAAGTCCAGTGGAACTTTGGTAAGAAGACAATCACGATCAATGGGCATGAAGTCGGCATTCATTGTCGAGCAGCACCTTCAATGTGTCGCAAAGTGGCGTTGGCACATGACGTGCAAGTGCCAGCGTTAAGCGAAATGAACGTTGAAGCATACGCCATCCTAGCGAAATTGGGTGATGTCTGTGGAAGAAGTTGGGCGACTCAACCTCAACTGCTCGACTCCGGAGTGCTGGTGGCTGGGACTCTGCTGCCAGAACGCGCTATCGATTTGCCTCTGAGAATTTTGAATCCGACAACTAGTGCAGTAAGACTAAAGAAAGGACTCCAATGTGCAACCGAAATCGTCACAGTCTATGGCGAGAATTCTAACGATGGCCAGGTGTCCAGCTGCGGCCAAGTGATAGAGAATCACACGGAGCCTTCTAACGAAGAAGTCGAAAAAGTGTTGTCGCCATTATGGACTGATGTAGCAGAGGATGTCACGCCAGAAGCACGGTTGCAGCTGAAGCAAATAGTGTTGCAACACCGTAAAGCATTCTCTTTACACGAATGGGACTATGGCTACACGGATATTTTGCAGCACAAGATTGACACTGGAGGAGAACGACCAGTCCGACAAACCTTACGTCGTCAACCACTGGCTTTACTTCCAATGATAGACGAACAAGTGGACCAAATGCTCCGGCTGAAGTTGATCGAGCCGTCGACATCAGAATGGGCCAGTAATGTGGTCATCGTGAAGAAGAAAGATGGAACACCTCGGTTCTGCGTGGACTACCGAGCTGTTAACACCAAAACTCGACCTGACGCATTCCCGCTTCCACTCATCAGTGAGAGTTTGGATTCGCTCGCAGGTGCAACATGGTTCAGTACATTTGACCTTCGTGCAGGTTACCACCAGCTGGCAGTTGATCCGCAAGACAAACATAAGACAGGTTTCCTTACGAGAAGAGGTAGCTTTCAATTCCGAGTCTTACCGTTTGGTTTAAGCAACTCACCTGCAAGCTTTTCACGAATGATGAGTCTTGTGATGGCAGGTTTAAATTTTGAAATTTGCCTGGTGTACCTGGACGATATAATAGTGTTTGCCGCCGATTGGAAGTCTCACTTGGAACGAATCACACGAGTGTTGGAGAGGCTGAGCGAAGCTGGATTGAAATTGAAGCCCAGCAAATGTCATCTCTTCAGACGCCAGGTGTTATTTCTCGGACATGTGGTAAGTGGTCAAGGAGTTGGAACTGATCCAGAAAAGATTCGAGTGGTGGAAGAATGGCCTACGCCAAAGTCACTGAAAGAAGCACGTTCCTTCATTGGACTTTGTTCGTACTACCGCAAATTTGTTCCGGGTTTTGCGAAGGTTGCGCGACCTTTACACTCGCTGGCTCAAAAAGGTATCCGGTTCGAATGGACTCAAGACTGTGAGAACGCTTTCTGTGAGCTGAAGTTACGGTTAACGGAAGCACCGATTCTGGCTCTCCCGAACGATGTTGACCAATATGTGCTAGACACTGATGCATCCGCAGACGCAATTGGAGCAGTTCTGTCTCAACGACAACAAGGGCGAGAACGTGTAATCTGCTATGGAAGTAGAGTCTGCTCCGAAGCCGAAAGAAACTACGATGTGACAAAAAGGGAACTTTTAGCAGTAGTACACTTTTTGAAGACTTACCGTCAGTACCTGCTAGGTCGAAAGTTCATCCTTCGAACGGATCACTCGGCCTTGCAATGGCTCCGAAGAACGCCGCTTCCGATCGGGCAGCAGGCTAGATGGCTCACTGTTATAGAAGAGTTTAGCTTCGAGATACAGCACCGAGCAGGAGCTTCGCATGGAAATGCAGACGCAATGTCGAGATGGCCACATCGGATTGATGCGGTACGGGTGCTAACTGACCCGACGCCTCAACCGACCGCACTGCCAACCGGTTGGGAAACCAATGACATACGAGAGGAGCAACGGAACGACCCGGAACTTGGCTGGATTGTGATGAAACAGTTGGAGTCAGCATAACCGCCAACTATGGAGATGCTGCGATCACAAAGTCGAACAATCAAGACCTTGGTGGCACAGTGGCCTCAATTGTCTTTGCAAAATGAGATCCTGATGCGAGAATGGTTGCATCCAGAAACAGGCCGGACGAAGTGGTTCCAGATTGTTATGCCACCACAACGTCGGGACAGATTGATTGAACTGGCTCATGGAGGAATGTCAGGTGGACATTTGGGATGCCGAAAAACTATGGCACAAGTCCAACGCCGGGCTTATTGGCCAAGTTGGCGAGATGATGTGCGACGAGTTCTTAAGAAGTGTGAAGTCTGTGCTTGTTACTGGAGAGGAAAGCCGCCGAGACAAGGAAAACTTCAGAACTTGACAGTGGGAAACCCACTAGAGTGTATCGGAATCGATATAACGGGGCCACATCCGTTATCTAATTCTGGTTATCGATACATCTTAACAGTCGTGGACCATTTTTCCAGATGGGCCGAAGCCTATCCGATCCGGAATCAGACAGCAACTACAGTCGCTCGGGTTCTGGTGAAGGAATTCATCTCTCGATTCGGGTGCCCGCGACAGATTGTGACCGATCAGGGCGCGTGCTTCGAGTCCGCTCTGTTTCGCGATCTCTGCCAGCGACTCCGCATCGACAAGACGAGAACTACGCCGTACAAACCGAGTAGTAACGGCGCGGTGGAACGCTTTCACCGCACACTCAACTCGATGCTGGGCAAAGTGGTCTCTCAACGTCAACGTGATTGGGACGTGCACTTACCCTATGTTCTTGCGGCGTACCGAGCAAGCGAGAACGAGAGCACAGGATTCACGCCGAATCGCCTGTTTCTCTCTCGAGAAACCTGTCTGCCTATTGATCTTGTTTTAGGAGATAGTCAAGTCTTACCTGTTAGTTTGTCTGTTGATGATTTTGTTTATGAACAGGTTTCCAGGATGCAAGAAGACTTTACAATTGCTAGAAAATTTATGCAGCGCCAAGCAACGCAACGTGCTTTTCGCTATGATATGAGAGTTAAACCGGTGGAGTTTGAACCTGGTAGTTTGGTGTGGTATTTCTATCCAAGGACCAGAGTCGGATTGAAAGAGAAATGGACCCGATGGTACACTGGTCCGTACCAAGTTAAAGAAAAGCTAAGTCCGGTTTTGTATAAAATACAAAAATCACCACGGGCACAGCCGAAAATTGTGTACGTTGATAAGTTGAAGAAGTATGAAGGTGAAGGTTACCTTGATTCGCGAGAAGAAGAAACTGAGTTCGAATCCGAAGGGAGTGATTCTGAGGGAGATGGAAATAAACGCATTCAGCGGCCGAAACGAAATACCGTGAAGCCAGCTAGATATAAAGATTGACATTGTGGACTCCATTTATTCATTGATTGTTAGTGGTTTACCTAATTCAATCTCACTGTGTAGTAGTTGTTTTGGTGTGTGTCTTAGATAATTAAGACCTTAAATTGTGTGTATGTGGGTTGTTTCATCCATAGCTAATTACTGTGAAGGATGGATCCTATACCCGGAACCAGTTTAGTAACCATTGAGAGACTAGGTAGAGGAGTCTACTAGTAATGTATAATTCTTCTGAGGTTTTGTTGTTGTTGAATGAACATTGCTGACTTGAGAACTTTGCTTTAAGTAAAATTTTCAATGTTTGAAAATTTTCTCTAAGGGGGTGGAGGGTGTGACGAACGTCAATTTATATGGTATGTGTTTAATTAAATGGTTAGCGCAACATAAATGTGGCCACGCACACCGAGTAATTTACATATTTTCGCATCTCGTTAATTCTATTAATAGAGCACCAATCCTGAACTAACGCGGTAGATTTCTGTGTGCGCCTGACAGAATATAGGTTTCTGATTGGTCAGAAAATACGCGGGAATATTTAGCGCGAAGGACCTGTCTATAAAACAGCGAGGCCTGGCCTGCTACGCGCCCTTTTCTGTGTTGATGCCGTCGCAGTGGGACGTGCGCCTTTTCTGTGTGGATGCCGTCGCAGTGGGACGTGCGGCCTTTTCTGTGTTGTTTTCGTCGCTGTTGGACGTGTTGGTGAAGTTTAATCGTTCAATGCGCTGATCTGGGTCTGAAACGATTATTTGACAAATCGAAGTTGTACGATTGATCGGGAGATAATCGTAACTCATCGAACCTTTTGGTGTTGAAGGTTGAGTATCGATTCCAGTTGTTTTGAAGGGATTTTTTGGTATCGATCGGTGGATTGATATTTTTATGTGGCCATATGTAAGAGATATGTACAGCCCTAGTTTTAAGATCATTTCGTTGATAGTTCAAAGTGTAGACATTTGTATAGCGTGCTTAGTTAGACCATATTAAGTCGATTATATAAGAAATTGAGATAAGATCGAACTGGATTTTAATTAGAATAACTGGCAATTGGTAAATATCGCTAGTTGTGAATCGATAATTGTGAACTTTGTCAAAATCGGTGATTAGACCCGATAAACTGTCAGTTAATCTACGGACCTTGAATTTCGGATCTGCACAGACATTAATTTGTATCTTTCATTTCTTTTAATAAATAAATCTACTTGGAATTAAAAATCATTATGTCTGACAAAGTGGTGGCCGCTTTAGTCGAGGAAATGTCCGAGATGACGGCGCTAATGAGAAACTTTATTTCCCGCCAAGAACAGGTAGAAACCGGTATGGCACAGTTAGCGCGGGAAGTTGGTCGTTTAGGCGGGAACTTTACCGCCGAAAATACTGTTGTAAAGGCAGAAGGACCTTTAACACACGCAGACATATGTCAGGAAATATCCTTGGTACCAGAAAATTATATAGTGCTCGACACAAGTGATGTAGAGGAAAGAGTAAAGTCCCCCACTGCTCAGGGTTCAAATCCCGCACGTTTGGTCCAGCCAGCCAAAGCCTTACAACAGGGCGCTCGCTCGCCAGAGGGCGATGATAGGAACGCTACAATGGTAGCATCTGATTTAGCATATGCGAGCGCGCACACACATGCCTATGGGGTACAATTAGTCACCGGAGTCAGTACATAAAGAATTACCGGCTGACTTGATGAGTTAGCGACTGACTTAGCGACTTAGTCGATTGGCCGTAGACGTTGAAGCCAACGTGTTTTCGATGCTAAATTTGCCTAAGGAACAAACCAGTAGCAAAGGATATAGTTGTCATTTAGTGTTTGCTCAAGTCACACTCTGGTTCAGCGTGACACTGGTTTTCGAAGAACAACTGGAAGCATACCTTAAGACTTATACGATTTACTTTCATCCGCTGCTCTGTAGGCTAACTGGCGACGTCTTCAGGTTGCAAATGAACTTCCGATTGGATATAAGAGGAAGCAAGGTGGCTGATTACTTATTAAGTTTTTGTTCTTAAAGACTTCTATATTTATATCACAGGATTGGCGCGGAGAGCGCTTTGGGAGGTACTATTAATAACTCACCGTGTATATAGGCGACATAGAAAGTAATCAGAAACATTATACATGCATGCGTGCATATACATACACCGTACATACATACATACATACATCTATAGATAAATTAAATATATATATATATATATATATATATATATATTATGTACATCGAACATGCATACATACACAAATACATTAAGAAGTCTCCATATTAGCTCATATGATGAGGGGGATAACGTAATGGTAATACTCATGGGCAGGAGATCATTAGGTTCGCGAATCGATTCCCGTAACCCTCCTCCAGGGCGGCGCCTTGCATGGTTGCCAAACCTTGTGTTTAATTAAGATCTTGATTGTACTTTCATGTTTCAATGTAATCTAACTGCGCATGTCAGTTTGAAATAATAAAGAATATCATTATAATATTATTATTACTACTAGACCAGGTCAGATCGTATCGGATTAGATTAGATTTGTTCCTGACGAAAGAATTTACGCTGAAGTCGATGGCATGTGCGTGTGTGCTTGCGTAGACGATGGGAGCGCATAGCTGCTTTGCAACTTTCAATGTCGCCAGTATAAAAGCAATACCGTAGAACTGATTCAAGCTCTTTACCAATTTTGGACACACAAACTATGATCTTATAACAGTAGCAGCAGCCTGTCTGCATAGTGTCCGGGGATGTTATAGACTTGAAATTTTCACTGAGTGTAGGCAGTTGGACTATCGATACAAGTCAGAAAACGCGCATCTTCAGAGATATGACTATGATTCAGAATTTATTGACTTGACGTTTAATTGAACATGTCGAGTTTCAAAGGCTATCGGCGCTGAAGTTCTATATACGTGATGCATGTCTAATGCTTCTAGAGTTGATAATTATATATACGTATCTATGAACTAGACGAATCTCCACAGATGTTTGCTTTAATAACGCTGCGTTTTTAAAATTCCGCAAAATGAAAACGCTACACGTTGTATGTCTTTTCGCTATAACCAACCTCAACATGGCTTTATTTACCTCAGCTGAAATATCAGGAACAGGAAAGAGAGCATTAAGTTCAGTGTTGGCTAGACAAGGAGATATTAACATTGGCATGATCGCCGGTTTTACGCAGTACGATAAAAGCATTCGTCAATGTGGCTCGCTCCCGTTTACGTTCGGATGTGACATGGTAGAAATGCCAATCTACGCCATTGATCAGATCAACAGCCGAACGGACATTCTACGGAATATCACTCTTGGCATTGTCCTCGTCGATGGCTGCTTGAACGACATGCAAAGCTTAGAGGTGTCGACGTATCTGATAAAAAACTACGACACCTGTTCGAACTCGACTGACCAACCGGTCAACAAGACGTCCGTTTCACAACAGAATACCTTTTCCAAAGATCTGAGGCACTATGACGTGGTGGCAATCGTGGGACCTTGGAACAGCCGCATAGCGTCAGCGGTTTCGAGTCTGATGGGTGTCTTCAAAATTCCGACAATGGGCATCTTCGCCACAAGCGACGAACTTAGTGATAAAGGTCGCTACGAATATTTCCTGCGGCTTGTTGCAGCGGATACGTACCAAGTTTATGGAATCTTGGGAATCGCTAAATACTTTGGGTGGACGTATTTGTCGCTCATATACGCCGAAGGATCCTACGGGGAAAATGCTTTCAAACAAATTGACCGTATCCTACACGAATCAAACGCCTCCTACAACATGTGTATCGCCGTCGCACTCAAGGTTTCCCCAACGGCCGACGACGATGAATTCAACACCCATGCCGAAGCACTGATCCGGAATGAAAATGCAAGAGTTGTTATCGCTTATGTAGACGACATGTCTCAAGTTCAGTCGCTTCTTACAGCTGTTTACAGCAGGAGAAACGTTGGGACGTTTATTTGGATAGGCGGTGATTCAGTATCTTTATGGGAATTTGAACGCGCATCGTTGGGGAATGTGATAGAGGGTGCTTTATTTCTGGATCACCCAGCCTTTCCAATGCCCGAATACGTGGACCATCTGAATAAAGTGACGCCCGCCATACGCCAAGATAATCCGTGGATATTGAAATTGTGGGAAAATAATTACCAGTGCACTTTCACCACAAACATGTCTCAAGGAAACTCGTGCAGCATGAACATGACCCTCAATTCGAAAATATGTACGGTGATGAACTCGGTGATCAACCGCATTCACGACGCTTTCTTAGTCTATGCTCATGCCCTTCACGACCACATCGCGAACGACTGTCCAGAGGCTTTAATAGATAAGACACAACTGAGGAACTGCATACGTGGAGACGCGCTGCTGCAGAGAATAAAGACGTCGACCATTTATGGAGTCTTGGGTCGAATAGCATTTGACGAAAGGGGCGATTTTATGGAAAATCTTCTAGTGAAACAATACTATTTGGCAGAGGATAACTTGTGCAGCTCAAAAGTCGTCGGATTCTGGGATTCCACCGAAATGCGTCTCTATATTAACGAATCAAACGTCAACTGGACAACTTTTAATAAGAACGCACCTTTTGAAGATGAAAGCAAACCTCCAGTGTCAGTCTGCAGCCAGCCATGTCTTGATAAGCAGTATATCCTGAGACAGTCTCTGCCATGTTGTTGGACTTGCGGAGACTGTCGCGATAACGAAATCATCTTTCCGAACAGAACAGGTTGTCAATCATGTCCGATGTTCACTTGGCCCGATGAAGAAACCATCACAGCCTGTGTCCCGATTTACCCAGTTTATCTTCATTCATCACATATCGCATCAATATCTTTACTCTGTCTCACAATATTCGTGGGTCTCTTCGCCATGATCTGTGCCTGCGTCTTTCTGGCGAAGAGAAAAAACAAATTGGTGAAGGCACTCAGCATCCAACTAAGCATGATGATCCTCGTGGGTATCCTGGCTGTGTGTGCAACGCTTGTCGTTTTCATCGTTCCTCCGAACACGGCCAAGTGGATCTGTGTCGCCAGAAGTGCAGGCTTTCATTTCGGAATCACTATGATATACGCCCCGCTTTTGGTGAAGAATGTTCGCATCTACAGAATATTTGCTTTTGGAAGAAAGAGCATCCGAGCACCGAGATGGGTCTCAGCCGAATCTCAGATTGTGTTCGTTTGCATCCTCTTTCTGATACAGGTCGGTGGTCTGAGTAGGTCTCTTGATGCGGCGCAATGTAAATTTTCAGAATGAATGGATGACTGAATGAATTGAACAGCAGTCCTTAATATGAATTATATGGCGTCACACAATTATACCTCTCGGCATAAGCGTCATAGTTTGTTCGAAGGACATGGCATAGTGCGACAAAAACCCGAGCAGAACATTTCTATTAGACCTCTCAAGAACTTTTCAGAGCCGATATCACTCATTAAAAGGATATATCACACAGTAGAACTTTTCAACTAATATAATCCTAACTGATGTAATGCAATGGTGTGTGTTTGTATACAGTACGATGTCCTTTCAGTTGTACGCTTGCTGTAGTGTAGTCATACATTGTTGCACCGTATGAGCAGCTCCCAACAAAGATTTCTATTAAAGACACCATCATGAACAATTAACAGTCCATGACTTGTATGAACCTGGTCTTTGACAGGAGACAGAGTAGTAGAATGTTTTAAAAATTCTAATGCAAAAAGAAAATCTGTGGGTGGCTAATATTTAGTGTAACGGTCTAAAAAAGTTTACCTTTCCCTTGAATTTTCAATCTGAATTGCCGTTTTGTTTATCTCAACATGTAGATCATCTTGGTAACTGCATCGGAATGCCTTGCAACATCAGAAGCAAGCTTGAAGATGCCAAGCATTTTCCAAAAGTACGTGGAGCTCTACTGTTTCAAGTCGACCACTTGGTTCTTGGTTCCTCTGTCCTACAACATACTCATCATGATCCTATGCGCCTGGATTGGATTTATTACTCGAAAACTACCAAACAACTTCAATGAATCCTGGTTCATATTAATCTCAGTTGCAACAACTTTGTTCTCCTGGGTCGTTTTCATACCGGCCTATTTTACCATCTCCCATGTGTACCTGCAATCAGCCATTTTGGGATTTTCTCTTATTCTAAAGAGTATCGTCACGCTCGTTTTCCAGTACCTACCAGTGCTCTACGCCATTGCTTTTGTGCCTGCCGAGAAAGTTATCACTATTTCACAGTAGGGCCAAGCGCCGGTAAGACTATCACCCCAGTCGGTTGATTGCGGACACTGGGTTGGGGCAAATCCCCTGATCCGCAGAAAGCTACTCGTTGTGCTTAAATCACGACGATCAGATTGAAACGCCTCAATTTCTCTGACACTATGCTTTGGTGTGATCCGTTTAGTATAGAAATTACATTGGTAGTTTCCTTGTAGTGCAATCGTTGTACTTTTCCTCGTCCACAGTCATTTTAATTAATATAAATTATTTATCTTACCGCTTGAAATGCGATTATTCGTTTGTTGTTATTTCCTCTATATAAATTGCAATGAAAAGACGATTCTGAGTCAAAAATAGTAGAGGTACAGTGATATTTTCTGCAGCTGGATACTGAAGAAAACAAGAAGTTCTTGAGAAAGTGCATATTTTTTTGCAACACAGATGAATCGATATATGTTTATGGTAGCCTATTACTCCTTAATTAATAATATTTGCCCATGCTAGCATAGCATAGCGGATTTTTGTGAGTCGGAAAACATGTTTGTTCAAGATAATCCGGAATGTTTAATGACAGCCCATCTTTTCTGGCTTTTCTTAACGCCATATTTCACTAAAACAGGACTTGTGAGGCTGCGTTTGATTCCGAGCGAATCAATCGAAGCATCGCAGACTCTGTTCCTGTTGACAGTTGACGTGCGGCAAAATAATACACAGCATACTGCCTTGGACTGAGACATCACCTTTATCATATTCACAATTTCAAGACTGATAAGGTGTTAGTAGTTCTAAATTATTACGCAAGTACTTCTGCTTCTTTCGGTGAGTTATCACGAGGGAGAATAGAACTTTAGGTTAACGCGATCTCTTGCCTAGAACTAACTTTTGGTGAGAGGTGGTTCACCCGTTCTAGGTGGGGATTAGACGTCACTATCAGTAGATGTAAGATACTTCCAGATCAACGGACTCTGTTCATGAATAATGAAGAACCTAGTCTGTATTCTTTTCTAATTCGTTTCTTTCACGTCATCGTTGCACACAATATCGTCAGTTGTCGTATTTTCTATTAACTCGAAGTTTAATCTATTAAGAGCAATGATGCAAAAAGAGGCGCTTATGACGAAACTTTGTACAGAAATTTCACCGCACAATATAGAAAAAATACAACCGTATTTACTATTTAGCAATCGCAATCGTAATCGTGAACTCATACATTACATGCAATGTAATACATATAATACACATGATAGGCCTACATATAATAGGCTATACTCATATAAAAGTTGTCACAATACAGTATGTAATACTACCGAACTATCCTACTCACGTGATTGAATATAAAACTGGCAAGCATGAGATGATCACTTCTGTGATCTCACGTAGATATAGCAATATACTACAGTATACTGATCAAAAAGTATATATATGTATATATAGAAAAATATAGAGAAATATAAAATATATATATATATATACAGTGTGTGTATATATGTACATGAGTGTGATTGATGAGGTAATAAATGTGCTATAAAAACGTCCAGACTAACTGATGCATCTTATTTGGATCATGCAGGTCGGGTGGTGATGGTGTTTATGTAGGCCTGCTTCGCATCGTGTGGCGGCACGATCTATAATTGTATAGTGGTTTATGATTTACATCAGATAAAATCATTCCATGCACACGTCTTTGTCACGTCTGCAACTAGCCTGAACAGGTAATGATGCGTGTTGCATAAAGATGTCCGAACTGAGCAGGTGTTCAATAGTCGCCGACGTCGTCTTCATTGATTGGGTTTCTCTCATTGCAGATGGGATGACAAAATATGTGATGATAACCACCTGGAAAGTCACAACAGAGGTATAAATCTTTCTATCGCTGAAACGTGGATGCTATAAACACGAAAGAAAAGAACTAAAACAAAAATATTGCCAGAATTTTCATGGGTAGGCCTATTACATGGGGGTCAATGCAGAGCGTCTGATTTAAGGCGAGCGATCGATCGCTCTTTTTGGTCGCTCGCCTGGCAAAGGTACCGGCGAGCGATTTACCGCTCTCCAAGCCGAAGGCTTCTCACCGTCGGTGACAGTCGGTCGTCGCTCGCCGAGTTTTAGTTAGGACTGGTCTCCAAGACGATAGAGAACCTGGAGCCAGACCCTTATTTTATTTACCTAATTGAGATTACTTGAAATTTACTTACTTGCTTCAGCGGTGAATGCGTGCCGTGACCTGTCCTCATTACTGCTGACTGATCACTTCAATTTCGTGCAATATGATTGGCCATAACAACACTGCCGACACCTCACGCCGCGTGATATCATCCGTAACATCACCAATTTCGGAAATTATTTTAAGCAACAATGGCGGCGAAGATGAGCAAGTCGAATAATAATGTACAGTGGAGCACGTATATGTCATGGAAATTAGGCGACTCGTTCGACGTCGATGTAGTCGAAATAGAAAACCGTCGGACTGTGAACAAAATTTACTGCGTCCTGCAGAAAGCACGCTGGTAAAATTCGAATGGATTGCCGGTAGGGTTGCCAGGTGTCCGGTAATGAATCGGACAGTCCGGTATTTAGACTATTTGTCCCGTCAGAAATTTCAGACATTACCGGACATGGCGATGTCCGGTAATTTTCGGTAAATGATTATTGTTAACAATAAGTGTTGGAATACATCATTCTCGAAGGACCTCGACATCATAAAAGTTATGATGTCCAGGTCCTCCGAGAATGATATATGTAATATCTATCGTATGTTCGTAACAAATTACATTTATTATTAAATTTTATTTGAAATTTACGATGACAAAATTACGAACTGTACTGTACTGTCAGTGTACAGTGCGCAAGCTTTAGTTTATTATGATTTGCGAGTTAACTCATCATAATTGTAACTGTAATTGTAACCGGACATTTTTATATCGCCATTCAGATCAGCGGCGCTCTCGACCCACATCAGTGCCAGCACCGGCAAAAAAAGTTTTAATGCGTCCACGGAACTGAAGAGGAGAGAGGCCAAGAAGCTCTTGGCAGATTGATTGGGGAAGACTGTTCCAGGTTGAAGGACCCACACAGGCAAAGCTCCTAGATCGGGCCGTGGAAAAGTGCATACGTGGAACAACCATAAGGCCACGGGCCGAGGATCGTAAGGAGGTCCTGTCAAGCAAGGAAAAATCAGGGTGCAGAAATTCATTAGGTAAGACGGCGCAGACCCAAAGAGGCTGTTGCGCATGAAGGTGAGGGTTTTGAACTGAATTTTCTGTTGAGCAGAGAGCCAGTGGATGGGAGTCATGAATAAAGGCAGAACCGCAGAGATGTGGCAAACTTATGAATATCACCTCTAAGCCGAGCAACAGCAATAAGTATAGACTAAAGTTTGTGCATATTGGAGAAGGAAAGGCCAATGTATACAGCATTACCAAAGTCATCCCGAGTGCAGATCAAAGCGTGGACCAGTGTGGTGATAGTATGATCCGAAGGACACCTGCGAATCGATCGAAGCTGGCGTAGATGAAAAAGCAAAATCGAGATACAAGGTTAACTTGATCAATGAAGGAAAGGGTAGGATCGAGGACAATCCCAAGTCAGGAACAGAGTAGGAGAACTGAATGAAGGGAACACGAGATAAAGAGATTCAAAATCAATCTTGCTGTGTACAGTGTAAATTGTCTAAGTGAGGTCATGCGTCGAATTCGCCGATAGACGGTATGGTTAACAAAATGGTCCAGTTACCTACATCGGTAAGAGCGTTGGCTGCGCGTCTGATGCGACTCTGTGTTAGAGCCCATGCGGACCGCGGTTCGCTTCCCGAACGTGGCTTATTTCAGAGATTTAAATCTCGGGCTAGCACGGTCCCAACACGGGGACCTTAAATGGCGTAGCACCCATTCAAACGGGCAAGCGGTGGTGAAGGATCTCGCCCGATCAATTCATTGAAAAATGAGCAGGGTTGAGGCCATATACGGTCGCTATAGAAAATCGCGAACATTTACATTTATTATGTCCGAAATTCAAAAGTGAGCATTTCAACATTTTTCTACATATTTTAAGTTTCGCCTTTTTTAAAGCTACCGTCTTTTATTACTTTTTTCAATACTACATATCACAGTGTAGTATATTTGTATAAATCAGACTGTTTTTAATGTTCATTTAGAAGTAACTTTTCAATTTTTACTGCTGTTTCGTTATCTTGTCAGCTTCAGGGGGTTTCGCCCCTCTGACCCTCTGAGGGCCTGACCAGAGGCTTTCCCAACGCCCCTGGACCGATCTGGGGTCATCGCCCCCAGACCCTCATGACGCGCTCGCCATAGTCCGGTAATTTCCTCAAGACTACCTGGCAACCCTAATTGCCGGCTGAAAGGTCAAGCTAAAAATGAGTGTTCAGCGCATGCCGAAGGTTCAACCAACGTTGTGAAATCAGCCGTCACACGTCATCTTGCGTCAATGGTAGGTTTCTAGTGAATGTTCATTCATTCATTCATTCATTCTGAGAATTTATATAGCGCCTCTTCAAAAGATCTACTCAGATAACTGAATTGAAGTGACATAGGCCTAGTAGATGAGTAGACCTACTATATGCAGCGATACGAAAAATTACGAATACGATACACAAATACGCTGTATACACGAGCTCCCGAGGTCGACCGCATATCGCTCGCCTACTCGATCCAGCGCGATCGATTTTCAACCCGCCTACTATTTTCAAACCAGACGCAGTGGGTCAATGTACGTATGTATAAATTGATGCAACTAATTTTTTAAGTATCTCACTAAAGCGATGTGGATGGGACCCGTATAAAGCTCACGTAGGTTTATCTGACACCCATGTGAGAATAAGTGTTTGTAGGCATTTAAGATCTTGAAGTTATCAGACTTCAGCGGATCCAAAGTGTTCTGGCTCACGTGGTGCTACGTGCATCTTCTCATTCAAACGCATTAAGTTAGCTCCATCAGCTGCTTTGGCATCCTGTAGATTTCAGAATAAGATTTAAACTGGCGTGTCTAACCTATTAAACCCTCATATAGGTGCACACCTACCTTCCTTGAACCACTACTCTCTCGTTATATTCCACCATGCAGTCTGCGGTCTTAGGTTGTGGGACTCTTAGTTGAGCCTAGATGTGACACTGCCATGGGCCCTCGTACATTTCGTATTGGAGCTCCCAAAGATTGGAATTAACAACCCAAGTTCATCCGTTGCCTCTTCTTCTTCTTTCAAGAATCGCCTCAAACCTCACTCTTTCTCACAAGCGTTCAAACATCTGGATATCTAATTGTTCTTCGCCTGACGACTAACTAACCGCGCCTCAGATTCGCATTTCTGTGTGACTTCGCGCCCGTTAAAATCTTCTAAATAATAATAATAAGGGTCCCGTATGGGCTCCAAGTGGACAATGCTGGGCGTTAACATGTTCAAGTGCTTTAAACCTACCGTCAGCTGAATAACAGAGGAATCTAATATCGTCATATGTGGAATATTGTGAATGTTGGAAAAGTCACTTTGAAAATATGTAGTCGTTGTTTTATAAATAACCCTTTTGAAAATGTCATGTCCTTCTGCACTAAACCTCACTGTTAGGGTGCTGTGTGGAGTTCTGGATGAACTAAACACACTGAAGATCTTTTGGATGTCTATATGATTTGAAATACATGTAGGCCTCAGCGTTCAAAATCTATAAACTAGGATTCTCAACTTCCATTCTACAGAGTAGGAACTATTGTAGCAAACAGTTAGCGCTATATAACTAGGTACCGTAATGATGTAACATTGTAACACTATTACTCAAAAGCGTAATGCCGCAATACATATATAGTACTTGAATCTACAACACTTTCTGTCAAACAAGTAATGGGAGAAATAGAACTTGCAACGTAATAAAACAGCTCCCATGGGTCACACGATGGGTGTCAGTTATACAGAAGCATAGTGCAACCGTACGTTACTGACCGGAATAATGTACGCGAACAGTACGTACGTTATCGAAAAAAATAACGTACGCGTATGTTAAAATGCCACAAGTTTATCTGGTGATTTACAAAGAACCTTAATATAACTATAGTCTTTCTAATAACGTACGCGTACATCAAAATGATCAGTTTAGCGCTACAGTATTAATCTCCCCGTATGCAGGCCTAGTTAATTACGAACTGTACCGAAATTTAGTATTACCTGGCATTATACATATAATATAATATTATGTATACAGGGTTGGACTGGCTTGCAGAAGCGGCCCGGGAAATGTGGTCATGGGCGGCCCACATTATCGAGCGCCGAAGCCACGATACCCTTCATGATAAGGGCCTAAGTGGTGCCTGCCAATGCTTTTTGTAACTTGAACATAAAATGGAGGAATTTTTAGTTATTAATGGGCCAAATATTGCATCATATTGTTCAATAAATATTAAGATTCAGAAATTAACACATAATGCGTTTTAATTTGTGATTTGTCGTAAATTCGTAATTATGTTTGGAACCAACATGTTACATTATGTAGTGCATTGTGCACAGTTTAGTTTATTTAAAAAACTTGATATCATGATAGAATTAGTAGACACAACTTCACACAAGCACTTAGTATAGCCGTTTTTTTCATCGTATCACATATTGATGCCAAAAAACGTCAAAGATTTCATCATTATTAATTCTGAGAAGGTCCTTTTCACAAGCCATCAGCATGAAAGACTCTAAAACAACTATAGGCCTAATAGTGCTGTCAAAATAATATAAAAACTTGTCTAAAAGCGCAGCAGAGTTTTCACTCTGTTCCAAACGTCATTATTAAATATGTTGGAATCAGAAATATCATGAAATGCTGTGGCATGTCTATGTACAAGAAATCGATAACTTCTGTTTCTTTGTTGCATGCTCTATAATCAACAGTAAGTTAAAGTGAATATTGGCATGTAGCATACGCTTCACGTGGCAGTGCAAGTTTCTTGGTAACAACCATGCACGGCCAATATTTTATAATTTATAACGCTAGAATTAAGAATTAGAACTAAAATATCATAATATTTGTTAATCATATTTTTTTCTTTTTCGGGTGGCCGGCCCAGTCCTAGCCTGGGCGACCGGCCCACCGGGAATTTCCCGGTGTCCCGGTGGGCCAGTCCAAGCCTGTATGTATAGGTTCCAATGATATTCGGTAAGCCTAATAGCTATTCATCAAAAGGACCATACTCTGCGTGACAAAGCCTCTTCTCACTGTAGGCCTGTCATTCAAAGGTGCAAGCAGTGGATTTATATATTGATGACGGGGCAACGCGTCGATCTGCCATTGCGTATGATGTAGATTAATGCGCGTTTTCGCGTGCATAGCTGTATTTCCGTCTGTTGCCATGATAATGGTAGCATCTGATTTAGTATATGCGAGTGCGCAAACACAGGCCTATGGGGTATAATTAGTCGCAGGAGTCAGTCCCTAAGGAGTTACTGGCTGACTTGATGAGTTAGCGACTGACTTAGCTTCTTAGTCGGCTGGCAGTAGACGTTGAAGTCAACGTATTTTCGATGCTAAATTTCATAAAGAACAAAAGCCATTTTTGATGAAAGCGATTACGTGACGTCATGTAAAGTTACAGATACCACTCAGGCAGGTTGTAAGTAAAGGACTGGGGACCTGACAGCGAATGTTAGTTAAACCGTTAGTCTGTTGCACTGCGGCTCGTACCTTATAAGCAAGTGTTTCTCCTGCTTTCGTCTGATGTCTGCGTCAAAAATCGAAACTTGACGACCGCGATTAAAACAATAGCTAAAGTATTAACTTGAACGAAGTCGCTTGTAGTCGATAGCTAAGCGACTGGTTTCGACTTGAGGACTTATCGGCGGAGCCGAATGGCGGTGGTTCCGGAGACTAGGTATTGTCACATACCTTGTCCATTCTCTGTATTTTTTTAGTCTATAGTCTATATACTTAGGACAAGCAATATACTCCTTTACAATTATCCTACAAATCCTTTTACTTTTCTTTTTTTTCTTCTTTTCAAAATTATTTCCATTTGACGGTTTTTTCTTATAAAGCCCTCTCTTCCCGCCTCAGCTACCGGTAGCTCCCTTAGCCCTCTTCGTTCCTCTGGTCGACTTGACTTATTTGTTCGCCGAGTGAGAACGGCGATGGCCCAGTCTCGTTCCTTTGTTAGTATTGGCCCTTCACTGTGGAATCAGCTTCACCCTTCGGTCCGGGCTGTAGCACTATCTGTTGGCCCTGCCACAGCTTTTGTTGTCTTAAAACTTGCCTTTATTCCCGAGGATTTTCGCACTGGGAGCGCCTCTGATTGGTGGGCACTGGGTAGAGCCGCAACAGAGGTATTTAGGAGCAAGTATACCAGGTAAGATCGGCGAATATGGATAAGTACCTTTAGTTGGATGCGGGCAATAAGAGGTAGCCAGTGAAGATGTTCATACATAAATGTGGAAATATGGGAGAAACGTGGGAGACGGGCGATTAGTCTGGCAGCTGCGTTGACAACAGATTGTAGAGGGGAGAGACGGACTTTGGGGAGGCCAACAAAGAGGGAGCTACAGTAATCAATGCGAGAGCAGATGAAGGCATGGGCAATGGAGTTAAAGAATGCAGAGGAGACAGATCTTCGTATAACTCTGAGACGTATAAAAAAATGACAGATATAACGCATAAGGTGATGCACTATTTATAATGTATATATATATATATATAAACACTAGAGTATTTGCCCGTAATTATAATGACGCCAGTGTATATAGGCCTATATAATTATGTCGTTGGTTAAACGGCTCTGATCGCCGTCGTCAAGACGGCAGTACTGACGTCGCAAACGGTATCTGTTTCACAATAGATTCCAGAGCGTCCTTCGACAGACACACACTCTATGGATATTATATGTATGATGTTAATAAACCTAAGCGCATGAGTAGCAAAGATAAAGATATCACTCTGGTTCAACGTCAGACTGTATTTTCGAAGAACAAGCGGAAGGATGCCTAAGACTTAAACGATTTACTTTCATCCGCTGGTCTGTAATTGGCGAGGTCTTCAGGTTACAAATGAACTTCCGGTTGGATATCAGAAGAAACGAGGTGGCTGATTACTTATTAAGCTTTTTCTTCTTAATGACTTTTATATCTTATATCACTGGACAGCGCTTTTATAAAGCATAGGCGACGTAGTAAGTAACCAAATACATATATATGTACATGCATACATACATTCATATATATATATATACATACACCGTACATAAATGCAATCATACATACATATATACAACGTACATACTGGTTTGCATTTGCAACAGGTTAGTAGGAAGCATTTAGAGTTTGTTTATACCGACACGGCAGGCAATTGGACGAGCGCTTGCCGTGAAATCCTAAGTGTGCTGGTTCGAGACTCCGTTCCCATAGTTCCTGTTGGAACCTTGAGCATGTAACTGTAATTCTAATCGAAAATTTTATAGCGCCTTTCTCATTAACGCACGCATGGACGTCCGGAGGGGGAAGCGAGCATTTCCCCCAGATTTTGCAAATATTTAAAAATAATAAAATCTATGTTTATAATTTATTCACTGTTTACCTCGGACTTAGCTGGTTAGGACCATAACCAAGTAAATCCCCAAATTCCACCACATCACCCCTACTGCAATCATTGCACTGGCTTCGGCTTTTCACAGCTTAGAATGTTTACCAAGGCGCTTACAATGTAATGAGTATCAGTGAGAAAACATATCTTTTCTGTTCACCCTTAGACTCATTCATTATGTATACTATCCACAACAGCCTTTCATCTTGTTGTACCCAGAGCAGGGAATTGGACTGGGACTGGGTTCCAGACACATTCTCTGTTGCTGGATCAATGGCTTGCAATTAGCCGCCATTTTATGTCCGCTGACTAGCTTCTGATGTCCTCACGCCTGAACTAAACTCTCATTCTTTGCGGTAATATCATGTTCCATAGCCAGAGTCTTCTGTCGGTTTGTTCAGAGCAGTGTGATTTGGAATGCGGTGTTCGTCTGAAGCGGTCGTCGGTCAATAACTTGTGCAATACCAAAACTGCGCTAAATAAGTCTCCACACTAGATTAGATTAGATTAGATTAGATGAGGTCAGATCATATCGGATTAGATAAGACTTGTTGCTGCTGAAAGGATTTATGCTGAAGTCGTTGGCATGCGCCAGCGTGCTTGTGTATACAACGGGAGCGCATAACTGCTCCGCAACTGTCTGTGTCGCTAGTACAAAAGCAACACCGTTGCACTGATCCAAAGTCTTTACCAATTTTGGTCACACAGTCTCTGATCTAGTATCAGCAGCAGCAGCAGCCTGTTTGCGTCGTGTTTCGGGGATGTTATAGACTTGAAATTGTCACTGAGCGTAGGGAGTTGGACTATCGATACAAGTCAGAAATCGTGCATTATCTGAGACATGCTTATGATTAAGAATTTATTGACTTGATGTCTGTATAATTACGCGATGAGTTTCAACGGTGTTAAGCACTGCAATGACATTTCGATATACGTGATGAATTTCTAATGCTTCTGGACTTGATAATAAATATCTAAGAACGAGACGAATCTTCACGGGTTTCAGAATTGATGACACGGCGTTTTTAAAATTCTGCAAAATGAAAGCGCTACACGTTGCATGTCTCTTCGTTATAACCAACTGGAACTTGCTTTTCTTCACTTCAGCTGTAATGCCTGGAACGGGAAAGAGATCAGTAAGTTCAGTGATGGCTAGAGAAGGAGATATCAACATCGGCATGATCGCAGGTTTTACGCAGTACGATAAAAGCATTCGTCAATGTGGCTCACTAGTGTCTAATTACGGATGTGAGATGGTAGAAATGCCAATCTACGCCATAGATCAGATCAACAGCCGAACGGACATTCTGCCGAATATCACTCTTGGCATTGTCCTCGTCGATGGCTGTTTCAACGACATGCAAAGCTTAGAGGTTTCAACATATCTGATACAAAACGACAACACCTGTTCGGACTCGACTGACCAGCTAGTCAACAAGACGTCCGTTTCACAGCACAATACCTTTTCCGATAAGCTGACTCACTATGACGTAGTAGCAATCGTGGGTCCCATCACCAGCCGCATAGCGACAGCGGTTTCGAGTCTTATGGGTGTCTTCAAAATTCCGACAATGGGCCTCTTCGCCACAAGCGACGAACTTAGTGATAAAAGTCGCTACGAATATTTCCTGCGGCTTGTTGCAGCGGATACGTACCAAATATATGCAATCTTGGGAATCGCTAAATACTTTGGATGGACGTATTTGTCGCTGATATACGCCGAAGGATCTTACGGGGAGAATAGTTTCAAACAAATTGACCGTATCCTACACGAATCAAACGCTTACTATAACATTTGTATCGCCGTCGCACTCAAAATCTCCTCGACGGCCGACGACGATGAATTCAACACCCACGCCGAAGCACTGATCCGGAATGAAAATGCAAGAGTTGTTATCGTTTATATTGACGATGATTCTCAAGTTCAGTCGATTCTAACAGCTGTCTACAGCAGGATAAACGTTGGAACGTTTATATGGATAGGCGGTGATTCAGTATCTGGATGGGAATTTCAACGCGCATCGTTGGGGAATATGATAGAGGGTGCTTTATTTCTGGATCATCTAGCCTTTCCAATGCCCGAATACGTAGACCATCTGAATAGAGTGACGCCGTCCATGCGCCAAGGTAATACGTGGATGTTAAAATTGTGGGAAGACAACTACCAGTGTACTTTCAGCACGAACATGTCTCAAGGAAACTCGTGCAGCATGAACATGACCCTCAATTCGACAATGTGTCCAGTAATTGACTCGGTGATAAACCGCATTCACGACGCTTTCTTGGTCTATGCTAATGCCCTGCACGATCATATCGCCAACGACTGTCCAGATGCTTTTAGAGCTAAGACACTACTGAGAAACTGCATACGTGGAGACGCGCTGCTTCAGAGAATCAAGACTTCGACCTTTAATGGAGTCCTGGGTCGAATATCATTTAACGACAAGGGCGATTTCATGGAAAATCTAATAGTGAAACAGTACTATTTGGCAGAGGATAACTTGTGCAGCTCAAACGTCGTCGGATTCTGGGATTCCACCGAAATGAGTCTCTATATTAACGAATCAAACGTCAACTGGACAACTTTTAATAAGAAACAAACCCTTGAAGATAAAACCAAACCTCCAGTGTCAGTTTGCAGCCAGCCATGTCTTGATAAGCAGTATATCCTGAGACAGTCTCTGCCATGTTGTTGGACTTGCGGAGACTGTCGCGATAACGAAATCATCTTTCCGAACAGAACAGGTTGTCAATCATGTCCGATATATACTTGGCCCGATGAAGAAACCATCACAGCATGTGTCCCAATTGATCCAGTTTATCTTCATTCATCACATATCATATCAATATCTTTACTCTGTCTCACAATATTCGTGGGTCTTTTCGCCGTAATCTGCGCCTGCGTCTTTCTGGCGAAGAGAAAAAACAAACTGGTGAAGGCACTCAGCATTCAACTAAGCATGATGATCCTCGTGGGTATCCTGGTTGTGTGTGCAACGCTTGTCGTTTTCATCGTTCCTCCGAACACGGCCAAGTGGATCTGTGTCGCCAGAAGTGCAGGCTTTCATTTCGGAATCACAATGATATACGCCCCGCTTTTGGTGAAGAACGTTCGCATCTACAGAATATTTGCTTTTGGAAGAAAGAGCATTCGAGCACCGAGATGGGTCTCAGCTGAATCTCAGATTGTGTTCGTTTGCATCCTCTTTCTGATACAGGTCGGTGGTTTTAGTAGGTTTCTGGATGCGACGCTATATAAAATTTCAGAATGAATGGATGACTGAATGAATTAAACAGCAGTTCCTTAATATGAATTATATAGCGTCTCATGATGATATTTTATAAACGTCATAGTTTGAACCGAAGTACGTTGGATAGCGCAACAAAAACTGTAGCAGAACATTTGTATTAGACCTCTTAAGAACTTTTCAGAACCGTTATGCAGTATACGCAGTACGTACATTCATAGAGGTTAAGAGGGAGACCCAAAATGGATGGGGAATCCTGCTAATGCGGCCACCTGACACGGAAAATAAGGTTCAAGTTGTTTGTTGAATCAGATAATGGCGTTAGTGGGCAGAGAAGGAAATTGACGGATAAATAAGAGTATTGCGTTCCAAACTTTAGCCCCTTAATCCCTAGTGGATGACAACCGAGTGTTTGTATGAGCAAAGGGTTGACAATAAAGCTTGGATGCTCTTGTAGAATAGGAATGAACATCAGATGCAAGTAAAAAGAGCCTTCTATACACCACAGGTAATAAGTTATGTTCACACCAATACATAAACTCACCTAGCTGAGTAGTCCTAATTTGTTCAGTTTTTAACAACTTGCAATCAAGAAATAACTGGTCAGTATGTGAACCATATGGAGTGCCGGCCGCTCATCGGATTGTTCGTTTATGGAGGATGGTGAGTCTTTGAAGGTTAGATTTATAAGTCGAGGCCAAAATTAAATTAAAAACAGTGAGATATGGATAGATCAGAGTGTAGTAGAGAATTAGCCGAACATAATGTGGAAGCTTATAGGCGGCTCGTTTCAGAATTCCAACATTCTTAGCTATTTTAGAGGAGATAGCTTGTACATGATCTTTCCAGGATAAATGCTAGTCCAATACCACTCCTAAGAATTTGGATGAACTTGTCTGGGTGATTGGAATATTATCAATATATGAAATTCTAGAGTTGGTATCACAGATTTTCCTATGAGATTTAAATAGGATTTAATTAGTCTTATCGAGATTGAGGAACAATTTGTTGGCACGAAGCCAATTGGCAATCCGTATAAGTTCATCATTCACTGTTTGATATAAGGTGGTAAGGTATTTATGAGAATAAAAGATGTAAGTGTCGTCGGCAAAGAGGATAAAGTACATTAGTGGAGACGCGTTAGGGAGGACGTTAATGAAGATTAGGAATAACAATGGTCCTAAGTTCGATCCTCGGGGAACACCAAAGCGAACCGTGCGGGTCATTAAGTATACACCGTTGCAGTACACCAGCTGTGATCGGTTCTCGAGGTAATTCTCAAACCACTTAAGTTGGATTCCTCATATACCGTAGTTAATAAGTTTTCTAAGTAAAAGTTTTACTTATCAAAGGCTTTGGCCAAGTCGAAAAAAGACACCATGGGAATATTCATTATTCTCTATTGATTCAGTTATTTTATCCTGCATGCTCAATAATGGCATAAACGGGGAGCGACCCGCTTAAATTGGAATCCATGTTGAGGAGGATAAATAAATTTTTTTCAAGAAAGTTACTTAGTCTTTCATACATTAATTTTTCAAAGATGTTAGCGAAGGATGGAAGGACTGAAATCGGCCTGTAATTAGCTACGTCGCTCCTCTCCCCTCTTTTGAAAATTGGGACAACTTTTGCAATTTTTAGAGCATTAGGAAATATACCGGTACGGTATTGAAAAAATAGTTGACTATCTCGGACAATGTTTTAGCAATATTTATCATAGAGGGAGAAGCGACAAATGGTTCTATGTCATCGACTCCCTTGCTATGAGATAAACGAATAGAGCGACACAGATTAATTATAGGACGCAGAGTAGTAGAATGTGCTCAACATTGTAATGCGGGTGGTTAATATATTTAGTGTAACGATTTTAAAAAGTTTGCCTTTCATTGCATTTTGTATCTGAGTTACCGTTTTGTTTTTATCCACATGTAGATCATCTTGGTAACTGCATCGGAATGCGTTGCAACATCAGAAGCAAGCTTGAAGATGCCAAGCATTTTCCAAAAGTACGTGGAGCTCTACTGTTTCAAGTCGACCACTTGGTTCTTGGTTCCTCTGTCCTACAACTTACTCATCATGGTTCTATGCGCCTGGATTGGATTTATTACTCGAAAACTACCAAACAACTTCAACGAATCCTGGTTCATATTCATCTCAGTAGCAACAACTTTGTTCTCCTGGGTCGTTTTCATACCGGCCTATTTTACCATCTCTTACGTGTACCTGCAATCAGCCATTTTGGGATTTTCTCTTATTCTAAAGAGTATCGTCACGCTCGTTTGCCAGTACCTACCAGCGCTCTACGCCATTGCTTTTGTGCCTGCCGAGAACGTTATCACTTTTTCTACAGTAGGGCCAAGCGCCGTTAACACCATCACCCCAATCGGTTGATTGCAGACACTGGGTTGAGCACAGCCCGCTGATACGCAGTACCCGTCGACGTTGCGCTTAAATCAGATTGATCAATTTCTAACGTCATAATTTCTTTGACACTACGCATTGGTGTCATCTGTCTTGTATAGAAATAGGCCTAACATTGGTAGTTTCCTTGTGGTGCAATCGTTGTACTTTTCCTTGTCGACACTCGACTGTCATTTTATTCAAAATAAATTATTTATCTTACCACTTGATATGCGATTATTCGTTTGTTGTTATTTCTTCTATATAAGTTAAAATGAAAAGACATACGAAACCATGGCAGATACAGTAAAAAATAGTAGTCCTATGCTAAGATTTTAGGCAGCTGAGTTCTTGAGAAAAAACACATCTTTTGCAATACAGTAAGTGAAATCTGGATATGTTTCTGGTAGTGTTCTTTATTTAAGAATGCGTACCCAAGATAGCATAGCCGATTTGTGAGTCAGAAAACATGTATATGTAAGGTAATCTGGAGTGTTAAGTTATAGCCCAACTCTTCTGGCTTTTTCTTAACGCCATCTGTCAATAAAATAGGACTTGTGAGACTGCGCTTGATTCCGACCGAATCAATCGAAGCGTCGCAGACTCTGGTCCTGTTGACAGTTGTGCGACAAGCTAAAACAAAGCATGCTGACTTAAACTGAAACGTCACCTTGATCATACTCACAATTTCAAGGCTGATAATATGTCGGGGGTTTTAAATTATCAGGTGAAGAATTTTTCTTCTATTTCCCGTCCTTTCTGTGAGTTATCAGGAGGCAGAAAAGAACTCCAGATTAACCTAGCCTCTTGCCTAATGTGAACTCTTCAAAGAGTTTTGATTAATTTCATGCATACTTTTATTCTGGCGGTATTGCACGAATTTATTCTCTAGTGTTCTTAGGTACAATACAATACAACGAAACAGTATTTTGTATTGCCTTCCCTCCTAAGTTCAGAAATGCACACCACTAACATGCAACAGAGCATAAAATGGCGCTGAGCAATTGTTCATGAAGGACTTGCTAACGGTCCTTACACAGTAGATCCTTACACAGTGATCGCCTAAGTGGAAGGTCGAACCCATGCTCTCCGTGTTACAGGTCAAGCGCTCTATGCATTCGGCTACCGCGCTCTATTATAAATTATGAACTTGTAATATGCTACAACCCATTCGGCAAGGAGCACTGACTACACGCAGTAAGTTACGAACAAAACAGTGTAATAAGGGACCTTTATCGCTCAAAATTAGCCGCGGAGCCACGTTGTTTACAATTTTATTTTAGGTAATTTTTAGATACAGATATATGAGTGCGGCATAGTCTAGCGATAATCACGCCAACTGTCAACTGAGAGACTAGAGCTTCAAATACCCATCCATGGGCGTCCATTTTTCTAGGTGGGGGCAAATTTTTCTAGGGTGCTAAATTTTTCTAGGGGAGGGGTGAAATGACGTTCTTGCATGGAATTCATGAACACAGCAACGAGATAATGTTCAAAATCCGGGAGGCAAATACCCCCTTTACCCCCTCCGGATGCCCATGTGCCCACCACAGCAGAAATGTTTTCGAGATTTCGATGCCATCTGAGCCTACGTCATTCTTTGCATTCTTCTTTTTCCAGATGCAGCGCCACGCAATTGGTTTAGCCTACATCGTGAGCATCAGCGGATGCAAGATACTATCAAATCATTGGGTTCTGTTCATGTTTAATGAAGAATCTAGTCTATAGGTTTGTCTCATTCGCTTTCTTTCACCTCATTATTGCATACTTTATTGTCAGTAGCCGCATTTTCTATTAACTAGAGGTTTAATCTATCAAGAGTATACTAACCAAAAATAGGGGCTGCGCTTAGGACAAACTTTTGTACAGAAATTGTCACCGTACAATGTGGTCAAAGTACAATGTTATTTAGTAATCGTAATAGTAATTGTAAACTCATACTATGTATGCAATGCAATAAATACAATACCCATAGAAAAGTTTTCTTGTTATTAGGCTATTATAAGCACTAACTCTAAACCAGAATAGAACTGAATGTCCTTGACAGATTCCCATTGTTGCTTGTTAAATATCTTTTTGTACATAAATAATTCCAAAACAAATTCCACTGATGTCCAAGCGGTTGGTAAGTTAATAGCCTCTAAAGAATGAGTTAACAGTAAAAAGACAAAAAATTCTATCAATATCAATTTCACTTGTTCAGAAACATTTTGAATGACAAAATATGGCGTTAACAGAAGCATGAAACGTTTAATTGCAGCAGAGACGTCAAACTTCATGACAGGTGTAAGACTTTTACTTCTGAGAATGCCATCATATCCTTAAGCTGTCTATTTCAGGATTAGACTTATAAAATATACATCTTACGCATTCAGTGAATTCGAACAGATTTCAAAGTTTCTCGGGAAAGTAGGCCTATCTCCTCGTTGGTTTGACTGCACTAGAGGCCATCAGGAGGTTCTCTGAATCTATGTAGGTCTTATGCATATAAAAGTTATGTTCCCTTGTTTGCCGATACCACAACATTTGGTTTTAGCGTTTTTAATGATAATGAGCAAGCAGTAGTGATTTTAGCTTATGATGCCCATCTCAACACCAACATAACTTCTATAAGAGTGTGTATGTATGTATGTATGTATGTATGTATGTATGTATGTATGTATGTATGTATGTATGTATGTATGTATGTATGTATGTATGTATGTATGTATGTATGTATGTACGTACGTTTATATGTATGTATGCATGTCTGTATAATATGTATGCATCTCTGTATGTATGTATGTTTGTATGTATCCTTGTATGCATACATGTTTGTATGTATGTATCTCTGTATTTATCTGTATATTTATGCATGTATGTATGTATGTATGTATGTATGTCCGTACGTACGTACGCTTGTATGCATTTATGCACGTTTGTATGTACGCATGTATGTTTGTATGCATGTATGTATGTATGTACGTACGTTGTATGTATGTATATATGTATGCTTGTATGTATGTATGCATGTATGTATGTATGTATCTTCGTATGTATGTCTACATGATGAACTGTTGTAAGAAACGCGCAGTAATCATCCAACAATTGAACCTTCTTATCATTCTTTAGCTCTTCGTTGCTAGGGTACCTTGACGATCCCCGCTCCCCCGAATCTTCGTCGCACGTAGTAATTCCCTTCAATACCTCCAGCTTCATCCTAATGTCCACCTCACTACCTGGTAGTCTGTCTGTCAACCTGTCTCTTCGACTTGTTTCCTTCGTATCGGTGTCTCGACACATTTTCGCTCAATCAATTGATGCGAACTTGCACATCTGCGTCGAGTTCCCGACGATATTATGACACAGAAACACGCATGTAGTTCATATTTAATGAATGAATGCATGCTTCCTTCAAAGTGTGTCAGATAGGTCCCTGTACATCGGTCTGTTCAGTCATTGCTTCTGTCGTGGCTACTTTCTTTCATTCAAACAAGTATTCATCAATCTTGCGTTCCTTCATTCGATATTTCGTTCATTCATCCATCCAACCAATCATTCTTTCAATCACTCATTATACGCACATACATAAATGCTGTTATCTAGGCCTATATTTACATACAGACATATGATACATTAAACGGCTGCAGCGTCAAACGGATGTACTTCTAGTATTTCTTAGTTTTGCCTTAAATGAATCAAATACTTGTTCAGATTAGATCAAATGCTTGCACGTGCTCTATGCTCAATGAGCGAATTCTACAAAAAAAGAGACCATGGGGGGGGGTTGAACATTTTATCCGTATGATGCAAACTGATGTCAACGAAATTTGAAAACAGCTGATTTCAACGCCAGCGGTTTTGCAAGTCACACTCAAATCAAAATCAATTCCTTGTTGAGAAAATTTAAAAAAAATGCACTAACACAACGGAGTGGGTTGGAAACGACTCCCTGAGGTGTGCAATTTAGATTTAACAGTGGGTGTCCTAAGAACGTGGGTGTCCTAAGAACGACTAGGTGGGGTTGAACCCCCAACCCCCGACAATTCCCACCCTGTCTTTCCTCCACGGACTTCCAATTTGCACGATTGTCATTCAAAACATCTGCCTTTATTTATGCAATTCAAAGCATACTTTTATATTCTTAACTTGGTGACTCTGGGTCGTTTTAATTCCACAAATCAACTGTCCTATAATGTCTAACGGAACAGTAAGCTTTGTAATAAATGCACTCTTCCTTGCTTGTGATGAATTCAACGTATCTCACTGTGTAGACTGGTTGAACCAGGTTGCAATTATTTACTTGGCGCGAAAGCCTTCGTCTTTCTTTGTGCCATGTGATATCGTGATTAAACCAGAAGTTAAGCCTAAGAGGTCTAATGGTATACATCCACAATGTTCGTGCGTAGCTGGAGCTTTCAAAGAACTGATCGGATAAGGAAATTCATTAGGCCTAATGGTGAGCTATCACGCAGGGAGGTCATTTTGCCAGATATCATAAGGATCCATGGGCCACTAATTATAAGGTTTGTTGAAACAAATTTGTGTTCATTCATTCATTCATAAATTCATTCATTCTGCTGATAATAATCTCTTACCGTTATAGCAGTTTCGATTTGACGAAACAAGACAGGAGCAACAATTGCCTATAAAATACGAGTCACAGTGCAACAAACTAACAGTCTAACAATCAGTCGATGTCAGATGACCTGTTCTTTACTTACTGCCTTACTACCACCTACTTACTACTTTACTAGCTATACTTACTACCTCCATTCAGATGTCTGTCACGATACCTGACGTCATGCACTTGTTTTCATCGACAATCAATGAAATCCTCTCTTCGTCGGCCTACATGCAAGCGTCTCGTTGAAAATACGCTCGTTTCACGACTTAAGCCAGCGATATGACTACAAATGAAGCTAAGAAAATCGATGTTTGTAAAATTGGAAAAAATAGGCGGTCATTTACGTTCCCGAAATGAATCCGGTCTTGGACTTAGTCGTAGGCCTATGCCTTAGTCCTTTATAAACACTTAAAGGGGTTGAATTGTCTGGGGTTGGGAGGGCCAATTCATTTTTCAACACTTCAGTTAATTCCTAAAAAATATCTTAGGGGAGGGGTTAAATTGAACCCCAGTACCAGAGGCGTAGCTAGCTTTTCATGGGCCCGGGTGAAGGGGGTCCCGCATGGGCCCCTGTTTGGCCCTGTAAGACCTGTAGGCTTGCGTTCTGTATACGAAACTGTCATGGACTCGTCTGTATGCCATCCGTCACCTAGGCCAAATGCCTAAATCAAGGTCTTAGGTCACAGTGATAACATCAATTGCTTATATCGCTATTATACAGATAAATCAACCATAGATAAAACAATGACCAAACTTAGTTATTCTGTTCGCTAACTTCAATGCAGGCCTACTACTAGCACAGATGTTTGACACCAGCTTTGTTTGTTTTTGTATAGTATGAGTTTGAGAAACAGCGTCCTTGCTGCATTGGGTCTCGTGGTCCTTGAGGTTGACAGGACCAAGCGAAATGATCATTTTTTGTCGTCATCTGACAATGGCACCGAAAAATGAACTTTAGCACTGGAAATAATTTTGTACTGTTTACACACGGGCTGTTCTAAAATTGTGCCACTGTCACAGTCAACGCAAGCTGTGTCATGGTCATTCTCAACATCAGGCTCACAATGACCAGCTATCAATTCCAGTCCATGATCTGCAATTTGCACACGCAAAAAACAACACAATCGTCGAATCTTTGTGGTAATTAAAATTAAGTTTTGCAATATTTATTTGCTGAATGACTGAAAGTGCAAAAATAGAGGTAAATACATGATTCCCTGAACCACCCCCTTGCTCCATTTGGCATCTCCCTGATTTTGGAGTGAGGGGAGTTTAATAATAATAATAATAATAATAATAATAATAATAATAATAATAATAATAATAATAATAATAATAATAATAATAATAATAATAATAATCTTGTTCTTTAATTAAGCGCCTGCAAACGCACTGCGCTGTACAGTGAACATACATATAGTAGAAACGGCAGCCACGCAGGGCGCCTTACATACATGTATAAAGCAGAAGCACATGATGACAGTTTTGCAGGAGTCGAATATAACTGTATTTAAGCGGCAGCCACACGGCGCCAATCATGGCCTACTATTCGAAGGAGGTCACTACCGTCACCATATCCAGCAGATGACGGGAATACTTGAGCATGCCTGTGCCAAGTATGAAGTTTCTGCGGCGCACTGTTTAATCGCAATACACGAACGTGAAGATGGACGCACAGACAACACACCTATCCTATACGATAGCATAGATACACCCTCTGCATAGGAAAGGGCGGCCAATAAAATAGTACTATAGTAGCATTTTATTAGCCTAAATACTATAACGTATAGGCCTACCTACGTCATGATCCACAGGTAAGTCATGTCCTCCTCCAGCAGCATCACAATCACCATCGTCATAGTCACTGTGGCCAGTCTGGCCACTGACATCTCTATTGTCTTATACAGTCTGTTGTCGGTATCGTTCCAGAAATTGCCATTGCCGAGTCAGCCTTAGTGACAATGAAAATTGAAATTTTTTGGCAGTTTCCTTGATTCTTTTACAATCTGTTGGCGTCGTTTACGTTTTGCAAATCCACTTAATTATTTTTTTTAATGTAATACTCGTATTACTTATTGCAGAGATAGTGCTTCATACAGAACAGTTCAAACTTCTATAGTCTGCTAATTTGAATTATCTTACGCATAACGGCACATGATTTTCATTTTGCCAATTCACTTCATTTTCTCAAATTTTCATTACTGACATTCTTTGTTATCGCTCACATAATTTGTGCACATAAACTCTTGTATCATTAAACAATGTGAACGTGGCCACTAGAGACGCAAAAAACAAGGTAAAAGCAATTCAGTACAGTGGCTGGCAGCTTGCTATGTTAAGGCAGCAAAGTAAGGAAGTAATGCAGGTGTGTCGACTGTCGAACATCGCAATTACTAGATCTGTGACCAAATAAACAGTAATGTGAATTAGATTAATTATAAAACGAAACTTTCAACTGTGGACATAACAAATGTCTGGTGTCTCTGTGGGCCCCTGGAGGTCGTGGGCCCCTGGAGGTCATTGGCCCCGGTGCCTTGAACCCTCTGCACACAGAGCGTCTCGTTTGAAAATAGTAGACGGGTTGAAAATCGATCGCGCTGGATCGAGTAGGCGAGCGATGCGCAGTCGACCATGGGAGCTTTTGTGTACACCGTAAACTCATCGAGCGACGAGTCCGACGACCGACGGTGCGACGCCTTCGGCTAGGCGAGCGGTAAAGCGCTCGCCCGTACCTTTGGTAGCGACCAAGGGGAGCGATCGATCGATCGCCTCAAATAAGACGCTCTGAATCCCACATAACAAACCTTTGCAAGCCTTGTTTCTATCACATCAGGGCAATACGACAGTTAGGTCTGCTTTGTGTTTGCAGGCATGTCAGATCTTCAAGTCACTAGGCTTCAACGCATCCAAAATTCTCTGGCTGCGTGGTGTTGCGTGCATCTTCTCGTTCAAACTCATTAACTCTGTTTCATCAGCTGCATTGGCTTCCTGTAGAATTCAGAATTAGGTTTAAACTGGCCTGCTTGACATATAAAACCCTCACAATGTGCACTCCTACTTACCTTCAACCACTACTCTCTTCCCGCCACGCCGTCTGCGGTCTTCGGTTATGGGTTGAGCCTAGATGTAGCACTGCCACGGGCTCTCATGCATTTCGTGTTACAGCCCCCAAGGAGTGGAACCCACTACTTTATAAATTATATTCTGTTCGCCAGAATGTCGGCCAGACAATATTAAGTTTCATTTCAAAAGCTTGCTGAAACCGGGGTCAGCGGTATGAACATGTACATTTATGGGAAAGGGGAAGAAGCTAAGATAATTTTTAGCCTCCCCCTTATTAAAACTCTAGAACCACCACTGAACAGAGGTAAGAGAAGAATTTTATTAAAATGAAACGCACGAATTAAGGAAGAATGATTTTAAGGCATGAGCCGATTGATGATTCCCAATGTTGTAGAATGCAACTGTTGTTCAATGTAACTAAGGCCAGTGAGCCTGTGAATAAACACGATTATTATTGATATTCATATTAATATCATTATATCGCGTAGGTCTTTAACACAGTTCAGTTATTTAAAATTGTAGATCTTAGAAGCCATGGCACTCCCATTCCAAGAGATATCGAAATTATTTAATATATATTGCCCCCCCCCCATCGTTAACATCCTTTCGAGTGGTTCAATCTTCTGTGACACGGAAGATAGTTAAAATTGTGGTCTTGGCCATCCGATCATAATGGATACCCAAAATCTCATTCCTCTCGCTCTCGTAGTGCAAGTCATAGAGACCAAGGTTCTTGCCGTTATCCTGCTTCAGACTATAACTACCAAGGGAATTAAATTCAGAATCTAAAAGCTCGATTCCTCGGGACGGTTCACTTATCATAAATCTACCATGAATATCTGCAAAACTGACCCAACTCCCTAAACCAAATGATGATTGGTATTTGCGTACCTCGCGTCCACTCGTATCAAACTCCAATAAGGCTATGTCATAATCCTCATAACCTTGTTCGTTGACATAAGCCAATACAATGTTCCCATTTGATCTTTGCATTACGTCTTGATAATCTTCCCCAGCAATATCTGGGGACATCATTATTTCATGTTGCAAGCAACCCTTCGCATTGTATATGCTTACTACATAAGTAGGCCTACCCTGTTCATGCTGGCACGAAAGGATTATTAGGCTACCATTGGCGGAGACGCGAATCATAAAAATTTGCATCCTGTGATCCTTTATCCAAGGGGATACGTTAAACTTGTGTTCTTCCTCTTTCGTAATACGTAAGACTGAAAGGCCGAAGGTTTCTGCTTCTATGCCTACATACACGAAGTTTGACACGCTGCAAGCTGCCATGAACACCGGTTCTGCTTTCGGTAGCTCGATGACATCCTTCACCTCTTCCATATTGTTGTAGTTGTAAACGTTAATTATATGACCTTGATCCAGTAGCAGAAATATTTCATCTCCCATTGTAGTCACAGCCATGCTTGCTGGGCTGATCTCAAACTCATGCAAAACTTCCAAACGAATCGTCCCCTCGGCTGAAAATAATATATTATATTCTGCCTTATTTATTGCGCAAAAGAAATGACACGTATTAAAACAAATATTCTCAAAACGTGAAATATAATTATCAAAGTACGTGTATTCAACCGTGTAAAGACCGGTCAGGAAATTGACTTTGCTATACAAGCTACTTCAAACGTCAAGGAGCAGCATGCGCAATTAACTTGAAACTTAAAACGAACTTGAATCGTAGGCATACGCTGTATTGGACGACTCGCGGGAAAGTTAAATACTGCACGCAGACTGTGTCAATCTTCAGTCGTGCATGATTATGAGCTGTAACTTGTCTAGACTTATCCACAGGGCTGTAGGGATAAAATTAGAGGTGAGTACACGCTACCGGTTAGTTTTCCGGCACAAATTAGAGGTGAGTATACGCTACAGTATTTTGTGAGTATACGCTGCAGTATTTAAACATAAATTAATATAAATATTTTGTGAGGTGAGCATACGGTCTCTATACAGTGTTTAATCTAGACGTCTTTTGGGGGGGGGGGAAATTACCCCCCCCCCAGGATTGAAGTTTCCTCCCAGAGCTCAGCAATATTGTAAGGCAGAGACCTTTTGGGGGGAAATTCCCCCCGAGAAACCTTGTTCCCCCCCCAGAACAGGGGGACTAGATTACACACTGGTCTCTATAGGTGAGTACACGCTGTATACCCGCGTATACCCTCGACTACAGCCCTGCTTATCCATACATATTGCTCGTTATGGAGACGTGCGGCAGTATTGTGGCCATAGTTTTAATATTACCCTGCTGAATTCTCAATAGAGAGGCGGAGTTTAAAAGTCCCGCCAGGGCAGAAATTTAGTTTGTTCTTTCTGCATATCCAGGCAATTCAGCCACAGGGAGCACGCGACCATACACCCTCAGATGTAAGAGTAGGTTACGATGCAAAGGGATAGCCACGCGCCCAAATCGCAAACAAATTCTAAAAATATGAACGCTACTTAATTGAATTGATTCCTGCTCAGCAGTCGGGCTTCCGTAGAGATCACTCTACGGAGACCCTTCTGCTTCGCCTTCTATCTGACTTCTATGGCGCCAAGGATCGTGATCAGATAACTGTCTTAGCCCTATTTGATGTGAGTTCTGCTTTTGACTCTGTAGACCATCCCATTCTTCTTCAGCGCCTCTCCACCTCCTTTGGGTTGGTCGGTCAGCCTTTGGCATGGCTCAGTTCCTTCTTATCTGAACGCACTAATTGCGTTGTCATCGGGTCCTCTACGTCCCTTTGGGTACCTGCCCCATTTGGTGTGCCACAAGGTTCTGTCCTTGGCCCTCTACTACATCTTCTCTACACGGCTGATATCAGTTCTCTTTTGTCTTTTCATGGCTCTTACACCAACTCTATGCGGATGATGTGCAGGCCTACATCAATTCCCATGCCTCTGACGTGGTGGCCTCTGTTCGGCTGATGTGCCAAGCCATTGATGTCCTCTCCTTGTGGTTGGCCTTTGATCGGCTTCTCTTAAATCCTACTAAGACCCAATTCATATGGCTGGCTAGGGGTAGGCAGCTAGTGGGCCTTGATTTGCACCTGCTAGCCCGGGTCTTCCCTAATATAACTTTTTCACTTACCGTCCGAGACCTGGGTGTCACCCTTGACCAAGAACTCACTTTTTCACATCATGTGAACTTGCTTACCCGAAGCTGTTACTACGAGCTTAGATTCGAGTAGTTTCTTGTTCCCTTTCACACGATGCTGCTGTGGTCCTCGTCCATGCCTTTGTTACTAGTCGAATTGACAATTGTTGCTCGATTCTAGCCGGTCTCCCACTCGGAGTCCTAGAGCGTCTGGATCTGGTTCTACGGTCAGCTGCTCGACTCGTCGGGCGTATCCCCAAGTATGCTCCTGTCTCTGCCTATATGCGCGATGTGTTGCGCTGGCTCCCTATTGCCCAGCGTATTTCCTATCGGATCGCTGCCTTAGTCTCTCGCTGTCTTGTAGGCTGCGCTCCATCTTACCCTCGCGACCTTTGCCGTTAGGTGTCCGACATCGTAACGCGTCGGGCACTTCGATTCTCGGCCAGAGGGGAGCTCTTTGCCCCACGTCGTCGTTCTTCTACTGGGCAGCGCCGGGCTTTCTCAGTTGTGGGTCCCTTCACTTGGAATGGGCTCCCGCTGGGAACTGTGATTACTACATCTAAATAACTTTCCTGCGTTCATAAATCACTTAAATCTTTCTCTTTTAGCCGTGGCTAGACTGGGAGCGCTGTACACATTTTCAGAATGAATGAATGAAACGCATATTCATGGCTGCCTCAGTTTTACCTACAGCTGTAATTAGACTAAGTATGCTAAGGGTTCTGACGCATTGGCCTTTATTCTAATTTGAGGTCTTCTAATATCGTAAGCAAGAATAAAGCTTATTCAATAAGAGGAATAAAGCTTCTTTATTTCATGAACTCACCAGTGCTGTCTAGAGTTCTGTGGAGTTCATTTCGGAAGAAGTTGGTCGTAAGGATGCTGTTCCATTGCGAGCAGACAGTTCTTAGTCTGCTTATCACCAGCTCGGCTTTTTCTTTCCACACACTTTTGACAAGCTTCATACCCTTCACTTCCATAGCTACGGCTTTGACGAGGATACACTGAATTAGCTCGATCGGTAGATCTTGCAGCTACAGATACAGGATATCACGACTGTTTACACAATTCTATATAACTCCTCAACACGAATCAAGAAAGTGGAAGGTCACCCAACCAAGCCGTAGACACCACAGCAATCCAAAAAGATGACACTTTAAATATGAAATTCCATTAGAATCAATTAATAAATGAGGACGATTATTTAGTTGTTATCAGAAGGTTTTCCTAATAGATCCTATTTATCTTTTAACCCCAATTTCATTCATCATCCTGAAAGCCACAGTCACAGAATCGCATGACTAAACGCAACATAGGCTGATCGCCGTCTCCTGCGACCAACAGAGGCAATCAGAGATTACTAAAATCAATCAATCAATCATTTACATAGCGCCCCTTCAAGGAAGCTATTCAGAGACGCTCCCAGCCCAACCTCGGCGAAAGAGAACAGTCTTTAGAGCAGAGAAGAAAGCGGTGAATGAGTTTCGAGAAAGGGACCGCAGCTCAGGAGGAAGCCCGTTCCAAATTGTGGGTCCGACCACGGAGAAAGCGCGCTGCTGCATAGTAGCGGTGCGTGCAAAAGGAACAGAGAGATCACCACGGGTGGCAGAGCGAAGAGAGCGGTGACCAGGTGGAACAGAGGCACGAGAACAGAGCTCACGCAGATAGAAGGGAGCACAGCCAAGCTGACATTTTCAGACAATGCAGGCAACCCGGTAGACAATGCGTTGCGAGAGTGGTAACCATTGGAGGACATCTCGCACGTATCCAGAGACATGGCCAAATATAGGAATGCGCCCAATCAATCGCGCAGCAGAGCGTAGTACGAGTTCGAGGCAGTTCAGTCGAGTGAGGGGAAGCCCAATATAGGGAGAGCAGCAGTAATCAAGTCGACAGGTAATGAACGCAGCAGATTGGGAGGAAAGAGAGCGAGAGACAACGCGAAGCTGTCGTACCTGAAAGAAGCAAGCGCGGCTCAGCTGCAAGATATGGGGAGATAGGGTGAGTTCTGAATCCAAGATGACGCCAAGATCTCTGTCGGAGGTGGAAAAGACGATATGGGGAACACAGAGGTAAGAGATACGTGATCAATCTTAGCAAGCTGCCTAGGGGTGCCCAGCCAAACGTATTGAGTCTTAGAGGGATTCAAGCGAAGGCGGTTGGAAGACATCCAGGCAGTCAAAGAGTCAGTGGAATGGCACATGAGGCGGACTGCAACAATGGTATGTCGTATTGTATTGTATTGTTTTTGTGTTGTATAAGGGCATTTATAAAGCGCCCCTCATGTCGTATGTCGTAAGCATATAAATGGTTGGACAAAGAGCAGGACGGTGGCAAGAAGACGACTGAGAAATCAGAGGTGAAGATAATATAGAGGAGGGGGCCCAAAACTGATCCCTGAGGAAGGCCAAAACAGACGGGGGTCCAGAGAGACATGGTAGAACAGTGAACAACCAACGAAGAGCGGTCAGAAAGGTAGGAGGCCAGCCACTCAAGGGGCTTTTCAGATAGACCGAAGTATAGACATGCGATTGAGGAGGATGGCATGGTCGACGACCGAGTCAAAGGAAGCACTGACATCGAAGAGTGCAAGAACGGAGACTTGGGAGCGATCGATGGCGCCATAGAAATCAGAGAGAAGGCGAAGGAAAAAGGTTTCCGTAGAATGACCTTTGCGGAAACCAGATTGATAGACAGGGAGTAAGTTATTAGCATCAAGGTAAGTCAATAATTGCTGAGCGACCAATTTCTCAATGATTTAAGGAATAAACGAGACGTTCACAATGGGCCTGATCATAAGGCGATCACTAAAGCGTCTATAGAGTACTGTTCGAAGTCCGTCTGTATATTCTGTTTAAAAGCAGGCAGGGACGCATTTAGATAGGCTTACATGTTGCTGCCTTCGAGTCACATCTGACCGTTTTCTTCCAAGTTCTAATAAAGCTACTTCAATAGAGAAAAAGCACTGAAAATTATAAACTGCCATTAATATACCACACTTCAAGTCAATGACATAGTTTAGATGCAAAGGAGATTTGTCAATTGGCTTTTTCATGCCATGTACATAGCTTACCGTTGTGTCACTCAATGAGGCAAGTTTTGCACGTTTAGCATTTTTCACTTGTTGGGACACTGCTAAAAGATAAATAAATTGAATTTAATCCAAACACACTTAGTTGCCTCCATTTGTTACACAGAATTCAATATTAAGAGGCTCCGATATGGACATCCAGGACATGAAGAGCTGGTCGTCTACTGTGCTTTCGCGTTACTGATCATTCATAAACAAAGAAATACTGAGCTAAGGATTGACTACATGCTTCTTTTGTAGCGTTACCAATTGAGTGTTTATTACACAAAGCAAACTGGACGTGTCTTTGAAATAACAATTACCTATACAGCGAAGTATTGAAACTTCGTTGCATAAACTTACGGTCTGAGCCTTCATTCGTTTCCTCGTTACCACTGGATTCAGCTGCTGTTCGTTTCTTGGACATGGTGTAATAACAGCACTAGAATCTGCAGACGAACAAACGTCGCCTCAAGGGCGATTGGAAAAGGAAACCGCGTACGACAAAATTTAATATGATAGAATAATTAAAGGAAATAAAGTAAAATATGCTACAATTATTTAGGTAGAAATCGAAGTTAGATAATGAATAAATGACGCCTTGGAGCTAAGTATTGTGACGTCATACAACGCATTGTATTCATTATTTTGGACCGATCAGGTAGTAGACAGAGTCATCATCATCATCGTCGTCATTATGCCCTGATGCAGCCATTTAGCAGCGATTGCACGAATAAATCATCTCTATTGTCCTCGGTTATTTGTCAAGTCCATCGCTACCCTTAGTGTTAGTCCATGTGATGTTATGCAGGGCTGTATACAGCGTGTACTCACCTCTAGAGACCGTATACTCACCTCACAAAATATGTATATTTATTTATATTAAAAAACTGTAGCGTATACTCACAAAATACTGTAGCGTATACTCACCTCTAGTTTGTTTCGGAAAACTAACTGGTAGCGTGTATACTCACCTCTAATTTTACCACTACAGCCCTGATGTTGTGCCTCATTGATATCATCTATCCAGCGTAGTCTTGGTCTGCCTTTGTTTCTTTTTCCTTCCAAAACTGCATGTCCAAGCTATCGCAGTACCCAGGAAAAGAACTGCGTGCAAAACGTTGGATTGTCATGGCAACACTTTTGAAGAGAAAGATTAATGTCTCGTTTTTGTGTCCAGAAACCTTATTAAGAATGCGACCCCGCCGTACATTACATCAAATCCTTGGTGGTTGATCTGAATGAGTAACGTAATGTAATCTAATAAAGCATTTATACAGCGCCCCCGAAGAGCCTCTCACAGGCGCTAAGAATACGAAATCAGTCTGAGAAAAATGCGCTTTTAAAAACCGAGTAAAGAGACACAATCTTTCGTGGTAATAGTACTAGTGTCACGAAGTGAGATCGGAAGGCTGTTCCAAAGCAACGGTGCTGCAACACGCAAGCCCCGTTGCGTGCACATAACAGCACGAGACCGTGGAACCATCAGGTCCGTCTTAGTAGCTGATCGAGGCATCCGACGTCCAGGCCGAGTAGAGACTAGCTCACAAAGTTCAGCGAGGTAGTCCGGAACAACTCCAGCCATAGCGTTCCGGCACCTTTTTCAGCTACTAAAAAATGATTTATTTATTTTAATAATTAAAACAATAATTTAGTTATTTTAATTTAATTTAAGTGTTTTTGAACTGTTTTCAGTGTTTATTGAGACCCCTCCCAACCCCCAATCCCGTTTTTCTCGTGATTTTAGCCCGCCCATAATTGTTGCGTTCCGGCACCTATTGTTCCGTTCCGGAACCTTTTTTTCTAGAAAAAAAGCACTGGTTAATAGATATTAGGCCTAATTATTATCAGTGATGGGCACTAAACAATTTTTTTAGTTAAACTAAAACTATTTTCCAACTAAAAAAATAGTTTAACTAAAGTTGGCAACTGATTTTGGAAATTAGTTAACTAAACTAAAAAAAAGTAGTTAAACTTTTCCAACTTTTTTCCAACTTTTTACAACAAATATTTTCACAATAAAAAAAGTTTAGTGAACTGTAATAATGCAAAGCGTCAATGACAATTTCACCTTCAAACTATGCAATGTGTGGTTTTCTGGTATACAGTTACATGTGTACTATATAAGTAGTGTATGCATTTGAAAACACAGGCTGTTAATGCTAAAACCATGCAGTGTTAAATGTTTTTTGCTGACAGTGTTCAATGTTCACTGTGGAAAAATAGTTGCATATTGCTGATTTTTTTAGTTAAACTTTTTAGTTAGCAACTAAAATTTTTAGTTAAACTATGGTTTTGACTAAACTATTTTTTAGTCAAACTTCTTCCTTAACTAAAATTTTTTAGTTAAACTAAAAGTTAGCAACTTTTTAGTTGACTATTGCCCATCACTGATTATTATCGTGACGTCATCAGTTTCATTCATAGATTTTATCAGTTGGCGTTGTAAGTCGAAATTTTCATATTTGACGTAAATTATATAAATATTCCAGTTTATGTAGGCGTTAGAGTTAGATTTCTATATTTATTATTAGGTCAACATCTCGTGATTTCGAAAACTTTGTCCGTCGAAGCCAAATCGCCCAGGATTCAGAACAGTTTGGTTTGAAATACTATATGTTATCATCAGCAATCATCGAGTCCTTCAAAATTTTGCCAAATCGTGTTTAAGTGGACTATGACGTCATCATCGCCATGACAACGCATTGTCTCTTGCAGGCCGAGCGTAAGTGTTGATCTTAGTTCCGTTTGTATAAAATTCTTACCGCTTGAAACATAATAATAATAATGATAATAGTAATAATAGTAATAATAATAATAATAATAATAATAATAATAATAATAATAATAATAATAATAATAATAATAATAATAATAATAATAATAATAATAATAATAATAATAATAATAATAATAAGGAGGTGGCTGCTACGAGAAAGAACATCAAGTACTCTGAACTAAAGAAGAGATACATCTTCATACCTGTAGCTGTGGAAACCTTCGGTCCCCTTAACAGAGAGGGTCTCGCCTTTCTATCTGAAATTGGTCGTCGACTGTCGAAAACCACAGATGACTCCCGCGAAACAAACTTCCTATTCAAGAGCCTATCGGTGATGGTGCAACGCTTCAACGCAGTGGCTTTCCAAGGCGCCATGTCAAAGCTGCCCGGAGCCAAAGAGCAACAAACCCGTCGATATCTATCGCCTTCTTAACGGAGGCAGCGGCGGGGAACTCGATTTTCTGAGTGAACAGAACCTAGACATGAATTCTCGGTTAATAATAATAATAATAATAATAATAATAATAATAATAATAATAATAATAATAATAATAATAATAATAATAATAATAATAATAATAATAATAATAATAATAATAATAATAATAATAATAATAATAATAATAATAATATTTAAAAAATTCGAATAATAATAATAATAATAATAATAATAATAATAATAATAATAATAATAATAATAATAATAATAATAATAATAATAATAATAATAATGATAATAATAATAATAATCTGACGTTTGTCGCGCGCCTAAACAAAATGAGATCTTGCTCGAAAGCGCGTAACAGAAAATAGTCTAATCATAGTGCATCTTAAACAGATGTGTCAAGGTTAGTTTTAAGGATCGATGGTGATGATTATTTACGAATAAAATCCGGGACTTCGTTCCATTCAGTCGATTTCCAAATTTTCTGAGTCATCGATTGATGGCGAAGTCACCTTGAAATGACGATCGTTTTCGTCTGGATTGAAGAGAAAAACAAAGTAACAACTGATGAGACGTTTAAATGAGATGAATTTTTGTAGCTTGTATGGGAACTTGGGAAGCCAATACAGTTCACGAATGGTCGGGGTGACGTGGTCCCGGGAGTGAGAATTTTGACCAGCTTTGCAGCGTAATGGAGAACAGTGGTGAATGGTTGAAGGGTAGACGCAGGAAGGCCGTATCGGACTGAGCTGCAGTAGTCGATCCTAGAAATGAGTAGGGCCTGGACTTGGGTGCGAAGACATTTTTCGTTAAGGCTTTTTCTAACTTGCCGTATACGTCTAAGATGGAAAAACAGGATTTGGTTTTGGAGGAGATTTGATTTTTCCTAGTAAGTGTACTGTCTAAGAGGACACCAAGGTTCCGAACAACTTCAGCAGGTTTAATGGAACATTCTGGGCCAAGGTTAAGGACAGGGTGGAGTATGTATGAGCTAAACGTCGAATGGTGGTTGTATTCCGCTGAAATGATATTTTAGAGTTCTGATTCTTGAAGGACATTTTGATGTGCAGATAAGTCAAAGTTAGTAAACCCTCTTTCTATTTTACCGTAGATTCTAGGAGGAGGTTGAGTAGTAATTGTGAAATGGATGATAGAGTATATGCCGGTGGAGAGATGTCGATGTTTTCAACTAGAGAGGAAGATCGTGATAAGAGGACGTCGAGGGTATGGCCGAGGTTGTGAGTAGGTTTCAGTAGGAGTTGAGTAAGGTTGTGAACTGATAGTAGACGAGCCATGTGTTTGGTGCTCGAATTTTGGGGTTGCTCGAATTTTACATTAATGTCTCCAAATACCAGGAGATGGCAGGTGTATTGTGGTAGCAAGTAGAGATGAGAATTCTTCGAAGAAGGCTTGAGTGATAGCCATCGAAACAGCACCATTCACCGTCATAGGCCTTCTCCTTGCCCCCGATCTGGCCAGCAACCGGCAGAGATATTAGCCGCCAGCGTGGTTTTGTCACCTTCCTTTACAGCAGATCCTGAAAATCACGTATCCATTCTAACGCAGCCAGATTCGAACGGACAACGCATTCTTGTACCTTCAGTACCGGGGGGTATCGAACCTGGGTCTAGGACATTACCCCCGGACATTACCCCCCTGCCATTACCCCCCTGCCATTACCCCCCTGCCATTACCCCCCGTAGGATATTTCCCCCCTACCATTACCCCCCGCATTTAGTATACATGCTTGTTTGTATACATACATGCATACATATATACATACATGCATACATACATGTATACAAACATGCATACATACATAGATGCATATGGCATATGCATGCATGCATGCATGCATACCTACATACATACATACATACATGTACATACATGTAAGTATGTATGTTAGGGTGGTCCTTAGCTCCATGTAAAAAATTTGTTGGGGGAATTTTAAACGAGGCACCCTCCAAACTTTTAGTTTTAGGTACACAAATAATAATACTGAAAAGTTTGTGGAGATTTTATGAGTTTTAGAGGTTGCTACCGGACATAACATAATTATATCAAATATATTGTAAAAACGCACACAATACATAGAATATTGTATAGGCCTACTCTTCTTATGCTCAAATTCAAAAGAAATTCTGGTGGGCAGTGGTGGACGGTAGTATTTACTATTTGGGTCAAGACACACAAGTGAACATTAAAATGTTTAGTTCCAGTTACTACTTAATGTATTAATGAATCAGTGTCTTTGTTCCTGTCTGGATATCTGTGACGATATTCCAGAAACTGCTTATGATCCTCATTATTTGTTTGAAGCTTGTTATACTCGTCCATGAGTGCCACTCCACGCTCTGCTATGTATTTCACATCTCTTACTGAGGTGGCAGTGGCCTTGGCTAACTTGTATTTCTCATCTTTTGGCCAAGTATCAACATCTTGTTGGATGAAACTTGCTGGAATGCATGTAATGCTGAAGAATCTTCTAGTGTTTTCCGTGATAAAATTTTCCAGTTGCTTCCAGCTGATCAGAGGTTACCTGGTATTCTCTTTAGTGGATGTTCGATGCCAGTTTTGTCCAGAGGAGCAGTCATATGGCGCTTGATAAATCAATGGAGACCCCATCATCAAAGAACGCAAAAGTCTCCAATTCCTCCGACAGATACCAGAAGTGACCTGGAAATGTCTTCATTGCAACCTCTGCATCTGCACAATTTTTCTCCTTGTTTATCAATCTGTCAATGTCCTTCGAGAGCTCCAGGTCTATTCGAGGAGCCAATGGTGCATATGATGCTTGAAACCAGACTTTGACATACGGCATTACTGTGAACAAGCAGATGACAGCTATCCCCTTTTCTTCTCTTTTTGTCAACTTGAACTGTCTCTTGAACATCCAAATCTTAAGACTATAAATACTCTTGGCCATCCACTTTGTTCTATGCAGCCCAGCTGGTGCTCTGAATGATATACCCCTGGAATAAACGCCGCCGAAGAAAGTGATGGTCAGCCCCAAAAGTTTGTGACAGGAAATTGCTTCTTGTAAAAACTCATCGGATGTCACTGTGTTCTATTTTTATCAGTCTATAAGTCGCCAGTTTCTCTGGAATCTCTGATGATCATTATGTCTGGACCTTGGGATGGGCCAAGAGAAAGCATGACCACTGCCTCCAACATTATTTTTAGTATGTGATGGCGACATGCACGCCACAACATATCCTTGTCCAGCCTATGCTCCAATACAATGATATAACTATAATTTGATTAATAACTACTTACTGCTTGCTTACTTATTGACATCTTTTCCATAATGCATTTGGCAACCATTTTGTTTCATATTGGGTTTCTTAAAAAGTATACTGCATACTTTGTTAGTCAAAGAAAAACACTAAAAGACCACTGAGTTTGAAAAAATAAATAATTTATTTCTACGTTTGTTTATCAAATAAATAAATAAATAAAAAACATGAGTACTATTAGGGTATTCTAATTGCTAGAAGTCATTTATGGTGTTCAATAATGAATTACACACACAACTGTATGTCACTTTGCAATTTTCTCACCTGCTAAAATCAGTTCAATTAAGAAAATTGCAATGGCTAGTCTAAATGAATTCCTCGTGGCATAGGCTTAAACTTTAGCATCTGGTAGCAACCTCTAAATATTGTCAGATCCTCTTCAAATTTTTTCTGAATTTTTTCTTCATCAGTAGAAACAAAAGCACAGGGTGCCTCATTGCGAAATCAGACTTTCAAAAATAAGGACCACCCTAATGTATGTATGCATACATGCATACATGCATGCATTCATGCATACATACATGCACGCATACATACATACATTCATGCGTGCATGCATACATTCAAAGTCATACATGCATACATACATGCATATATACATACAGACATACATACATACATAAATCCACAGAGGGGGAATTTGTCCGGGGGAAAATGACCTACCTAGATTCGGGGGGAAAGTGTCCGGGGGGTTACTGTCCGGAGGGAATATGTCCGGGGGGAATATGTCCAGGGGGGTAACTGTCCGGCATTCCAAGCGCTTGGCTTCCAACAACGATGTCAAGATGATACAAAATTTTCTGTATTTGTCAGAATGATATCAGCTCACAATATTCAGTTTTGAACATATCTGACAATAATTTTTCATATTTTCCGTATATTCCTTTTTCAATTCACGTAAAATTGTGTTCTAACTGTTCATATTTTCCATATTAAAGGCGTAAAGGAATTTGTCCTTATTATTGCAGGGGGGTAATGGCAGGGGGGAAATATCCTACGGGGGGTAATGGCAGGGGGGTAATGGCAGGGGGTAATGGCAGGGGGGTAATGTCCGGGGGGGGGGTAATGTCCTGTTCCCATCGAACCTCTTGCACGCGGTCGTTGGAGGTGCGCTCGTCAAAAGAATGCCTCGATCGGCAAGAGCATCGTGCGCCGCCCTTTTGGGTGAACTCGTAGAAGGTGTCGTAAGTAAACCAAATGACACTGGGAAATGGTCGGACCTCTTAGCCTTTGAGGTATGCATTCTGGCCAAGCCAACAAGAGGGCTAACGCGGACAGCTATCTCTAGATTTACGCCGCTGGGTCACCTCGATGTCGACAGATGGAGTTCTGGTAAAACTAAATGTTGTCAATGCCTTTAATATTCTTTGCATGGACTCTCTCCTGGAATTGGTCGCAAGAGATATACTGGACCTTTACCGTTTCGTACATGCCGCATATTCCTGCAAACTGTTGTTACAACATGTATCAAATATTCTTCGATCAGAAAAGGAACCCAGCAGGGGGATCCGTTGGGTCCGTTGGAATTCTGCATTACAGTACAGTCGATCCTATTAAAGCTGAAATCTGATTTTAGAGTAGCATTCTTAGACGACCTTACACTGGCAGGCAAGATGGACGAGGTTGCCCACGATATTCAGTTGATCGCCCAGGAGTTAGCTAAGACTGGGCTTCAACTTAACCGCGCCAATTGCGATATAGTCTTCCATTATTTGAAAATAAAATCGACTATCCCTCGCTCTATGGTTTCACGCACATGCCATTAGGAGAGACGACGCTGTTGGGCTGGCCTCTGATGCCTGGGCCAGCCGTCGATAAGGTGGTAATTAAGAAAGGGGTCACCTGGAACGAGTTGGAGGGAGGCTGTCCATGCTTCACACACAATGGATTGAGCTTGTCAAAGTTCCTCTATAATATAAATGCCTACAGCCGTAGGAGTCGACTGTCCTAGTCTAACCAGATTTGATTCCTTGTTAAGAAATGGGTTGTCTATCATTTTGAATGTGGAACTATCGGATGAGAATAATTGTCTTCAGCCATCTCTTCAAAGAAGGATTTTGGCCATGGGATAAGCTGTGCTGCTACGCTGGCACTTTCTGCCTTCTTGGCTTTTACTGCGAGCAGAAGCGAACTCCAGGCACACAAGCTTCCATCAGAATTAGCTGATACCTCAGACGATCTCGTAAGTACAGCACTGGCCTTTAGTTAATATGTGTTCTTTAGTTTAGATATGTTCTTTAGTTAAGATATGTTCTTTCGTTAAGACGTATTCTTCAGTTAAGATAGTTCCTTCTTTCAGATGTGCTCTTTAGTTAAGATAGTTCTTTAGTTGAGTTGTGTCCTTTAGTTAAGATAGTTCGTTAGTTAAAATAGTTCCTTAGTTAAGATGTGTTCTTTAGTTAAGATATATTCTTTAGTTAATATTTGTTCTTTGCAGTTAAGATAGTTCCTTAGCAAAGATGTGTTCTTTAGCCAAGATAGTTCTTTAGTTAAGATATGTTCTTTAGTTAATTTGCGTTCTTTACTTATGATATTTCTTTAGGTTTTATGTGTTGTTTAGTTTAATTGTGTTCTTTAGTTAAGATGTGTTATTTGGTTTACTTGTGTCCTTTAGTAAAGATAGTTCTTTAGTTAAGATAATTTTTTTAGTTAAGATGTGTTCTTTACATAAGATAATTCTTTAGGTTATATGTGTTCTTTAGTTTAGATGTGTTCTTTAGTTTAGATGTGTTCTTTAGTTTAGTTGTGTCCTTTAGTTAAGATAGTTCTTCAGTAAAGATGGTTTCCTTAGTTAAGATGTGTTCTTTAGTTTTTTTAAGTTAAGATGTGTTCTTGAGTTCTTTAGTTAAAATGTGTTCTTTAGTTAAGATAGGTCTTTACATGTAGTTTAGATACGTTCTTTAGATAAGAATGTTCTTTAGTTTAGATAGGTGTTTAGTTAATATTGTTCTTTAGTTAAGATATGACATTTAGTTAAGATGTGTTCTTTAGGTAAGATATGTTCTTTAGTTAAGATACGTCTTTAGTTAAGATGTGTTCGTTAGTGTAGATGTGTTCTTTAGTCAAGGTAGTGCTTTAGTTCATATGTCTTCTTTAGCTAAGTTAGTTCATAAGTTAAGATATGCTCTTTAGTTAAGATATGTTCTATAGTTAAGATAGTTCTTTAGTTAGGATGTGTTCTTTAATTAAGATACTTCATGTGTTCTTTATTTAAGATGTGTTCTTTAGTTAAGATATATTTCTTAGATAAGACGAGTCTTTAGTAAAGATAGTTCTTTAGTTAGGATGTGTTCTCTAAGATACATTCTTTAGCTTAGATCTCTTCTTTAGTTTAAAATAGTTCTTTAGTTAAGATGTATTCTTTACGTTGGATTTTTTCCTAAGTTAAGATGTGGTCTTAGTTAAGATGTGTTTTTGGCTAAGATAGTTCTTTAGTTAAGTTGTGCTTTTTAGTTAAGAGGTGTTCTTTAGTGAAGATGGTTATTTAGTTCAGATATGTTCCTTTTGATGAGATAGTTCTTTAATTTAGATGTGTTCTTATTTAAGGTATCCTTTTAGTCAAGCAATGTTCTTTAGTTAAGATAATTCTTTAGCTAAGATAGTTCTTTAGCCAAGATGTGTTCTTTAGTAAAGATGTGTTCTTTAGCTAAGACAGTTCTGTATTTCAGCAGTGTTCTTGTGAACGTAGTTCTTTGGTTAAGATGTGCTCTATTGCTAGGATAGTTCTTTAGTTAAGGTGTGTTCTAGTTAAGATCTGTTCTTTAGTTAAGATAGTTATTTAGCTTAAATGCGTTCCTTATTTAAGACAGTTCCTTAATGTGTTCTTTATTTGATTGTTTTCATTTAAAATATGTTCTTTGGTTTAGATCATTCTTTAGGAAAGATAGTACTTTAGTTAACATGTGTTCTTTAGTGAAGATATGTTCTTTAGCTAAGATAGTTCTTTACTGAAGATGTGTTCTTTAGGTAACATATGTTCTTTTGATAAGATGTGTTATTTAATTAAGATAGTTCTTTAGTTAGGATGTGTCTATAGTGAAGATATGTTCTTTAGCTATGATAATTGTCTAGTGAAGATTAGTTAAGATGTGTTTTTTAATTAAGGTAGGTCTTTTGGTTAGATAGTTCCTTAGTTTAGATCTGTTCTTTAGTTAAGATGGTTCTTTAGGTAAGACGTGTTCTTTACGTAAGATTGATCCGTAGTTAAGATGTGGTCTGTAGCTAAGATGTGTTCTTTAGTTAACACAGTTCTTTAGTTAAGATGTATACTTTAGTTAGGATGTGTTGTTTAGTTAAGATAATTCCGTAGTTTTCATGTGATCTTTAGTTAATATAGTTCTTTAATTTAGATTTGCTGTTTATTTAAGCCATTTATGGTTAAGATTTGTTCTTTAGTTAAGATAGTTCTTTTTTTTAAATGTTTTGTTTAGTTAAGATAGCTCTTTAGTTAAGATATGTTCTTTATTTAAGATTATGTGCCCTAGTTAAGATATGTTGTTTAGTTTATATGTGTTCTTTAGTTAAGATGTGTTCTTTAGTTAAGATGTGTTCTTTAGTTAAGATGTATTCTTTAGTTAAGATGTATTCTTTAGTTAAGATATGTTCTTTAGTTCAGATATAAGAACGACACATATATGATATATATATGAACGACAACGAAAATGATTTTGTTTGATTGATTTTGTTAGTCACTGTTTTATATATCTTGCAGCCTGTTGCCGAACCAGTTCCACTGTTCTAATAAAATTTGCCTTTCCACTGTACAATGATGACTGCGGTGATGGCAGTGACGAGCTTAACTGTAGTAAGTCAAAGGCAATCTTGCCAATACCTGCCTAATTAGTCGCATTTGCATAAATCCTTGTAATTTATTGTCATTGTTGCTGTCTTCAATACTAGTTACCGTACTTAGTATATGTAGGCCTAACACCTATCATACTGATGTCTAATGCAAAAGGTATCAACAGATGGCACTCCAAAACCAGGCGCTACAAGCATAAATTTTTCTGGACTTTGTAGAGGGACTGAAATAGAAGATAATTGGATAATGGATATAGTGCCAGTTGAATGTTTTCTTCAAAAATATGTTTGAAGCACTTTTAAAATGTGCATAATTGGGCTAGGTTTGGGCTTGTTTTGGCAGGTCAATTTAACAACGTGCGAGAGGCGCTTATTTTTTTGTCTATAAGCTTATATAGATGCCGAGGTGTCCGTGCAAAGAATAATAATTTAATTATTGCTGTTGCATCCGAATTTTGTTCAGGGCGAAATCTGTATTATCCCAGAGCATTAGAGCAATCTGAGTGAGTCGAGCGGGAACAAATTGTGGAAGTAGGCTACGGAACATCGGCGATTGTTTACTGAAAATTAGCCTAAGGCAAACTATTGCATAATTAACTCGCAGTTTAGGTAGAATTTTTTAAGTGTAGAAAGCGGTATAGATTTGTGTTAAAACTGACATCATCCTAGCATTCTTGTCGAGTTCGTTTTTAAAAGTCTTGGTCTTGGTCTTGGTCTTGAGACCAAAAGTCTTGGTCTTGGTCTTGAGGTTCAAGGTCTCGGTCTTGGTCTTGAGGTTTAAGGTCTTGACAACAAGACTGCATCCTAGGCCTTCCTGACCAAAATCAAGAAAAGCCCCGACCCTTCCATGCACCTATTGACAAACTCTTGTCTCTTACCTTAACTTCCGGAGTGGCGTCGCCGACTCGCCGCCTATATCTCTAGTACGGCAAAAGCCGAACCACATTTTAAGGTGGTACAGCAACAACTTACTTTTACCGTACCACTTTTATCTGTTAAAGGCTTCAGACGCTTTAATTTACCGTAGGCCCTACTACTTTTCAAATCGTCGCGACGCCACCGCACCTCCGACTACCCTGTCCGCAATCTTGGTATTACTTTTGATCCACGTCTCTCAATCTATATATAACCACATCTCCCGCTTCTCGCGCTCCTGATTCATTTATTTTCGTGATCTCCGACGCATCCGGCCCATGCTCGAACTTAAAACTGCCTGGCACCATTGCTACCTCGATCCATTGTTCATTCAAAGGGCTCGATTAGGCTACTGCAATTCCCTGTACCCATCCTTTAATTCTTCCAAATCAAGCATTCGGCAGCTTATCCAAAACTCACTAGGCCTAGGCTACAGCCAGAGCTGCCACTATAGCGCCTAAACATCATCATAGCACTCCCATCTTCAAATCACTCCATTGGTTAAAAAAAACAGAGAGATCGAATTCACTAATCTACAACTCCCTGCAAAATTTCCAGTCCAAGTATCTCCGGGATCTCTTCACCATCCATGCAACCCGCTCCACCCAATCCTCCTCCTATCTCAGTCTTTCTCGATCCCGGGTGACTATACTCATCTGAAGACTGAAGTTCTCCGACCGAGCCATATCCAACACAGCACCACCCCTCTGAAACGATCTCCCCTCTGAGTTCGATCCGCAGATTCTCGGTTCCTCCATCATCATCATTCCAATCCGTCCTCCATCCTCCTCCTCATACTCCTCTATCACCCCGGGCTTTCCACTCGATTCAACCAAAATTTTGGCGGTAACTGTACCTATACTGTGTCCCCAACTGTTGAAGGTAGGGGTCTTGTCCCCTCAACCCCGGGATCGCCGCCCATGGATTGACCAATGACAATTGGTGCACATATTTTATTGATGTTCTGTACGCTCAAAACCGCTGGCGGCAGGATGTCTCCCGGAGTTGCCTCCTCTTGAATTTAATTAAGTCTGGATATATATATATATATATATATATATATATATATATATATATATATATATATATATATATATATATATATATATATATATACGTCTCTGGTGATGCTGGGATGGATGATAACCGACGGATACAGCGGACTGAAGGGAAGAGCACAGCGAAGAGAGGAATGGCGTCATTGGAAGCTGAAACCTGCCGAAGGGCAGAGAACTTAACACATTCAACGCCGGCCCTTTTTTACCTGCTGGGCCATTATGTTTGCATGTATGTATGTATGTATGTGTGTGTGTGTTGTGCATACATGTTAACATGCATGTACATACGTATGTGTGTATGTATGCATGTTTGTATGTATGTATGTATGTATGTAGGTATGTATGTATGTATGTATGTATGTATGTATGTATGTATGTATGTATGTATGTATGTATGTATGTATGTATGTATGTATGTATGTATGTTTGTATCAATGTATGTATGTATGCATGCATGTATGTATGCTGTATGTACGTAAGGTACTTACATCTGTATGTATGTATGTATTCATGCATGTATGTTAGTATGCACGTATATGTGCATGTATGCATGTATGTATGTATGTATGAATGTATATATAATTGTGACCTTATGGCTTGAAGAGGTCGTTGCCAGCGATTCTGGACGTGTTGAAGCGTTTCAAAACATTCGCCAGGCCAGGTGTCACCTCTATAAGGCTGTACATTATATTCGTGCAATACAGGCCGGTCTAATAACTCTCTGCAGGCCAATCATCGATAATAAATAGGTAGTATATAGGACGTAAATATACGTCCCGGGCCCAGCGGATAGCCATATTTGGGACGTATATATACGACCCGGGCGTTGAATGTGTTAAAGAAAAAAGACGTCTCTGGCCATGCAAGCGCAGCACTTTTGGTAGGTGCTTGAAAGGCGCTGTATAAATGGTTTGTTACATAATTATATTGCATTAGTAGGCCTAATAAAAGCAAAATTGTCATAGTATTCTTTCTAAAGGGAAAGGACACATGGATGAGATGGTGTTGTTGCGTTTATTCGATCGAGGCACATCATAAACCAATATATGCGTGTGAATGTTTTGCATTTGCCAAAAGTGAGTATGCAAGGTTAAGCTTGGAATAGATCTCGAATATCTTTGGAAAACTTTTAAAAGTGAATGACAGTAACTATGCTGTTTAATTTGATTGAGGGACATTTCCCTGTATAATACATGCTGGGTGTTTGCCGTTGCAGACAGACATCGACATGAGACAATAGGCCCTATTCTTTTTTTTTATCAGAATTAAGTGTCTGCACGTGACAACAATTAAGATTTTTACCGAAATTTAGACCCCTATATGCTTCAATTGTTTGCACACCATCAGATAATGATCGATGCTTTGGTCTGAATCAATGCTTTTTTCTAGAAAAAAAGGTTCCCTGGAACGGAACATGTGCGCAATTATGGACGGGCTCAAATCCAGAGAAAAACGGGGTTTGGATTTAATTGGGAGGGGTCTCAATAAACACTGAAAACAGTTCAAAACACTTAAATTAAATTAAAATAACTAAATTATTGTTTTTATTATTAAACTAAATAAATTATTTTTTAGGAGCTGAAAAAGGTGCCGGAACGCCGTTCCGGTGTCACAAATAGAGTATCCCCCCTACATGCGTATCCCCCTTAGCGAAATGGAGTATTCGGTTTAGTTTGCATTTTTGGCGGTTTCTAAGTGTATTCAGTCGTACTGTTTGGATTTATTGCACACATAAAATTTTTGAATTGCGTAGGCCCTATCTTTAGTTTGTACGTAGTCCTGAAATCAATTTACTTTGCTTTTGGTGATTTTGACTGGAATTTCGTCGAGGCTATCGTGATGCGTATGACGAGGGGGATAGAATGGTTCATCCCACCGGATACTCTAAACCGGCTTATTCCATCCGGGGGATACGCTTTAGGGGGGGGGGATAGAATATCTCGGGACACCGGCACGTTCCGGCTGAAAAAAAAACGCTGGTCTGAATTATGATGTTCCGCAGAACTGTAGGCCTAGTCGGCCTATTATAGTTACTTCCATGCGAATGTTAGTGGAAGATTTTTTACATTTTAGTTAGTTCGAATCTTTAGCGTTGTTGGTATGTGCTGCTGCCAGGTTATGGCGAAATAAAGTTTTGGGAGGGGAATAGAGTAGGCCTAATGGTAGTAGGTTAACACTCATGGCCAGGAGAGCATTAAGTTCGCGGATCGATTCACGTAACCCCCTCTAGGGCGGCGCCTTGCATGGCTGCCAAACGTTGTTTTTAATTAATATCTTAATTGTACTTTCATGTTTCAATGTCATCTTACTGCGTCTGTCACTGTTTGAAGTAGGCTAATAAAGAATGGGGGTGGAGTCCATAGAGTAGGCCTAGTGGTAGGCCTAACATCACTGGCATGAAGTGCAGTAGGTAGCGGGATCGCCTCCCGTAACCCCCTCAAAGTCCACTCAGCCTATCATTCGCGATATGGCGCGTTTGTGAAAATGAGATGTAGGACGTGATGGTCGGGCGCCTTGCAAGGCTGCCGTATTGGCCTTCAGTTAAAATTCGACTCCTGTAATAACTTGTGATCATCCGTTCATACTGATTTGTAATCATACTGCGTAATTGTCAGTTTCAAGATATTAAACGAAGATTATTATTAATATTATTATAAAATAATATAAACAGCATTGTCAAATCAAGACCGTACAGGACCACGGGATGTTTAGATATTCAAATACCCGGTATCTTAGACATTGTTTTGGAATGCGACCATAGTGAATAGCTGAGTGTCGTTAGCTTCAAATAGATTAAAGAGTAAATCACTAATCTACTTGTTTCTGGTGATTTTACGAGAACTTCTTCCTTCGGCATTATTCGGGCATAATGAATTTTACTTAAAGATGGGAAATGCCGTACAAATTCGCTTGTATTGAGCTGGATTGTATTAGTCATGGCGTCTAGTTTTGGTTTCGTATGTGGCTTGCTTTCGTAATTGGCTAAAGGCATTGGTTTAAAGGGATTGAGTGTTGGCACCGTATGGCATTAAAGGCATTGGCTTTGCACCGCATCGTTGCAATTTTTATGTGGTGTTATTTGTGTTTTTTTATGTTTTTCGTAAAATTGTAAAATGTTTGTTGCAGGGACGGAACTGTATGTGTGACGGGTGTATACTTGTTTGTAGTCCTGTTATATTTTATGTAAATACAAGATTCATGCAACTCTCCAAAAGGGGCCATCCATATATTACGTACGCATGGAGGGGTAACCGAAATGCATGTGCTTGCGTATACTTGCGTATAGGAAGGGGGTCTACTGATAATGTACGTACGCAAAAACTACGCATAGGAAACGAGAGGGCCTCTGAATGTTATTATTAAACTATCATACGACTCAGCAGTGAGTCCATGAAATACTCATCCTTCAATCTGGCCTAAAGTGCAGACAGTCGCTGCCTGAACCTGTGGTACTGACACATTCTGCAGCTGGTCTTGGGGGGGTGCGTCAACCGTTCGTACGCAGGTGGGGGCAGGGGGTGAAAAAAGTATCTGCGTACAGGGGGAAGGATCCAATTTTCCCGGATTTTTGCATACATAATATATGGATGGCCCCAAAGTTCTCAGCGGTCCACAGAAGCCGCGTTCAGGGGTGGGGGGGTCGTCCAGAACCCCAAAAACGCTGAAAATACACAACAGTCCGATTTCCCGAAAACAGTTATATAGAAAGCGGTCAAAATCCCGACAACTATTTGAACTCTGATACATGACCTAAACCTAGCGTGGCCTTTATGTGTCTCAGGAGGTCACACGTGTGCATCCTGATTAGGCTTGTTAGTGTTGATTTCGGGGATCTGGCCAAAATTCGTTTGGGGTATTCGGGTTTTGGGGATTTTCGGTACACATCCGTTCAAGGGACAGCCGTATTTATACCTCTGCTAACATTTCCCACCAAATTGGTGGTGAGTTTTGGTGCCATTGAGGATGAAGGCCTGGAGTGGAGGGGAGCAGAGGAATCGGCGTGGTTCTGCAGTGTAAATCGATGATTCTAAGTTTTCTGTACCGACCACTAGGCTTTGATTATTGTCATCTTTCAGTGAGTTTATTAAGTGAGGTCTGTCACCAACCGTTTTAAAAGGACGTCCTGCCATTTAAGTCGTCAGTTTTCAGACTTCCATAACTCGAGATAGATTACGAGATGTCCTGGAGAGCATATCACCGAAATTTGTCACTGGCTCATAAAAGCATGTTGAGGAGATGAGCTAATTTACCCATGCCTAATCAAATCAAATCCTCCAAACCCAGTTTTAGTGCCAGGTCAAAATCAATAGAGTTAAGATCGTGTAAAGCAGAAAGTTTTATATTGTTGCTGTCCTTCCTATAGTTATAATGACAAGATTGCTAGTGCTAACTGCCCAACTAACTTACTCCGATGAATATAAGTAGTATTATATATATTACAGCGCATTTGTGAGTTACTTAAAATGTACTATAGTAAATGTCCTCGTACATACATACATCCAAGGACCAGTAATATGAAGGTCTGAAAAGTTCTTATTAAATGAAATTGTGTGACTAGTTGGAATGCCTATGCAGTATCAATCAATCAATCAATCAATCAACGAAATTTTATATAGCGCCCCTTCAAGGCGACTACTCAGAGGCGCTCCCGACCCAAGCCCGGTCAAAAAGGAAAGTCTTGAGGTTCTTATAAAAGGTACTAGACATGTCCCGTGGGAGAGAACGCAGGTCAGAGGGTAAGCCATTCCACAGAGAGGGACCCACGACCGAGAAAGCTCTATGCTGTCTAGTGGAAGTGCGTGTTCGGGGGAGCACAAAGTCACCCCTGGATGCCGAGCGCAGAGATCGGCGACCAGAGCAGGCTGAAGTCAGGGTAAAGAGCTCCCGAAGGTAGGCTGGTGCTATGCCGAGAAGACAATGCCACACTATGCAAGAGACTCGATAGTGTATGCACTGCAGTGGACAGTAAGTATCATGTCTTGTTTACATGACCAATGCACTGCAGTTTTAAAAAAAGCCATATCTATGAAGAAAATTTGACAAATGACTATGGTTCATTGCAAGGACCATATAATATGCAGGACTGGTAACCCTTATCAAACGTCATTTGACAAGTTGATGTGCCCATTCATTGCACCAGATATACATGTACAATTATTTTACCTGAGTTTCCATTCCTGTATTCCGTTGGAAGCATGTAACTGAGTGAGAGTCTGAAAATGGGCATATGCACAGTTGTGGTATTTGTAATGAAAAACAAAGAGCCAGTCTTGGTCAGAGATAAATTAGGCAAATTATATTCTGCATTATGCATATTATTTTAATTCCACATAATATGCACCAACTTGTGGAGTTGATGATTGCTCTGGATACAAACAGTCTCAATATTTGTAATTAAATTGCTCAAAATGTATTTTTGTTTTAGACACGTCTTGCAGTAGAGAATAGCAGCACTATTTGACCTTCGTTAAAATGTCTGGCAGAGATGATGAGAAAGAACAAAAGGACCAGAAGGACAGAGATGAAAAGCAGAGACAGAATGATCTTCGGATGCAGATTGACGTTGAACATGTCTGGAATCAGGTGGATATGAACGAAGACAGGATTGATCCCGAAGTCGATGATAGCCCTGGATGGAAAACTGTCCGAATATTTGTGTCGTCCACATTTAAGGACTTCCACCAAGAAAGAGAAATCCTCATTAAAGAAGTCAGTAGACTTATTGGAAATTTTAAACCTTAACTATCCTGGCAAATTATATCTGTCTGCCTGTACTGCCTACATTTCTGTACCATTTGTAATGACCAGAGGCTCTGCATCACTTAGTTTAAGCAGAAACTAAAACTGAAATGTTGTCTCAAGTGTATACACATGTCTTAGTGAAACTGTGAAATTAAAATAAATATCTTTATTCTGTTTAATCTATATATACCAAAGTGTGGATATGCAGTTGGTTCAATAAAGAATATACTTACTTACTTAAAATATAATAATGAAATACCAATAATCTTGGCATGGACTTGAAATGCAATTTTCTTGCCATAAAACAGCAAGAAATAAACTAAATGTTTTTATCATGTAGGTTGAGTCTTGTTTCTTAACTTTTCTGTATTCTCTTGACTTCAACTGTGTGTTAGATTGTTCAGTTTTGTACAACTAATGTCTCTTCTAAATTGTAAATCTAATATCTGTTTAAATATCACAGCTTTGAGCACCTATAAAAATAAGCTAGTTGTTTTAGTTGAGCTTTTTTGAACTTTTCACTCAGAATCAGTCTTTTTAATATTTAATATATAAAGTAAAGTAATGGCTCTGTTTTCAGGTTTTCGCAGATCTTCGTGCTTGGTGTGAGGAAAGACAGCTTCATTTGATTGACTGTGATCTGAGATGGGTTAGTTTCTTATTTATTAAAAATTTGTAAAATTTAAAATGGCTAACTATTATTTATAGAAACCTGATAATTTTGCATGTTGTCATAACACAAAACAAGATAGCAGCCAATATTGAATGTGCATTGAAGCTTTTCTGTAATTGTAATCAACGTTCAGTAATTGTTATATGTGATTGTAATCTATGTTCACTGAATGTTTACATGTGATTATATTACGAAATTACTTACATCGGTTACCAAGGTATGGTATGGTAAGGTAAGGTTAAGTTTTTCATTTCTGTATCTGTTTCATCCATGAATAATGTTTATTTCATCTTTGAATAATGTATGTTTCATCTTTGAATAATGTCTGTTTCATCTATGAATAATGTCTGTTTATCTTTGAATAAGGTCTGTTTCATCTACAAATAATGTCTGTTTTATCTATGAATAATGTCTGTTTCGTGTATGAATTTTTTCTGTTTCATATATGCTGGTGTTTCTTGAAGACATGGTCAACAGATAGATGTAGCAGAAGGCTACTTTAGCGAACTGGTCCAAAATGGAATATAGGCATCTATATTTTAACACAGACATTTAAATGGCAGCTAAGCCAGAAGTAAATACATTAAATTTTGATGCATAATATGTGCTGCAGTAAGAGCATCAGAAAATGTAAGCAGGCCTTCATGTCAACACTACAGAAGGACAGTTTATGAACTTGTCTATTCTTAGTTTGTGTCTTGGGGAACTCATTTCCTATACAGACCTTTGTGTTGTGGGATCTCTTCTCCAGGGCTTTTACTGTATCGCAGAGAACTGTGTCCCAAATTGTTTATCAGCAAATTTAATCATGACTTGATGCTTTTGTGAATGTAATTCTTTATTATTCTCAGAATATTTATCTTTGTTCTTAAGGTTGTTTCTTAGAATTCCTCATTATTGTTTTGTCTTCAAGAATGCTTATGTACTTTCACTGCATGATGGTATATATTTTAGGGTGTTCCAAAAGAAACAACTTCTGAAGTGACCCTTAGGACCTGCTTAGAAGAAATTGACAGATGTTACACTAACAACAAAGTCCCATACTTTGTCAATATGACTTGGTTAGTTAGACCTGTTTCTGTATTCTTCTTTTACTACCTTCCCTTTGAAAGCCTGAGACTTGTATCAGTGGTAGATTGATGCTGTTGGGTTGGGAGCCCTGCTGACAGGTTTCCTTTTAGTGGTTCAAATTTCAAATCAAATTTCAAATTCAAAGTTTCAGATTTAATGAATCGAATACAAGACCAGTATATGATTAACAGTCAATAACATAATGTGCATAGTCTGCATCATATCTATAGACAAGAGATTATATACTGTAACATTACTACTACAGTGATAATTTTTCAAATGCAAAGCAATAAGACGATTCCCAGAGAGAAGAAGCTAAATTAGCTTATCTAGTCATCCCCGGTATTTATCAAAAGTTCGTATAACTTAGTCAATGGAATGTATTAGACTTAAGGTTATGCTAATCATCCTGTTTTAAGATGAGATAAAAATAAAAGATCCGTAGATGATTTGTCGCGTAGCTAATACTGGTCAATAGGGTGTGTCTATAATTTGAAGTTTCAAAATTAATATCGGCCAGTTTGTTTTTGTGTTCCACCTTGAGAAACATTACCATTTGCCAAATTAGATGAAAATCAAAAGAGATTTAGAACTGGCGCAAAGCCCGGGAAAAATTACCACTTAGAAAACGATGTCATACATTGTAATTCTCGAAGATCCAAACAATTTCAACACTTAAACATAAAAAATAAGGCAAAAGCAAACCAAGAACCTTCAGTTATTTGTCATTACCTAGTCCCTTTAGTGCTTTTGGGAATCTATTTCGATGGTATTCAACCATTTGAAGAACAAATTGTTTCTCTTCCTCATTTCGAACCAGAGCTTCATTGAAGGATTGCATTAGAGCCACTCCTCTCTCCGCTAAATCGTTCGTCACTCTTATGGCGGATATGATGTCTTTCGCCTCATTGAACGAATGCTCTGACTCCCATTGTTGCGGATCTCGATCAAGAAAGGCGTAATCGAATTGGAGGAGCTGGAAAAGTTTGATGGTAGAAGTGGTAAAAAATCGGATTGCGCTTTTGTAGATGGATCATGTATGGGAGGAAGCCTCTTTGGAGGTTCGTCGGATCCCTGATTGTTGCGCATGTTATAGACCATGCGCTGTTTTTCGTCGAAGGTGACTGAATCGTCAAAAAGGCTGAGGCCAACCAAGGTCCCCGACAAATACCAAATGTGTCGGGAAAATGCTGTTAGGGCTACCTGTGAGACTTCCTTGTCTGGGTAAGTATGGATTGCCTTCAAGAATTGAAGATCGTTCCTTGGGGCTTCAATGGGTGATGTACAGGTGAACCAGTACTCCACGTAGGTTGTGGTCACAAAAAGTGAAACTCGAAGTAGATGATTCCACATCTTTTGAGAGTAAGATTGTCGAGATGCCCTCTGGTGTTGTTGAATGGGAAACTGCTATCTGAAAAGCCACATCTTGATTGCATAAACCGCACGTGCCATCCAACGCGCGGTGAAATGCCCCTGGGTACCTGAACTTTATTCTTTTCGGTTGAATTCCTCCTAGGAAAATGACTGTTAGTTCTAGTAGCTCTTCGTAGTCGTCTCTGTGGTATTCAGCATTCAGTTGCTGCAGTGCGAAGGTGATGACATTCTCTCGAATTTCTTTGACTCTTTGTGCTGCGTCTTTATCCTCTATTGCTGTGCGATACTTGGTCTGATCCATCTGCGGCCAGAAGTCACGGAAATGACTGAAGAGTTCCAATTTTGGAGACCTTACAGAATCATGCAGTGAAAATACCTTTTCCAGAACAATTTCAGAAACATGATGTCGACAGGTAAGGTTCAAGAGGTCTTTTCCTAATTCCGTTTCCAGCTTGATGCATACGCCGCCCTTGCAACCCGTGTTACTCGCCGTTGTGTCGAAACGCATGGCCACGATTCTGTCTTCCAATCCCCAACTTCTGATCTCGGCCAAACACGCATCTGCCATGAAGGCAGCAGTCCCGGATTGGAGTTTGGGGATGGCCAATAGTTTGGTCACATCCTTACCAGATACCATTATTGGAAGACGATCAACGAACACTCGTCCAGTTTCTGTAAAATCTGGCATGATCTTGCCGTCCCAGTGGATAGTAAGGGGAACCTTCGGATCGAAAGATTCACGAATCTCAGCTGCTAGGGCTGCACGGTTATCCTTCCTTGCTCGGTGGATAGAAGAAGGACTGATGATCAGCTCACCAGCTCTCCAGCTGGTGGTGCATATAGATTGGATGCAGCGAGAGCAGAGAAAATGTGAGAGGCATTCCTGCTGCTGGTTTTGGTACGATCTAGAGCTGCTGCAACATCACGGGTAACTACAGAGATTGTTCCCTTTTGCCGCTTTGGTGGTCCAGCTGACGTTGAAGGTTCTGGTTCTCTTTCTGAGCTATTTGATGACGCCTCTTCCTCAGATGATGTTGCCAACAGAGAAACCTCCGTCGCTACCGCCATGCTTGCACGATATTGTCATGGGCGAGGGAATTATTGTTGTAGTAAGATTGCTCCGATCGGAAACCACGACATTATCTGATTGGCACAAACTCATTCGGGGATCAAACACATACTCTTACCAAGGGAGACAGCCACTCGCGTTAAATACCATGCTATTGATGTAGCACCAGGTGTCTCCTCTAGAAAACCACAATAGCTTAATTAATTACTAAAATTATGTTGAAGATCGAAAACACGAAGAACAGACATCGTAACGTCTAAAATTTTGGCCAAACCGAGACAGGTCACCGGTTCCTAATTTCGGTCGCCTTGCGCCAGTCCTAAATGTTCAGCTATCGCGATATAATTTCGGATATGGCGTTTATACGCTAATTGGCATGATAATTCGAACTGGCCGTTAAAAGATCTTTGAGTTAAAAAAATCATGTGCATCATAAAAACACCCTACTGGTCAATCAGAAACGATTTATAAGCAGATTTGAATGCACTTAGTGATCGTAATGCACGTATATTAGGATCAATGGAATTCCATAATTGTGGGCCTTTTATTCCCCTTATGACGAGTGTTGTGCTTATGGACTGCAGCATTTACAGTAAAATAGGAATTAAATATTATTGGTAAAGTACCTAAGTGGTGTCTATACATTAGGAGTGCTAATTGGAGTCGGTAGATATCATAAATATTTAATATTTTCAGGCTTTTAAAGAGATTCGAACTTGGCATTAGATAGTGGGCACCACAGATGGTTCTTATGGCTCTTTTTGCAACAGAAATAATGGTTTCAGCATAGTCTGGTAGCCTCCTGCCCATACTGTAGTACAATAATTCAAGTAAGGCAAAATAAGGGCAGTATGCAGCAGTTTAAGAGAATGGGTAGGTAAGGACCATTTAAGCTTATGAATAATACCTACAGATTTAGACACTTTATTCGTCAAAATGCTCAACATGAGCCTTCCATGAAAGATTTTCATCAATAATAACACCTAGAAATTTAACACTTGTTCAGTTACGATACATTAGAAGCATGCATCAGGATGATGAACTTCTGCATACAGATTTATATTTTGAAGTCTGTGTTCAAGATCAAGTGAAATTTACTTAAAGATCAAGTGAAATGTAAGCAAGTGAATAAGTAATCTTTATTAGCACAAGACAGTCGTGGTCCATGCATGTTCTAGAAAGTGCACAGTATGGATTTATGTTCCAATTTCAAATACCTTTCTCTAGATTGTTCATATTTTAACAACCTGTTGGTTTTTTAAATTTAATGTATGTGTTATATTCATAAATTAAGCAACTCAAAATAGGATATAGTGATTTACTTTATTTGTTTCTTGTGAATACTATTATTAACTGCATATTTATATAGCATGACTATCTAATGAACTATAAATACCTAAAGTCTGTCCTTTTCTGCCGGGGCTGGGTTGGGAGTGCCTCTGAGTAAACTTCGTGAAGGGGCGCTTTACAAATTTTCTGAATAAATGACTTGATACAAACTGCAGTAAGTTACATTGAAACCTGACAGTGCAATTCTTAAGATCTTATTGAACCCACATCTTGGCTGTCTGTTAGGCACCTGCTCATTTTACTGCTGCCCTAAGTGCCCTTAGGAGTGGAAGGCTGAGTGGAAGGCTGAGTGGAAGGCTGAGTCGACCTAGAGGGACCTTGTGGGCAGGGCTGTAGTGGTAAAATTAGAGGTGAGTACATGCTACCGGTTAGTATTCCTAAACAAATTCGAGGCGAGTACACGCTACAATATTTTGTGAGTATACGCTGTACAGTATTTTAATATAAATAAATATAAATATTTTGTGAGGTGAGTATATGGTCTTTAGAGGTGAGTACCGCTGTATACCCGCATATGCCCTCGACTACAGCCCTGCTTGCGGGTATCGAACTGCATCTTTCAAGATCTTAGGTTCTTCATGCAAGAGTATTGCCATTCATCTATACCCCCTCCCTGAGATTGTTGACTTGTTTGAACTGTATATCTATTGATCAGTGGGTTGCTGTCTGTTTTGTGCACAGTAAACGAGTTGGTTGGATTCCTTTGGACGAAGAATTGCCACCAAAGTTGTTGAGCAACTATCGTCTCGTATTTGGTCTGTCGGTAACCGAAATGGAGATAGTGCATGCTGCATACCGCATTGAAAACCCAAACGGTATGTACCTAGATTGTGCAGTCCCTCAAGCTAGTCTGAGAACCAACCATGGGTATGAAGTGTTAGCGATTTCATGTTCTTAACCTAGGCTTATGATGGCGGGTGGGTAGTACTCTCCCTTGCTGTCTCGTCTTCTTACCGTCAGTGCACTAGTTATAGCTGAGTTGGCTAGGGGGCACAGGTAGAGCAGAAATCTTGAAATAAATTTCTGCCCTGGTGCGGTTTCAAACCCGACCTCTCATTGACAATCCAGCACACTAACCTCTAGGCTATTCAGGTGATTAGAAGTTCTTACTTTGAGCAGTTACAATAACAGTTTCTGTAGCACTCTGTGTCATATTTTTGGGCCTCTCAGCAGTGCTATGGCAATGGCAATGCTATAGCAATGATCAGTAACACTACTATTATAATACAGTAAATACTCTTTAACAACAAGAGTGTTCTAAAAGCGACTGGGAAACCAGTGCAGATTGTCATTAAAGTGTTAAACTTAAAATGACGGTTCAATTTATCACTGTTGTCCAGTTCATCTGCAAAGTCCAAACAGTTGAGGTATACTAAATCTGCTGCTTTCCATCCTTTCAGTGCAGAGTCTGGATGTAGTGCCAGAGCAGTGCAGAAGTTCCCGTTTACCTCTTGGTTACACTATACTAAATTATACAGTCTGATGACAGTTACAAGTGTTACATGATTTATTTATTTGTGTCAATTAGACGCAATTATAGAGTTTTCTAATAGATAATTTATTTCTTAGCTCTATTCCTCATTCGAGATGACGCTTTTCTGGATGAAATTACGGATGAAAGTGTAAAGAGTGAGTTTATAGATGAGCTGCAACCAATGGCTGAAGAAAAATTACAAGTGCTGAAAGACAAGCTAACAAGTCGCTTCTCAGTGGGTTCCTATTTTACACTTGAGCATATCTTTGTACAGTTATTAGTAATTTGATTGACAAGATTCAGCTTTGCTAAGTTGAATAATTAAGAGGACCATTTAATTACTATTGTAAATAAGAATATTTGAATAGTATCATTGAATGCTTGTATTCTCAGATCATTTTAGAAGCTAGTTTTTTATGCTTATGAATAAACTGGTGCCCTGTGCTTAGCTTTAAGGTGGAGCTTAGAAATTCAGAGGTTACCATTATGATTGCTATTATTTAAGTTTTTCAACGTAAGGTTGTGTAATCCTCAGGAACAAAAAATTATGCTAGAAGCTGTTAAGTTTTTTTATGTTAATTTGGTTGAACATTGATTTTTACAAATGTAATCATGAAAGTTTTGAAATGTCTATGGGAATATCGGCTGTTTTTGAGATAACAATATGCTATCATTCTCAGGTTATTGAGCATTACTAACTGCTATCTGTGTTATTTTACATATGAATAATACTGAATAATGAAAACATGCTCTTGTCCAAGTGATTGTTCTGTCTTGATTTGTGAAGGATAGAGTTGTGAACTACAAATGTAAGTATGTGGAAGGCGAACGACTATATACTGACTATACTGGAGAGAAAGGTCGACCCAAACTGAAATTGGATGAAAAGTTTTCAGAAACAGTTGAGGAATTTAGCTTTTTGAATTTAAAGTAATATAAATGTTCAGGAATTTGACTTTGTTTTAGGTAAGTTAGTGATTTTGACTTTAGAAGGTCATTTTTCTTATATATTTACATGATGATTGCTTGCTACATTTTATCATAATAACTCTTAAATTTTAAAGATAAGAATTTATGTGGAATACTAGATATTTAGAGTTTTTGTGTTTAAAGAATATTTTACAGAATTATATGAGTGCATGTGTGAAAATAATCATTCATATATGGCACAAGTTCTTAATTGGCTTTTCAAGAAGAAACAACTATCTATTTAAATTGAATAGAATAGCCTTTATTAAAACAACTGGCCTACAATAAGCTATAACAACATTTTTGGTGTCAAAAGTAGAACCTTGTAGAACAAAACTGTTTCAGTCACAGGGTCAGCTAGTTCCTATGTATAAATTTACAAACTTTGTATGATTACTCAGTGTAAAAAGCTTCTAAATTTAAGTATTTAAACAAGAACCAGTTCTTATTTGATTTTCGTAATAAGAACAAATTCCTATTATTCCTAGTGTATTTTACTGTGTAGGTTCTGAATTCGCCTATTTAGGCAGAAATGAATTCCTGTTTTTGACTTGCAAATAGAAATAAATTTGTAATTGATTATACAGGTTCTGAATTTCTTCAAGGACCGTATTGCACAGCAGTATCCGTTAGTGCCATCTGATTCTGATCCCTGTCAAGAAGCAAAATTTCATCATGAGGCTTTTATGAGAAGTCGAAGTGAAGTGGTATTAGGAAGAGACGAGATTCTGAAAGAGGTATGACAGTTGAAGCCTCATTCTTAGGATATGATTATGTTGTTGAAGATGAAGTACCCACTACCCAGGTAAGGTAATTGATCAGTAGCAATTACACACCTGTCAGCAATATTACACACCTCTATCAGCAATATTGCACACCTCTATCAGCAATATTACACACCTCTGTCAGCAATATTACACACCTCTGTCAACAATATTATACACCTCTGTCAGCAATATTACACACCTTTGTCAGCACTATTAAACACCTGTCGGCAATATTATACATACACCTCTGTCAGCAATATTACACACCTGTGTCAGTAATATTACACACCCTTATCAGCAATATTACACACCCCTATCAGCAATATTACACACTTCTATCAGCAACATTACCCACCTTTATCAGCAATATTGCACACCTATCAGCAATACTACACTCCTCTGTCAGCAATGTTACGCACCTCTATCAGCAATATTACACACCTCTATCAGCAATATTACATGCCTCTATCAACAATATTACACACCCCTATCAGCAATTTGACACTCCTCTATCAGCAATATTCTTCCTAGAGCTGACAGATCTTTCGACTTCAGTTCAAAATTGACAAAAGCTATTCAATGACAGGTGAACTGGTGTTATGTTAACTAACTGCCTCAGATTCGCATTTCTGTGTGACTTTGTGCACGTTAAAAATGTTTGTAATAATAATAATATGGTTCTAATGCAAGTTTTTAGTTTGTTGGATTACAGTGTCTGTAATGCGTTTAAACATGAAGCAAAATATCGCTGGTTATAGATTTTGAATCGTCTGTTACATGTAGTTTATTAGTATTATTATTGATCTGCCAAACGATAATAAGATGTAACATTCCATAATGTAGCAGGAGAAGTTTGCTCGAGTTATACAAGGATTTAAAACAATTAAGATGGTGCTTTTCACAGAAAAGTGAAAAGCTTTCTGCCATTTATGCATCAGGATTCGCGGAAAATGCGATCTGCAGAGATGTATTTAATTCTGGAAATATTAAGTTGTAGTTTTATTTCTTCACTTTCTCTATCATTTGTTTCTTTTAATTTTGCCAGATTGCCAATTACATTACAAGCGAGTCAGTAAATTATCCTAAGGTGGTTGTTGGTGAAGCTGGTGCTGGAAAGTCATCAATCATGGCAAAAGCAGTCAGTGAAACACTTCAGAATATTCAAAAGAATATGCTTCCATGGTAAATGTCTTTACTATAGTATCTGTTGCTCTAAATCTGTAACATACTGCACTTTAAGATTCAAATCTGCTATACATTGGTCTGCACATAAACCTGCTGATACTTTAAGAGATAACAGTTGATATAAAACACCTTTTAAGACCCTCTCAACAATGCTGTCTTAAACAATAATAACAACAATAGCAATAATAATAATTTATATAGCACCATAGGATGGCCAAGGCCAAAGAAAAGGAGATGTTACACGAGTTAAGAAAATCAAGGGCTGTCAAGTGATAGTTTAGAAAGGTGGGTCTTGAGCTGTGATTTGAATGTCTCCAGAGATGGTGCATTCTTCACATGATCAGAAAGACTGTTCCACATTGTGGGTCCAGGGCCAGAGAAGGAACAGATGCCAAACCACACAGAAGACTGTGGAGCTTGTAGTTAGTTGTATTTGCAACTTATCTATGAACTTGTCGATAAAGTGGAAACAGAAGCTGCTAGATGACTTAACAATACTTAGAGAGTCATGTGCTTTAAAAAATCTCTCAGAAGTTACTTACTTACTGGACTTATTTAAAGAATCATCTTGTAAGAATAAAAGGTGCTGTCATAAAGATGTTATCAATGAACACGTCATTGAAGTGTATACTGCTGGATAACTAACAAGGTTTACAAAGTCATGTACTTCTATAAATCTCTCAAATGTTCTTGAGTTGTAGAACAGATCTTAACCCTTTGAGTCCCAACCACGGGTTCACCCCCGGTTTCAGATAGCATTTATGTTCTGAGCACGGGTATATCCACCACGCTTTACCAATGTGTAAAACTTATTGGATATGTGTTAGGCACTAAGTAGCGTGTTTGGATTTTAGTGGGACTGGAAGTTCTGGTCGGTTTGACACTATTTATGCCAGGAACCAAAGGTAAAAGTTGTTGTAAAGTTTCCAGTTGACTTGTTTCTGAGTGTAAGTTTACACATAGCAAAAATGTGGAATTGTTTAGGCATTGAAGTGTGTAAGTTTTATGGAATGTTGAGCTCATCGTATGCATGCTGATAACATTTTATAGTGTCACGTTACCTACTGGAGGATGGTAAGAGAAATAATATTGGAGGTGCTGATGACACTGGGAGTTCTAGTGATTGAAGAAAATGCTTTCCTACTACTGTAATAAAATGTAACAAGAACATGGGAGGCGTTGATCTCCTTGATCAGCTCAAATGCCACTACAGCTACAATCGCAAATTCCCCTAGTTTTTCACTTATAATGTGTTATACTGTACCAACACTGTTATCGGATAAATGTTCACCCACCGATGGTTTATCGACCTAAGAACCAACTACAGTTTCGTGTTGAGTTGATCAACCAGGTGGTAAACCATTTCACTTGTCGTAAGCAGACTGGCCCTCCAACAATTCTTGTTGGATCATTGACTCCAAGTGGACATAAAGCTGTTGATATACGCCCTCACAGAATTCGTCCAGGTCGAAGTGAAATGTGTTCCATTGGACCATACAGGAAGCCAAAGAACTGCAAAGAAATGATATACGGTTGTCCAAAGCGCATGAAACATTTACATTCAGTGGGTTGCTGGACTGAATTTCATGCCAATCATCAGCCTCATCAATAACTAGAAGTTTTTGGTGCTTTCTGATGCATTCTATTTCTGGTATTACTGCTGAGCAAAAGCGTATAACAATTAATGGATTTTACACCATTTTCTTGAAATAATGCTGGGACTCAAAGGGTTAAATATAATGGCGATGAAACTGGTAGAATTTTTATTGATACACATATCGTTGCCGGGTGTATCGTTGCTGATCACTTGGGGTGTAAGTTGCATACAAAAGAGACAGTGTTAAGTTTTATATACTGCATTGTTATTTCAGCATAGTAAGCTCCTCTGGTCTTGACTGGACTGTATTTTATCATTTCGTTGGCGCTGTGCCAAACTCCACGAATCTGTTAGAGATTCTTAGACGGCTTCTTAATGAACTTCTACCAAACCAAGTAGGTACATGTTTTCACACTAATAATCTATATTAATAAAGCAGAAACTCTCCCTCTGTCACACCGATCTGTGACCGGGATGCATTTCTACACCTTTCGACCTTTTCACTCCAAACCTTCACTACTGTCTCGGGGTGGGCATTACACACCCAGTGTGAGGCTTCGCGTCCCCCGTTTTCACCGCTTTCATGGTCAAAATGGGCGAAAACCTCTGAAAACCCCCAATTCTGAAAAATTCGAGTCGACCTATTTTCAGTCGCCAGATGGCGCCACCCGAGAAGATTCTGTCTCACCGAAAATTCGATTTCACTTCACATTGGTGGTGGTGGTGGTGGTGGTGGTCGTCGTCGTGGTGGTGGTGGTGGTGGTGGTGGTGGTGGTGGTGGTGGACGTCGTGACTTTGTGTTGATATTCATTTGATATATTATGCAAATGCCTTCCTATTTCGACAACCATAGGCTACTGATCACAGGTGTGGACTAAAACAACCCTTTTCTCCATGCATGGCAGTTATATGTAATGAGAGTTCAAGTTTTGATAGTTCTAGTTCCTTGGTATTGACCATTTTGCCATACCTACCATATTTTGTCACAGATACTATGAAAGGTTACATTACTCTAACTTATGTTTCAGCTGTGTTTCTGACTTGGTTTGTTGTGTCAGAATTTCTTTTAATTAGAATATTAATCCTTAGCTAACTTATTTTTCTAGTGTACATTTTAAAACAGAAATGGGTGGGTATGTATCTGATTTGCTTTTGTTCTGTTCTCAATGTCATTAATATATTTCTTAATTTGATTTAAAGACTAAAATGATTGTCTGGTAAAAGCATGCATACATATTTTAGGGATTTATTCTAGTGTTATTGAAGGTTGTTTCACCTGCGCTCCCTAGCCAACTCAGCTGTAATGACTACACTGACGTCTCATCTTCCTACTGTCAGTTGGAAGATGAGACGGCAACGGAGAGGACCAGCCACCCACCCTCATGTTCCGTGGCTAAGAAAATTAAGTTACTAACACTTCATACCCATGACTTCCTTGGGGCTAACTTAGGGGACTGCTTTTTTTCTTCTATTGACAGAACAACCTTGTGTTTATTGGTGAGCATGTGTGGAGGCCTGTTGTGAAAAAGTATTTTAAAAAGGCTGACGACAATTGTCACTTTGTATTTGGTGAACAGGAAAAAATAAGACAAAGTACTATAAAAGAATTTAACTTTATAGTTAGAATTCTTATACTTGATTAATGCAATAATAATGCACTCTTGTAAGGAATTGTTATGTGTCACAATGTAATTTTAAGATTATAAAATTGAAAATTATTTATAATCATGTATTGTGCTCTGCATGGATAGGATTAATAAAAATCTCTGACTGACAGCATGTAATAAACTAATGCTGTTTGTTTTTAGGAATTTCCTGAAACTCTGGAGGAAACCATGGAGGTTGTCAAGTGCGAGCTGTCAAGAGATTTTCAGAAGCCTATAATAATATTTATTGATGCTCTTAACCAGGTATGTTGTTGCTTTTTGGCATAATGCTGTAGCTTCACTCTTGTTAATTGTTCTTTTGGCTTAAGGTGTCATATTAAAGCATTCGTTATGTAAGTAAAGACAGCAGGTCTGAGTCTGAGGTATGGATGAATGTTTCTTATATGTCGAAGATGGAGTTATGTTAAGGTCAGAATAAACAGTGGTTCTTCAACAAGTTGTTTAAGATGTGATGTTGGCAGTTTGTGGCCTGTTGTGGTAGCCAATTCCTGAATGCAGGGGCCCTGCAACTGAAAGTACATGAACCAGCAATTGCAGCAAGGCTGTATGGGAAGAATGAAAGGGTCTGAGAGAGCGATATGGGTTAGAAATGTATGAAAATATGATAGAAAGCTGACTTTTTAATGCTTTAATTTTAAGTCAAGTGTGCTATTTTAAAGTAAACATGAAAATTAAGTACAGCTAAGAACATGAAGATTAATGTAGATAATTTACTTACTGTTCATTTTACAGCAATTTTAGACAGATCTGTTAGTTTCCCTGGTCTATTGCATTTTAATAAGATTTCGCAATGGATTATGAGTTTGACTACAGTTTTACTTGCGCAAGTAACTATTGATTGAATACTTACGCATGATGATAATGACGTTACAGGAGTCATGAGATTAGATCAGAGACTAGAGCCTCGTTTCCCTCTCTTTATATCAGAATTCAGGTTATAATAATGTCCGTTATAAGGATGGTTTTGTTTTTGTGATAGATTGACAGGGACACAGGTGTGGAAACAATGTTTTGGTTACCTGAGAAGTTGTCTCACAACGTGCGATGTGTCTTGTCGTTGAAATCTGGTTCAGAAACACATGCAACACTCAGGAAGCACAAGCTTCCATCAGAAGCCGAAACGGCTGTTCCAGACCTACCGCCAAAGACCAGAATAGTAAGGTCCTCTTTATTAAATTTCTCAATGTGGCCTGAAGTTTGATAAAGGAGATCTAGTACAGTAAATTAATACTAGACATAAAAATTTTAGATTTAACTTGGCATTTATCTAACTTTTTGCATGGCGGTGTGTATATTAAATAGTCGTAACTTTTTACTATTGTGATAAAATTACGAGGCTTTACCAAAATATTCCACACAAATCCAACCCAATCAAATACAATGTTTCACCGATTTTCAGAATTTTTTCTGAGTTTTTTAAGATTTTCTCATGCACTGTCATGTTGAAAGGTCATCCCGTTAACCCTAATGTTAATGTTGCTTATTTGCCATTCATTTTCAGGCTTTTATGGATAACAGTTCTTAGCTGAAAGTGTTATGCACTGCCATTTTTCATTTCTTTGTGATGGATAATTTTAATTCAAAGTTGTTTTGTTTCAGGAAATTGTCCAAAAGTATCTTGGCCTGTTCAATAAGAAATTGGAGGGAGAACAGTTGGTCATTCTTATGGTTAAGAATTCATCCAAGAATCCCCTTTGGCTCCGAATTGCTTGTGAGGAGTTGAGGATTTATGGAGACTTTGCCACAATTACGAATTTCATGGAGACATTGGAAGATGGTCTCCCAAAGTATGTTCAGATACCTATTGTATTTAGTGTAATGGCTTTTTTAAGAGCTTTATTACATAAGTGAACCAGAACTTTCTTACAATTTATATAATTTATAATATAAATTCTGACCGAAATTGACTGTGGACATAACCAAAATTGCAATTCAAACTTCATTTGTTGTTACCGAGATCCAGCTGAAAGAAATTTCAGATTTCTGTGTTGTGGAGCATTTTGTTTGCTGAGAGTAGCTGAGTGTAAATTGTACATGTACCAGTGTACCAATACATGTACTGATATCTTGTGATCTGTAGCCTGTTGAGACAAGTTCTTGAACGTTTTGAGAAAGAGACAGACAAAGTTCTGTTGATATCGACTCTGTGTCTCCTCGAAGTATCCAGATTTGGTCTTTTGGAATGTGAGTTGCTTGAAATCCTGGCAGATAAGGAACACTTGGACTACAGGAAGAGCAACAGAGGTTAGTGTTCGCAGTGTTGTTAACGTTTATATCCATGAAAGATCGATACAGTTGCAACTGTTAGTTATTTAGTTATTTATTTAGGATATTTCTGTAGCGCCTCCTCAAGACTACTACTACTCAGAGGTGCTCCCGACTACAGCATTGATACTGTGTCGGAGTGTTCATGCCGAAGCGCCACGAGCAATCGCGAGTGAAGGACTTTCTGTTATAATGTCCAGAAATTTGACTGGCTACTTTGAAGTGTCATAGGCCTATATTGTCCTGCCATTTTACTGGATACTTTAAAACATCTTTCTGTTAAATTGTCCTGAATTTTGACAGGCTACTTTATAATGTCATAAATTGTCCTGCGATTTGACTGGATGTTTTTACATATGTCTTCTTCATAAATTGATATATCTTTGTTATGTTGTCCTGAATTTTGGCTGGCTATTTTGAAATGTACAAATACAAGCACTAAATTGATTTCCTCTGGAGCAACTACAGTTATGGATTTTACCACACAAAAATTATTTCTTAACACTTTAATGACAAGAGTGTACTAAAATTTGACATAATCGTCTGGGAAACCAATGCAGCTCATCGAGTTTTAAACACAGCCGTGCACTCTATGGTTGTAGAGGACAAGGCTGAGTCAAGGGTAAAAGAGAAAGGAGTACAACTTCCAGCGATGGAGTGGGCTGCTGTGTATCGCAACCTTCGTTTCTTCTTACGTCCTTTTGGGAATCCCACTGAAGGTCGCCTGGACTTCTATCATCGTATGCTCAGCGAGGTCGTCCGAAAACTGTACGTTCTTCATGGTGTTGTATTTTTGGCTATTCATTTAACATTGTGAGATTTTGGCGTATTAGCTTCTTCCTAAATATAGTCATTGTGGATAGTTTTTTTATTTCATCAATTTGCATTGCATGATATTTTACTTCACTATATTTCTTCCCTTTCATTTTTCAGGAATATTTCAATCAAATTGATATAACATCTGACATGTTGGTGTCTGACTGGCTGTGCACTTTTCTTGTAACTTGGAGCGCTGGGTTCAATCCTGAGACAGTTACTGTACAAGGAGTCTGAGAAAAACTTGCTTAGCCTCGACAAAAACTTGTTTAGCATAAAACACCGATGGCTCAGTTGATATTGAGCTGCAATATAATTTTGAGATATAAGTATCAAATATAATAATACCTGTGCTATATAGAAACTCTGAAAGATGCATGTATATAAGCATCTATGCAGCACATTTTGGAATAAATATAATGAAATATACTTGACTCTATTTCTTCCCTTTCAGTTTTCAGTAATATTTCAGTCATAGATGATTCACTTAAACTTAACCAAACGTAGGGTAACCTATTGAAGAAATCAGTTTTTCCTGTTCACTTACTATTAATTAAAAAGTAGATAGGCAAGTTCAAGAAAATCGTGCTTATTATACATGTATAAAGGTTGATATGGCATGCAAGCAAGTAGGTAGACACCTTTAATTATTTATTAACACTGAACTTCCTTCACAAATTCAGTTGAGTTTCGCTGTCTCCCTGAAATCCTAATTACTCACTGATAACTTTAAACATAGGTATTTGACTGGCACATCAGATCAGGACAGAAAAGATCGACTTTGGTGGTGGCATAAGAAACTTGCAGATTTCTACAGCCGTTCTGGAACATATGATCGAAAGGTGGAGGTATGTGTGCAGCTGTTGCTGTTTTTCTACAATGTATGTAACATGGTAGCTTTGCTATGGTTGGCCCTCCACTCTGGAACAGACTGCCATGCTATCTGCCATATGATCTGTTTGCCCTTTCTCTGCTTCTCTCTTGCCAGCAATTAAAGTCTGATCTATTTGATCATGGTTTTGAGTTATCAGGTTGGAAGTGCCTCTGATTACTTTTCTTGTAGAGGTATTATGTAAATGTACAATTAAGATTATAAATTATGGTTGTAGTTGCCTGCTGAAGCAAGTACCACTTTGCAGCCTCTCTTCAGGCGTCTAGTTCAATTTTTACTTCTTGTGCTCAGCCGTTTGCAGAAATGTGGTTGTGTGTTTGTCTGTCTGTGTATCGTCTGTCTGTATGTCTTTCAGTGTCTCTCTTTCTATTTCTTGCTGTCTTTATTACCCTTTGTGTCCATCGCTCGGTGAATCTGTTTATCTCTTTCTAGTTGCTTTCTATCTGTATTTTGTCCTTTTACTTTGCCTGCTTAGATGCTGATTATGGACAGAGGTCATTGTAGGTTGCCAGGTAAACAAAAGGTTTTTGAAAATTAGGTGATGCATTTCATTAATATGGACAGATTGTTCAGTGATGTCTTATGTTATTTGTGCTTCGAACAAATAGGCCTTGCAACCAAGGGTTGATGTTACAAGCATTTCTGGCAACCTTAGTTGTACCAGTTGCTTTGTTTGATGACAATATATGTGCACCATATTACTGTAATTGTAATTCCAAATTTATATAGCACCTCTTCAAGAAAGACTCATTAGAGGCGTTCCAAACCTAACACAATGAAACCGTGATCGAACAGAATGATCTTCAAGCGCTTGTGGAAAAGAGGCAAAGAGAGGGTGAGGACTGAGGAGTTCATGTCGCGGTTTGTTAGGCAACTTATTCCTATTACCGTGTTACATAACATAGCTGTCAACCTTAGTTGTACAAGTTGCGTTGTTTGACAACATGTAAGGCAGTGGAGGGATGCAACCTCAACACTGATTTTGCTTGTATGAATTGCATTCTTTTGAAATTTGCACATGATAATTGATTTATAGGAATATCCATACCATCTGATACGACTAAAGCAGTTTGCATTGGATGACGTCGAGAAACAGCGCTACTGTAAGCAGCTGGAGAATTTCCTTCTCGACATGGGAACCTTTAAACGACTTTATGATCACGAATTCAGTGGCGCACTGCTCTACTACTGGAGACAAGTGAGTAGTTGTAATTATCTTTTGACTGGGATGAGGCAGTCTGTTCTATTTTCTGCGGCTTTGTATTTCTTCATTATCATCAATGCAATGTGGCCCAGGAACCATGAATATGTGACACACAGTAGATGACTGATTAGAATGCTCGCGTTATGACGTGCTGAGTACGGGTTCGAGCCTCTGTAAGATGGTAACTGAATAGGGGGACCTTGAGCAAGCCTTTCCTCACAATTGCTGAAGTGCCATCAATTGATGCTTGATCATTAGATGGTGGTGCTAAATAAATGAATAATGATACTTCTAACCAAGAAAACCTTTTTCTGTGAGACTACATGGCTTAAACTCATCCTTACTTACATACCAGTGTGTACAGTGCTCTTGAGCTGTATTAAGGGAAGGGTAACTGAATGTAATAGTCTTGCACAAAGAGCATAAGATCTGGAAAGATGTGGTTCGATACCCATAAGCCCCCTCTAAGTCAACTCAGCCTTCCACTGCGTAGGGGGCAGTGGTGAAATGAGCAGGCGCCTAGCAGGCTGCCAAGAGTGTGTTCAATAAGATCTTGATAATTGTACCATCATGTTTCAATGTAACTTACTGCAGTTTGTCAGTCAGCTTGTGAATAAACACGAATATATATTATTACATATGTACATACATGTACTTGCATACAGTCATACAGTCACACATACACACTGCAACAGTGTTCGTTTTGTGCCAACTTCCAAGGCAGAGGTGATACTTCCAAGGCAGAGGTGATATACATGTTGTACTAATTTGTCACCCGGTACTTTATAGTTCTCAGTGGTGCCCAGGGGCGTCTATCCCCCTAAGTCATTGGAGCAATGTCCCTTTACCTCCTCTTCTTCCCCCTCCCTATTCCTCCCCCCTAAAATGGTGGCAGATCTGCCCCCTATTTCTTGAATGGAGCATTTGCTCCAAGGTTTCTATGGCGTAGATGCCCCTGGTGGTGCAATAATTGAATTAGTGCTCGTTCTCAAATTACAGTTTGTCTCTGCTTGCATACTGTTGGAGCTAAAATGGCCACCTTGCCAGTGAATGCATTTAATGGATCTTTTGTGCTTGGTTTGGATTGGATTCATATTTATAGTGAATGTCAAATTAGTTAATGCCTTTGATTATTATGATTGATGCAGAGTGATGATGAAAGCTATAACAAGATGACTCAAGGTTACAAGAATGCACTGGAAGAAATGAGAAATGATACAAGTTATACAACAGAAAAACTAGCTGAAAAGTGTGAAGACTTCAGCCGTCTTTTGTGAGTTTTAAATATTCATTTAGATAAAAATTTGGATCAATGAATCAATTAATGTGTTTTAGATTGGGCTGATAGTTTGTAAAACGATGAATGCTGGCTAATGACAGTATTTTAAATTGGTCATTCTCCAGATTTATCATTGTTCATCCAGATCATCTGATTTTCTTTCTTTGGTCATACATAACACCAAAACTGCGTGCACATGTTCTTTTAGCTAGGGACTCTGCATACACTTTCTACAAGCATCTAAAAATTGTTTTTTATCGCTGGAGTTGGGCTGTGAGTGCCTCTGATTAGGTGTCTTGGAGGGACGCTATGTAAGTCCTCTGAATGAATGAATGAGTGAATAAATGAGTGTATGAATGAATGAATGAATGGCCAATAACAGTGATCAAGTTTTTTAGTTGCCGGACCTGATGTAATTTCATTCTTAAGACTTACTTTGGTCAGTTTGCTGATTTGCCATAGGCTGCCTCTTCATCTTAGTGGACTGATCTTCTGGGTATTAACCTGATTATGACTTGATTTTGGTGCACCATAGGTTGGTGCCTTGTGCATTAGACATTGTCTTCAGAGAAGTTACTATTTAACTAACTAATTTTTAATTTCCGTAACACTTCCATACGGTAGTTCTACATGCAATTAGTATGTGTTTCATTGCCGTTTTTTCTTTAATTCTCTTAACCCTTAAACCGCCGCATACTAGGTGGGGTTAATGCACCCCGGACGCCAAATACTTTTTTGTTGCAATATACTTCGAAACGTCACAACTCACTGAGAAATAGTGAAAGTTTCACTCAAACCGTGACATTTATTGAAAAATTGTCTATGTTACATCACCTAAAAATCTACTCTAGCAGTGTCTACATGTAGTCAACTATAATGCAGTTCAGTAGTCCCTGCAAGTGTGATAGTTTTCAAAGCAAGGTGATATGCACAATGCTGGGCCACCATCACAACCAGCACAAAAGTATTTGGTTTCCACGCGTTTACAAGACTGTCCTTTCACTCATCGCTTCCCTTTTCCTCGGTGAGATTTACAGACAACACAGTCACGTCTCTGATTTTTCTTGCTTGCAGTTGGTGGGATTGGGGCTGGCCAGTGCTTGGATTCATTATATATTTCAGCCAAAACCTGTGCCGTCGTAAAGCGTTTTACTGGTTTAATGCTTGTCTTTTTACTGCTACTAGGTTCAACTGACTCCATTGAAAAACTCGATAACTAACCCACAACTGAGCATCAAACTTCTACATTGCTAATTCACGCCCGCTTACAATAAACAACTGCGACAACAACGCGAGCAAAAGAACAGTTCAGTCTGCCTGCTGAATGCCAGCGTACAGCCACAGCCTGCTGGCCCAGCTGACCACGCCATAGGCCAGGCTGACGCTGCATGGGTCATTAGTGGGCAGCACATATACATCAGTCAGCACAGACAGTCACAGAATTTTGTTACCGACTATAGGCGGTACCGGCGTTCAACAAATATGTGTCACCGGCTATAGTCGGTTCTGGCGTTCTGTTAAATTTCCTGGGGAACCGAAAGGGTTCGGTTCCGGCGGTTTAAGGGTTAACCTGCATGTGCATAGCTTATCAGCTCCTATTGTTTTTCAGGGTGCAGGCTGGAAAGTACAAAGAAGGTCTGGAACTGGCAGAGGGGTGTCTGGTAATGTTGAACGCACTGGATGATGGTCCGGATAAACAGGAAAAGTTGATGTTTGTCTACGGACACAAAGCACACATAAAATCTCTGGTAAGCATACACATCTATGATAATAAGCTTGCTGTATGCCATAGCAATTTAATGTGGCCTTGGTCATTTTCATTGTGGAAAATGGAAAATTACTACCCATGTTTGTTTGAATTCTTAATCTACTGGGTTTTAAAATTTTTGATAAATGCCTATGTTGTGAATTTTTTCTACGTGCTTTGCTACTCTGCTATGTCAAAATGCTAGTGATGATGTATGCGATAGTATATGTTGATCAAAGTGTTGTCATAACTGATTTCTGCCAGAGGAAGATCGAGGAAGAGTAGAGGAGCATGGAGGAGCAGTTGGAGCATAAAGGATGGAAAGAAGTATGAGGATGGCGGCGAGTAGAACAAAGAGGCAAAATAGGTAGATAGAGAAAGAGACAGAACAGTTTATCAGTTTTAGCATGAATGTCACAAGTGTACTGATAAACTCTGGTCTTTTAGGGTATTTGTTTAATGTTTATTGTTTTTACTGTCACTTTTCGTGACATGCTCTAGGCCAAGGACTTCCTCTACTCTAAGCATAATATTATGAGCAGCATATATTGAGTCTTTCTCTAGCAGGAATATATGTCATGCATGTTTATACTCTGTCTTTACAGATATATGTAGCACTGTCAAAAACCTGTAAAATATGCTGGTCTGAACTGCTTAGTGATTTTAGTATCCAGCTTGTTTCTGATCGAATAATTCTTCAGAAGCACTTAGAGTAATGTAAGATATGCATGCACTATTCACTTTGACATTGCGTTGTTAGTTGTTGCCTCCTACTCAGAGTGCAAATGAAATTCCGGAGCTTCAGGAAATCATCCAGCTGCATGACAATGCCATCCAGATCATCAAAGATAACGGCTGGGAACAGAAAGATAAGAAATTCAAGGTGATTTCAGATTTGTTATATGTGATAAAATCATGAATGTTCTCAAAATCGTTAATACTAGGTGAATAATTAATTAATTGTTAATTGTTAATTCAGTTAATTGCTGAATGTGGTTTTTACCAAACAATTTTATTAAGCAAACCATGAGTTTTAAGTTGCAACTGTTTAGTTAGATGGCTGTGTAAGCAGTATATGTCATGCATGTTATACTCTGTCTTTACAGTTATATGTAGCATATGAATGAATGAATGAATGAATGAATGAATGAATGTAAGCAATGCTTTGGAGATGTTTAAAAAGGCTAATACACTGTAAAATGTTAAATTGTCCACATAAGTCTTAATTTAACAATGTTCCTGTTTGTATGATCTAACTTAATTTGTGCTTTGGACTTTGTGAAGCCAAGTTACTGTGTCCGACTTCATACTTTGTCTTCCAGTGTATGCTGGTGGATTTTGTGGAAAAAATACCACTGGCGTTGGTGAGACAACCCACTGAAGATAATTAAAGGCTGAAACCACTGTAGTCTGTGGACTAAACGATGTGGAGCTTGCCACTCATAGATAGAAGTTGGTTGATCATGGCCCAATGTGGTGAAAGAAATTTGGAAACTTCTCCTGGTAATGACTCAACATCTTTGTATCTGCTCTCATCATCACTGCTGTCTTTACAAAAGAACCCTATTGAGGCTTCTTGTAGATCATCAGTGTTGTCCAGTCCAAAAGAGTTTGCAATATGAAGAACACCGCAGTTTTGGTACCTATTCTCCCAGCACATCACATACATATCTGAATGTATGGACTATATATATTTGTATATGCCAGTAATTTACTGGTACGTTTGTTTGATGATATATATACGTTAGCCAGACTCAGAATAATGATTTGGAGTGCTGAAATGGAGTCAGAGTTCCGGTTTAAACATGTATAATTACACAGAATAGAAGGTGAATGAGGATAACAGTTTCATTGAATGTTTTAGAAATACCTTGCTCTCCAGCTGATCAAGAAGGCCTATGCTCGTGGTGGAATAGCCAGCCGTTGTGAATCGTTTCCAACATCCTTGTCCGGATTGTCCAAAATATTTAGCAGAAAGACAACAAAAAAGGAAATGACAGAGCAAGGATTAAAGGAAGTTGATGAAGCCATCAAAATATACCGAGAGGTTGGTGGATGCCTGATGCATATGGGTTGCTGTTTGTGGAGTGTAACTCAGCTGCATAGATTTCAAGAAGGAATAGCAGATTGTGGTAACGGACTGTTTGGAATCAGCTTAACCTTTTCAACTAAATAAGTAAAAGTTTATTTTTAAAGCTTTTAGATATTTTTAAAATTTGAATTGAATTCAAGCATTAACAGAGAAGTTGTTTAAAGGCTGTGAACATGGTTGAACATTACAGCAATGCATACTGTAAAGTTTTGTGTGATGTTTTTTAGATAAAAGACTTTGGTCATGAATTAGAGGCCCAGCTGACAATGGCAACTTTGAATCGAGGAGAAAAAGAAAAACAACTTGAAGTCAGTTGTATTGCTCTCATAAACTCGTAAAAAAGGAATTTTGATTTAGGCGTAAATAGCCAAAACGTTCTGAAAGCAGCAATGCTTTTCAGTACAGTGGAAACTTATTGATGCATGGCCCGTTTACGTGCAAACCCTCGTAACATCCGATTTTGCTATGACTCCCAACAATGCCTGTTTAACATGCCAGATGCAATAACGTATAGTACAGAAAATTGGTCTATAGCACTACATATTGCTCACCAACTCGGATTACATATTGTTCTCCCAATCAGACTCTCCTGGAATCCTGGAGCAGAAACGTGCTGTGGGCCTTCTGGTGTTTCCGCTTCCTGCTGGCTGCCAACATTCATAAAGATGTATCGTGCAACTTAATCATTATCACGCTAGATAGATTTAACACTTTAATGACGAGCTGCATTGGTCTCCCAGTCGCTTTTAGTACGCTGTCATCGTTAAAGGGATATAATATATAGTTGAAATAGAGTAACATAAATATATATATATATAGTGTATTCAAATTTATTAACCTCATTTTATGGCAGAGGGAAGCATCGACGGCCTTACAGTATAGAAAAGCTAGCAGCAGTACAGCCAACATATACTGGTGAAACCCAGGCTAAAGTTGCAACAGATACGCGTACATGCTTTTTGAAAGCGTTTCTTGTTTCTTTGATGCTAATGCAAAATTTTCTTCTGAGAAATGTTTTTCATGTTTTCTAAGTGCAACTAGTACTTTTTATAAGTTTTTGTTAGTTAGTGCATCTTTGTGATTATAGATTATGCAGTTGAACTTATATTTGTGCAAAACCAAATTAAATAGATGATAGACTTGCGACTCTCTGGACACTGCAGCTACATAATTCATTTATGTAGCACCTTTTTAGACCTTGCAAAGTCAAGGCCATGCCTACATACCTCTGATGACAACAAAGTTCAGATAGACTCGTATAAAATGTATCAAAACATTTTTTATGTACAGTTGAAGAACCTCATGAATCCACTTAAAATGTGTGTCCGTGAATATCATATGATTTCAGATATACAAGGCCACTCGTGATCGTTGCTGCCAGATCTTCGGAGAGGACCACCATCTCATGTGCCGCCTCTGCTTCAACACAGCCATAGTGTACGAAGACGCAAAAGAGCTCGACGAGGCGTACACGTTTTTTCGCAAGGCGTACGACATTGCGATGCGAGTTTTCGGTCCGGGGCATGCCATGACCGAGAAGTACCGATCCACACTGAAAGAAGGAAAGTATGAGCGCATGGGTAAGAAGCTTGGTCACAAGCTGGATTAAAGTATTTTGATGTCTTCCTTTGCTGTCAGTTTCATATTTCTCAAATGTGAAGAAATAAATGTCTGGTTTAAAATGCTTTAAAATGTTTGCTTCAGCTTGATATCAACTGACCTAGTGAAATCAAGCCTTTGGATAGTTGTATTGAAGTATGTCTTATTTGCGTATCTGCTTATCAATGTTGTAGTGGTGAGCTGTGTATTAGGTTGCTTTATAGCTTATAAGTCACATCTGCTGAAGCAGTTGACACAGATGGTATGTGTTTTGAAGTTTTACGTCTACTACATATTTTTTGTTTGTGTGATAGGCAGTTAATTTGATTGTGGATGTTCTATGTATTCTAGCAGTTTTAGGCTAGCTGGTTGCAAGCATTATTGGGCTAGCACGATCCGTCGGTCCATACATGGAAACCTTAAATGGCATGACGCCATTCGGACGGGCAACGATAGTGAAGGATCTCGCCCTATCAATTCACTGAAATATGAGCAGTGTTGAAGCAATATGGTCGCTGGAGAGAAATGTGTACATTTACATTATCACCAGCAAGACAAAGAAAGATTGTCTGCCATTGAGAACCAATAGTCTGTCATTGAGAACCAACTGCCATTGTTAGGAGATGGACACTTTGTACACCGTAGTCTGAACTATGCCACACCTCTTAAGTATAGGTGACTCTAGATAGGACAAGATGGTAGCTGGGTGGCTTATTGCAAATCAAATCTGCCATTGCCTCTGTCTCATTCTTTGGGTTGAAATGCTTATTGTGTGAATGTAATGCTGCTAAGTAGTTTAACCTGTGTGAAAAGTTGTTTTGCTTTATGTTGTGCTGTGCTTCCATACTTCAGTCTTCAACAGAAAAATCTTTGAGTCTCTCTGAGCTTTGTTGTCATTAGAGGCATGTAGGCAATACCTCGACTTTGTGAGGTCTAAAAAAGGCGTTATATAAATCATGGGCGTCCACAGGAATTTTTGTATGGGGGAGCAAAATGACTTTTTGCATGGAATTAACACAGAACAACTTTAAAAATAAATAATTTGTCAAGGACTTTACCTAAATAATTTATTGTTTTTTTGCATTGAAAATTGTGTTGGGACTGTTGTAATTATCATAACAATCAAAAAAATTAATTTTAGTAAAATATGCACAAAATCCAAGGGGAGCAGATGGTACCCTTGTTCCCATGTGCAGATGCCCATGATATAAATGTTCATTTACGAAAACACATTCAGATACTTCAGAGTAATTAGGCATCCTTGCTTTAATTTGTACTGAGGCTATTTGTAGTATCAGTATGAGAAACTTAGCATCTATATGTCTGTGAACTTTCAGTGATATAGGTTTTTTGATCATAGTTGAACTATGACCTGTGGCATACGTGTGAAGTCTGTGATGGATGCATTCGAACGCATGTGTAATCCAAGGATGAGCAATCAATGTTGCATGAGGTATAAAATAATGTTTTAAAATTGACTTCAGTGTTACAAATCTGCCTTCGAGATGAAAATAAGTTGCTTATTTTGTGCCAGAAAAAGAGGTCCATAGCCTCCCTCTACTTATAGCATTCCTGGATATTATAAAGGGGCTATGCAAATCTGTTGTTGTTTAAATTGAAACATTGTGAACATCAACATATACCATGGGGACGCGGTGGTGTTGTGGTATGTTTGGCGCCTTGTAACCGGAGGGTCGCAGGTTTGAGTCTACCCAAAGCCATTGCGTAGCGACCCATGCGTCATCGATGTTCTGTCGTATGGTCGTGTGCACTTCTGAACTCTGTGAGGGCAATATCAAAATACAGTTGTATTGTATTGTATACCAATATTTATCTTATGTGTAGTCCATTTTAAGAGATTGATAAAAGCTTGTATCATGTTCATTGAGAGATTAAGGATGTGTTCGTTTTTATATATTTTGGTTTAATAATTTTAACTATGAGATCATCTTTTAAAGTTTTAAAGTAGTTTTATCACCTCTTAAAACAGTTTTATCACCTCTGCGATTGTGTTACCAGTGTACACTTTTTTGTTTCCATCTTATTAAACTTATTTCACTGTCATATTGTGCTATTTTTTGCCTCTTTTTGTGTAATAATGTATGCTTTCACAATCTAGTTCTGTATTTTTTATTCATACTGTTCAGCTGGTGTTATGAACAATTTTCCAATGTTGTTTTGATGAATTGTCTGTTAACAGTTAATCTAAGAAACTAATATACTCCTGAAGGATTCTTTAGTAATTCTTGAGACCAACAGAGATATAAGAATTATATTTAACAGGTAACATCTTGTTTTTGTAAGGATGCATCTAGAATGTTATTTGCATCAACTGCTGTATAATTGAATTTTGAATCTGTGGAATTTATAACAAAATGATGCTCTGATTGATTCTAGTGTTTTATTTGTAAATTTTATACAGGTAGTTTTTTGTAGAATCATGTTTTAATTGTGTTTGGTTTTTATTGGTAAATTTTTTTATATTATATTCTGCATTGAATGATTTTAAAGCATAGAACAGCTTTTGTGCTAGAACATCTTTCTGCACTGAGACTCGTATGTTTTGGTGCAACCTGTAGTCATGGCCTAAAATAGTGTGTTTTATGACACAATGTGCAGTTGTAATTGTCGAGTCTGCAGTTGACGTGTCTGTAGTGTGTAGTATGACGTCAACTACATGTGCTTTCATTCTAATACCTGAAATTTTACTTACCAGTTCAAATACAGTTGGACAGTTGAGGAAGAGCGTGCACTGCCATGCAGTTGACATTTCTGAGTATTTTAGGCAATGCCTGTAATATTGATTTGCCTTTTTGACTTTCAATATATAGATTCCAGTCAAAATAGCAATTATGTATGCTTATAGCCAATAATTACAGATATTTGGTGTGTATAATAATTGCCAAAGTTTACGCATCCCCAAAGTCGCTGAAGTCGGCCACAAATGGTTTGGAACTATACTGTATTTATTTGTCTGAACCATAGAATACATCTTAAGATTTGAACACTTTTAGAGTTGAGGCATATTTGAAACGTGCATGGTGTCTGCGAATCCTGGCTTCTGATATTTCTGTTGTATGATTGCCTTCAATGCCTTGTAGTTCCCGGTGTACGGTATTAATTTGCTGTTTGCTTTTTTCAGTGCAAGTTAGAAAAGTGCATGCATTGTTTTTACGTTCGGTCAGAAGTTTCATAGTTGCAAGTTATCAGAAGTACTTTACATAGTCGAAAGTACTGATGAAAGGCCAAACTTAGATAAATTTGTAATAGGATTTTACATGCTTTTAGAATCTTAACCACTTAGAAACTCTTACATTGGTTGATCCAAGTACGACTGCTAGCCAAAGTTTATGCCTAAATTCGGCCACAAATGGTTCAAAACTATACTGTATTTATTTGTGTGTGTGTCCCAAGAAATGTTTGTGGGCGTGCTGGCACAGAAAAGTTTGCAAGGGGTATTTACCACTTAAAACTATTTTTTTTACCAGTAAGCCTTCTTCAAGCACCTCTTTTTAGTCTTTTCTATAATTCCCTGGCCAGCCCCTATGACTCCTCTTTCTCATGACCCTCTCTCTTGACTTTCCCGTTGTTTTCCACAACCTTTTTATGGTTGCAGCATGTTATCCTGGCCATAGTTTACTTTAGAAATTTTGTGGCAATCGATATCCAATCCAGTTTTGGGCAACTCAGTGGCATGTCCCTAAATGAAGTTGAGGCATGACCGAATTACCTCTGGACCACCCCTTGGACTCGCGCCATTTAATTTGGATTCTTTTTACCAATTAATTTTTGTCTCGATGATTTTACACTTTAAACGCTTTTATATAGTTGACAACAAAACTTATATGCTTCGATTTTCATTTTAGGTGTACAAATAAAATAAATAAATGAAATATTTGTTGCAGCTTTCTAATGGCATGGGACAATATTTAACACTTTAACAACGAGCTGCATTGGTTTCCCAGTCGCTTTTAGTGCACTCTCGTCGTTAAAGTGATATATGTATATCAATATGTATATATATATATATATAACAATATATATATGTATATTTTTGCATGTCGTGTGTTGCTTGTTTTATATAGTATATATCTTGTTGCATGTCGTGTGTTGGCTTGTGGCAATCCATATCCAATCCAGTTTTGGGCAACTCAGTGGCATGTCCCTAAATGAAGTTGAGGCATGACCGAATTACCTCTGGACCACCCCTTGGACTCACGCCATTTAATTTGGATTCTTTTTACCAATTAATTTTTGTTTCGATGATTTTACACTTTAAACGCTTTTATATAGTTGACAACAAACCTTATATGCTTGGATTTTCATTTTAGGTGTACATATAAAATAAATAAATGAAATACTTGTTGCAGTTTTCTAATGGCATGGGACAATATTTAACACTTTAACATCGAGCTGCATTGGTTTCCCAGTCGCTTTTAGTGCACTCTCGTCGTTAAAGTGATATATATATATCAATATGTATATATATATATAACAATATATATATAACAATATATATATAACAATATATATATATATATTTATATTTTATTTTTGCATGTCGTGTGTTGCTTGTTTTATATAGTATATATCTTGTTGCATGTCGTGTGTTGGCTTGTGATTTCTAGTGGATACACGGCATGCACAGCTCCTTTCATAAGCAACAGTTACAGTTAATAGGGTAGGTAAGGTATACAGGTTGTAGTGCCTATAACGTTCCATCCATCTGTCTAGTTTCTGTTTGAAAGCTTTCAAGCTTGGTGCAGCTTGCAGCGATACTGTTTCCTGTGGAAGCCAATTCCAGTGATCGACAACCCTTTGGCTAAAGAAGCATAAGATGGCGAATCATTAAAATTACTACTTTTCAGTTCAATTCACGAAACACAGAAAATAATTAGCAGCAGAAGTAACCACAATACAAGGACTTTGGATGGAGGTAGGGTTAGGTGGGGCAAGGCGGCCTCTGTAAAGCAAAAATGGCCCCTGTTGCTGGGTTTGACATAAAATAATTAAGCTGTGTTATTTAATTGACATTTAGGATTGGTTACTAGTCCTTGAAAGCAGAAAGTAACTGAACATCTAATATTTACGCATTTATACAAAACAAATAATTACAAATAGTGGATGTGGGGCAAAACTGCCATGCTGGGGCCGTCTTACCCTACGTTGAAAGAACTGATGTGAACAATAAAACAGCAATTTGATACTGCTCAAAATAAAATAAATGGAATAAGCAGCTATATAAAATGAACTAACTACTATAAAATGTTACAATTATACTTTTTAAAATTCATTTTAAGCCGAAGACTTAACTACAACCCAGGTTATATACTAACTGAGGCTAATTAGACATTCATGTTTTCTAACTTGAATGACAATTTTGATAAATTGTTATTCTTAAAACAAGGTATCAAACCTTATTGCTTTCAAGCAGTAGGGCATAATTACCCAAGGCATTTACCGCACACGGTCGCATGACTCATGATACAATTTTTCGCATGTAGGACATTCTTGCCATGACTCGAATGGCAGATCACAATAGCGCTTTTGACATGTAGCCTACAGCAGGGTGTGGTATCGCCCTTAGCTTTTTCAGCAGCTGCATTTTGACTTTCGTTTGTATTTGTGAACCATCTAAACAAAGACAGGTATACCATAAGATACAGCTATGGTCTATTTATTGTGAATATTATGAGGTCCAACCAGAGAACAGCAAGAGTGCTATAAGCAATTTTATAAAATGAGCTACATAACAAGTAATGAAAGCAATTTGGCAGTTTCATTTATTACCCCTTCATGGTGTAGGCTATTGTTCTATAATAATACTTTATGGACCACACCTAAACTAACAAATCATTCCCATTAGACCGCCAAATGAATTATTCTTTTGGGGCAAAACGTCCCCTGGACGTCTTTCCCGGGAACGTTTTGCCCCGATGCATGTAACAACTACATTTCGGAACACTACAGGTTAATGACTGTATCACCGCTCACCACGTGTATCATTATTATTCGAAACAAAATAATGTACCTTTCGAACTGTTATCAGTGGCGTAACAGCCATATAACGAGGGTGGACAAAGTCCAGGGGCCCCCGAGGTCTCAGGGGCCCCAAGCTTTTTTACTGCGCACCCTGTGTCATAGTCTGCTTTAGGGCCATATTCTTTCATTTTCCCCCAAGCACAAACTTTTTAATATGGTTAATTGTTCCATCTATTTAGCCTACGGTCTTAAAAAGTGCCACAGCAAGACCCATCCATGTAGGTCTGAGCCTCTCTGCAGCCAGAAGTAGGTTAGCCTGTATATATATGACGGATGCTTCATGATATAGGGTATACACCATAGACGTATGTACGTGGTGTGTCTATCTATAGGTCACCGGGTCGCCGAGGTCGGGGTATCTGACCCTGATCGTAGTAGAATCAAGTTTCTATGAGTCAGATTCTCCCTTTCAGGCGTAACCACTGCATACACTACGGTGACTACGGTATAGGCATAGGCCTATCTCTCAGCTCCAGTCCTAAGAAATGCCTGAAATAATACTATATGCCTAATTGTTCGTCTGTGTTTTGCTCTCTCACTCCCTCTCTCACTCACTCGCTCGCTCTCTGTCACTGTCTCTCTCGTATCTCGCTCTGTCTCTGTCGCACTCTGTCTGTCTCTCTTTCTCTCTCTCTCTCTCTCTCTCTCTCTCTCTCTCTCTCTCTCTCTCTCTCTCTCTCTCTCTCTCTCTCTCTCTCTCTCTCTCTCTCTCTCTCTCTCTCTCTCTCTCTCTCAATGTCTGTCTCAATGTCTCTCTACATGTCTTGTGGGCTACATACTCTACACACGACTGCAGTCTTAATTTTTCATGTTCCTCAGCCTTATGTGAAAGTATAGTCTTTATTGTTCACTTACTTTTAAACAAAAAACGATTTCTAATTAAATTTTCAATCAACGTCTACAAGTGGCAGAGAATATGACTCAACTGACGGTAAGGAATTAACTTTTAAATTGAGAATAGCAGTTGCTGTTGCTTTGCTTTTTGAAGTAGTATAATTATATAAGTAACCTGCTTCACTTCGTGAAACCTTACTAATGCCTTTTACTTAAATAATAATCTTCTTTATTAGTTCAAACTGACATACGCAGGTAGATTATAGTGAAACATGACAGTATACAATCAAGATCTTAATTAAACACTCGTTTTGGCAACCATGCAAGGCTTCGCCCTATAGAGGGTGTTACGGGTATCGAACCGAAATCTAATGCTCTTCTGGCCATGAGTGTTACCATTACTCTATACCCTCCCCTTAAACGTTACGCTGTGAATCTGTTAAAATAAGAAAGTAGTAGGCCTATTCCGTGATTGTCTAAAATTCTATGCCTCCGGAGATCGACCTATCAGCCCAAGTATGTAGGCCCCCTATGGGATATCTGAAGACACCAAGATCACAATTCTAAGTGAACAAGAACCTGAGATATTGAAAAATCTCTTTTTGCAGTCGGTCATTTGAGAAAATGGCTGTCATTAATTTAAGGCCAGGGGCCACATAGATCTGCGATGGCCGTATAGCCAGTGGCAGAGCGCTCCTTCTCCTTCTCCATATTGAAACTTAGTGAAGCTAAGAATGCAGATGTACGCCTATCTTAGCTTCACTATCTGATTCTAACAGGACAGGCTTGATGGTCTTGCTCTTCTTGCGATCGAAAAAGAATGCGCAAAACAATTGAATATTGATGAATTGATAGACACATTTGCTAATAGTAAAGCTAGAATAGCCAAATTCATGAAGCAATTTTCTGAAGAAGCGCTTCGCACTGACGACGGTGACTGGGAGAGTGACAAACAGCACACAAGCAGTAGCCAGTTCTGGTATAGATGACATGATGTGAGAGCTCAATATGAGAACTACAACAGACATTACATTACTGTGTAGGCCTACGTAGGCAATAAATTTTTGGTGTATTCTTGTTTTGTCTTGAACCATTAATGTGACTTGAACTATGGACCATTAATCAGAACGCTTAATACTCTTTTTTTAAACTTAACTGCAGTTTAAAATAGCTATCTCATTATTTTCACTTTTTAATTGGTAAGGGCCCCAAGCTTCGAATGTCCAAGGGCCCCCGGCTAGGTTGTTACGCCACTGACTGTTATCTCGATTTTACATGAAACAGTATCGCTATGGGTGAAAAAATCATTTAGCGTGATCAAAATATTATTATAAAATATATTTAACAAACCTAGTTTGGTCGTTAAACTGTTCGTAAATTGCTATATTTGTGTCTGAGTCAATTTTTATGGTAATTCTAGACTGCATCAACAGCGCCACCTCACGACATGTATTCCAACAATGTTGAGGGTGGGGACATCTTACCCGCATGGAACATCTTGCCCCACGTTACCCTACCTAATGCAGGTAGGCCTACCTCTACGACTGTTTCAAGCGCTTCTAACACAGACATGATGAGTAATACGATCTAACCTCGCTCAGGCGATGGAAAGTCCCAACTAGCTGGAAATTTGATTGCGGGAAATCCACCCTTATCCCGAAGACGAAAACCAAACGGTAGGCCTATTCCGAAAACGTGGCTTCTCGAAATCTGAACCAGGCAGAATGAACCAAGCGTCGATAATCTATAGGCGGATTTTTTTAACAGGTCTTTTTTAGTAGGCTACAAGGGTGTAATATAAATTAAGCAGCCGATTCGCAGAACAGCAGTAATAAAAAAACGAAAGTAGACATGCATTATGCATAGGCCTACGTAGGCCTTAAACACATATAGGCCTACGTACATAGGCCTGCACATTATAGTATACAGTACAGCGCTGTGGCTTAATATTATAATTATTGGGCGTGTGATTCATCTCTGCCAGGGTGAGAATTGTCGAGGGGGTTCAACCCCTCCTAGTCTTTCTTAGGATCCCATAGTAAAGTCTTCATTGCACACCCAAACTCCACATGAATCAAGATCTTACCCTCCTCCCCCCGTCTTTTTTCTACAATTCTCATACTGATCTCTGCTAAACTTTAGTCACCACAATTATCGGGTGGTACCAGTCCCAAGCGTGGATGAAGGATCGAGGTAGTCGCCAATCTTTTTGTTATGACACAGTAAAGAAACCACGCAGGTGAACAGAAACAAAGAACAGCTCTAACTGATCTTTAGGTACTTCGCTCTAACTGATCTTTAGGTACTTCGTGGTAATTCATGGATGGGCGCCCGGTAATAAAAACATGATTTATTTCGCGACCGAAAATAATTAAAACCTACCTGTGATATAGGCCTATGAGTGGAACTCTGATTATTATTTTTTTGCCCCAAGGTATTTTTATTATTATTATTATTATTATTATTATTATTATTATTATTATTATTATTATTATTATTATTATTATTATTATTATTATTATTATTATGTAGGCCTAGGCCTATTTGTTAAGCGACAGGCTATATTATAGATAAAGATATAATGCATACATGCTGCTCATGAAGCTCCAGTGTAAATTATAAATCGCAAATCATACGAAATTCAAATTGAAGAAACAGTGGAATAATTTTAAAATGCAGACGATCGAACTTGTGCTTCGAAATCTCGAAAACACGCAATTTGCATTATCACGACACAACGACAAAGGCGTTTATCAACTTCTCTTTTGGATTTTTAACAAGCATGGGCGGCGATCATGGGGGGACGGGAGGGACATGCCCCCCACCTTTAAGAGTGGGGGGACACGCCATACATTTGTTCCCCCAAATTTTGAAGAAACACCAAAAAGGCAGAAAAATGTTGTTGTGCGTGAGGGTTTTCGCTGCGTTTTTGACCAGATGAGGTAAAAACTCTATTTTTAGCAGAAGTATCTCCCACAAAAATTCAGAGAAAGTAGAAGAATTTCGTAAAAAAGTCACAACAATTTTAGGGGGATGAATTTGTAAGAAAAGGTTAACAATTTTTTAGACGAATTCCTAAAAAAGGTAATGAGATTATTGTTGGGAGAAAAAAAGGTCATCAACTTTTTTGGAGATGAATTCCTAGAAAAGGCATAAAGTTTTCGTGGATGAATTCCTAAAAAGGAAAAAAATTTGTTGGGACATGAATTCATAAAAAAGGTCATCGACCAGACCATGGCCGACTTCCCCCCCCCCCCACACGTCTCAGACAAGATCGCCGCCACTGTTAACAGGTCTTAACAGCCAAATCACCCACGAGCAGCATGTAGGCCTATTTCCACATGGGACCGGTTAATTAATGTTCATGGAAGTGCTGGCAGAGAAATGAGCAGCGTTTGTGAAATGTAAAGCGTAGAACGAAATAGTTCTGAAGATATCCAAACAGAACTCTTTCGTTGACTGAGTAGGCCTACCGTACCCCCCCCCAGGGTCCGATTTGTCAAAAAAGAAGCAGGGGGGTCGGAAATCTACACAAATAGTAAAAATTTAGTAAGCTATAATTAATTTTTTTACTCGTTAGTTTGTAAATGAGGTTAATGAACTTCCATTATATGTCAAGATTCTGCAATGACCAAGTCAACTACGATGCAAACATGACATCGAAAAAATTTTATATTCAAAATTAGAAGGAGTTTTCAGTCGCAGTTTTAGCTGAAATATACTAATAGGAACAACAAATTGTAGGCCTACGCAGAAGCGTTAGACGTGACTAAATTGCACTGAAAGATGAAATAACAAGTACACAACCAAAGCTATCAAACCATTGCACCAAGTACTGTCATTGGAAAGACTAGCAAACCCAATGAACCAGTGCACGAAGTACACTAGTACAGCCACTATAAAAAAAGCTGTGCATATTTCTTTTGTTTGTGCACAATAGTCGCCTTGCCAATTGGCTTATCTAAGGCATCATGGCGCCCAGATTTCAGCCAGGAAATAACGTATATCCTGGCATTCCAAGATGTTAGAGATGGCCCGTTAATGCTGATCATCAACAGCCAGCAGGTTGCGCACTGTAGGCCTATGTTGCAAGTTCATCTGGCTAAAGCCACGCTCGCAAGCTGCAGACGAAATGAGCAGAATCTTAAAAGTCTGTTCAAGTGTTGCGAGATGAGGCCCCATATGTTGGCCTTGTTTGTATGTATAGAGTACTCGATGACAACCTGGGAATTGTGACTTATTGTTAATTATTTTTTTTAAATATGAAAATAAATTGGGAAGATCATTTTACTTATAAATAAAGTGTCTTCTATTATATTAAGAGGGTCAAGTACAAAACAAAAGGATAAGCTTTAAGATTCTTATCCCGTTTTTAATAGAAATTGTTGATACAGACAAAGAAAGACATTTAAAATAGTGATAGGCGGGACATTAAAACTAAAAACAGATTAAGTCAGTTAATTAGCTCAGTTAAGCCTACAGTTGGATCTAAATTTGAATAGGCCTAATAGGACTTTGCACACTTTTCCATTGGCAAAGTCATCAATAAACTGATTAAAATTCAGTTGACGTAGAATATCACTCTCTATGCTCAACGCTGCAGGGTGGCTAGGTCTCTCATGTGTCATATATGCGCGAAGCGTGTTCTTAATTGTCTTCATCTTAGAAAATGAGCATTCAGCACTACAGTTTGTGACCACGAGAACCAAGTACATTCTTAACATAATTTCCACATTTGGAAATGAACTTTCAACACCTTTGCCATGTAGGCCTATTGGTACATGAACTGCTCCTAACTTATGTTGAGGCCTGCCCTACCTGTCTCGTGTTTAAACATTTTGACAAAATAAGAACACTGCATATTATGAGCTTATTGCCAAGGCTTTCATCGAGGTCATCGCCGTATATTGCTACAAGGTTTTTCTCTGAGTTGTGCATTTCTTCATCACTACAAGATTCAAGCCTAGATAGAAAACCAAACCTTGAACAGAGTAGTTCTGCAGAAAATTGTCAATCCGAAACTTCTCTGAAGCAGAGTGCACAGCTTCTGGGGTTCCACCATAATCCAGTGGTAGGAGACGTACGTTTTGATGACGTGTTCTTGTTTGAACATATTCTGCCGTTCCACAACAGAGTCAGACTCGGCAGAGCGGGAAAGTTGTTAAACTGGCTGCTGCTCGACAACAACTGCAGCATCACCAGTGACTTTATATAGGCAGAGATGAGCCTGCATTTTGACCATCACGGTGACAGCAGATGTACTAATAGCTTTTGCTTGAAGGAAAACAGGAAAACTACTTTGCAAGTACTTTCTGATTTTGATATGTTTTTTCCTTACTTAACGCGTTTTTGAGAGCCACTATAGGCCGATTAGTGGCCCATATGCCGATCTCTAATTCGGTTCATGTCACAAAAATGACAGCATATAGCTGTGTTCTGCTACAGATGTGCACTCTAGTCTAGGTCAATCGAGGTCAAAAGCGGCAGCGAACGCTGGACAGAATGCCACTGTATGCTTGACCTTTACCCCGCAACTGGATGCTCGTGGCGTTGGAGCCGATCTGCCCAAGGCGAGGACCCCGGGCATGAAGGGGCCTGAGGGGCTGGCTTGTGCAGGAACTGCGGTCCGTTTGTTGTCGGCTGTATGCTTGCCCTGCGAAATATCTCTGACACCTGCCTCTGCCTACACAGTAGACGACCTCAGCTTGAGTTAAAAGTAACTTAATCCGTCACCAGCTGAAGATGCCAAGCTTAAAGCGCTACTCGTGAACAATATTAACGCGATATTTCAAAATTAGAGTACCGACTGGATAATAAATAATTACCCAAAGGTGACAACGCAGTACTGCTTGCGATTGGTCATAATGGAGTCGTTTGGTGTAGGACTCAGGGTAATGAATTTGAGGGGGTCAAGCCGACCCCCTCGGGGGTCGGCCAAAGGCTTGAAGCAGGGGGGTCAAAAAAAGAAGCAAGGGGGTCCAACCCCCCCGACCCCCCCGGCAAATCGGACCCTGCCCCCCCCCCGCCACTTTCTGAACAATGCCAATCAATATTTAATTATTGGCCTTCCCTGCAGAGATCGCAGTCTCAGCCTTGCTTCGTATATGTAAGAAATTGGTACCCCCGGGCGGCCGGGGCCACGTTTAGACCAAAGTTACCCCTCTGGAAAAATGAGTAGGAGCGAAGGAGCATCGTCATCGTAATAGTAATCTCGAAATTTCTACAGCGCCCACAAAAGCGAAGTCGCGGGAACCAGCTTATTCACAGGCACTCAATCAAATCAGAATCGTTAGGCGGGGTGGGTGGGTGAAATCAGTTCCAGGTCAAGATCCAAAGGGTCAGTCAGGCAGACAGTCAGACGGCTAAGGAGGGTGGTGCTTGGGGTCGGAACGGCGAGTGAGGTAAGGGGAAGAGGATGAATCAGGGTAAGACTTGTGAAAGAGCAATGTTTTCAGTTGTGAATGGAAGACCTGGGGAGAGATAGCAAGAGGTGAGGTTTTGGTGAGTTCGTAGGATGGATCTGAAATTTCTCGCAGTACTGGTGGGAGTTTGTTCCAGAGGGGTGGGACAGGTATGGCTGTGGAACGATTCGCAAATTTTAGTGATGAAGTGACGGAAGGGCGGATTAGTGTTAGGGCAGAAGAGGAGCGGGTTGAGCGGAGTGGTTGGACCGTGAACAGCTGACGGAGATAGGAGGGCTTGGAGGATTGGAGTGTGTTGTAGGTGAGTGATATAACTTTGTATTCTATTCGTTCGAACATGTAGGCTTACAGTCGTGATCCGCTCGTTCACAGGGACCTTAAATGCGTGGCACGTATCCAAAAGGGCAGCGGTGGTGAAAGATATCAACCCAATACATTGAAAAGTGAACAGGGTCGATATTGCTATACAAAAACGTGCAGGACCTACATACATGTACATTTACATTTACCTATAGGCCTACATTGGCTGTTTTTTTTAGGTTAACGAAGGCCACGGATGCTGACGACATCAGTGTATTGGCTGAGGATTATGGTAAATTATGGAGCATTCTATAAGAATGATTCTGATTCTAAAATGGCTAAGGATTACGGTAAAGTATGGAACACTCTATAAGCAGCTGCCAGCTGGAATTACGTAGCACCGTATCTCAAGCGTTCGCGCGCATTATTATGGGCTCAACGGTGTTCGGTATTAATGAATAATGGAAAGCGCTTATCATCATAAGCTTAATACTCATGGGAAGCCGTCATTGTCTTAAACACAGAATCGTAATTCTGTTTCCTACAGCGCCCTCGAATACTGATGTTGAGCGTGTGACTCATTCATTGGGGGTAGACTTATTTCAATTATAGGGTGGGTACAGTAGACTTTCCAGCCCTCCTAATCCTCAATTCCCATTCCGATCAAGAGGTAAATGGTGGGTTCAATAAATTAAGGAAAGTGGTTCAACAGGTCAAACGCCCACTGTTGGGATCAAGAGGTCGTTGGCTGGGATGCCTCAAACTATGGCAAGCCTACAGTACTCAAGTTGCAACTATTGAGTTGGACTACAACCTAGTAATCCGTTATTAGCACCGTGTATAATTAGATGGTGCCCAGCGCTTGGCTTTTTAAATAGAGCTTTGGTAATGTAGGAGTTCGCGATTAAGATTTTATATTCTGCCAGTCTAAATATAAGCTTATAGTAAATCATGTTTACAGGTTGTACAGTAGGCCTAGGGCCTATTTAAAAATCTTCACGAAATCAGCCTAAGAATATTAAGAAGATCAAGAGAAACAAAACGGTCGAAGAAATAGGTATATAGGCCTATGCCATAGCCTTGGAATGCATATTCTTAAAGGCCTAATAAGTTCTGAGTAATAGGGAAATCATTTTTGGACAACACCAATAGTTACACATTCTGATAAAATGAGCCCAATGGGCTTCCATACTGTAGACCTACAGCCTACGCTCTCACTGCTCAAAGGCCGAGACCAATGCCAGGCGAGCACTGCCCAGACTACCGGTCTGTAGGTCTGCTCTGGCTAGATCCTCAAAATAAACATTTAGGTATTGCAACAAATATTAGGACCTTGTCAGATAACCTACCCATGTGCAGGTAATTTTGCGGATTCTTTAATAGTGTACGATTTATGACACGTTTCGTATGTGGTTGTAGCGACAGTGGATTGATGTGGTTTTGGTAATTTATTAATGACTTGTCCTGATGATAATGTATTTATCATGGCGGTGTGTTTTGCTTGTGTCTGTTCATGCTCTTTGCTGTGTTGAAACCTCTCTTGAGTCTCTTCTTTACACTCGTGTAGTAAAATGCTAGCAGCCTATTCACCGATGGCATTGGCAAATGTGACACTAAATGAAGATGTACATTAAGAGCAATTGAGCGATATTTAAAGTGCCATATTATGTGGCCGTGTATAAATAATGCAACTGAAAACGAATGAATGACCGAGTTCTGTATAATCACTCTGCTTCGTTCTCTAATTCATTCATTCAATCAGCAAGTCAGTCAGTCAGCCACCCACGTTTTTCAATCACTGCATTCCCTAAAGCCACCATATGGCTACAATATGAAGGAAAATAAAGGAGGAAATAATTAAATCAGTCAGTCAATTAGTTAACCAGCCAGCCAGTCAGTCAGCCAGTTAGTAGGAAAATCATTCACTTTTTTTCTCGTTTGCTCCTGAGACACTTCAGTCATTTAGTAAATTTTTTGTATGTTTGTTTGTTTGTTTGTTTGATTGATTGATTGATTGATTGATTGATTGATTGATTGATTGGCTGACTGCTTCGATAGGTCGATCGATCTTCTCGGTCAATCATTAGATCAATCTTTAATCACTCACTCTGAAACGACGTATAACATTGGTGTTCCACGAAGGTGTTTTAGAAATTAGAAATTTTCGGATTACTTTTAAGTGACCGCAGTACCGTACTATGTTGCTAATGCACGCTCTTTTAAGTTGTATAGAGCCTAAAGGCTCTGGAAAACTACCTTCTAAGTTCTTACACGATGGGCAGAGTTATAAAGGACGGATTAAGATGGTTAGACAATCCAAGCATGCCCCAATTAATCAATTGAGGGCAATCCCTACCTAGCGGGATTGCCATCCCTTTGGGGACGCCCTTTGCCATTGATGACAAATTTTGCTGCAGATCACTGTATGTTTTTTGATTGTTTGATTTAGTTTGTGTAGATAATCTGTATATAATCTTTAGATAATTACTTCAGTGCCCAGTTATGTAATTATACATTTCGGTTTCATGTTCTTATTGTCTTGTCTGTAAATCTTTCTATTGTCCTTGTTACCGATTGTCATCGATTGCAATAAAGAAGATATCGACTGACTGATTTATATTATAAATACGTGTACGTCTTGGAGTTGCCCTGTCCTTCAGAAGAGGGTTGTCCTCTGACATTGTAAATTAAAATATGGCTATGAAGGGAAGGAAAATAAAGGCCAACAGTTCAACTTAAGCGAAAAGTCGTAGAAAGTGTGTGAAAGAAAGGATACATTGAGAGGTAAAGGAAGCAGTTGAGCTAGAATTATAAATAGACCCCTATAATAATAATGGGAAACGAGCTACCCTTGTTCAGCTTCTGAACTCGCCAGTACGTCTAGCGGTAACCATCAAAGCAGAGGCACTTTGGCTTGGAAAAGGTTTGTCTTTATCACAGCACTTTATTTTTTTCACTCGACGTCGCTAACCACGGTGCGATATGTAGGTCTGCGTGTTGAGGAAGGAAATGAATGTCTGAATGAATGAGCAGGGTCTACAATATTTTGGTTTCTGACACAAAGTGTGCAATTGACATCGTCGAATGTGCAGTCTCGAGTGTACAGTATGAATTTTGAGAGATTAGCTCAAGTCGCACACACACGATTGCATACCTGACATTTCACTTACTAGTTCAAGTAGGCCTACAGTTTGACCATTAGAGGTACAGTGTGCATTTGACATTTCTGAGTACTTTAGGCACTGATAGGCCCTATATAGTGTGGCCAATGGGAAGCTAGTCCAGGGCGGATCCACATTTGATGACATTTTCAGTAGTCCTCCACATATTTCATAACTATATAACCTGACGCTTACGAAATCTGACGACCATTTTAACTGGTAAACTACCAACGTTTTTTAACCTTTGCATCCCTTGGGTCACCAATTGAGTACGCATACCTCCCGTTAAAATGCGGAGTGCCGGATAAACTGAGTTCGTTCCCTGAGATGTCGGACTGCAATCCAGCGGGGAATTGGTCCGAACCAGTGGAAGATAGAGCCCCACTTCCTCTACAAATCGTACCCTGGCTGTTGTTGCTCTTTGCTTTGTTAGAAGTTACGCCTATGCAAGGCGTGAATTACGTCTAACAGGATGCTGGCAAACTCATATACTGCAATATAGGCACAATAAGAGATAATAGATGCAATTATACCAAGACTATTGATTGAACGAACGCACGAACAACCCATAAAAATACACGAGTGAAGAAGAGGAAGAAGAAGAAGAAGATCAATAGGCCTACCTTAAGCTAGTCCTGAGGCAGCCATGGGTATGAAGGTTAGCGACTTCACTTTCTTAGCCTCGGCATATTAGGGCGGGTGGCCAGTCCTCTCCCTCGTCGTCTCATCTTCCCACCGACAGTGTACGGTCAGTGTACTCATCATATCTGAGTTGGCTAGGGGTGCTGGTGGAGCAGAAATCTCGAACCAAATTTCTGACCTGCCATGGCGGGGATTTGAACCCCCCGACCTCTCGATCGACAGTCCAGTACGCTAACCACTACACTATCGAATGAACTGAACAAGAAATAAAGAGGAGATTGTTTTAAGACAGACACAGAGTGTGGTGGTTGATTTAAGAATCTAGAAGCATGTGATTGTGAAATCAGTAATTCATGTCAGGATATCAGAGAAATAGCGCCTTAAAACAAACACTAACTTTGAATTTATTTAAGGAGCGCTTAGCAGTTCCACCGACGTCTTCGAAACGGTTGTTACCTGCCCGTCGCTGCCATGGCAACTGTCGATGACCCTCGTAAGAGTATTGATGTCGGCAATGTGTGGAACAATGTGAAGATCAATGAGCAGAGGCTTGAGCCCGGAGTTGATGATCGCCCAGGATGGAAAACGGTCAGAATCTTCGTTTCATCAACCTTCAAAGACTTTCATCAGGAAAGAGAAGTCCTCATCAAGCAAGTCAGTCGATTTAAACAGCTTTTCCAATTAGTTCGCGTTGTTTAACCGAATCTATAGGATATATGCAAATGCCTCTGCACTTTTCATTCTGTTTGCTTTGTGATAAATTAATGTTTGGATTCGTAGACATTACACTACATCAGTGTTTTGTTTTACACTGTGGTTCTGACGAAGATGAAAAAGCCTCAAAACAAATGTTATATTAAAGCACCTTGCGTAATGTAATAATATTTTACTTTGCGTAATGTGACGCCAAGTTAAATTACCTAAAGTTACCCGCTACCATGAATGCTGTCTTGAACTGTTAACAAAGTTTTCCTAGTTACTTTAATATGACCCATTTGCAGGTCTAGAATTTGTAATAGGGAATCTATACCATAGATATAGGCATACGACCACTATATAATTTAGTCGTTGACAGCAAACTGCTTATTCTGTTTTTTTATTGCAAGACAGAGAGAGACAGAGAGACAGAAAGAGAGACAGACATGGACAGAGACAGAGAGACAGAGACAGAGACAAAGAAATAGAGAGAGAGAGAGAGAAAGAGAGAGAGAGACAGAGAGAGACAGAGACAGAGAGAGAGACAGAGAGAGAGAGACAGAGAGAGACAGAGAGAGAGACAGAGAGAGACAGAGAGAGAGACAGAGAGAGAGAGACAGAGAAAGAGAGAGACAGAGAGAACAGGAAAAATTAGAATGAATTTGTTGTTGAAGGTTTTTGAAGACTTGCGTTCGTGGTGTCAGCAGAGAAAATTGCATCTAATCGACTGTGATCTAAGATGGGTGAGACTCATCAACTCTACAGTCACTAAACTCTGTTTTACTTACTGGCCAGAAATAATTCCCATAAGTAAGTAGTCTATAATTATGTAGGCCCTATTTGGCAACACGTATACGATGTCAGTATGCCTATGAATACATGCATGATGCATACATTTGTATCGTATTTTGACAAGTGTATTAAAACGTTATATTCACGAAAGTGTTAGAATTTTGTGAGAGAAAACTTTAAAAATATATTGGAGATAAATTATAAATAATCGTGTGCTTCAAAAAGATTTGAACTCTGCGAAACCTCGACGGGCCCCAGAATCCAGTTTGGACAATGTAGGCCTATAATAAGTGCTAGATGTCCTACATGTATAAGAGGCGTCTCACTGCAGTGTGAGGAATCGCATACCAACTTACAAATATTCCAAACAATGTAGACACCTAATTAATCTAATTAGTCGATATACGCGGATTAACACTAGTATTCAGACGGATGCATAGCCGGAGTTGGTTTGAAGGTTTTTTAAATGAACCCTACACGAAGCAGCAATAAAAAAATCTGACCCCTGACCTGTTTTTACGACAAATTACCATTTGACGCAATGCAGAAGTGAGAGGCGATCATCTGTTATACTGCATTAATGAAGGAAGGATGGTTCTACAGTATACATTACACAGTAGGCCTACACGTTTCTCCCATATTTCCACATTCATATTTGAACTCCTTCACTGGCTGCCTCTTTCTGCCCGCATTCAACTGAAGGTACTTATCCATATTCGCCGATCTTACCTGGGACTTGCTCCTAAATACCTCTGTGACTCACAGGGGCGTCTACTCCATAGAAACCTTGGAGCAAATGCCAGAATTTCTCCATCCAAAAATAGGGGGGAGATCTGTCAGTGTATGTACCATCATTATTTGGGGGACGGAAGGGCAAGGGGGAAGAGGGGGAGGGAAAGTTGCTCCAATGACTTAGGGAGATAGACGCCTCTGGTGACTCATTACGTCTACCCGCCTCGGCTAGCTCCCTTCGCTCTCTTTGTTCCTCTGATCGACTTGACTTATTTGTTCCCCGAGTGAGAAGGGCGATGGCCCATGCAGTCTCGTTCCTTTGTTAGTCTTGGCCCTTCACTGTGGAATCAGCTTCCTCCTTCGGTCCGGGTTGTAGTACTATCTGTTGGTCCTGCCACAGCTTTTCGTTGTCTTAAAACTTGCCTTTATTCCCGAGGACTTTCGCCCTGGGAGCGGCTCTGATTGGTAGGCACTGGGTAGAGGCGCTTTATAAGTTTGAAATACAATTTATAGGCAGCTAGGAAACCGAGACAGTTGCATCGTTACAGTCGACTGCCGACTAAACGTGTTGGTCAACGTCCGGGCTGCTCGGTGATCTTGGCATCAATGCAGGATCACAATGTACGCCCTCAAACATAGGGGACCGACGTTTATTTCTAGCTGCTTAAATCATCCCTTTCCATGGTATTGTATTTGTCGATTTATTTTAGCGTCTCCTGTAGTTTGGCTGTAGTTCACAGAGGGTGTCATGTGTTTCAGTAGTTGCTGAATAGTGAGTCTATTAGTGACAAAATCCAAGCCAGATTTTTAGTTATGTGCAGTTGTGTGCAGTGTTATTTCCCTCATAATGGGAAAATTCTGGCTTGAATACAGAAAGCCGTTTCCCTCACCAAATTCCCCTTCCCCTTACCTCCCTTTCTCCACTTTATCTTCATTTTCATCCAACTCTTCTCGAATGTTTTTGCTGTTACAATAGCAAGCCGCTATAATCCAATTTTCCAGTTATTCGACTGGCACGATTTTACCAACGGTTGGAGAAGCATGCAGTGACTCATTGCCAGAAAGCAACCATCAACTGGAAATGGTCAGACATCTAATGGAGACCCACAGATTAGAAACAGTTCATGTAGCATCCAAAGACATCAGTGAGCGCCTCTAAGTTCCCTAAAAGGCGCTATATAAGTGCGTGCATACATACATACATACATACATACATACATACATACATGCATACATACATACATACATACATACATACATACATTGGCCTACATATGTACATACACACGTAAATACAGTCATCATATTAGAAGGTGCTATAAATGCCTGCATAGGCCTACTTAAATAAATACATACACAATTACACATACACGTACAAAGGTATCTTTGTACGTGTATGTGTATACATATATAATTACTTATGTATGTACATACATACATGCATTGCATAAGTCGTTTCAGGCCCAAAAAACCACCGGAGTATATAACCATTCTTGCTATGGGTACCTGTAGTTGAATCCTACAAATAACCACATGCCTAGTACATCTGTCAGTTGTTGGCCGATGCTATGTTGCCAGAAAGCTATGTTGCTCACGAACAGCATACATTTTTACAGGGTGTTCCAAAAGAAACGACCTCTGAATCGATACTTAAGACCTGCCTGGAAGAAATCGACCGGTGTTACGAAAATAATCGCGCACCTTACTTCGTAAATATGACCTGGTTAGTAAAACATTTTTTCAGGCACCACAAAACCACATGGTTACAATGTATATATGCTTCCTGTGGCAATTTCTGAATCTCGACACATATAATATATACGAGTAATATAAAACTCCTTCTGAACAGTCCTACCTCTAAAATGATTTCCAAAGTTAACTTAAGTTAGTTTACAGTTCACTAAGAACAGAACATCAGTCAGCAATCAGGGACGTCATTTCACCTTTTTTCAGGGGGGGAGATCAGCTGCCCCATTTGCCTCATGGCAAATCCAGCGCTGTGTACCTATTTATACCCATAAGCTAATCCCTGCAGGCCTACACCCTTCAAATGACGTCCCTGAATTTAAGTAACATTTTTTCTTTTTTTAACCATTTGTTTTTCCTCCTTTTCTTGTTCCATCCTTTTCCTTGTTTTTCAAAATTAAGGGGGGCAAATACCCCCTGCCCCAAATGACGTCCCTGTCAGCAATTCCCTGTGTGCATTTTACTATTGAGGTTGAAATTCGTCCAATTGTTTGACAAATAGTTTGTTACGTGTTTAAAGTAAGCGTGTTGGCTGGATTCCGTTGGAGGCAGAACTGCCGAAGACTCTGTGGGACAAGTATCAACTGGTGTACGGTCTTTCCGTTACTGAAATGGAGATCGTGCACGCAGCATATCGCATAGAAAATCCAAATGGTAAGCATGAAGACATTAAAGTGTGACATACAACTGTGGGGCGGGGTGGATTAGTGGTAAGTTCGGCGCCTTGTGACCGGAGGGTTGCAGGTTCGAATCCCACTCTAGCCGCTGCGTACGGACCTTGGGCAAGTTCTTCACTCGCAATTGCTCGTGGCGCTACGGCGTGAAAATTCCGGCACAGTATCAAATGCTGTAGTCGGGAGCGCCTCTGAGTAATAGTTGACTTCGAGAGGCGCTGTAGAAATATCCGGAATAAATAAATAAATAAATAAATAAATACAGTAGATGTGTAGATGCGATGGACGGATTTAAGCGTTTAAAATTGACCTAGTCGCGCTGATGGTAATCTGGCTGTCCAGATTTGATTAAGAACTTTTGTAATATTAAACAATCATATATTCGTTGGTTCGTTCGTTCGTTGATTTTTTCATCCATCCATAGATCCATCCATCCATTCATCCATCCATTCATCCATCCATCCATCAATACATCCATCCATCCATCCATCCATCTATACATCAATCTATACATCCATACAGACATGCATACATACATACATACATACATACATACATACATACATACATACATACATACATACATACATACATACATACATACATACATACATACATACATACATACATGCATAAAAACATAGGCTACATCCATCCATCCATGCATCCATCCAGACATCCAACCAAACATCCATCTATCCGTCCATCCATACATTCATCCATCCATCTAACTATCCATCCAATCGGTTGGTCGGTCTGTCCGTTGGTCTGTCGGTCATTTATTATTCAGTAAATTTACCTAGCTCCTTTTCCAGATATCTGATCAGATGTGCTACCAGTCGAGCTTCGGCTCAAAAGAACAGTTTTCAAGCGTAGAAGAGAGGTGCGTGTACCGTTGCTAGCCAGTCGGTGACGCATGTGATGTTTTTGCTGCATAGTTTCCTCAAGCAGATTATATTTTGCAACCAACCCTTTAAATAAACTTCAAGACATTTTCAGTCAATATCTTCTCTGATGACTCGTAAATCTTTTGATTAATCTGTTAACTGTAATTTTTTCTCATTAGCGCTTTTTCTTATCCGAGATGACTCCTTCCTAGATGGCATAAAGGATGAAGAAGTGAAGAAGGAGTTCATTGACGAACTGAAGCCAACAGCAGACCAGAAATTAGAAGTGCTGAAAGACAAGATCAAATGTCGCTTTCCGGTATGTTCCGCATGTTTCTCGTGACGATTATGACCAGTGTTTAATCTAGTCCCCCTCTTCTGGGAGGGGAAACAAGGTTTCTGGGGGGAGCTAAGAATTTACGCAAAATTTTTTTCATCCATCCTAATTTCATCTTCCAAAAAGTTTCTGACCTTTTTTAGTCCTTCGTCCGATTTTTCACTTTTTCTACCAGCAATTACTCTCTCAAAAAGGTTAATGACCTTTTTTAGGAATTCATCTCTCTGGGGGGGACCATGTAGCCACATGTATCGTGGGGGGGGGATTTTCCTCCCCTAAAGGCCTCTACATTGTAATATTGCTGGCCTCTGGGGGAAACATCAATCCTGGGGGGGGGACATTTCCCCCCAGACAGGCCCGGCTCAAGACATTTGGCGGCCCTGGGCAAACCGGCGGCCCTAGGCAAACCGGCGGCCCTAAGCACAAAAAAGTTTATGACTTTTTAGTCATTCACCTCTTTTTACGAATAATAATAAAATAATTTGTGACAAATGGAAAATTGGCGGCCCCTAAAAATCGGCGGCCCTGGGCGGCTGCCCAGTTGCCCATATGGATGAACCGGGCCTGCCCCCAGAGACGTCTAGATTGGATTACGACCTGCTCTGATCAGCTGTTATTGGCTAGACTTGAAGTGCACACAATACGGATGTGCGTTGTATCTGGTTATACTTAATAAATGCGCTTCATAAATCTTTATATAATGCACACCATACGCATATATACGTTGTATTTGGTAATACTTACTGCAATACAATGTAAAACACTGAAAAGTGGCAACTCTCACTTATGAGAGACAATAGACGGACAATAGAAAGACAATAGAAAGACAATAGAAAAAAACTAGGCAAGCATAAGAGATTCATACATAAAGGAACTTTCATAACTCTCAGATGCACAAGTCCAAGTGCATAATTTTCAGATGGAAATGTCTCCACGACAGAATTCTCAAATACAATAGCTTCAAAAACGGAAGTCAAATGCACAAGTTTAAATAGACGAGTCTCAAACACATAAGTCAACTAGCCTACATAAGTCTCGGTGCTAATGCAACCATACCGTTAATTAACATAATTAAGTTGTTGTTGCTAAAGGCCGGCGTGGTATCTGCGAATGTTTTCGTCTAGGACACAGTCGTGACCTACACGTGCAAGTATGTTGAAGGAGAGAGGCTCTACACGGACTACACCGGAGCGAAAGGACGCCCAAAACTAACGCTGGACGAAAATTTCTCGAAAACAGTTCAGTAGTTTGCAACAATCTTTTGCCTAAAGGCACAACAGATGCCGCTGAATTCACGCTAATAAAATACCCGATTATATTACATTAGATAACTCATACACTATCTCTCTCCTGGGAGGTTAGAGTTGGAGAAACGAATTAGGGTTTAGGAGAGGTTCTCAAAGATGCTAAGCAAAAGAGTTGCTTGATCAATAACCAGCTATATATATATATATATATACATATATATATACATATATATATATATTCGTGTGTGCGACTGTGCGTGCAATCATACATTCATGCATACAATCATGATAACATACAATCATGCATAGATACAATATTCATAGATACAGTCATGCATACATAGGCTAGATGCATACGTATTACATACATACATAAAGACATACATACATAGATAAATACATACATACGTACATACATACATTCATGCATACAACATGAAATGTTCTTTGTCGCCAAAGGTATTACTTTTCAGTCAGTGGTCCTATTTCAGCGGGACTCTGGTCCCTTCTGGGTCTGTAGTTTATTCCCCAATGCCCCGATAATATTCTATGTTAAACTGCTTTATATTGAACTGTATTTTTAATTGATTTTTGAAATCCGTAAGCGAAACGAAGATCACATACAAACACTGACTATATATAGTGTTTATTATATGCATTTATTACACATATGCACATAAATGAATGTGATTCGATTTTGAAGATATACATTGAAATATTATACAGGTTCTAAATTTCTTCAAGGATCGAATTGAAAAGCAGTATCCTATAGTACATACAGAAACGGATGTGTATAAAGATTTCAAATTCCATCACGATGCTTTTATGACAAGTCGCAGTGAGATGGTTTTCGGACGAGAAGACATTCTGAAACAGGTATTAATTCTGAAACAGGTATTATTCTGAAACAGGTATTATTCTGAAACAGGTATTATTCTGAAACAGGTATTATTCTGAAACAGGTTTTATTCTGAAACAGGTATTATTCTGAAACAGGTATGGTAATGTCGCGGTCTACGCGGGTGCATGCATCAAGGGAAGAAAACCGACGCGTCAACAAGCTTGTTTACATCGCACGGAAAATTCTGCAGCAAGCTGTCAACATTAATTCGGTGCATGCAACAAGGATATACGTGTTCAGTAGGACTTTCCAGGGAAAAGTACAGTGACGTCACAGAACGTTCTGGAATCCGGGAGAACTCTATATAAGATAGACCTGCTGTACATTAGGGGCCTTTTGACGAAGATTTGTAAACGTTGAAACATTGATCGTATAACGTTCAATCGAGACCAGCCAACCTGTGTGCTGTCTACGATTGTGATATTTGATAGACGAGTTGACTTACTCTACACTTAATCGACTTTATTTTTAAATAAAGATCTTTTAATAGTTCCTTCGTTGGTTCGTCGTTGCGATCGAAGGAGTCGACCGCGACATTATTGGTGGCAGCGGTGGGATCATCGGTGTTGGATCCGGTGAAGAAGACGCGAGCCGGCGGAGGAAGGAGTCAACCCGGAGGATCAAGAGACGGTCTGTTCCAGACAGCGAGCGGATCGAGACGCCTTTCTACCGTGGGAGACGGGTGAATCGGCATACGACAGTCGGACGGACGAAGTGCGTCGTTCGGCTGAGACAGCAGAAGACAGCAGTCAACATACGGGTAAGATCCTAGGTGTTGTCGTGGCTGAGAAGGAGAAAAGAGAGTGGAGTTGCAGCCGAGTGGGAGGCAGCCATTATTTCTCTTTCAATATCTGCTGATTATTTCTTTGAAATTTGATCCATTGTTGTGATCGAGGCCAGACTTGCGTGAGCTTGTATAGTTTTTGCGTACTTGGCGAGTGTACTTCTTTGGATACTGCATAGTTGCACTTTGGGTTGTGGAATTTTCCTTTTGGGTGGCGAGTTTGCCGCGTGGTGTCTGTTTTTTTGTTGATTGTTGTTGACTGACTGTTTGTAAAAATGGAAGCGTTGACAACAGAGATGCAAGCGAATATTCGCAAAATGTCGTCTGAGCGCCTTAGGGTGTATCTTATGAAGGCAGGAAGGGACGATGATGATGTTATGTCATGGGATCGAAATCAATTAATGGAAGAATGGGCCATGGAGATTGGAAAAGAGGAAGAGGAATTTAAGGGTAGTCCAATATCTCCAACAGGAGTGGATTACGAGCTGCAGAAGCGCCGTCTGGAGTTCGAAATCCGTAAATATGAAGAACAAAGGGAGGAACGGAAGGAGAAGGAAGAAAGAGAAAGGGAGGACCGGAAGGAGAAGGAAGAAAGGGAGGAAAAGAGGAGAGAGGAAGAAAAGAAGGAACGGAAAGAGAAGGAAGAAAGGGAGGAAAAGAGGAGAGAGGAAGAAAAGAAGGAACGGAAAGAGAAGGAAGAAAGAGAAAGGGAGGAACGGAAGGAGAAGGAAGAAAGGGAGGAAAAGAGGAGAGAGGAAGAAAAGAAGGAACGGAAAGAGAAAGAAGAAAGAGAAAAGAAGGAACGGAAAGAGAAAGAAGAAAGGGAGAGGAAGGAAAAGCAGGAAGAACGAAATGTTAGAGATTCTTTAGCAAGTCGTACTAAGCGTTATAGTGATGCCCTTAAGAATATTCTTTGGAAATTTCCTTCCGACCCTATAGAAATTCCAGGTTTCTTTGATCACTTGGATGGTTTGTTTAATGTGTATGAGGTGGATGAAGATGTTAGAGCAAAATTATTGCTAGCCATTTTAAGTGAAAGAGCTAAGGCATTAACCATGCGCCTTACTGAGGCACAGCTCCATGACTACAAATTCCTGAAGGAGTTTTTGCTAAGGGAGTTTAAGATAAGCCCTTCAAATCTTAGAGCCCGATTTTGGTCGTTGCACAAAGCATCGGACGAATCATTTACGATCTATTCATCCAAATTGCGTGTGGCTCTTATGTATTATTTGAAAAGTAGAAAGATAACTGATGAGTTTGATAAACTTGTAAGTTTATTGGTTGCGGATCGGCTTAAGGAGTCCTTGTCGAAGGCTTGTTTAGATTATATCTTGGCCCAAGAAAAAGAGGAGTGGTTGAGCTGTGAAGACATAGCTAATGCGGCTGACATTTATGTAGCGTCGCATGATGGTGGGAATGACTTAGTGTGCCGTAGTCATCCGACACCGAAGTATAACAATTGGACGAAAGGTCAACCACATGTTCAAGTCAATAACCAGACAGCTCAACCCAAGTCTCCCAAACCGGAAATAAGGGGTGAAGCCAAGATAGGTGCGAGGGTGTCTCAGGAGGAGGCCAAGGTAAAGGGTCTCTGTTTCCTATGTCATCAGAAGGGTCATAGGGCAAGGGAGTGCCAGACCAAACCAAGTTCTAAAAAGGTGAGTACTTGTATATCTGGGAACCCAACTGAAGAAGTGACCGACTTATTTGTTGAGAAGGTCAACGTGTTGCATGAGATACCTGAACAGGTAAAGCAAGGGAATTTATTGGATAATTCTAAACCAATAGGGTTGGAAACTGCTGTAAGGGTATACGAGAATAGTATTGATGGATTACACGAGAGGTCGTATATCAATGTACAGATTGAAGATCTCCCTTCTCAGCCAGCATTATCTGATTCAGGAGCAGAAATTTGTTGTATTGATAAGAAATTAATTGAGTCACTAAACTTACCCGTGATTAAACGGATTAATATAATTGGTTTTCAGGGAGAAGGATGTAAGGCATATGTAGTATACCTACAAATGAAATTAGCTAATTCAATGGAAGGAACGACGAACATTGCGCCATCTTTGTGCGTCATGTTCGCTGTAGTCCCTGAACTAAATGAACGGGTTATTTTGACACCCCAGGTTGTGGACCTATTAAGGGATAGTTCGCAATATGTAGTGATGGTAGCTGGCGTAGATCGATGTGTACAAATAAATAAAGGGGCAGAAGAAGATAACTTAGAAGTTAATATCGAGAAAAGTAACAGCAACGAATCCTTGCCGTCAGAAGTGAATGAATATTCTCAGGAGCAACTAGTTGATGATTCAGATAATTTTCTTGATGTTGAGTCAACAGAGTTCAAGTCTGATGAGGGAGTAGCGAATAATGATACTTTATTGCGTGAGCAACAGAATTGTCACAATCTTATATCTTGCTGGCAACAAGCGAGACAGAATAAAAATAATTTCTTTATAGATAATAACCTCCTGTACCACAAAGGGGAAATTATGGGACATAAGGTTAATCAATTATGTTTACCGGAAGATAGAATCGAGGTTGTCTTGCGAGTAGCACACGATGCCCCATGTGCTGGGCACATGGCTTTTAAGGCAACGAGAGCCAGGATCAAATTAAACTTTTGGTTTCCAAGAATGGATGAGAGGATTCGCGAATATTGTGCGTCTTGTCAAATTTGTCAACTAAGAACTCCAGTTAAAGTGGCAGATCGAGTCCCGATCACTCCTATTCCGAGGGCGGATGAACTCTGTTTTAACCATCTAAATATGGATTGTATTGGCCCTATGGTAGTGACTGGAGAATCCAACAAATCGAAACCCCAGTACAATTATGCTTTGGTTCTGGTGGACAAATTTTCTCGTTGGCCGATGGCGTATCCTCTTAGATCGCTGAATGCAAAGGGAGTTTGTGAAGCTCTGTTGCAAGTTTTTACAACTTTTTCTATTCCAAGGATCATCAGTTCTGATTGTGGTACCAACTTTACCAGTCGTTTGATGAAAGAATTCTTGCGGCGAATGGGTTGTAGTCCCAGATTTAATACCCCTGGACATCCTGAGGCAGCTGGATTGGTTGAAAGATGCAACCAAAGCTTGAAAACCATGATCTTTAAGCTTGCTCAATCTGATCCTCGTGGATGGCACCAATTGTTACCGTTTGTTCTGTGGAGCCTTAGAGAAAAACCTTCAGGCACGACTCATATTTCGCCATTCACTATGGTTTATGGAACTCTTCCTCGGGGTCCACTTAGTGTGTTGAAGGAATCGTGGGCTGGCGAACGAAAAGTACCTCTTAACTTAGGTAAATCACCCGAAGAGTATCTCCAATCACTGAAGGAAAACCTCGAATTCGCGAAAGTTTATGCAGATTACTATAGTGATATAGAAACAAAGCGGTATGCAGATTATTATAACTTGCGTAGTACTGACAGAAAATACGAAGTTGGAGATAAAGTAGCAGTATTAGCACCAGATTTTGGTAGTTCTAAATTTTATAGTCGATGGCAAGGACCTGCTACCGTAGTCAAGGTTAAATCCCCATATTCTTATATAGTAGAAATAGAGGGAAAACAAAGACATTTACACGCAAATAAGATCAAGCGATACCATGAACGACTCGAACAAGCGATGATCAATAGCTGTTCAGTAATTGTTGATCAAGATGAAGAATTTGGTATAGTAGAGGTTGTAGATCAGGAAGAACGTGAACAAATAAGCCCGAGTAAGCGAATTGATCCTCTGATTATAGCGCATCTTTCGCAAGAGGAACAGAAGCAACTTTTTGAAGTTTTGGATCGGCACACGGCAGTATTTGTGGATAAACCTGGGTATTGTCCAGTATTAGAACATGAAATTAAGATAACTCATGATTTCACTCCTAAGCGTTTAAGGGCATATAAAGTACCTGAGCTACTTAAACCTGAAGTACAACGCCAGATAGAAGAAATGTTGGCATTAGACATCATTCGACCATCGAAAAGTGAAATGGCCAGTCCGGTAGTTTGCGTTTTAAAGGGACCCAAAGGTCAAAATGGCGTTCGATTGGCAATTGATTATCGCCATGTTAACAAATATTCTCTAGGTGATTGTTACCCGACCCCAGACATTGCTGACGTCTTACAAAAGGTGGGACGGGCAAAGTTTATTAGTGTTTTCGACGCGAAATCGGGGTATTGGCAAATTCCAGTTCGGAAAGAACATCGATGGCTTACGGCATTCGTATGTGATGCAGGACTTTTTGAGTTCACAAGAATGCCGTTTGGACTCAAGTCCGCTAGCAATACCTTTATTCGTGCTATGACCCAAGTTTTACATCCAGTGCGAAGTTTTACCGAACCATTCGTCGATGATATGGCAGTGGTTTCAATGAATTGGAATGACCATTTAGAACATCTAGAGAAATTCTTGCAAACTATTGAGGAAGCAGGACTCACTTTGAATTTAAGAAAATGTAATTTTGCACAAAACAAAATAAAGTTTGTTGGCCATATAGTAGGGTCAGGTTGTATTGAACCTGATCCAGGTAAGATCGCTACGATCAATGATATCCATCCTCCAACAACAAAGAAAGAAGTTAGAAAGGTTATGGGTTTTTTCAGTTACTTTCGAAATTTTATACCTGCTTTAGCTGAAAAAGCACGGGTAATAACTGATTTGACACGAGATAACATACCTACGAAGGTGCCTTGGGAGCAAAAGCATCAAGAAGCACTAGATAAGTTAAAGGATGATCTCAGTAAAGCTACACAGTTGCATACCATTGATTTCACTAAGGAATTTGGTTTAAGTGTTGACGCAAGTGCCACCGCGGTCGGGTGTTGCTTGTTTCAGTGGACCGAAGAAGGTCAAGAAAAACCAATTGCTTTTGCTAGCCTTAAACTTACAGATACACAGATGCATTGGTCTACAATTGAGAGAGAGGCTTTCGCAGTAATTTGGGCACTTAAACGATTCAAGTCATGGATATTCTTATCAAAGATAATCATTTATTCAGATCATAATCCTTTGTCTTATCTCACAGATGCAAGTCCTAAGAGTGCGAAACTGACTCGTTGGGCGTTAGCATTGCAAGAGTTTAACGTGGACTTTCGATATCGTCCTGGACGTCAGAACACGGTGGCTGATTTCCTCTCTCGGTTGTGACTCGGAGGGTGGAGGGGGGAAGTGGCCCGACACACAAGGATCGAGCCCGCAAATTGTATAAATAAATTGACTAACTGGTGTGTTTTGTTTTGTTTGTATATGCTGTGTCGAGATGGAGTCTGGAGGCCCGGCTTGATCGTGATGACCCGTTCGAGATGGTGCTGAGGACGTGTCATCATCTGAGGGCGGAGGGAATGTCGCGGTCTACGCGGGTGCATGCATCAAGGGAAGAAAACCGACGCGTCAACAAGCTTGTTTACATCGCACGGAAAATTCTGCAGCAAGCTGTCAACATTAATTCGGTGCATGCAACAAGGATATACGTGTTCAGTAGGACTTTCCAGGGAAAAGTACAGTGACGTCACAGAACGTTCTGGAATCCGGGAGAACTCTATATAAGATAGACCTGCTGTACATTAGGGGCCTTTTGACGAAGATTTGTAAACGTTGAAACATTGATCGTATAACGTTCAATCGAGACCAGCCAACCTGTGTGCTGTCTACGATTGTGATATTTGATAGACGAGTTGACTTACTCTACACTTAATCGACTTTATTTTTAAATAAAGATCTTTTAATAGTTCCTTCGTTGGTTCGTCGTTGCGATCGAAGGAGTCGACCGCGACAGGTAACAATCATATTCTCCTGATCTGGTACCCTGGAAATCGGACTTGGACCTCTTTGGGACTACTCTCTGGAAACCCCCTTTGATTTGGTTTGGCCTCCTGGAAATCGGACTTGGACCTCTTTGGGACTACTCTCTGGAAACCCCCTTTGATTTGGTTTGGCCTCCTGGAAATCGGACTTGGACCTCTTTGGGACTACTCTCTGGAAACCCCCTTTGATTTGGTTTGGCCTCCTGGAAATCGGACTTGGACCTCTTTGGGACTACTCTCTGGAAACCCCCTTTGATTTGGTTTGGCCTCCTGGAAATCGGACTTGGACCTCTTTTGGACTACTCTCTGGAAACCCCTCTGATCTGACGTAGCGCTCGTGAATAGGCTGGTTCCTGCGCTTGGCCTTCGAGTGGCGCTTTAGAAGTTTGGAGATTACGATTAGGCTACGATTCCACTGAAACCACATATTAGACGGCTTTCAACTAAGTTTTGCTTTAGAAACATGCTGTGAAGTTTCTCTGAACTGGCGATATATAAATGTCCGTCTATTTTAAGCCTATATTACATTACGTTAAATTAGTTGAACTTCTGTAACTAGCCTCGATTTATTACGCAGATTAAAACAAGCAGAGAACAGTGAAATGAATTAAGGGACTTTCTTGCATATGCCACTTTTCGATGTTTTCTGGTATTTAAGCTTTTGACGGCGCGCATTTGACGGGGCATATTTCGCAGCGCGCAATTGACGGCGCGCATTTGACGGCGCGCTTTTGTCCTGCGCGCTAAGGACGGGACACCGCTGAAGTGTCATCTACTACATCTACGCACAGCTATATTCTCTGCCGATGTATATAAATAAAAAATTTATCTCGCAGTCGTTTTAATATGCATAGATTGGCGAATATATTGAAAAGGGCTCTGACAGCTCGATAAAACTTATTCTTGGAGAAGCTGGCTTTGGAAAATCGTCCGTCATGGCCAAAGCAGCTCACGAGACACTCATTAAAGCCAGGAACAACCAACTTCAATGGTTAGTCTTGTTTCCTTTGTAGATGCTGTCTAGTATTAAGTTTAAAGGTGGAGTGAAATCGTCATACTTTGCGGTCGATTCATATGTTTATATTAACACATTTCCTGAACCTCATATAGTGCCTACTTAGGCCTATAATTATCTTGCTATTCATAAGAAGATATAGGCCTACCTACAAATTGTCTATTAATGATAATTATTTTTTTATTAATAAATGAGTCTTATCTATGAAGTCTAATAGTAAGAAAATGTCTGCAATATTGTCGCGAAGCTCCCACCTTGGGTGCACGTGCGCTGTGTTGGGCCCTCATACTGGACAGTGTCAAGTGATTTGAAGGACTTCCTAGGTAGAGGACGCAACTCCTCTGGTCCGTAATACATGGCTGATTTTCCTTTCAGCCTCTCACTACGCCTACGCTGGCCTAAGGACAAGTTCCCTTCCCTTGACTCACCTACTTCTACTGCCCTTTCAGCATCTACCAGGACGGCTGAACGGCTGTCCGCGGTTTCCGGTCTGGAAACAAGGCCTCCCTTAAAGGTTACCTCAGGATCCGAATTGTGCCCAAACACAGATTTATTGTTCATGTCAAGGGGGACTCCTTCCTCACCTAGGCTTACTCTATCTGTGTCATCGCTAGCAGCTTGGGTTCGAAACTCCCCTTGGGCTGAGTCCTCTGCTTCTTCGGAAGCTGGCGCCTTAGAAGTCTCTTCCATCTGCGCTAATGCTCTTTGAGTGATCTCCGCTATTAAACTAACATCATTACACACCAATTCAACGAGTTCAGATCTGCTTAAACTCATTATTTTAATATTGTCAAACTGATTAAAACTTAAATGCGCAATTACATAAAATTGTCCTGTCCTTATTTCTTTCCAATGTTTCTATTAATAATAATCAGCATTTAAACCTTTAACTAGCAGTAAAGATTTCACATCTTAGCATCTATACAAAATTACATTTACAATCGACCTTCCACTAGAGATCAGTCCTTACAAGTGATGCGCGTGCGCGTCAGGGCCTCACCTTACTTACGAGGGTAACTACTACACAGTGATGCGACGCCTGAGCATAGAAAGGAAACAGCGGACAATCCCCAATTTCTTACTCGCTCATCGCAAGAAACTCCGATAATTTAACTGGCGAATACTATTCCGGGCCAGAAAACATTACTTCTAGGTCAAAAATAAGAATAATACAACACATTGCCTGCTTAGGTAAGGACTTCCTGACAAGCTGTCCGTCAAGCGACGACGTGTCTTCTCCCAATTCGTCCGTTAGCAAATTCCGGTGAAGATCGGCCCAAATTTCGATCCTTCGATGCGAAAATGTCGAACGATTCACAGTTCGAGTCCCCTTTCTCCCAAGTTCACGAAGGAATTCCGAAATGTCGATTAATTTCGCTTATTTCTTCGAAACTTTCTCGGAAAGCTTTCTTGCTTCGACCCTTCTCGATGGCCGCTGAAGTCAACTCTGACACTTCGCTCAATGCTTAGCCTAGCCTAGCCTAGCGCGCATGCGCTGTCACCTAGGGCGACCTTAGGTCACGCATTTCTTTAGCGCTAGAGGCGATGCACTTCGCCACAATATTCTGTTACTCTGAACCTGTGTTAATTAGATGTCGAATCAGTTCCATAAACAAACTGAGTTGTTTGTGTTCATACAGCAGAGGTTCAATTCCCAGCCTTCCATGGACGGTGTTCTACCACTTTGTCGGTGCTGTGCCAAACTCCACGAGCCTTATAGATATTCTGCGACGAATTCTCAAGGAAATGCAACCAAACGAAGTACGAATACGAGTTTCGCCTTTTTCATCCAGCATGTATTTATATCGTACTTGATGCTCTTGTAAAAAAAACTCATGCATCTTAGACTTATACAGCCTTTAGGAAGAAGTCAGGAAGGATGGGCTATTAGACATTCTAGATTGACTTGGAGTGGTTCTAATACAGATAAATTATAAGTTCTCGTGTGCTTAATTTGAATAATTACTGGCTACAATATCAAAAAGAAATATGTGGCCTGCATCTGCTGGTCAATGTGCTTGAACCTCAGAATGATCGGCACTTTCGTTTATTTTTAATATCTTATAACTAGCAGAAATTGCGAATTATTATAGTATCGCAACACTGATTACATTCCTGTAATTACATTGTATAATTATATGTACGTACGTAATACGTATGCGTCTATGTATGTAGCTATTTTTAAAGCGCATTGTAAGAATCTATCTCACAAGGGCATTTAAGATGGATATCTAACAGATCTAAAATGGTGAGACTTAAGATGAGTTAAACGAATTACGTTTTTCTAGGATTTGCCTGAAACGCTGGAAGAAACCGGTGGATACGTCAAGAGTGAACTGTTGAACGATTATCAGAAGCCAACTGTAATCTTTATTGATGCTCTGAACCAGGTTGGTTACTCAGCATATTTTCTTCATAAATACATTTAAAGCTCCGAGTCCTTAAAATCGTATTTTGGAAAACCGATTCACACAATTATTTCTGCAAAATGTTGCTGAAACGTAAGTCGCAGAACTTAAAGGACTGTTTTATGAAATAGCTGTTTTATGAAATCGCCTAGATTTAAGTCCTCTACCAGAGTTTGTCTGATCAACACTAATCTTATTTAGACTTTTAGAGTCCTAAATATACATGCTTAGGTATAGCATATTAAACCAACGATTGCGGCTTACTGTTGTGACGATTGCCGGAGTTTAAATTCTTGATCTACTTCTTTATTAACATATACCGACTACCCATCGTAAAGGTATGAAGAGAAAATACCGAGGTGCACCGCAAAAGTCCACTATGTTTTCCGCAGTAATTCAGTACTAACCGCGATGATCCGTTGCCGTGACCATGAGCCTTGATTTAAGTCCTCTACTAGAAGTCCTCTAAATCCTCTACTAGTTTGGGAATTATAGCCAATGCTACGAGGTTCTGGCAGCATGCCTCCATGTCCTTTGGATCCTTTTTCCTGGTTCAGAAATCTAGGAAAGAAATTGTCCCCGTTATTTACCCTCCGAAAGATAGGAGACTTTACATACTATAGGCTACTGTTACTTGACATTGGATATATTCATTTCAGAACCTTAAATTAACTTAAAAGTTTAATTAATTTGCCCTTTACCATTTAATTGGCTTTCATGAACTGTTACAGATGGACAAGGAGCAGAAAGTAGAGCAGTTCTTCTGGTTGCCGGAGAAGCTATCGCAAAATGTACGAATCGTTCTGTCAATGATCACCGACTCAGGTGCACACGAAGCGCTGAAAAGGCGCAAGGATCTGTCCGTTACTCGAGTACCGGATTTGCCGGAAAATGCCGCAATGGTTCGATCTTTCTTTCTCTCTGTTCGTTGATCCGTTCGATCAACCATTGGATCATTCGTTCGTTCTTTAATTCGTTCGTTTATTGGTTAGTTCGTTTTTTCGTTCGTTCATTCGTTCGTTTGTTCATCAATTAATTTTTTCGTTCGTTCGTTTCTTCATTCACTCGTCCGTTCATTCATTCATTCGTTCATTCATTCGTTCATTCAGTCATTGTTCATTCAGAGTCACTCCGGATCAAAATATTTATACGCCGTTAGGTGTTCTTAGCTTACGTCAGCCTATTCTCCTATTCATAGCTGATTCATAACTTCATTAGCTATTCATAACTTATTAGCTATCTTCGTGCCTTGATTGTCTTCATACGTTGTTTATGTTTAGCTATCTATGTCCTAAACAGCTGAATTTTATGTAGGGCTGAACGTTGATGATAATGATGACGATGCTGACAATCTCATTATAAAATCAATTACATAAATTTTATGATAATATTGAAAAATGATGATAAACAGTACATAAACAGTTACAACGACGACGGTGATGATTACGATGGTATCATTGTAACTAATTGCCGTATTTACAGGATTTCGCAGAGAAATATCTGCTACAGTATAACAAGAAACTCGATAATAAACAGCTGGCTAAACTGATGCGTAAGAAGTCGGCGATGAATCCCCTTTGGCTGAAGATAGCTTGTGAAGAGCTTAGAATCTATGGAGACTTTGGCTCAATTGACAAATGCATCGAGGAAGTGAAGGGAGAAAGTCTTTCAGAGTAGGTATTAGATTTCATGTGTTGAAGGTCTTTCAGAGTAGGCATTGGCTTTCATGTGTTCAAAGTCTTTCAGAGTAGGCATTAGGTTTCATGTATTGAATGTCTTTTAAAGTAGGTATTAGATTTCTTGTGTTGAAGGCTTTCCATAGAAAGTTATAGGGTTTTTAACTCTATGTGCGGAAAATGCCATAATTAACATACTGTTGTATCTTCCACACATTTAGTCAAATGCCCTCATATAGGCCCTACTGTGATCTAGGTAAACTACGACTGTCTATTATTTCAAATTTGGAAGCTTAGAATGCGTGACTAAAAGTGTGAAAACGATAACTATTGCACTTAATTTATATGTTAGGCCTATCGGCCAATATGAGGGTCATTAGGTGCTGTATCAAGTGGCTTGTTACAGAGGTACATTTAGAGATCCATAAGCTTACATGCAGATATACATACATACACGTATGCATACACTCATACACACATACAGCTTACACAATACATAAATACATATATACATAGTTACATACATACATGCATACATGCATACATGCATACATATATGTACAGTTGTACATGATGCATACATGCACAGTTGCACACCAACGCACACATACACATACATGTTCATACATACAGACATGTACGTACATGCACTCGCACACTACATATATAGTAATTATATACATATACATATTACATAAATATATGTATGCATACATACATACATACATACATTCATACAAAGCCCACACATGCATACATGGTGAACATGATGAAGACCTTAATTTACAAGTGTTGAGCGATAATACTTGTCATTCCATTAACTATCTGTATGTAATGGGAAAACATTTCTAAGTGGAGCACTTTATCATGTGTATGCCTAAGAAATTCTTACTCGATTTTTCAGGCTACTGAAGCAAGTTCTTCAGCGTTTTGAGAGAGAAAGTGACCGAGTTCTGTTGACGTCAACCCTGTGCCTCCTAAAGGCTTCTAAATCTGGTCTACTGGAAAGTGAACTTCGAGAATTACTGGCGGATAAAGCAAACTTAGAATACAGAGCCGGCAACAGAGGTATGCTTTTCTATCAGCTAGCCTACTGTCGTGTTTAACTACATATGTTTTTCTTATCTATCAATTATGAGATCTAATTCTCATTGTTAGGCTGTCTGCCCATTATTAGGTCTATCTGTCCTATATATTTATAGGACCAGCCACCTAATTGTATGGTCTATCTGTCCACTTTAGATATGCCTATTCTAGCTACCTGTTCTTTAGCTATCTTAGCTTATCTACTGATAGAGTATCTACTGTTTAACTTTAGCTTACTGCAATTGCGTGTAAATCTAGACTGAATTTAGTACCATATGTTTGTGACTTCAAGCAAAACTTATAGCCTACTATTAACTTATTAATATCAACAGTCTTGAGTGTAAACCTAGGTAGAATTTTTCTCCATCAATGTGTTATTGTAGGTGATGATAAGGAACCGAAAGTTCGAGAGAAGGGTCGGCTCCTTCCTGCTCTCGAGTGGGCTGCCGTTTATCGCAACCTTCGGGTCTTCCTCCTTCCATTTGGAAATCCAAGCGAATGCCGACTCAACTTTTATCATTCAAAACTGAGCGAAGTCGTCCAAGAAATGTATGTTTAGTCGATTTTGAATATATTTGCTAATTAAACCTTGTCTAGTATCTTCTGTTCCTTTTAAGTACGGTAACACGGATAGGTGACCGGCCATGGAATACCAAGCCATTGGCGTTAACTCATACCGCTATTCCCCATGGAACGGTAAATGAATATCATCGACGCATGCAGGGAAGGCTTGATACATATTATGTTGCCGGATTGCTGTGGTTTAATCTATTAAATGTTTTAAAGAATTGTTTAATGTCAAATATTTAGGTATTTTGAGAAAGAGAAGACTGAGAAACTTTGGTGGTGGCATAAGAAGCTCGCGGATTTCTATTCTGTGTATGGAGCATACGACCGAAGAGTAGAGGTACAAATCAGAGTTTTGTTAAACTGTCACATGACAAGTCTTTGTTTACTCGTATGCATACATACATATATGTATGTATGCATGTGTGTATGCATGTTTGCAATGCAACTGCATTAGATATCGCACTCATTCCAAAGTTCAGAAGTGCACAGCTGACCATACGACAAGACATCACGTTTTTATATAGCGACCGTATGGCCTCTACCCTGCTCATTTTTAATGAATTGAACGGGTGAGATCTTTCATCACCGCTGCCCGTTTGAATGGATGCCACGCCATTTAAGGTCCCCGTGTACGGACCGTGCTAGCCCGAGATTTAAATCTTTGAAATAAGCCACCTTCGGGAAGCGAACCGCGATCCGCATGCTCTCTAACACAGAGGCGCATGAGACGTAGCTAAATAGGCAAGTAAACAGACTAGGCTGCATCAAGGCTATATAAATCTTACATTTACATTACAAGGTATGCCTATCATCGTCTGATACTTGTTTAAACATACTTGCTTTAGGAGTATCCATACCATCTGATACAACTGAAGAAGTGTGCAAAGTCTGAATCCGAGAAGCAGCGCTACTGTAGACAGCTCGAGGATTTCATCGGCAAACTGGAAACAGTGAAGAGACTCTACGAACACGAGTTCAGTGGGACTCTGCTTGAATACTGGAGAGAAGTACGGATTGCAACAGTTCAGGCTTATTAGAATTGTCCATTTGAAAATCTATGGCTGCCTCACCTCTTTATGCTAAAGGATCGCTCTGTTTCATTATTTTCATCATCTATCATCATCAGTAGCTGCATTATCATCCCCCTCATCATCGTTATAATCATCGCAGTTATGCTAACGGATTGCTGTATTTCGTCAGTTTCATAGTCACTACTCACTATCATCATCATCTTCATCATCACCTTCATCATCATGTTCATAATGTTCATCATCTTCATCATCATCACCATCAGCTTCATCGTCATCATCATCATAATCATCATCATCGTAATCATCATCATCTTCTTCTTCTTAGTTTTCGTCATGCTCTGATAGCATATAATCTAAGGTATATTAGTATGGGGTGTTCCTACTTACAAATAATTGACGGAGAAGAATCATTGATAGAAAACGGCCTACGTAGGCACTGTACGTATCAATACTCTCCTGACCACTAAGGGCCTTTGCAAGAAAACTGGTTAGCTTGATAGGTTTCCATATATCATTTTGCTGCTAACACTTAAATCTTACACTTTGTCTTGTGCAGAGTGGCGATGTTGGCTACAAAAGAATGACTGAGCATTACCTCAGTAAGATGAGCGAATATCAGGGTGATTTGTCCAACCCACTCGAGATACTCACTGAACGATTTGATGAGATGAGTCGCCTTCTGTAAGTATTTAACGGTGTTGACTTTAAACTGCATAACATATCGACTGTGTGTAATAATCAGGACTATGTGTTTGCAAAAGTCGGATAAAATGTTCAACCCCCACTCCCAGTCTTTTCTACAGTTCCCACACTGCCCGTAGTTATACTCATGCGGAACTACCGCCAGAATCACAAAGCGTGTTACCCATCCTATTCACTACACCTGGGACAACCACACGCCGACATTCAACAATATATATATATATATATATATATATATATATATATATATATATATATATATTCATATACGTATCGGGACGTTAGAGATGAATTCCTAAATCAGAGGGATATGTGTCTAATAATATAAAGGGGTATTAATAATAGTGCATAGGGGCCTATAGACATTTTCCCAGCGGACCTACGGCCGTTGGGTACCGAACACAACTGAGACCTACAAGAGTAACGTCAACGTTTTTTACTGCTTCCTTGCTTTAGACTACAATTGATTTCTGTTTAATATAATTGTAATAATTATTGCAGGCCTTAGGTTTTGAAAACCGATTGTCTAATTTCTTAACCAAACGTCTGACCGCACATTAACTTCTTAATGATGTCTTTGAGATAAAATAAATTAGTCGTAATTGTCCAGTTCGCAATCCTGTCTTCCTTTAGAGCACGAATGTCACAACAAATATTTTATTTGTTAGGGTGCAGGCCGGACAATACAAGGAGGGTATGGATTTAGCTACAGAATGCCTAGAATTGATTGGAAAGCTAGAAAACGGTTTAGAGAAGGACAAGAAGCTGATGTATATTTACGGACACATAGCACACATTAAATCTCTGGTAAGCCACACTTCTTGATGCCTTACTCTAATCTCGGTTGTGCTGGTCACAACGCTTAAAGTAAGCTGTTTTATTGTCGTGGTAGATGCCTTTGATGATTAATCTGAAAAATTCTGTAGAGCCTCTGTAGTCAGGGGCGTCTACACCATACAAACCTTGGAGCAAATGCTCCATCCAAGAAATAGGGGGGGGGAGATCTGTCAGTGTGTGTGCCACCGTTTTAGGGGGGGAAGGAACGGGAAGGGGGGGAAGAAGAGGGGGAAAAGGGACATTGCTCCAATGACTTAGGGGGGATAGACGCCCCTGTCTGTAGTAGGGCCTAATGATTAAGGCTTCAGTTGATAGTCGTTACTGAGAAAAATCATTGTGAATGCCAAATTCCAGGCTAATCTGACTTTGTGAGTAAAGTCTTGAAGTCTTAAAGTCAAAGTTTTGTGATCCTTATAGTATCAAGAACGCTTTGCTCAAATAGAAGAGAATCAATTCAATTCTTTACTTGATTGCTAAAGTTATGCACATCAATCTTCATAATGAGAAAGAAAGTACATGTAGCTTATGCACTCTAGCTTTGAATACTCTTTAATCTAAAGGTACCCACTTTGCCTTGTTTTTGTTCTATATTTTTTCTTTAACTTTTCCACCTTTATCGTATCCAAGATGTACCATGTTTTAAAGCATAAATATAAATCAATACGTTACATTATTTAATTGTGAATGATGCTGAACGCAAATATAAGTTTAAAATACACTGCACCATCTAATTATAGAGTGATGTAAAATTTAAATATAAGCTGATATATCGAGTTCATTTTGTATGCATGACATTTTTCAGAATCAAGATGCTACTGTTAAAGAACTTGATGAAATCATCGATCTACACGAAAAAGCTATGGCTTTACTGAAACAACACAACCTGGACGAAAAAGACAAGAAATGCAAGGTGATTAAAAAGATCTGTAATTTCTTTCAGTTTGTTCACAAATTCCATTTTTTTTCATTTTCTTTAAAAAACAACAATCAATAAGATCGTATTGACTGTTTTCCGGGTATTTTATACATCACGGACTGAAAATGTGGTGCAGTGTAAAGAGGTTATTTTTATGAATGAAGTATGATTCTTTTACAAACATACACGTCAATAATGTTACTGATAAATACGTGTTAGAACAGAGATGGGCAAACTTTTTGCACATGGGGCCACATTACACGCCAAAAAAATTCGGAGGGCCGGATAAAAATTTGTTAAGTTTAAGTAAGGACTAGCATGAAAAGAAGTTTACGTATTTATAATAGGGCCTATATAAGATACACTCTGGCTGTTACTAATGAGATGTATGCGACTGTGAACACGTATGCATTTAATTAACAAGTTTCCCATAATCCGGAGTGACTGCGCTGGTTGACAGATGTAATGAATGCGAATAACACACACATTTTCAAAGCAAAAGCTTGTTGGTTTGAGAATTTTTCCTTTCTGAGCGAAGAAAAGAATGTTATCAGGTCTGATCCCTTTAGCTGCTCTTTGAGAACAATGTCACATTGTGGGGCGGTTAACTCCAGCTAAAGTCTATAGGAGCTAATTGTCAATGTGAGATGTGAACGGTACCGGTATAGTAAGTAAAGTAAATTCAGTCTCAATTGATTTAAAATCCGCAAATCGTCTGGAAAACTCTTCTGTCAAGCTTGACGTCTGAAGGCGCTATTTTTCCGCAGACTCTATACTGTGACAGTTTGCAACTGGAGGGTTGGGAAGTGCCCGTAGTTTTGTTCTTTCATCTGCTTTGAAGGCAACATTAGCTTTACTTGAACGGATTTCAATTCTGCTAATACAGATCATGCGCAAAACCTCGGCAGATCGGCAGAGTTAATGCATAGAGTTATTATTAAAGACGAGATCGGAATAGTAAGCAAGAGAGCGGAGCCACTGCAGTAAAACATAGAAAACTTCTCACGGTCTGAATTTTTAAATTTTTCTGAACAATTGTGGGGGCCGGATAAAAAGTGTTGGCGGGCCGGATCCGGCCCGCGGGCCGTAGTTTGCCCACCTCTGTGTTAGAACATTATATATTTTATTTTATTACGATAAATCACTCTCACTTGAATGAATTGTGATAGGGTTAAATACATTTAAAAACTGCCTTTAAACGTTCTTGTTTGGATTCGTTAAATAAATGTGTAATAAATGTGTGCACGGCTATAATAAATTGAGAGCTACATATGAGCGCTATGTTAATTGTCCTGACAAATACATTCATTGCCATCGTCTTTCATAGGTCCAAGAAGGCGCTATGTTTAAGTCTAGGTACATTTATACATGGCGGTAAGAACACTCTAGAAAGGTTGCTGAAGCATATAATAATTTATACAACTAACATCTGTTGAGTCTGCTAACCAAGTTAACATGGCTTGGCGAGAATTATTCTCTAAGAGAAATATTGTTGCTCGGTCTTTTTCAGCGATACCTGGCTCTGCAGTTGATCAAGACAGCGTACGCCCGTGGTCTGAAATCATCTCATTACGACCGCCGGCCGCTTTCCTTGACTCACTTCCGGTCCAAAGATGCCATCAAAAAGGAACTCAAGGAACGAGGTCTGAAAGATGTCAAAGAGGCCATCAAAATATACCAGGAGGTTGGTAGATCTACATTCAAGATATATCTTTAGGGCTAATGTTCTGTTCCAAACTAACTACTAGTTAGTAAGGGTCACGTGATTGAAGGTGTGTTGCAAATACCATCTTTCCTTTCTTGCTTCCAGCCATAAGCTTTATGACCGGTGATGTAGATCGAATGCCTCCCCATGTTTGATTATCCGGGTGTTATCTGTGTCACATGTCATCATCATCATCATCATCATCATCATCATCATCATCATCATCATCATCATCATCATCATCATCATCATCATCATCATCATCATCATCATCATCATCATCATCATCATCATCATCATCATCACCACCACCACCACCACCACCACCACCACCACCACCACCACCACCACCACCACCACCACCACCACCACCACCATCTTCTTCTTCTTCTTCTTCTTTGTGGCTGACCGTCCACTGCACATCTAATCGTTAAACCACTTAAGCTAAGCGCAGGTCTTCAGATTATTTACGAGCGCTACGTCGAGTCCGAGGGTTGTCCAGACATGCGTAGTGGAGAATAATTGCTTTGAAAGACTTTTTCATTTTTTTCAGTGAGATGGTATGTGATAGAAATAAAATTCGCTTCAACCGTTTATTATTTTATTGAAACTGAAGATGTCTGGACGGTATTAGAACTGTGTCGTACAATTATCTACAAATTTCATCGGATCTATTTTAACTGTTTGCTTATTTAAATAATTACTGTTTAATTCAGCTGAAAGACTTTGGTCATGAGTTAGAGGCTCAACTTACAAAGGCAACTTTAAAAAGAGAAAGTAAAGATAAACAGCTCAAGGTGAGTTTATTCTTTTAATTGCTCCAATAACTTGTTGCAATATTTTATCGATATCCGCAACTATATAATATATATAGGGGGCCTATAGCAAGGTACTGTCGATTGATTTCGTTTATTGACCTATCTTTGGGTAGTGGGTTGTTGTCATCATTATAATCAATTATTAACTTCTATATCGCCGGTGCATAGAACACAAGGCATCAACCGATGGCGCACCGAAATCTAGTCTTAGTCAGGACAACATCTAGAAGGGTTACGTCAACGCTGGGTAATGTTCTACACAACACAATAAACTGGCTTTGACTGTTCAGGTTTTTAGCAACACGGTCAAAGCAGTATTCAATGTGTCCTTATAAGATGGTATTAGTGTTGAGCTCCATTTCAGAAGTTTGAAATATTTCTGACGTTTCATTTGTAGCTCCGACTACATTGAACATCATGGTCTTTTCCTGTAGTGCAGAATTTCATATTAGCTTGATATTAAAATGTGTAAAGTTTCCCTTGAATTCCGCGATCCCGAGAAAGTACAGAATTCAAAATTTTAATGCTTGCAGAATTGTTTTAGTGTCACAGAGAGTTTGTTGTTGAAAGAATGGCTCTGACGGATGTGGGTAGGATTCCTATGTTGACGAATTGCCAATCACTGTATAGGCCTAGATTAGGTCTTTTAAGCCACAAAATTGGGGGAAGATGGGCCGCTTGGAGTGGCGAGTCATGCAGAGACAGTCTTCAGTTGAGGCCCTAAATTGAAGATTGCATTCCTCTTGACGTTCTTTATCAACATGTGCTTCTTGAACCAAATACAACAATTAAAAGAAACAACGGCTACCCGCCAAACATCCTTTGCTGCTACCAGTGATAGGAGCTGTCTGCTTTACGGTGCCTAGTCACTTTCACGACGTTCAAAACAACCGTATTATTTGATTGTAATTAGGCGATAAATTATATAACACCACTTTTTGGAAACTATTTTACAGACTTCTTGATTTGACGGCAGTTAACAAACAACAAGATCTAATATAATTTTAGAACTCCGATACTTTTTTAAAATTTCTTTAACACCATTATAAACATAAACAACAAAGACGGCCGCTAATGCATGTCATAGATTCTTGTCAGTGTTTGTTCTAATAAATTTGTGGGCCTAGACAAGGTTGCTTGCTGAGTAGTTTGTCCAGTGCTTCATGTCTTGTGCCTCTTTTTCTCATACATTGTGTACCCCTAGATTTTTCTCCATCATGAAGAGCAGCTTAATAACTGCACCTTCCATTGTGAATTTCGTTTCATCGTCTGACTGTTGACATTCAGTGCTACCCACGAATAAAACACTTGCTTGTTGATTATTTGCAAAAACTGAAACTAAGTTCAGAGTTGGAAAATTTTGTACAAATAAGCAGTTTACAGGATCGTAAGCTCAGCCTTAAGAGAATTTAATCGACGAAAAACAAGAATGATGCAACAGTAATCGTGAAAGTGATTCGCCAAAACACAGTCAGGTACATTCCGTGATGTTCATTGCTGGATATAAGAGGTTCTTTTGGAACTGGCAACGGATTGTAAGCAGAGAGGTTCTCTATGAAACATTCCTGATAATCCTGCTCTTGAACAGACAGAAGACGTTTCTAAATTAGTCACAAGAAGATACAAATAGCTACCTAACATGAAATGGAAGGAATTTCCACTGAAAAAATGAGATGTCTGAAAGGTTTTCTGAGCCAGTGATTCTGAATTTGCAAGACTTTTTCTGCCTGCCTGCCTGCCTCTTGTCATGAGTACATCAACTAGTGTATGACATGTTGACCATTGCAGATCTACAGCGAAACGTTGCGGCGTTGTGAGCAGCTAAAGGGTATCAACTGTCCTCTGATGTCCCGCCTTTGTTTCAACATGGGAGTCGTCTACGGACGCGCTAATGAACACGTGAAGGCGTATGTGTGTCGCAAACAGGCCTACATCATTGCAATGAAGATCTATGGTCCAGAGCATAAGAAGACGGAGAAATACAAGATCTATCTACTCGACATCGCCAAGGAGGCTAAGAAGCGAGCGCAGGACATTGACGTGATGGCTGACGATGAACTTGCGCTGTGGAAATCACTGATACAACAATGATTGAGAGAAACTCCCTCGATTTTTAACGTCGAATGGCTAAGCTCTGCGTTGTCTTACTTGAATGCCTGAGTCAAAGCCTTACTCAATCAATGTTCTTTGTGGACCTCGCAGTGATCAGTTTTTTTATGGTGGTTGTAATTAGGTGACTTTGAGACGTTAAACCAAAAATGTCTCTTCCTGTTAGTTTTGCTTTGCGTCATTATTTTGGTGTCGTGTATTATGGGTCTGTATAAAGCGTCTTTTCCGAAACACCGAATTATCAAGTAGTGGTAACATGATACAATATGGCTAAGTTATACTTCAACTTTCATTCGGTATTTGATATTAGACTTTTCTTCTATATTAAATATATGGGCACACCCTTTAAAAAATGTCATGGGTCTATTCCCGAATAATGTGAGCATAACGAATGATCATGGGAAATAGCGAGGCACATTGCTCTAAGGTTTTCCTAGCAAACTTCAAACCCCATCGAGCCTGACTAAATTTAAACCAGGCTATGAGTGTAGCCTATGCTGACTTTTATATTGCACAATTTATAAATGGTTGACCTGCATTCTGTAAAATTATCTAAAACAGAAAACTAATAAATCATTCTCTGTATTCTGTTAAATGCTTGTTGATAGCCACAGTGTGTTCCAAAAAGAGTTCAATTTCTATTTATTCGTCGCTTTTTGGTCTCTCTATAAAAGCCTTTCAGATTACCTTACAAATAGATCAGTTCAACTGCAAAAGATTTTTAATATTTTGTGTAATTAGATCAAAAACATAAAATATCTTACGAAATGCATAGCAAAAAATTGACCATTTCTTATTTTTTCACGCTCCACTTATTTTACGATAGTTAAATGATTTATAGCTTATTTATTATATTTATTATATATCCAGATACGGATTCATGACTTCACTTTCCTGAGACACCTATACAATGTCATGTAATTTCTAACAGCTAAAACTGATGAAATCATTTGGCCATTTCTTTTATCTGACACCTCATTTTGCCACGAGACTATGGGTACGACCTATCAGGTCTTCAGTATTGATCGGCCTAAGGGCCCTCTACTAAGGAGGTCCACGAAGAGGGGGGGGGTTACCTAAATGACAAGGCGAGAGTAGATTGTGCCCAATACAGAAATCTGCATCGAATTTGCTGCATACACTTATATCAGTATAGCCTGTGCCTCGAACTTCAAGTTCTGGAAGACAGCAGAGTCTCTTCTGCTTTGAATCTAAGTGGAATCCATAGCAGGACGCAGCAGTATCAAGGTACTTCACTCCACAACACAGTTAGACTTACATGTGTAACATGAGTAATGAATATCCTAATAGAATGGTGAGGGTTATTCCAAATGCGGACAAGAAGAATCTGAGATGAAAACGTAATTTTTGCGGAAGTCCTTTAAGGACCACTCCTAATTTTAAGCATATTATCACGTGACACGTTGTTTCTCTACTCTGTATCCATTTCTGTCTATCCGTCTCTCTGTCTCCCTGTCTCCGCCTCTGTATTTGTCTCTCGTTGTGCTATTGATGTTGCGTCTCTAATTGTCTCACAATTTGCCATATTAGGCTGTTTCTGGTTGATGACCGGCTTCAAAAGGTGAATTTTTGTAAGGAGATGTTATTAAATGTCAGTTGAATTGTATTTTACAATGCGAGGATCAGTGTGGGAATTGTAGAAAAAAGACTGGAGGGTTGAACTTTTATCCGTATTTTGCAAACTGATGTCAACGAAATTTGAAAGCAGCTGATTTCAACGCTAGCAGTTTTGCAATTCAGACTCGAATCAAAATCAATTCCTTTGTTGAGAAAATTCATACTGCATATAATGACACACCATGGAAATTTCTTCTCTTTGTCAGAGACTCAGAGTCAAATAATGCTAAATCACACTAGCACAACTGAGGGGGTTGGAAACGACTCTCTGGGGTGTGCAATGAAGACTTAACTGTGGGGCCCTTAGAAAGATTGGGGTTGAACCCCAAACCCCCAACAATTCCCACCCTGGCGAGACTGCCTATAATTTACTTGCAATTGATCTAAACAAAGTAATCATCCGGTTTCACTTTACCCTGCCTTACGTTGTAACCCATTTTCAGATCTACGATGAAACACGCGAAAGGTGCCGCAAGATATTCGGCGATGTACACCATCTCATGTGTCGCCTGGCCTTCAACACAGGCATCGTCTACGAAGACGCAAAGGACCTCGATGCGGCCTACCCTTACTTTCGTCAGGCTTATGAGGTTGCCACGAAGGTGTTTGGCCCTGAACACTACTTTACCCAAAAGTACAAGAACACCCTACAAGAAAAGAACTATGCTCGAATAGCTAAGAAAAAAGGTCACACACTTGATTGAGGTTGGAGGTAGAGACCCAAGCTGCCCTTTCCTCTCTTCCAAATGAATGCTGTAGATTCAAGGATCTGCCAGTTACGGCAAATTCAAGCGCCCGGTTGTATGCACCGATTAACTTCAGTTTCAGAATCCTTTGTTGTAGTGTTGTATACTTTAAGAGTTGATACTTGTTTTCTACCATAAGACTAAACGCCTATATAAAGAGTTAAACAAAAGGAGTCTACAATTAGGCTTAAAGCTTTAATAATTAACGTCTGTTTATCAACTGAACGGTTCAAAATAAACTTTTTGCACTCTAAACATATACAATTTAATTGAATATTTTACTAAGTACAGGGATGCAATAACAGATCTCTCTGTCTCTGTCCATGTTTGTCTGTCTATATGCCCGTCCATGTTTCTGTTTGTCTGCATGTCTCTCTGTCAATCTATCTAACTATCTGTCTGTGTGTCAATGAAAATCAACGAAAAAAGCCAAGATTGTTGAGGTGTAGTTATGTAATTATATGCTTTATAGGCCTTTTTTTCTTCATATGCACGTGTGTCTGGTATAAATATATCGTTGTACGTTGCGAGTTATCTATTTGTGTGTTCCATGCAAGCACAGGTTACTCAAACTCATTTGTTGAGAGCAATGGTAAATTAACGCAACGTTAATGACAATATAAAATTGAACCATTTGTAATTCCTACCATAATGTTCATTTACAAAGCTAGCTTTTGGTATGCGCGTTATAGGTAGGCCTATGTACATTTTTGTAGTAATAGTTTTATATTGCTTTGATAATATATTTCCTTTGATGGTTTGATAATGCCTTCGTTCTCATGGTACTTTATGGTCGCTATTTTTGTTATTGCTTGTTTTGATTTTAAAGTTATAAATTGAAATTTTTTAATGTTATTTCATCACGGCATTCTTCTGGAGTTTAGGCTCTGTATTTTTGTGTGCTCTAGGTGTGTCATAAGTCTTTCTCAGTTGTGTAGGCCTATATTATCGTATGAAAGGATTTAATTTTGAATAAAGCGTTATTTCGCTTGCCAGGGACGTTTCTACGTATGTTTGTTTGTATCAATCAATCAATTAATCAATCCTTTTGTTGAAGCCATTTTTGAAGCACAATGAAATACAACATAAAGTTTGTACATTGGCAACAAGAGGAGACCCAAAAGGGATCACGATCCCGCTTAGCAGGGTCACCTAGTTAACATTTTATCGTAATACAAGTAAATTTTGTATGTATATGTGTATGTATGAATATATGTATGTATCTATGTATGTAGGCCTATGTATGTAGGGAGAGCATTATCAATTTATAGTTTATTGCATCTTTGTCTGCTGCTTAATATAGAACTGTTTTGAAAATTTTCAGTTGTAAGAGCGGCGCATAAATATATAGTACTTGGATGGGCAGACAAAAACTAGACAATTTATAGACTTGGTCATTACTAATTGGGCCTAAATTATATTGGTACTTTCTTGATACATAAGAAGCAGCTACGAGATATCGGTTTGACTTTATGGGTGTCTATATAATGTCATAATAGAACAAAGGAAATGAAAAGTCTTCCTTGATTATTTTGCTTAGTTGTTTTGTTGTTGTTAAATAAGTAAGAACTTAATTAAAGTGGGTGCGAAATTATATTCATCAACTTCTCTTTTTACTGCTGTTAGGCCTTTCTTCTTTATGTTCTCTGCCCACCGGCAGGTTCGTATGACCAATGACGCCATCGTTCTCTGTCTTGTGCTCTTCTCTTTAGTCCACTGTATCCTTCTTCTTTTGTCATCATCCAGTCTAGCAGCATTGCCCTCGGTCTTCCTCGCGTCTTTCTCCCCTCTAGGGAATGTAATCCCGGGATCCCGAATCCCGGGATCCCGGAACATTTTTCAATCCCGTAATCCCGGGATTGACAAACGTGGAATCCCGTATTTCCGGGATTACAAAAAATTGGGATTTTTGGATTAAATTTGCTTGATCCACTGTATAATTCTTCCTTGAGGCTTGGGCAATGGACGCTAATTACGGCAGATAAACAGCAACGACGGGTACCAGCCCTAGTGCAGATTACAGACTGACTCTGCCTGCCAGAGGCGTCTACCCCCCCCCCCACCCAAGTAATTGAAGCAACGTCCCTTTTCCCTCTGTTCTTCCCCCTCCCCGTTCCTTTCCCCCTAAGATGGTGTCACACACACTGACAGATCTCCCCTATGTCTTGGATGGAGCATTTGCTCCAAGGTTTCTATGGTGTAGACGCCTCTGCTGGCTACTTTAATATCAGGGTGCTGCAGGCTGCTGTGCACTCCGCTGCAGTACGGCTGCTAGGCCTACTGGTAGGCGAGACTGCTAGGCTGCTACTGCTTGGGTCTTCCCGCAGCGGTGCTGCGCTGGTCACCTGTCGTTCTGAGACCTCATTCCCGGCCGTGGGATTTCTATCAAGTATCAAGATCTTTCCACTCAGAAACACCCCACCCCGAGTTAATGAGCCTCCGAATACAAGCTGTTAGTGGAGAAACCTTGATCACGGATCAACCGAGCCCAACTGCTGTCAAGTGCCTCTGCCTATGCTCTGAGTCATCATTAGTGGGTGAATCTACTTTTGACAGTTCACGCTTCTTGCGATAATTTTATCGTAAATAACTCCTAACGAACGTTTAAACTTTTCATTTTAAGTTACAAGTTTATAACACATCCCCACAACGTTCTTAATACCATTATATCTTTAATACACAACAACGTTATAGTATTAAATATACATTTATGCTACAGGCGGGAAAATTTTTTATTGCATAAAGTATAATCCCGGGATCCCGGGATCCCGGGATTGATAAATTCCTAATCCCGTAATCCCGGGATTGACAGAATGCTCCGGGATTACATTCCCTACTCCCCTCCATCCTTCCCTCCATGATGTCTCTGTTAGGCCTATAGTATTAATAAAAATCAAGCAGCCAGTTGTTGTGGCTGCTTGATTTTTGCAGGTGCCGTGAATTTCAGGCAAATCAAGCCGGGTTAGTATTTAGATCGTTGTCCTCCGTGATATGCCACGCCAAAAGGCGCTCACTCAGGCCTTCATCAATTGGTTGGTAAATGAGCTTCAAGGGTGAGAAGCAGAACTATATAATCTAGTTTTTTTCTATATAATATATAATTATATTATATATAAAAAGGCTCTTGCTCTGATGCACCATATTTGCATATATATATATATATATATATATATATATATATATATATATACATATATATATATATATATATATATATATATATATATATATATACATATATATATATATTTCGCTTGCCAGGGACGTTTCTACGTATGTATGTATGTGTGTGTGTGTGTGTGTGTGTGCGTGCGTGCGTGCGTGCGTGCGTGTGTGTGTGTGTGTGTGTGTGTTAACAACATAAACATATAAACATATAAAACTATAAAACATATAAAACATAATCTGGGACCCTCTGCTTTGACTTCCACTACAAAAACTATTGTTGATTCCTCGCATAGGCCTGTTATAAATATCAGACAACTGCGGCGATGTAACTTAGACGCAGTATAATTATCTCTACACTCTACAAGCTGAAAGTCCGTGGAAAAAGTTCATGTTGATCACCTGTGAGCTTGCTGCTGCAACAAAATGGACTCTCTGTAGACAGCTGCGTAGCTAGGATATTTTGCGCCCGGGGACGAACTATGCAACTGGCGCTCCCACCCCCCCCCCCCATTCACATTTTCCAAATACATCGAATGGCAATTTAAATTTTAAAGAAATAAAATATCAAAACTATTGTCAACCCAATCCTTCCGTTGACAATCCTTCTGATTAAATCCTTGTTCTCTTCGTACTTAACGCCTATTTAACGTTCACCTTTTGAACACTAATTCTACGTATAAGTATAACCTGAATTAATCAGCAACACAGTTTAATATCTTTTCAGTTTAATAAGAAACAAACAGACAGAACTCAATTCGATTACAACTCAACTAGTCAGCCACACTACTACAGCGAACACACTCGAATTCAAACTTCTCTAGTCAGCATAATTCTTCGCGCCTCTTGACACACCTGTCTTCTGTGCGCATAAGCGAAATCTTATAATATACATATAGCGCGCCGCTGCCCAGATCGGCCGGCCGCGCGTGTCACTAAGACAGTACGACTAAACGTTATACATCTATCATATATACATATACACGAGAAACTAAAGTAAGCGCACTAAATATATACGCTAATATCTCGCACTGCAAGACTGTACACAAAACTCAGTTCACATTACCTCCTTCCTTTTTCTGGAATTGAGCAAATTAAATTTCAAAATTTGCGAAATTACCAAAATACATGAAACATATATATATATATCTAACTAATTAATAAACAGTCTTACGATTACTTATAACCTTGACAAACAATCAGCAATAATATTCAATCTGCCCTTCTTGTACTTCACCTCAACATCAAAAGTTTGTAAGGCTAACGCCCAACGCACAAGTTTAGCAGACTTAGACATTGACTCAGTCAAATATGTAAGAGGATTGTGATCAGTAAAAATGAAAATTTTTGATCCAATTATAATTTCTTTTAACTTGTTTAAAGCCCAAACAATAGCATAGGCTTCCTTTTCCACAGTAGCCCATCTCTTCTGGGTATCAGTTCATTTCTGACTGATAAATGACACAGGGCGTTCTATTCCCTTGTCGTCCATCTGTGTTAAAACAGCACCGACTGCAAAGTCACTACTATCGCAGTACAAATTGAATGGTTTTCCCACTTCAAAAACATATAACACTACTTTGGATCGCACAGCCTCTTTAAGTAAATCAAATGCTTGCTGATGTTCAACAGTCCAATCAATCTTATCAGAAACACGTTTACTAGTTAAATCAGATAAAGGTTTCGCAATCTGTGCAAAGTCCTTAATAAACTGTCTGTAATAATTAAAAAATCCAAGCAGTTGCTTAACTTGCTTCTTAGTTTCTGGGATCTTCAAATTAGTCAAACTTTCAATTCTGTCTGGATTCATCTTTATCTTACCAGACCCAACCACATGACCGATAAACCTTACCTCACTCTTACCAAATATGCATTTTTTCAAATTCAAAGTAACGTTATGCAATCTCATTTGCATCAAAAATGCATCTAGATGCTGCAAGTGAACTTTCCAACTGTCAGAATGCACAGCAATGTCATCAACATACGGTTCTGCAAAGTCACTTATAGGCTGTAAAACTAAATTTATCGCCTTAACAAAAGTTCGGCCTGAATTTATCATTCCAAAAGGAACACGAGTAAATTCATACAGTCCATTATGTGTTACAAAAGCTGTCTTCCATTGATCAGATTGTTTTACAGGACAAGTCCAATAAGCACTTCGACAGTCCAAAATAGAAATCACATTAGACTTTCCAACTTTGTTTAAAACGTCTCTGACAATCGGCATCGGATATTTACAATCCACTGTGAATGAGTTAATGTATCTGTAGTCACAGGCAAGTCTTAAAGATCCGTCTTTCTTTTTAACAATAACCAAAGGGCTTGCCATTCTGCTCGATGATGGTTTGATAATGTTTGTTTTTAACATTTCTTTGATCTGACGTTCCACTTCTGCTCGATAAATCAAAGGAATTCGATATGCTGCAAATTCCTTTGTGCCTTGCTCTCTTGTTATACTGATTTGGGTATTGTAACTGCTTTTCTTGAGAGTAAGATTCTGCAAACAATATTGCTTTCTCCGTAGTTTCTTTGAGTTCTTTCAAATGCTTTTCGTGAAAAAGAATTTTCTTGTGCCATTTCCTCGGGTTGTCTATTAGGTCCATTGTCATTCTCCTGAAGGCGACCTCTTCTCTTGAGACTGGAGTGATAGGCACTCTATCCATCACCAGACTCCTCGCCTTTAGTTGACACTTTTCGCAAAACTTACAAAATTTCACAATGTCTCTTCTCATCTTTGGCCATACAAAGGATAATTTTATTCGTTCTCTTGTTTTCTCTTCTCCTAGATGTCCTCCAAATACCGATTCATGCGCCAATTCCATCACTTTAATTCGTCTCTCTTTTGGTAACACTAGTTGATATATCGTCTGGTCTAATATCTGATATTTCTTATGCAATAAACCGTTGATCACACAGAATTCAGATTCTTTCTCTTGTGCTAACTTCCACCACGGCTTCAACGATTCATCCTTTCTCTGTTGCTCTTCGAACTTCTTCGAATCGGCAATCTGCACCTTTTGTTCTTCGTCCATCTCTTCATCTCTATACAAGTCTCCTATCCCCACATCACATTCATTGTCTTCTTCAGTTTCATTTAATGTGCCATTCTCGCATGCAACCATCTCTTGCTCATTCATCTCTGATGTTACACCATCTCGCGATAAGCTTCGTTGCTCATTACTTTCGTTTTCCTCATCACTTGAACTTTCAGTTTCACTCTTCTCATCAACATCTACGATTTCCTGTTTCCGACTCTGCGCTCTCGTCATTACATTTGCTTGTACACTCACATCTCCTTGTATCGCTTTGATTTTCATCTGTGGTACGGCTTTTAATTCGGCAATTATCTCTGGATGCAACAAGAATCTTTCTGTACTGCCCATCTTTGCAATACTAGCACACATCAAGGTGACATAAGGTGTAAGTGAAAACTGGATTTTACGCGGAAATCCCTCTTCTTCCACGTCACTACCACACAATCTAACATCCACTTTCACTAACTTCGCAGGAATGGCATCTCCTGCCACACATTGCAAATTCACTTTTCCAATTTGTTCCACCTTCATGCCTTCCAGTAATTCTTCACTAATCACCGGAATCTCTTCACCCGAGTCGCTCAGTGCTTTGACTTTCACTGGCTCTTTACCGTCTACTCCACGAATTTCAACCTCGACATATTGCAAGAACGATTTCTTCAATATTCGACTGTCATCTTTTCCTATGACTTCTCTCTGAATTTCAGCATCCAATAGAATTTCTTTTTGAATACCACATTTCATTACTGACTTTACTTCAGTCTCTTGGTTTTCTTGACTCGCGGTTTGATTATCTGTATCACTAACCACTTGAATCAAATTCACCCTTGTGTGTTCTTGATTTCTGCTAGAACTAGCTGCTGCCACTGGAACTGGACAAAATTTAACCAAATGTTTGTCTGAACCACAGTTGTGACAACGCTTCACAACCATGCCTCGTTGTTCATTTCCTTCATTTCTCTTATACTGCGTAAACGATGTGTTGCCTTCCCTCTTGGCGAACGGCGCTGACGATTTGTTAAATCCCTGACGACCAAACGTCACTTCTCTGGTCTCATTGGGTACAGGGACACTAGCCTTGACTTCTTTACCTATGAACTGATTCCCTGTTCCTGGATTACTTTTCCACTTTCCACTCTGGCTTTGGTTTACGGAACGTTGAGAAGGATAACTGTTTATATTTGGAAATGCAAACCCAATTCGATTGTTTACATGAATGTCTGCTAGGTCTGCCACTGCACTAGCTTGGAGACAGTCAGTTCCTTCCTTCGACAATACAAACTGTAGTGGACCTGGCGGTAAACATTCTTTCAGCTTATCCGCTACCAGCAAATCAAAGAGCGTATCATACTCTCTGTTCACGTTTCGACTTCTCACGTAATAGTTTAGCAAGTTCTTCAGTCTTGCCGTAAACATCGTATAAGTCTCTTCTGTCGTCTTCTTAGCATCCACAAATCTGGCTCTGTATTCTCTCGAGGTCAATTTAAATTCTTTTAATAAGTGCTGCTTGACTCTATCATAATTGTCTAGATCATCGTATGACAATCTATTCAGAACGGTTCGAGCTTTCGGCGTCATCAATGGTAGTAATAATTTCACCCAAAACGGCTTTTCCACAGCAAAACTGCGAAACGCGTTCTCGACTGTTTCAAAATATAATGGCACCTCCATCATATCAGTTGGCATTTGAGGCAATACATGCTTCATTGCATCACCTATTTTCTTAATTTTTGACACCAAAGTTTCACTTTCTTGCTGTTTCCTTCTTTCTGCTTCCCGTTCTTCTCTCATTTGCGTTTCTTTCAATGTCAATTTTGATTTCTCCAGTTTCAGACGTTCCTGTCTTTCTGCCTCTGCCTTTTCCAAACTTTCTTTCTGAAATTTGAGTTCTTCTTGTCTGATCTGTTCCGCACGTTCTAACTCTAACGTTCGCGCTTTTTCTTTTTCTTCTTCACGCATTCTCTTTGCTTCAATCTGTTGCTGACGAACCTCTTCATCACTTTTTCTAGCTCTTTCAAATTCAATCATCTGCTCCAGTCTTCTTCTTTCAGCATCTTCCCTATCTCGTTTCAACTGTTCTAATTGAATCTCAAACTGATGCTTTTGCAATTCAAGTTCTGCCTTACGCACTTGTTCTGCTTTATCTTCTCTCTCTCTCTGCAAGCGCAATTCCTCTTGTCTTGCAAGTTCCGCTTTCTCTTCTTTCTCTCTCTGCAGACGTTCTGCTTTCTCTTCTTTCTCTCTTTGCAAGCGCAATTCTTTCTCTTCTTTCTCTCTCTGAAGACGTAAATCGTCTTGTCTTACACGTTCTGCTTCTTGTCTCAGCTCTTTCTCTTCTTGTCTCCGTTTCTCCTCTCTTTCTTTCTCTTCTTGTCTCGTCATCATCATCCACTGCATCAACATCTCCATAGACATAGGCGCAGGAGGTTTTTCAATAGCCTTTTCTACGGCACCGCCAACGGCACCTTCTTCTTCGACTTCTTCTTTAACCCACACATCGGCGAGTTCCTGCATCATGTCACCACGTGACATACCTTCTAATTGTTCTTCTTTAAAACCGGCTTTCAACAAACGCTGTTTCAGCCTTTCCGTAGACATCTTCTTAATATCTGCTTGTCTTTCAGCACTTAGTTTCTCCATCTTACTTGTTTACTTTGGTGATTTCTCTTTTCAAAGAAGTCACGGTTTTTCTTGGTGTGTGAATCGATAAACAAACGGGATTTCTTTTATATTTGTTCGTGGAAAACAACGAAATTTTTATACCGTTTTCTCGTGTTCCACCGTCGATGATATCGTAAATTCGTCACACAGTAACAACGCGTAGATTCTTCTAACACCGTCGTAGATTCTTCTAACACCGTTGTAAATTCTTTTATCCGCCGAAGGAGGTGATAACGTGAATTTTAATCCACCGTGAGTTTATATCCACCGTGAGTATTTATTCCACCGTGAGTATTTATCCACCGTGAGTTCTTATCCACCGTGAGTTCTTATCCAAACCGACGCTGCCACCAATAATGTCAACCCAATCCTTCCGTTGACAATCCTTCTGATTAAATGCTTGTTCTCTTCGTACTTAACGCCTATTTAACGTTCACCTTTTGAACACTAATTCTACGTATAAGTATAACCTGAATTAATCAGCAACACAGTTTAATATCTTTTCAGTTTAATAAGAAACAAACAGACAGAACTCAATTCGATTACAACTCAACTAGTCAGCCACACTACTACAGCGAACACACTCGAATTCAAACTTCTCTAGTCAGCATAATTCTTCGCGCCTCTTGACACACCTGTCTTCTGTGCGCATAAGCGAAATCTTATAATATACATATAGCGCGCCGCTGCCCAGATCGGCCGGCCGCGCGTGTCACTAAGACAGTACGACTAAACGTTATACATCTATCATATATACATATACACGAGAAACTAAAGTAAGCGCACTAAATATATACGCTAATATCTCGCACTGCAAGACTGTACACAAAACTCAGTTCACAACTATAAACTAATAGTGTAGTATAATTAGGTTCTGTAAATCTATATAGGCCCTACGATTGCAAACATTGTTTTTAAAAGTCAATAAATTCGAATCATACATGACTGTCCTAGACTGGTAGACGTAGTCTACAAAAGATTAATTTTTCTTGGATTAGGCCTATCATCAGCTTCTTTAACAGAAGATTCTTCAGTCTCATTGTTCCCGTCACTTTCAGCAAGTTCAACGTCTTTTTTAACCTGTTCAACAACGACATCCTCGCTTTTTTCCTCGACATAGTCAGTAGGCCTAACATCTGTCTGAACCATGCTTTCCTTCGTGTTGTGGTCTTGGTATGGTTCAACCCTGTCAACCGTCTCATGTTCTAAAACAGGTGGTTGATATCCGCTTCCACCATCTTCTGATTCTGAAGAGTTGGAGCTTTCAGCTTCAGCTTCTGTCATCTTGGTTTTTTAAAGAAAACTTGCCAGAATTGTAACTTACTAGAGTTTTTTGATGTCTTCTCAGCTTCTTTCTTTCTTTTACGGCCCTCAGCCCCACCTGGTGTTTTTCCTGGCATGGCTGTAAGATATACTATTATTAAACTGAAAAATGTAAAAATGTAAAATAATATCTTACAGCAGCAGATGGCACACATTTGTTTTATTTTATCCTAATAATAATTGAAATCCAAAATAGCTAAACTGCGAGTACTTAGGCCTACTGACTTAGACCGTGGGCTCTGATAATTCGGTCTACACGCTCAGACTAAGACTGCATGTCTGACTTATTGAAAGTTAGCTTGTAATTTTGACCTCTTGGCCCAATAAAGTGAACAAATCACTGCACAGACCCTATAGCCATCAGCTACCGAGTTGGATGCAGTCGCCCTGTGTCCATGATGCCTATTGTTATATTTCATACCCGGATTATTGGCCGCAAGAGCCAAGGCGGGCCGAGCTAGATTACCCTCAGGCAGCCCATGCACACGTGGACAGATGCTACTCCTACCCGGTGTAGCATACTGCATACCACCGCACTCCCTCTCATCGGCTATGGATGCAGCAGAATGCAGCTATTCATTCCATCTGGTTAAAAGTTTCCCAAACAAAGAAGTTGAAAATGGGGCGCCAAATCATCCCTGACTGATTTAGAAGTAACGAGGATATAACTGGATATTTTTGGGGCGCCAAAATTAAATCTTATAATTATTGAAATAAATTAGTTAAATTTACATCAAAATAAGGAAAAATATTAATTATTAACCCTCATTTTGGCGCCCCCTTCCTTTGGCGCTCGGGGACATATGCCCCCCCTGCACCCCCAGCTAAGCCTCTGTCTGTAAAAATCCATTATATACATGTGTAATGGTATATATGTATGCAGCATGTGGTTATACGTAGAAGCCGTAGCGAGAACTCTCTTAGGGCCGATGGTTACATTCAGCAGTTTCCTGATATCTCGGACGTATACTGAATAATTCGTAAACGGTTAGTAGTTTTACAGTTATTGTATCGTTAGCAGTAGTTACTGACAAGTAGTTTGTTACATTTGGAAGGTAAAGTAAGCCACAATCTTGTAGCTTATTCACAGCTTCTACGGTTGTAGCTTTCTCCGTCTACCAACTTATTGACCCAGTTAGCTACATCGGTAAGAGCGTAGGTTGTGTCCCATACTCCTCTGTGTAAGACAGCATGCGGATCGTGGTTCGCCTCCCGAAGGTGGCTTATTTCAGAGATTTAAATCTCGGACTAGCCCGGTCCGTACACGGGGACCTTAAATGGCGTGGCGCCCATTCAAACGGGCAGGGGTGGTGAAGGATCTCACACGATCAATTCATCGAATAATGAGCAGGGTCGAGGCTATAATGCGGTCGCTATAGAAAATCGCGTACGTTTACATTTCTCACTCAGCTGATGGACATGTGGCTTGTTAACAAATGCATTATTTATTTAGTATAACTAACTTCTATTTTTCTTCTTATTCGCTGTTCTTTCGTCACCTCTGTCCTTCCCTCTGCTTCCATCACCTTCGGTGGGAGTCTAGAGGACAGGGATGATATCCAGTGACACCTAGAAAAGCTGTCGACAGATCGACAATGAGACACGTCTGACAAAAGTTCTTCAAGCGACCTTGCACAAAAGTATCTCTTTGGATCAATTAGGTGACCAATTTTTAGCGCCTTTGTGAGGTTGAAAAAGCGCTATGTACATTGCCAGATACATATTATTGTAATTCTATCTTGCGGAAATTCAGTCTGTGTAAGCTCCAGTCCGTCCTATAGTGGTCAATGTACCAAAATTCTCTCATATCTCAGCATACATGTACATAATTGAAATAGGAATACAACCACTGGCTTCCTATCGATGGACAGAATCGAATTCAAGATTCTACTCCTTGTCCGGGCTTCGTTTCTTGGCTCTACTCCATCGTACATACGAGAGCTGTTTGAGCCGGTTTCAGCTCAGTCAGGTCTCTTCGTTCATTCGCTTGTGGAGATCTTCTGGTCCATCGCTGCTGTAGGCCTACGTCAAAACGAGTGCACCGTGCACTCTCCTGCGTTATTCCATACCTTTGGAACAATCTTCCCGTTGACATTCAAGCCGTTCCTTAAACTCTGCTCAAGTTGCTTATTCTAGCTATGTTAAGATCTGTTCAGTGTTCACATCCCTTAGACAGCTATGTACACAAAGCTTTGAAGGGTTCCAAAAATGCACTCTATAAAAACGTCAAGAGACACACATACGCATACGCATAATTATGTGTTTTTGTATGTATGCATGCTGAGATCTCCTCTGAATAGTTCGCATTGTGAGAGGCGCTTTATAGCCTTACGATACCATACGATACCATAAAATATTCAAAAATCAAGTCAGTTGCAGCCATATGATTACTGAGATGGTCCACGCGCAGTCAACTGCACGACCCATAAGCTTAAAAATTAATGTCTGAAAAAGACGGCGCTAACCAGACGATTGGCTTGCCTAGTCCAAGCCAACGTGCCTTCGATGGCTTGGCTGTGTCCACAGTCCACCAATGCTATGGTGACCGCATGAGTGGGTCAATAAAACAGGCAGCAGCGCTAGACCCTATGGCTATCCGATGTCTAGGCCTAGATTTCACTGAGGATCGTTAACACGAGCGGTGGGTATTTTAGGCCTACAAAACACTATGTCGTTTATACCTATTTTAAATCTTTGATTTGATAATAGTTTCATTATTTGGTATGTCGCTGCCCATCAGAATGCCCTGGATTTCTGCCTTGATGAATGCATGCGTAGAACTAATATTTTCAAAGCGCGACGCCAAGTTTCGATTTCGCCTGCAACGCTTTCCGAAAGAGACCGCTCACGTAGGCCTAACTCGGCTTATACACAGGGACGTAACTAGCGTTGGGCTTGGGGGGGGGGGGCTTAAGCCCCCCCCAAACGAAGTTGAAGCCCCCCCAAACAAGTCAAGCCGTTGTATGCTTACGGCTAAAATTCGTATGAACACTGTATAAATGTTGCCATGTTCAAGGTTTAAGCCCCCCCAAACGAAAAATCCTAGTTAAGTGCCTGCTTATACAGGCTTGTTCATGCATCGGTTGTTTCTTTGGTTGAGGCCGTAGGATTGCGCATGATTGGCTTGAAATATGTGCAGTTCAGATCCACGTTTTCTGACGTTTTGTTGTAACAATACTGGAAAATTAAAATAAGGTAACTTGGGGTAATGAGGCCTGGGCGGCAAAAAGGTCCACCACGTTAACTTCAATTATCTTTGAATCTATTAGCTAGATGTCGCTAGAGTTGTATTTTGGTGCCGTGTGATCTGTCTTGAACTGCGAAATAGTTCAGTTGCGAGTAGGTTTCATTTTCGTTGACATCTTTGAGTTGCGCAGAACGTAAGATTTTGTGAGCAGTTATTTCATAGTTATCGTATTTTCGTATGTATTGATACCTTTATTAATCCTCACTCTGCGAGTCTGCGTAGCACATGCAAGTTCTTACAATGATATTCGTAAACAGAGAATGTTAGCAAAAGCTTATTATGAATTTAAGAATTACCTCTTGGAAATGAGGACTGAATCTAATACTGTAGGATTGTAGGGCTTATATATAAGGCTATTTGCTTTTATCAGACTCCTGCTGCGTGTAACTCTATTTAGGATCTTAATGCTTTGATTGCAAGCTCTTTCTTATAGTTTCTATTTAAATTCCCATTAAAGTGGGCCATCTTGCTAAATTTGTTAGCGTAATGTGTGCTTTTAGGATGTCTGCACTTAGGGGCGTCTGCACCATGGAAACTTTGGAGCAAATGCTCCTTCCAAGAAATGGGGGTGGGGGATCTGTCAGTGTGTGTGTGCCATCATTAACTTGGGTCATTCTATGATTCTTTCTTTAATAATATCTGGTCCGTCTGTCCGTCAAAATTGCTTAGGCCTACTTTAAGAGAATCAACACAACTGCCTCAAGTAACCGTCCATAGTTCAACGCCTTTCACATAATCTACAGACAGTTACAGTGGCTGCAGACAGTGAGTTAGGCAACATAACAACATTCTCAGTTAGACTATGGACTATGCCCTCACGGCCAGTGGATTAAGATTGAATTGTTTGTTGCAAGTAACTGTACTGTTTGTTATGTTTTTGCGCTCAAACACTGCAAAAAAATTCTATGAATGAGTGTTTTTTTTCAATTGACTGCTTTGGAATTTGCAATCCAGTGTTCGGGGGATGGGAGGGGGAAGTTCGGGGGAGGGAGTGGGATAGACGCCTTTGTCTGCACTATGTAAGCGCTCTGAGCAGAAGTCACACAACTTGCATAAGTCGTTTTCTCAGTCCACTCTGCCGGGTTTCTAATATCAACTGAGGCCCAACTACTCAAAACTCGCCTTTATCAGCTGAGTTATAAGAGAATAAATTCATAGACCAGAATTTTGATGAATTTATGTCATCATGTATTTGCCTCAGCCAAAAGATTCTTGTAATATACGATCACGCTTTTAATGAGTTTCGAGAGCGGATCCAAGGGCGGGGCCAATCCTGCCATGCCTCATTTGAATCGGGGTAGACCATAAGGTCATACACACACTGGTTAGCGTGCTGCTTACAGAGTTTAGAAAATAAAAAGTCACGGTAAAACTGGTAAACCAAACAGATAATTCAATGCTTTTAAAATAAATTTAAAAAGTCACCAAAAGTCTGGGAAACTAAAAAGATTTAAAAGCAGATAAACCAAAAATTCATCAAAGTCCAGTACAAAAATTTTCAAGAGACCAAAAATTCATCAGGAGACTTACAATTGTAGTCACAAATTCTAAAGCGTGCTGTTGAAGGTCAAAATGGGCTAAGTAGGCTACGGCCTTTCCTAGCTTCCCTTTCACCTAAGAAGTATGAGCATTACCTTTCACCTAAAAAGTTTGAGTCTTACCTTTAATTGTTAACCTTCTATCTCCAGGGCATCAGTCCAAGCATCGACCGGGTATGAAGAAAAGCGAACAGGTCACTTCGAAGGCCAGGCCGAGGGAAGAGAGCAAAGCTGCTCCGTCGTCGACTAGTATAAAGGAGGCTGAGAAGCAAAAGGAGCGCGAACTGGACGAACTTCGAAAACGCATCAATGTTGGCGAGATCTGGGAGCAAGTGGAGGCGAATCTGAGTGAAGTCCAGCTTGGAGTCATTCCGATTCCAGGTTGGAAGACGGTTCGGATATTCGTATCATCCACTTTCAAAGACTTTCATCAGGAAAGAGAAGTTCTCATCAAACAAGTCAGTGTTCGATTTGTATCGAGGTATTATTATTATTACCAATTACCAACAACATTGAATTACCAATTATTAAATTGGTAATTCAATGCTGTTAAAATAAAGAAAAAACTGTTAGAACTGTTGCGCAACCGCTGTAGCAGCGCTTTTAACCAATCGAAGGCGCTCTATAAATGCCTTAAGCTGCATACATACATTGCAGATATGCGACGGGGAAAGATCATTAAGACAGTTCGGATATTCGTATCATCCACTTTCAGGAATTATTGTCGAAAGTAGCATGAAATTCTGTGATTTTTTTACGTTTATTGTAATTCGAACTTGAGACTCAGACAGTGCCTTATGAAATAACAAAGAAATCAACATAGGCACCTACTACAGTCAAACAGCTCGCAATGTCAATATTGATATAGCAGAGTATACCATATACGATATATATATTCTTAGTAGGCCTATGTGCTTTCTAAGTTTCCAGACAACTAACTTCCAGTCGCACATAGAAGATGTTGGTTCCTAAGCCGGAAACATACGACTTACATTCTCAACCAACTCCACACTCTATTAAGTTTTCTCCTGCGCTATAGAAACGTCATCGTGTGACCTGAAATATGTATTTGCAGGTATTTGCCGATCTTAGAGCGTGGTGTGAACAGAGGTTGCTGCATCTAGTAGACTGTGACCTGCGATGGGTAAGATGTATATAATGTATCATTTTATGTCTATTAATACGACGTCTTGAAAGAACTTCGTCAAGGCGCGAAGATGTAATTAATAACTTCTATGGCGCCGGTGTCTAATGCATCGACCGATGACGCACCAGAATCAAGCCTAAATCATTCAGTATTCAGAAATCAGTCTTCTAATACAGAGAGGCGGCTTATGGTAGATCAGCAGTTTACATGTCTTAAGTAGTGAACGAAAAGATATGAGCTAATGAGCAGAACAAACAGACAATCTACAGAGTTAAGTGAATATCACATTGTTTCACCTTCTCCGCGACAATCATTGAAAATATGTTTCAAAATAATATGTCAATAGTTACCGAGGAACATGTTAAGTAATAGGTTGGTAAAATTCATGCAGAACGGAAAATTTAATGTGAAATCAGCTTTATGAACAACCAGTTGTTCAAGACAATAATTGTGGAAAAGAAGGGCATTTGATGCAACTTTTCCAGTTTCTGACAATGAAGTGGTAATTTTAGGGCGTGCCAAGTGGTACAAAAGATGAAGATACGTTGAGAATTTGTCTGGAAGAGATTGACAGATGTTACAAGGAAAACATCGCTCCTTATTTTCTAAACATGACTTGGTTAGTTGAGAATTTTTACCTACCGTTTATGCTTGGGTTTATTCAAGATTTCAGAAGAGTCGCTAACGCGTAGGTAAGAAAGCTCAGTTGTGCAAGTTTATCGGCGGTGGGCCTAAAGAAACATGCGATTCAGAAATTGTCTTGCCAACTCAGTCGTGCGAACACTAGTGATTTGAACTTATCTGTCTAATATGATCAAGTTCCCTTTAGCTTATCAATTCAATTTTGTAACAGCAGCCGATTGCAAATGTGAAGCACAACTCATAAAAAGCATTCATACCTATTTGCACCTATCCAGAGCCGCATTAAGGCTAGTGCGGGCTCGGGTGCTGTGATTACCTAAATAGCCATCAGCGCGGGGCCCAATTACAAGTAGGGCCTACAATAAAAAAAATAATGTAGTTCCGAAAATGCGGGCCCCTTAAAACTGCGGGCCCGGGTGCTGCAGCACCCTTAGCACCCCTCCACCATAATGTGGCCCTGCACCTATCTATTAGTTAAGTTTGTTTTCTATCGTTTTAAAAATTGACGTTTAGGTGCATTTCTATTGGCATTCAATTAATATTCTAATTGTCTTAGTCTTTATAGAGCATAGAGTTAGATTGTCTTAAGTGGTTTAATCGTCATTATATAGTCCTACTTGTACCGTTATTCGCAGTTTTTTCCATTTAACTGAACCGTTTTTCTTTCGGGTTTGTCTTCTTATATAGACCATGGCAGAGATATCTTGTGTGCTTTTGTTATCATATTATTACTGGGTTCGGTGCCTAGCATAAAATAATAGAAATAAGCGAATCAACCATTCAATTGCAAATATCAAACAATGTTGGGCTTTGTACAAACTCCCTACGCAAGGAACATCTCATCCCATTCTAATTTGATGTCATGAGATAATAATTTATAGTGCTGTATGATGAGAGGCAATGCAAATAGGCTTATATATACAATGTCAATATGGGGCCTTGTCATAGGCCTACCTTATCAGAGTAGTGTGCGCTGCAGTTTCAGCTAATAAACTGGTTCCCTACACTTAGCATTTAAATAGCTCCTCAGGTTTCCGAAATAATGGTTACGATTATGAATTAAATAAATCCAACTGCTTAAGCACAACTGCTTATTAGTTAAACTTGTTTTCAAGTAATGTGTTTTCCTAGCAAACGCATTGGGTGGATTCCAATGGACGAAAAAGCAGTGAAAGAGATTTTGGACCAGTACAAACTGGTACTCGGATTATCCGTGACTGAAATGGAGATAGTCCATGCTGCGTACCGCATCGACAACCCAAATGGTAGAACATCGTTCGCATCACACTGTTTTCAAGACTCTTAGATAGTCGAAAAGTTATGAAGCAACTAAGACTTTATCTTCTTTTCTACTCCTATCAGTAATCGTAATTGTAATCGGACATTTATAGAGCGCCTGTTCAGTTATCCAACGATGCTCCAAACCTAATGACACAAGACCACGATATGATTCTATTTTATCGTGGTCTTTTGTTAGATAAGTTAATCGTTTGTTAAGCGTCTTTGTGAGGCTCTAAAACGCGCTATGATAAGTGTCTTGATGCAAACATGCATACATACATATACACATACATAAATACATACATACATACATACATACATACATACATACATACATACATACATACATACATACATATATACATACATAATTACATATCTACATACATACATACATATAGGCCCTATACATACATACATACACACATACATAGTCTACATACATACACACACATATACTGTAAGCATACATGCATATATACATATATATACATACATACATATTTGCATGCATACATACATAAAGTATTACATATATACATACATGCAATGTCATGCATATATAGCCTACACGAATATATATATATACATACGTATAACGTCGTATATGCATACATACATACATGCAAACATACATACATACATAAAAGCATACATGCATACATACATACATACATACATACATACATGTCATACATACATACATACATACATACATACATACATACATAGTACATACATACATACATACATACATACATACATACATACATACATACTTACATAGTTACATACATTACATACATACATACATTACATACATACATACATACATACATACATACATACATACATACATACATACATACATACATACATACATACATACATACAACACTAATCAATAAACAGATTAGATTAGCTGTTTGCCTTCAGCTAGTGTAATTAAATATATATTGTTATTAAGCTCAATTAATGTCATTAACCTTAAGTAGTTTAATGTTTTGGTTGTTTGAAGCCTTCATGAATTCTGCTAAGGCCTGAGAATTCTCAAGAGAATTTATTTTGTATGTGCGTTTCGTTTGCAAAAAGCTCTGTTTCTTATTCGGGACGAGTCTTTCCTGGAGGAAATTAAAGATCCGAAAGTGCGGCAAGAGTTCTTTGATCTTGGCGAAAGTGGTGATCCGGAACTTCAAAGGAAGAATGAGGAAAAACTCGAGGCTCTTAAGCGTAAAATAAGTGATCGCTTCGCAGCAAAGTCACCAAACGAGGTGCGTTTATTTTTGTCAGAAATGTTTTATTGAATCCAAGAGCCTTAAAATAGTAACTAAGCACAAAGGCACGTAATCATTCAAAAGAACTCTGAAGGCCAATTCTCCGTTTTAACAATCAAGTCGAAATGTTATTGGTCAAAAAACAATGATGGTATCATATAGTTCCACCTTTCTTTCTTTCTTTTTTTCTTTATCTATCTATCAATCTATCTATCTATCTATCTATCTATCTATCTATCTATCTATCTATCTATCTATCTATCTATCTATCTATCTATCTATCTATCTATCTATCTATCTATCTATCCATCCATCCATCCATCCATCCATCCATCCATCCATCCATCCATCCATCCATCCATCCATCCATCCATCCATCCATCCATCCATCCATCCATCCATCCATCCATCCATCCATCCATCCACCCACCCACCCACCCACCCACCCACCCACCCACCCACCCACCCATCCATCCACCCATCCATCCATCTATCTATCTATCTATCTATCTATCTATCTATCTATCTATCTATCTATCTGTAGTGTCTGCGTTGGTCGCCCGAGATTCGGGGTTACCGACCAACGGAAGAAGATGAAGAAGACTCGGATGTTGACGAGTAGTTTATTCTCGACCTTCGACCAGCGACTCCGACCGACAGCGCACGATTCCCAGACTGAGCGACTTTACAGTCTTAACGTTGCTCTTGAATCCCATTAAATCCCTTCCGGTCGGCGTCGCTTGGTCTACATATTTTACACAAGGACTAATACCAGCACCCTACGTGGCTTGACCACAGGTGCCATTCCTCTGTCTAGTCTAAACACTAGTGCATACCTGCTACGCCTACGCATAGCACAGCTCTCTGCCTCTGTCATTTCTCTCTGCCTGTTTGTCTTCCCATCACTGTGTCTGTCTACCTGTCTGTCTATCTGACTGTCCGTCTCTCTGACTGTCTGTCTGTATGTCTGACTGTCCGTCTCTCCGACTGTCTGTCTGTATGTCTGACTCCCTTTCACTATGTCTCTCTGTCTCTATCTCTCAAATGCCTGGTTGTCTGGGATATACGTTGATGCTGATTTCATTTTAGAACAGAGTTGTGCTCTACAAATGCCAGTATATTAAAGAGGTGCCACCTGCAGATAAGGAAATCAAAGTTCGACCGAAACTAAAACTGAGCGACGACTTCTCTAAAACGGTTCAGTGTTTGATTACAACATTTTAAACTTTGGATTAACATCACCAGTTTTTATTAACATTTTATTATTAATTTGTTCAGTTAAACTGTCCTGCAGCTCAATTAATTGGATGTCTAACTTGCAATCTAGCGTGGTTAGCAAATGTTTGCCATGGCTCCGCTTGAGACTGAGGACTTGTTTATTTCTACAATAATTAAAATTAGACCTGTCGGTTTGCTTAACTCATTGGCAAAGATGAAGTCACTCGACGAATCACACACAATTTATCAGAAGTCGAATTTCTATTTCGTCGCTGCTTCAATTAGTGGTTCCTGAATAGTTTTCCTATGATAAAATCAAATCAAATCATTTATTTATGCAACCAATCACAAGAATAAAGAAAATCAAACAAAATGAATCACCAAGGACTGGCAACAAGAGGGGAGAGACACTTACGTGAAATAGATTATTGCTGCACAAAGAAGGGAAGAATTGTAGCATAAAGCGTAGGCAACAACATGAGGCCTAGTGATTAATCGAGATTCGATTAGAAGCGATATGGGATTGATCACATCAAGATCACAAAATTATGTTAAAACACAACATAGCGCTTACTTCTTACTTCAGTGTGAGAATTGTAGAAAAAGGACTGAGGGAGAGTTAGACTTTGATGAGTTTGATCCATTTGGAGTTGAATATTATATCCGTATTTTGCAAAATGAGAAATTTTAGAAAATGCAACAGAAAGCTTAAACTCTTTAAAGTGACGACATGGCCAAATTTATTAGTATACATTCCACATGGTCACAACTCTCACGATAAACCACAGGACTCTCTATTGTGCATCTAGAACAACCATTACCATACATCATACACCATGGAAATTTCTTCTCTTTGTCAAAAACTCAGACCCCCTAGGAGGTTGAACCCTCCCAACCCGCCGACAATTCCAACCCTGTGTAAGCCCTACCTCTCTAAAGTTCTACATGTACATACATATCTATATAAGCCTATTACTGGTGAAAACAAGTTCTTTTTAAATTAGATTAAACTATAGGCGATCTTTCAAATTGGAAAACTCCTTACTTTCAATTAAATTAAATCAAATTAGACAAGGCTTTAGATTTAAAAGTTCTATTATTCAGGTCTATGACTTCTTCAAAGAGCGTATTGCAAGACAATATCGCGTCAGTGAACTGCATGCAATAGAACTGGAACCCTACGAAGTGGCCAACTATCACCATCATGCTTTCACGAACAGCCTCTCTGAGATGTTCTTTGGCAGAGAAGATATTCTAGACAAGGTGAGAGTTCGCAAAACACACTATGGGCAGGCCTAATATTATGACCATCTAAAAGAGGCCTTATCTAAAAATGAAAATTTATGTTGACTTCTGTAATGTGGGCTTTAGTAATACTTTAGAAATACATAGAATTTTTGACAATTTCAGTTTGAATTTTCTGCTAAGCAGTCTTACGACAGGCTCGATTCATGGTTGGTAGTGCTCAGTGAGAGAAAGATACCAGCAGGAGCTGTATGTATGGAGCAAATGTCTTTCGATGGGATACATTCTAAACCGGTGAGATGATTTTCCCATCAGACCTGACCAGGAAGTTTCTCAAAGAGAAAATATGCATTTTCAGACAAATGGAATATGATTAAATAAACCGTGAATATTAGCTAATGACACCAACATGTATGGCATGACCTTTCTGAAGCATTATCGTTTCCACAACACGTTGCCAGCCGCGTCTGTTCTGGTCTCGTTTGCAGGATATGCGTAGCCCAAAGAATCGCTTAGACTTCATCATTATAACTGTAGATACTTGATGCTGTGACAAATGCACAAGAATCAGAGGTCAATTTTCATTTTCAAAACTTATATAAATCAACTTTTATATTTGCGTGGGGGGTCCGTAGAGTAATGGATAACACACTGGCGTGAAGAGCTGAATGTACCAAGATCAAACCCAGTAGGACCCCGTAAGGTTTTTTCAGCCTTCCACTCGCTAGATGGCAGTGGTTAAATGATTAGTAGGCCATGAATTGGCGCCGTTTGGCTGCCGCTTAAACAGTTATATTCGACTCCTGTAAAACTGTTATCGTGTGCTTCTACTATATACATGTATGTAAGGCGCCCTGCGTGGCTGCCGTTTCTACTATATGTATGGTTACTGTACAGCGCAGTGCGTTTGCAGGCGCTTAATTAAAGAACAAGATTATTATTATCATTATTTCCACCGTAGCATATTGCTCTCTCCTCGGCTTGACCTTCCCGGTTTCTGCTCTGGCACCGGAACGGACCAAACCAAGCTCTTGCGGACCTGATTTGATATAGCACCGGTGGTTAAGCTGGTCTCCCTGGGTTGGCTTTTGTGTGACGCTGAGAAATTACATTGGATAGTAATTTTAGTATGTTGTTAGAGAAAATAAAACACGAAGAAATATCGCTGGTGCCCGTATTGTTGTCGTGTAAGTACAAACTAAAAGTGCATGATAAGAATACTGAGCTCTGGAAGTATCGTATTTAACTGCATTACTTTTGTGTGCATATTGTTTGCTTTAGATCTGCGTCTATATAACAGATGTCACAGACAATCGTCCTCTGGTCTTAACTGGCGTGGCAGGAACCGGCAAAACTTCAATTATGGCAAACGCCGCTCATGCTGCGTTAGAAGAATTGTACGAAATATCAGCTAATTAGTTCAGAAACTGAATAGACGAGTGATTGCTTTTGATACAGACTTTTGCACATTTATTATTTGGCCACGCCTAAATCTGAATCTGTCTCAGTTACTTTACCATGTCAACGATACAATCTGCTTTAGGGCGCTCGTATCCCGTTTAGGCCAACATGGACACAACTGATGACATTTAGAAACGTAGCCTATTATTCAATGGTTGAGTCTACAGAATTTGAATTTCAGTCACTGCAGTAGCATAAGAGGTCTGCTAAAAAGCAGAAGGAAGTCTCCGCAAACTTAAATGAAACGGAACGACGGTAATAAGCTTATATGCTATTCTGAGACAAAACTACTTGACTTTATGTAAAGAAACATAGACCTCAGATTACTTGGCTTTTGAGGGGTTCGTAAAATGCGCTTTATATAAGTCCAGATACCTACACCGTACAAGGTAGGGGTGTCTACGTTTAGCTCTTCATCGAGTTATCTCAAAAATCTGTAAATGCAACAACATCAGCAGAATCGAATTTTACCATGCATTGTCACATGCTCAATATGTTCGTGCGTATTTCTGAATTTGTTGTCTATATATTTTTGTTACCTACAGCAACAAAATTGGTGACAGTTCTTCAAAACTGTTCTACCACTTTGTTGGCGCTGTTCCAAAGTCTGACGATCTTTCCTTTATGCTGAAAAGACTTCTTAAAGAGATTAATCCACGAGAGGTAGGTCTAGACCTAAACATTCAGTTGATTCAGCGACCTTGAAGTTGACACAATCGTTTACGATTAGGTTAAAATAGATGTATTAATACTTAACTGATATTAATTCTACAAATATTTGAATTCTGTAGTTTCTGTTCATGAAGCTCTTTAGAACTCTTGGCCTACCTGTATGCTAACAGCAGTTGCAGAGTTATTCGTACTACTTCTAGCAGCGTAGCCTACTGTAAAATCGAGTGACAACATCGTACTCCTCTGAGAAACATGTTCGTGTCATAAAGAAGTAATTACTGCAACAATTAGCCTATTATTTAACACTAACTTATTATCCACTATCGTGGTTACGTCCATAGCAGGTGAGCTTAAAGCGCAGTTTTATTTCCAACCGATGAAGACGGCGTCATAGATTCTACATTTGGTTTTCGTATTTCATCAGTTAACTATTTTCTATCGGAAAATGCGATTGTCAAGCTTCGCTATCGTGAATACGCGTTGCTTATACGTGCATAAAAAGTCCTGGGCGTATTATGAGTTTCCCAGAATGTCTTATTGAATTTTAGGATTTACCGGAAAAGTTAGAGGGATTAATAGAAGCAGTGAAGGTACTCCTGTCACACATGCAGCTTGAATCAAAAGTTGTGATATTTTTGGACGCTATCAACCAGGTAAGCCTAGATCGAAAGCTCTTGCAGTATAGCCTAAGGGTTTTGAGCCACTGTTTTGATTTGTCAGTTTTTTACTTGAACTTTGAACAAATAGCCAAGCAAATGAGCAGACAAGTAGACAAAATGGCAAGTAAGCAAGGAATAATTATGTAGGCCTGCTTGCCTACTTAACTGCTTGCCAGTAAGTTGCGAGTAAAGAAGCGACGAAGTACGGAAGTACCCAATTAAATAAGTAACTTTTTAATTAGGAACGTATGTAACAAAGTAAGTTGGTAAAAAGCAAACAAACAATTAAGAAGGTGATACTTCACAGATATACTGCTTAACTTGAATTTTGGACTGCCAGTTTTCAAATAATAATGTTTGTCCTTCATTCTGTTCAGTTGGACAACGAGAAACTGAGTCTGTGGTTTCCGACGAAACTCTCTCATAATTTACGCCTTATATGCTCAGTAATAAATCTGGATTCCTTGAAAACCACAGCTGAGTCGGCTCCATCCGCTTTGGAAAGCCAGCCGCCAACAAATGAACGCTTTAACCTGATCACAGTTTCCGAGTTAGACAAGCCAGCTCAAAGAGTAATGACCATTTGGTATTTTTTATTTCAAATTTGCCTTTTCATTAGGCCCCTAACATTAACGTGACGCCATTCAATAGATGTAGCACGTGCCTTTGTAGACGTTTCTCCATAGATGCCATGTTTCTATGTTATAATTTTAAGTGGATTAAACGCAACTTAATTTTGTTGGCTAGTCTCGTTATTTGGAATATCAGCAAAAAACTGTTGTTTGCCTTATATTCAAAACTTGATTACGTACTTATTTAGGCCTACTGACCTATTTACGATTAGGGTAAGGTACATGTAGTTGGTCAATTAAAGCCCTTATTTCGCGCACAAAGTCCGACAAATCTATCGGTTAAATCAATCAATAAAGGCAGTCAGTAAAATAAAATCTAAGAAATAAGAAGTAGCCTATTAGTCCTGCCAATCTAATTGCTAGACTTCTGAATTAATTATCACAATTCATGGGCCGCTATTAACTAAGCTCTTTTGTTTTAGGAAATCGTCGCGAGATACCTAATCCGTTTCAATAAGAAATTGGATGAGAAAACCCAGATGGCTGTCTTACTGGACAATGCAGGTTCGAAAAATGCTCTATGGTTGAGTGTTGCCTGCGAGGAGATGAGGATCTTCGGAGATTTTAGACAGATTAATCAACTTATAAGTGGTTTGCCAAAAAACCCAAAAGGGTGCGTACAACAATGACAGTATCATTCTGAGTTAAAATGCTTTGATTCATATTGGGACCCACCTACTATTATAACCGGTTTATGACCTGTTCTAAACATCGATTTACTTAATGTAACGAGGTAATTAGGATACGCCAGGCTAAAATTGGCGCAGGCTTACTTTACTGAGCTGTATTATAGATGCGCGGCGATGTGTTATACTGTCCAGTGTGAGAATTGTAGAAAAAAGATTGGCGGGGTAGACTTTATTGTGTTTGATCCATATGGAGTTGAATATTTTATCCGTATTTTGCAAACTGAGAAAATTCAAAAATGCAATAGAAAGCTTAAACTCCTTAAAGCGATGACATCACCAAATTTATTAGTATACAATTCACATGGTCTAAGATCTCTCAATAAACCATTACCATACATGATACACTGTGAAATTTTTTTCTCTTTGTCAGAGACTCAGAGTCATATAATGCGAAATCACACTAGCACAACTGAGTGTGTTGGAAACGACCCCCTGGGTATGCAATGAAGACTTAACTGTGGGGGTCCTAAGAATGACTAAGGGTGTTGACCCCCACCCCCCACTGCCCCGACAATTCTCTGATACTGCCAAGCTAATGATGATCGCTATTGTCTAGCAAAATATAATGCTAACATTGACTGCAGATTACTGAAGATGGTTCTCCAGCGCCTGGAAAAAGAGAGCGATGCAGTCCTGCTAAGATCGACTTTATGCCTACTGGAAGTATCTAAAGGCGGTCTACTAGAAAATGAGTTGATTGAAATTCTGGCTCAGTTTAAAGAACAAAAATCTGCCGCAGAGGAAGAGATAACGGATTCTCCCGAAGGTTAGCCAAGCAGGAGAGAGAGAGGAAACTAATTGCTGCATGTATATTGTATAAGTTATGATGACTAGCTGTACGACTATGTATGCTGTCTGTCTTGCATGTAACTGTGTATAAATGTTTGTATGCATGTATGTATGTATGTATGTATGTATGTATGTATGTATGTATGTATGTATGTATGTATGTATGTATGTGTGTGTATGTATGTATGTATGTATGTATGTATGTATGTATGTATGTATGTATGTATGTATGTATGTATGTATGTATGTATGTATGTATGTATGTTTGACATTGTATGTGTGTATGTATGTATGTATGTATGTATGTATGTATGTATGTATGTATGTATGTATGTATGTATGTATGTATGTATGTATGCGTGCAGTTGTGTAAGAAATAGAGTATAGCGTGTAGTTGTGTAAGAAATAAAGTATACATTGAGTTCAAATTTCCAACTCGCTATAACTTTTAATAAGGCTGTGCATAGCGACATCAATGCCTATCAACCTACAACGTAAGCTTTTTTGTGTTTCTTTACCTTGGTTTTTCTTTTACGTTTGTCTTTCTTTCCGTAATCGCTTGAAGACCATTCTATGTGTTCGTGAATTTGTGTTTCCAAAATGGGGAGCGCATCTGATGACTCTCTCGAAAGACGTGCTCTGTTAATTTGTGATAACAATATTACAATTACAATCAAGATGCACATCAGAACATTAAAAATGGCATGCTTGATTCTAATTTCGCCATATTTGTAATGTGCTGAATGATGCTACAGTGAAGGACCGTCTGCCGTTCCTGAAATGGGCGATTATCTACCGAAACCTACGGATCTTTCTTCGACCGTTCGGAAATCCCAGCGAAGGCCGACTCAACCTCTACCACTCCTTACTTAGAGATGTCGTACGAGAAACGTATGTCCATTCCATGCACTGCCTTTTATGTAGCGACAATTGTCTCTTACAATTAAATTTAATTCATTATGTAATACTATAGTTCCTTTCTTATTGTTCCAATGTCGGAAATAATATACTGTAGGCCCTATACTTTATTAGTAGAATACAGTTGCAACATTAGAAAGAATAAGGAACATCTCGTAATTATTAGTGCCTCTGCATAGATATCAATAATAATTTGTTTTTTTACAGGATACATTAATTCCCCCTTTGTGATCAATGCTTAACAATTATAAAAATAATATAGATAATTGGAATCTCCAAATCTTAAATCGCCACTTGAAAGCTAAGGTCAGGACATCAGCTTATGCTTATGTGCTGCGTCGAGTCAGAGGGGTTGTCTAAAGGGTAGTCGAAAGGAGGTCTGAGTCCAGTTTCCAGAGAGTCTAGATCAAGAGACAAGACAGGGGAGATGCTAAGGCGGGTGTGGTTTAAATCGAGAAGAATTGGAAGGCGAAGGATCATTTGAGCGAGGGTAGGAATTCTTTAAAGGTGAGACTAGTTTTAAGCTAGAAGAGCCTGGAGCGAATGATAAGGGTGGCAACAATATTGTGGTCGCAAAAAGGAGGCACCAAATGAAAGTACGGAACTAAATGTTGACTGTACAATGTACAATGTACAGTAGTATAAGCCTATACGATAAGAATAATATTATTTTACGTGGTAATGCCCAAGAAGCTGACATATGACTATGAGACAAATAAGTAAATGGAAAAATTTAAATAAACTGGAAATTCGTTGGTGAAACATATTTAGAAACACGAAAGTTTTTCTTCAGATATTTAAATGAAAAAGTACAAGAGAAAAAGGAAGATGAGACAGAAGTCAAACAGACCGAAGCAAGCGGTAAATCGGAATTAATCCCGTTCGAGATCTGCGGTGCAGAAATTAAAGATCGTCAATGGTGGCACAAGAAACTTGCCGACTACTTCAGCAGATGCAGTGTGTACGAGAGAAGAGTTGAGGTTAGCGGTAGTTTGACGTTAGTAGTAGTTAGAGGCTAGTAGTAGTTAGAAGTTAGTAGTAGTTAGAGGTTAGCAGTAGCTATAGGTTAGCAGTAGGCCTAGTAGGCCTTAGAATTTTAGATGTTAGTAGTAGTTCAGAGCTTAGTATTAGTTAGAGGTTAGTAACTTAGTAGTAGTTCAGGGTTAGGGTTAGTAGTTAGAGGTTAGTAGTACTAGCAGCCTACTTACAGAAACAATCTTAATTAGCAATCCATATAGAAAATTAAGTTTTAGGGTCAACGCAAGACGTTTGCTATGAGAAATCAACTATTTATCGAACGCCTTCAAAGAAGATTAAACAAATTATCTTATTGAATCAGGTTTTCCCAATCAGGATTCACATATTTGACAATATTTTTCTTTTTTTACACTGTTTCTATTCCAAAATTTATCTTTGCAATGTATCAAAATCCACGTCTGATTATAATTCCTAATTTTCACACTATTTAATTTGGTATTCTTATTTTGACTCTCTCTCTCTCTCTCTCTCTCTCTCTCTCTCTCTCTCTCATCTCTCTCTCTCTCTCTCTCTCTCTCTCTCTCTCTCTCTCTCTCTCTCTCTCTCTCTCTCTCTCTCTCTCTCTCTCTCTCTCTCTCTCTCTCTCTCTTTATCTCACGCTAATTGTTTTATTATACTGACGTGTCAAATTTGACATGGTAAGATAAAGTAAGGTAAAGTCATTTTTGAATTTATTGCGCGCCCATCGATTAGAAATAGTCCTGAGATTAATGAGATAAAACGTCACAACAACAAACTTTCTAACAACTAATTGAAGTTTGACTTCTGCAGCGCCAATCTCTGATTATTCGTCCATTAATCATGATTTTCTAAGCGATGGTAATAGGCCTACTCATCACAAATTGGCAATCTTGTATAAAAGACATGAATTCCAACATCGGACATAAATACTTACAAAACAAGTTGTCGATATTGGTTGGTCCATCCATTCACGTTAGTGAAGACCTACTTCTATGCATATTTTGTTTTCTTTCCTTGAAGGAATATCCTTTCCACTTGCTAGAACTGACAAAATTAGATCCCTCCAAAAGAGATCACTACATCAGACTGCTGGAGGAGTTTCTCATCGACATGCGAACTGTTAGAACTCTTTTCGATTACGAGTTCAGTGGAGACCTGCTTCGCTACTGGAGAGAGGTTTGTGAATATTTGTATGAAACACTATTGCAAGAATAGTCCAGAAACTGATTAATGCTAAATTCGCAATAGCTAAGATTATGGCTACCTCGGTGCTGACCAGTTGAATATTAGGCCCTGTTAAGGTTCGAACATAATACAAACGCTAATAACATCGATCCAGGCCTTAAGTGACAATTGGTTAGCGAAGATGTTTGATACATTGCTAATAAGAAACTGATTTCAAAATGTGCAGTTATGATATAAGACTAAAAACATGCGATAGTGAATATGTTGAAGGTTGAAGCTTTAAATTCCCGATTGAAACATTTTTCTGGATATATAGGCCTAATATGAAATGACCGAATTTTACTCCTGTATGAGACTAAATCACTTTTCGACTTACTCGATCGTTCTGCTTCACTGCTCCTTTGTCTACGTAGTAAATTCTTGAGCCGTTTTTCTTGATCGTGTAGTGTGGAGATACAAAATACGTCCGTTTGACTGAGGGTTATAAGAAAACTTTGGCAGACATGAGAAGTAGTATGGCAGTCAGGCCTCAACCGTCTGAAGAATTACTAGCCGAAAATTGCGAACTCATCGGCAGACTTATGTAAGCAGTTCAACTCATTTCTTATAAAGTGAGGGATTTTCGGTAGCTTCGAATGCATGCTTCAGCAGAAGCTCAAGCTCTACATGCGAAACACGCTGAATTTATAGGCTACGGAATGTATGCATCTATGTATCTAGACACTAATTACCTCAGAATAGTGCTGCTTGAGCCAAGCTAAATGATGTTACAGTCATTAGAACATGATAACCAATAAGCACGTAGTAATTAATAATTAAAATGAAAAAACGTCCGTAGCTTCGAATGCACGTTTCCACAGAAGTTCACTTTAAATGAACAAAACCTGCATTTAATTATACAGAATGAGGCAAATGCGGCTTACAGCAGATTATCGTCAGATGGATGGGATAGCTGTTGGAGATGCGAATCGTCGTTCTAACAATATCATTGTCTCACGTAAATGTATGTACTGATCACACTCGTGCTTTTTCAGGGCACAGGCCGGACATTACACTGAGAGTCTGGGGCTGGCGAAAGAATGCCTTGACATGGTGCAGAGACAGAACTACGATGGAAAACAAGAGAAGCTGATGTATCTCTATGGACACGAGGCGTATCTCCTCTCCCTTATACTCGTAAGCAAAGACAATCGTGTGCATTTTTCAGCAAACACCTTCGCGTTCATCATAAACCTATGCAGACTGCAAGTTTGCATCTTGCCATGCAAGCATACTTCAAATTAATTCAATGTTGCGCAATGCAAGTTGCCGAAATTCTCAGTTCCATGCATACTCAAGCTGTGTCATGCAACATAGCTTATTCAAAACCATATCCTAAGCAGAAAAGCCGTTACATCAGTAATAGTGTCAGAGATGGTGTATTCAGCCGTCTGGCATTTAGACATGTATGCATCAAAACCTTTATATAGCGCCTTCGTACCAAAGAAAAGCGTTGTTTTCACAGCATCTAGGCTAATTGATCTAAACGAGTGTGACTCAAAACTTTCTGGTGCGATGAGGACACCAGGTTCTGCATACCAAATCAAGTTGCCCGCAGTTGATGAGGTATTTGTTGGTCGTAATCGTTATCGTAATCGTAATCTCAGAACTTCTAAGGCGCCAGGTATAGTCAAGGGCAGGGCACCAGCCTATTCACGAGCGCTGCGTCAACTCAGAGGGTGTTTTCCAAAGAGTAGTCCTAAGGAGGTCAGAGTCCGGTTACAACAGGCTCTATAATACATTGTTGGTCGATGTACGTGTGCGAGTATAGGCTTAATGTGTGCAGCATCCAATCACCGTCTTCGAGAGCGCGGCACTACAATATTATAAAATATAAAATTCAACTTTTTGTCAATGATATTTATGCATTTTCGGCTTCAAAAAGCGTTGTTTGAGTGTTGCTTCGCAGTATATAACATATCAGTACATCGCTGTTAGGTGCGTTACACACAATTGCTCAAGAAATCGTATCGCAATGAAGTAATGCCCCATTACATATTGACTTTAGAAAGTGGATAAACCAGTAATCAAATCTTCACTACTTTCTTCGCTCATACTTAGGGTCAGGAAACAGAGCAGAGTCACGATCAAATCAAGGAATTAAAGACTATTATCAAACTACACGAAAAAGCAATACAGATAATGAAAGATCTTAGACTCGACGAAAAAGACAACAAATACAAGGTACGATTTTGCAATGTTGACGGTTTGTCGTTATAAGTTATAACAAACTACTTAGCCCAATTAATGAACAATCTGATACAGAGGTGAGGTAAAGTAAGATGGCAATGCTTTTATTTTATAACTGACTTCGTTAGGGAAAGTTAAACCAAAATCTTGAAACAACTTTCTACCGTGGCAGGTTTTTGTACCCAAGACTAGAGAGTGACACGGGGACAGAGATGTGTGCCCTTACCCACCCTGCATTTGTGGCTTTAATCCCATCCTCTCCCCTCCCAGCCGAACCTTGTCCCCATCCCCTCACCGTCCCCGCAATCTTCACCCAATTCCTTCACCGTTCCCCTATAATTGATTTTCATCCCTGAAATGACCCCACATCTAAAAGTATGAAATATTAATTTGTAACATTATCATTGATAGCATGTTATTAAAACTTATGAAATTGACAAACACTGAAAATGCTGCACCTCAGCTGGTTGATTTTTAATTCATGAATGAATAGAAGATCATCTATATCGTCACGGTTACTTAGTAAGCCTGTTTCATGGAACGCTGAAATAAATGAATAAATGAAATTTATGAACTCTGTAACCATTACCGCGGTATTACCGCAGCTTCCATCCCCATCCCCACGATAATACCATACAATGTTCCCCATTCCCGGTTTTTTTCCGCAAGTTATTTAAAACTCTACCCCATTCCCGCGGAATTACCGCGGTAACCGTTACCGTGTCACTCTTTACCCACGACCTAATATTGACCGTTCAGCGTGCTTATCACTTACTATCGCGCACTCTAGAGCAGAGTATTACACTGAATAATGAGTGAATTGGTTTATAGGATATGAAACGGTATATTCCATTAGATGGTACGTATATATAATATCTAGTTGGCTGAAAGAAGATCTGTGGCATTGAGACAGGTATTATTAAGCGACAGTAGGAAGATAGGTGTGGAAACAACGAAACTCGAAGGTAATAAGTTTACTAAAACATTTAGAGTTGTTCGGCGAGATTATTTTAGATCCACAAGCTGTGTTTATCCGTTCCACAAAACAGCTGGAGGCATTTATCAGTCTCTCCATCTGGATGTGCCTAAATCAGTGTGATTCTCCTTACAGATTTTATTTTAGTTACAGTTACAGTTATAGTTAATGGTTTTTCATTTTAGTTATAGTTACAGTTATAGTTAATATTATTTTTTAGTTACAGTTATAGTTATCGTTAACGAAATCATTTTGCTTTCGTTAACGAAAACATTTTCGTTACCGTTATCGTTAATGAAAATCACACTGAATTATGAAGACGTGTTACACAATAATTTGCTTAAAGCTTTGACGAATGGGTGTATTCAGCTTCATGAATACACAGCGCTCCATATTCACCGACATCCAAGGCGAACATAGGAATCATTTTTGCTTTCGTTAACGGGTGTATTTTCAAGGTTTTCACGTTAGTCGATATTGCACTTTTTTATTCGTATTAACGAAAATAGCAATGAATTTTCGTTAGTGTTATTTTCGTTATAGTTATAGTTATAGTTAATGATATTTTTTAGTTATAGTTATAGTTATCGTTAACGAAATCATTTTTTGTTCGTTAACGAACATTTTCGTTAACGTTAACGTTAACGAGAATCACACTGGCCTAAATAAGATAATGTTGTTCGGTGTTTCAGAAATACCTTGGTCTTCAGTTGATCAAGATCGCATATGCTCGTGGTCAAATTGCCAGTCGTCGTCGCTTCTACGAGCCTCTGCAGAAAAGTACAGACAAGAGTAAGGGGTTAAGCGAAGTGGAAGAAGCCATCATGTTGTACCGGAGTGTAAGTGGATTTATAAGACTAAAGAATGTGTACATGACCTTGAGAAATTGTAAACGTGCACGTGGCCAAAGTTTAGGTATTGTAAATGCAAATGTAAACGCTTCTCCAGAGCGACCGTATGGCCTCGACCCTGCTGATTTTTCAAGGAATTGATTGGGTGAGATCCTTCATCAACGCTGCCCGCTGGAATGGGTTCCACGCCGTTTAAAGTCCATAGCCTGAGATTAAAGTCACTGTAATAAGGCACGCTCGGAAATCGAACCGGCACTCTTACATCCAGAGGCTGTTGTACTGTATTGGATAGGCTTAATATAGCGTTTAATAGAATAAAATCACGATTAAGAAATATAGCTGACCTGACTGTATCTTTCTGAATATTGAGCGAGAAAATGAATTTTACTGGGAACGAAGATCAACGATTTAATTATTTCAGTTGCTTCTGGTGTCTATTGTATTCAGTTTTAAGACTGGAAGGTTCTAATCATACTTTATTGGAAACAGTGACTTTATTTTCTATTTCTCAACTGATTTGAAATGAATCAGATCAACGACCACAGTCATGAACTGGAGGCGCTGCTGACGAAAGCCACTCTCCACAGAGGACAAGAAAAGACACAAATAGAGGTAACCACATCTCTAGTTTCAATTCATAACTCGGGACCGGACCTCGCACTTTATAACTGACTCAACAACCCAGACAGGCAGCGCTTATGTGAAGTATTTTTAAAGGCGCTATAGTAGTAATTGTCCAGATACATACATATATACATACATAATTACTTACTTGCATGCAAAAGCCCAGTCACTACGGATTCAATTGGTTAGGCGATTGATAATTAGCCAGTCTCCAGAGGCAGATTCTGTATCATGCTAGGAAAATGCTGTTGATTTACATTATTATTATAAATTACATCAATCGGTGGCAAGTTACAAGCTTTTGCTCTTGACGAACTCTAGCACCAGCGTGTTAACGTGTGCAGTGCTTTTGTTAGGCATTTAGAATACTAAGTTACTTGTCTGGATACATACATACATGTCATATGTGCATACATACATGCATGCATAGATGCACTTTGCATGGCTGCGTTTATGCATGTGTGTAGGTCCAGGCAAACATACATTCAAAAATACACACATACGCGATAATTCTTTTACTTGTTTCTCATCTTATAAGTTATACTTCAGGACCATCAAAGCAGCTGTTTTGGGCTTGTCTTTAATTCGTCCACACTTCAGTATGACCGCTTTACTTTCCTGTGTCAAAGCTGCAGTTAGCCCTGCTGGACATTTTCAGATCTACGAGGCAACGAAGCAGCGCTGTCAGGAACTGATCGGCGAGAACTGTCCACTGATGAGTCGCCTGTGTTTCAACATGGGAGTCGTCTACGGACGCATCAATGACGCGAACAACGCTTACAAGTATCACAAGGAAGCCTACATCATAGCAAACAGAATCTACGGCGCGAGTCATGTCAAGACCACGAAATACAAAGAGCAAGCGTTGGAGTACTGCGAAGCGATCAACCGTAGTCCTGAAGACATCGACAGAGACTAATGATGCACGATTTCTACGAATTGTGGCTTTTTCCTTTCATGAACCGTCCTTCCTTCATCCAGTGCTTTACAGTCTTCACTGTGTGTGTGCAATTGTAATAAATTGGTGGATTTATTTTATAATTCATTGGTAGATTTCATTTGATGCATGGGTTTTTATTTGTCATTATTGTTATTATTGTTGTTGTTATTGTCATCATCCTCATCATCCCAAAGGAACGATATCCTACGCGTAAGTAGAACAAAATATGTTGGAGAGACTTGTTACATCTGGGAAGAATGCTTTCCGTTTACGTCAATGCTGCGGGCTATCTATTTCTGTGAATAATTCTACAATGGCAAAACGCTCAAGGAATGACGTCATAAACACGCGACGCTGTCCAAAGTCAAACGTTTTGCGTTGCAACGGAAATCAGAATTCAAACGAGGGTTTCGCACGTTATAATTATTAGCATCATCGCTTAAGAAACAAGAAAATCACTAGATGAATTTCACATTCGTTTGTTGGAAAGATATCGCTGATTTCTCTACGGACTTTCAGGTAATTCTGTTTGATATTTTAGTTGTGAGTGTATCCGTTTTAAACGCTGCAGCTCGTCTAATTCGATAGCTTCCAAAGTTTAGAATTATATCCAGTTACATCCAACTGACACAAAGTTTACGAAATCTGTAGAAACGTTTTAGTGGATAGGCCTACATCATCAAAAGAATTACAAGAGATTGTGAGTCGAGTCTAGAATGCAGCAAAAAGAATGCGGAACGTTGATCGACGCGACAAAGTATACCCCCAGTCTCTTTTCTACACTTCTCACACTGGTTCTGATGCGGGGAGTAACGGGAGATAGCTCATGATGGAGTTCCTATGGAATTAGTTATATGTGATTGTCAAATAATACAAAGTGTAAACTTTTTGAAAAGTAGATGTGCACTCGTTTTAACAGAATGCTCATAGACAAATTCAGACCGTCAAGTAGGCCTACTAACTGTAAATCCGTGTTCCGCGTGTTTGTTGCAATCGCCTTTGCAAACCAATGTCGTGTCATGGGCGATCCTATTGGGGGCCATCCATATATTACGTACGCAAAAATCCGGGAAAATTGGACCCCCCCTCCCCCCCTGTTCGCAAGCGTACTTTCTTCCACACCCCCCCTGTGTACGTACACTTGACGCTCACCCCCCCCCCCGAAGACCAGCTGCAGAAAGTGCCTCTATTGTCTGCACTTTAGTCCAGATTGAAGGATGAGTGAGGGCCAATATAGACAAATTATAGGTATCTCGTTCACAGCACAGAATAACTGCACATGGCTTTTATATAATGTAATAAAATGCCATCGAACGACTATAGGACAATACAGAGTTATAAATAGGCTAATGTGAACGTCATAATCAGAAATTTATTTTGCGTACGTACACTTTTGTCCCCCCTACCCCCCGTTCGCACCCGTACGCAAAATCGCCAAAATCCGACCCCTCCCCCCCTCATTGCGTACGTAATATGTGGACGGCCCCTTGAGAGGAATCTCTCCAGCATCGCAATGCTGTTTCTGTCTCACGAAGATGTCTTGCATTTTCCGTTTACGATGATTGTTTTATTATGTTAAATTAATGACGAAAGAGTGTTTTAAAATAAATAAATATACTGTTTTAGGTTTTTACTGAGTGAACTCAATATTTGATGAACTTCGTATGAGCAAAGCAAACATCTGCAGGCAAGGTTTGCGAATCATCCACAGTAACATGCAAAAAGCGTTGTGTTTTAACTCGAGCTTTGGGCAAATTCGCATCTAAAACATAAACGCTGTATCTTAATAATCATTAGTGATGTCGGAAAGCATTTCTTCTAAGCGTTCATTTGAAAATTCTATCAGAAATGCAACAGTTGAAAACGTGCACAGTGTCCAGCTGAGTAGGAAAACATTTGTGCTTGATATTCATGCAAAGAAAAACAACAAAAGCCACCCCAATGAAAAGACACACGAATGCGAGTTATGCAAGAAAATGTTTAGGAATGTCTATAACTTAAAGTATCACAAGAGAATACATACAGGAGAAAAACCATACAGTTGCCTAATATGTCAGAAAACATTCACGCACTCTTCAGTTTTGAAAACACACAATAGAGCCCATACTGGAGATAAGCCTTTCCAGTGCCACGTAGGCCTATGTCAAAAAAGATTTTCTGAATCATCTAATCTACGAAGGCATGGTAGAGTGCATACTGGAGAGAAACCATATTACTGCCAGTTATGTCCGAGAGCATTCACACAACATTCTTGTCTACAGGCTCACAAGAGAACCCACACTGGCGAGAAACAATTTCTATGCCTGGTATGTACAAAAACATTTTCTCATTCTTCAGATCTACGATACCATGTTAGAACTCATACCGGCGAGAAGCCTTTCCAATGCCAGGTATGTAAAAAAAGATTTCTTGGGTCTTCAAATCTACGAAAGCACGTTATGGTGCATACTGGAGAGAAACCATTTCAGTGCAAGGTATGTAAAAGAATATTTTCTCAGTCTTCAAATCTACGAAGCCATGTTAGAATTCATACTGGAGAGAAGCCTTTCCAATGCCAAGTATGTCAAAAAAGATTTCTTAGATCTTCTAATCTACGAATACATGCAAGAATGCATACTGGAGAGAAACCATATCAATGCCAGTTATGCCAGAAAGCATTCACACAACAGTCTTGTCTGCAGGCTCACGAGAGAACCCACACTGGAGAGAAACAATTTCTATGCGTGGTATGTCATAACATATTTACTAACTCTTTCAGTCTAAAAAACCATGTTAGAATCCACACGGGAGAGAAACCCTATATCTGCCATTTATGTCAGAAAACATTTCGATACGCTGCAAGTCTGAGAAGTCATGAAAAAATACACCATGGAGAGAAACCTTTAATACTTTGAAGACATTCTCACGCATGCCAAATCTGAGAACTCATGAAAACACCCACACTTGAGAGAAACCTCTTGTGTCAAGTTTGTTAAAACGATTTTTTGAATCATAAAAACTACAGAATCTTAGACCTTAGTCCTTCCCGTGCAGGTCTGCACATCGGGCGACGCATCTCCTCCAGTCCCCTCTGTCCACTGCCAGCCTCTCCGCGTTGTAACACAATCTTAGGTTCTACAAAGTCAAGTAGAGTTTGAACTGAAGAGAAACCATACCTATGCGGTTATTTGTGAACAAGTTAGACATTACAGTCAGCTGAAGAGAGGTGCATGAGAACACGTAGTGAAGAGAAGCGACATCTTTGTCAGTCTGGAAATTGTCGTATGAACTTCAAGTCTGAAAAGATATGATAGAATCCGTGCAGTAGAGAAACCATTTCTGTGCCAGATTTAAAAAGTTATTTTCAATCTACAGAATCATATTAGCATCCCTACTGCATAAATTCATACAATTTCCTGTTGCGCCAGAAAACATTCTCCAAACATTCTGCTTTGTCGCTTCACGGGAAACCATGTTTTTAAAGAACATTACAATGTCAGTCTTGTTAAAGATCAATCACACGATCTATGCATCTGGACAATTATTTTTTTTAAACCGGAGAAAGTTATATAAAAGTTTAAAATTTTATATCCGTTGAGGGTGTAAAATTATGTAAGGAAGGATATTATAGAAGCTGATTATGTAATGGTGTTTTGACACAGAGAAAAAATTAGTAAAATACCGTAGTCGTAGATAATAGATATCCTCCTCCTGGTGTTTCTGACACAGCAAAAGAATTATTGGTATGAGATTAAGATTCAAACGGACAGAGGATTTTCTTACTTCTGAAAAGATACTGAATTGGTATACCCCGGTACTGAGTGATTAGTTCATGGGAAAGAAAAGAAAAACGACAAGGAATGCATGGAATGTACTATTACAATTGATACATGTTTCTTGTGTATCCCTTTTCTTTCGTTGCACTTGTGGTCTAATGTGGCCAATGATTGACACAAAGCGTGTGGAATTTCCAGCACAATAGCAAGGAAATATTCAAGATTTTACAGATGAAAAAATAGCAAACTGTAATCAAAACTATTAAGTTGAAAAATATCCATGACAGATTGAAATAAATGAAGCATGCTTGTTCCAAGAGAACAATGGGAGTCTGAAAAGAAATAATTTGACCGGACACTGCAAAATGAGCAATTTCACGATGGTAACTGACCAAAACAATCATAAATATCTGAAAATGTCACAGTGGAATCGAAGTCATGTATCTGGTAACTGAAGCAGTGAAAAAGAATTGTTGTGTTGCTGAATGTGTAGTAGTACGTATGAACGAATTTATGCTCATTAATTTTATATTCAAGTTAAAGAGCTTTAAGTACAAAAAAAACTGAACTTCCTGTTTGATTAAACACACTTTAAAACCTGTTGGTTATGTCTTTTCGTTTTGACTTTCGATTAAAGCATGCATAAAAGTAAGCACTTTGGTTATACTGAGCTACTTTATTTTTTACAGTAATCGTATGCTTTGCATGAACAAGAACTGTTTGTTGACTTCATTTCTTTGCTAATCGTTTTTACTAATTTGACTCATGAGAAAGAATACCTTTCGTTGTTTTTAAATTGTGTTTCACTCGTAACTGTTTTTCACACAATCCCACACAGTGAACTGTAGATATCCCTGTTTGACTCAACACATTTAGAACCTACTCGTCATGATATTGTACCTTTTAATTTCCATTTTTGTAAAATTTAAGTTCGATTAGGTATATTACTTAACTTGTGTCTAAGTAGACACTAACTACGCTTAGATATTTTTGTGACAATATAGTTTATATGATGAAGAACCCTGTTTTTGTGTGTTTTTATTGCCGTTTACTCACTAACTGGGGAATGCTCGACAGTGTAGTGGTTAGCGCGCTGGAGTATCAATCGATAGGTCGGGGATCATATCCCCGCCAGGGCAGAAATTGTTTCAAGATTTCTATTCCACCTGCCCCCGCTACCCGGCCAACTCATCTATAATTATAATGAGTACACTGACTGTCGGTGGGAAGATGAGACGGTGAGGGAGAGGACTGCTAGCTTAATAGACTGCTCTTCTTCTTTTCTTCTTTCTCACTTGAAACTTACATAGTTAAACTCTCACGCCAGTACTCTAGGTGAATGTAGTCCCAAAATAAAATAAACGATAATTTCACACATAATGAGAAGGTATAGCTGAACTGTCCTGGCAAATAAACTTCATTTAATCTTCTATAGGCTGAATTACTGCGCGTATCAAAACAAACATCCTATATCTTTCAACGACCAAATTTGAGCCTGCTATAGTTCGAGGCCACAGCGTCAGGTTTATGCACATAAGGCATGATCCCCTGTGCATTCGCCTCGATGACCTTTCTCTAAAGCCAGAGGGCACTGAGTCATCAAGTCGCTGCAGTAAGATGGAGAGCCACTTTCGTTCTCTGTCTAATCTATGAAGCAGGTTTACCTGGATCTTCAAAAACGTGAACATCGCATCGAACTGCAGAGTAAATAGATTGTATAAATCAGTCACAACACTAATCAGAGCATTTGCTCGGATTGGAAAGGTACCTTTGGGTTAAAATATAAAAAATAGCAATAATAATATCAATAATAATAATATGCGATAAAATGCAAAGATTATACTGTAGTAACAATTAGGCTATAATGGTAAAATTATCCTTAATACTTATCAGAACTATAATTGTTTTAATCAATACGAAAAGCGTTAGACATCACGTTCTTTCTATGACGTCACAATAGGCCCTATAGTTTCAACACGCCGTTACAGGCTTACATTTTAAATCTTCAGTTGCTATTTTATTAAATGAAATTCCTGGGATTCGTTGACAACTATTGTCTTAGGCAGTTAAATTTTGCAATCGCTCTTGAGTTTTTATGCTGCTTTTATTTGCCCAGTCAGCATTTGCCGTCAACAGATTTCGTATTTATTTATGTTGACGTTGATTGTGGTAAGAAGCTCTTCTTCTGCAGGTAGGCTACAAGCGAATTCCTTTATTATAATTAGGCTATTGAAGCGAACCTCCAAACCTTCTTTCACTTCTTCAATGTCACACTCTATCTTCTAGTACCAGGATGCCGTAGAAGGAAGGAGGAGTTGCTAGGGGTTTCTATTCTGTGTCTCTATGTCCGTCGCGCGTTCGGCCTTCGGTTTAGTCGGAGGACTTACTGGATTGAAATACGACTGATGATGATGAAAGGCAAAACAACTGGAAGTTCGTTAACACTCTTCTTATTCAACTTCAACTCAAAGAACTCAATCGGATACAATGGCCGTCAACTTGACGTTCTCAAACTAAACGTGAATCGGCAACGTTACAGACGCTTCAAAACCGCCGTAGAAATACATGAAAAGTACAACTGAAAACATGTATCTACCTTGAAACAGTTCGTAGAACTCAGCGAAAGATCCTCAGTTTCCACTGTCCGGAAGTCCTCGAATGTTCTCACTTATCTAACTCTAAATACTTGTACGTATTCGCAATGCGCTTAAGAAATATCGACTATCTAATACGCATGCGCAATGCCCTCCAGAATGACTGATTAAACGTGACCTATTCTCCTAGCACGCGAGAAAGGCTGACTAAAACATAATTCTAAGGAAAACTGAACGTACGTGCTCCCCTAGCACGCGAGAAACACTGACTTAAACGTCAAACAATGCTACGCGTTCGAAACGTACTCCCTGAGCACCCGAGAAAGACTGACTGAAACGTATTCCCCTAACACTCGAGAAAGACTGACTGAAACGTAGTCCCCTAGCACCCGAGAAAGACTGACTAACTACACTGAAAAGTTGGCCCTTATATAGCCTCCGTTAACCCAGAGCATCGCGATGCCCATGTTAAAGCATCGCGATACCACTTAGCCCAGAGCATCGCGATGCCCATGTTAAAGCATCGCGATGCATGCGCGAGGGCAAATCGCAACAATCGGCCAACGTCAAATCAAGAGCTAAACCGCATCAAGTGAAACGCGAAAGGTAAATCGCAACAATCGACAAACGTGAAACCAAAGGTTAAACCGCACCAAATAAAATGCGAAAGTTTGGCCTTTTTCGGCACAGCAAAAGACGAATGGCAAATTCGTCACACTATGTCGATGAAACGAGCATAAGCTGAATCCAGTAGAGGGCCTAATGACAACCAACCCCCATCCAGCATGCCCACAGGGAGTCCATATAGAACCCATATTCCCACATGCGCCCCCTTATTGGTCTCAACTAATGCTCTTGGAAATGCTGGCAGGTAAGAAGGGTCAGGTCGTAAGTTAACGCAATGAAGTTTCTAGTAGATCGCGTTATAGTTGTTATTTCAATAAATCATTCAGTTTTATGAGGAACATTAAATTATAGAAATGTCAGTCAGAATCATGTGGCCAAACTTTAACACAGTCTTTCTTCACGATCATCGATACGATCATCTCTTTACGTGGATATATATTTTAACCTAGCAATACCGAATTATATGCAATACTTGAGGCTATGAATTGCATTTTGAAATAATTGCATCAATTTATCTTATAGCAATATTCCAACAAGAAGACAACACTAAGCGTGTAAGATTCAGCCTAATTCTATAGAGGTATTTACGTTACCTATGGCAACGATTGTCCAGAACTTTTAATTCTTTCTAGATATGGCCTTGGCGAGGATACACTCAAGCATCTTGATCGATAGATCTTGTAGCTACAGGAAAACATCAGAAGACATCGTACCTGTTTGTACACACTTCTTTAGAACTCCACAGCATAAAAACGAAGTGGAAAGATCTTTCGTCCGAGCAATAAACACTGTACACCCCAGCAATCCAAACAGGTAACACTTTTAACTTACTTTAGGAGGTGAAACTCAATTAAAACACGAGGATCTAAATTGACGCGGAATCACAGAAGTTCATTGTTACTTCAAAGCTGATGCTGTTTGAGTGGCATATCCAGAATTTTACATAGGAAAAGGTTGGAAAGTAAGGTAATGTCTCTATTAGGTCTATTTGTTGATTTCATCTTGCTTGGTTTTGGCGAGGATTAAGCTTAAAAGGGATTTTTGTCCGTATAAAGTTTGGTCCGTTTTCTGACGACATTTTATAAGTTATCAAGATTTTCAATTATTTACCTGTTTAGACTTAGTTTTACCGGATTCCTCTCTCGCGGACCAATCCTTGTGCTGATGCGAGATTGCATTGATTAGTGACAACGCCGCTACAGAGATTTCGCTGTAGCAGCTTTGTCACTAAAGTGGCGATCGCATGACGAACGCAACACATCTCAACCCAGTAGGCCTATGTATCGCAACGGTTGACGAAAACAATGAATGATCGGCTAAATAGCAGGATCTCTAAGACGTCTGCAGTATAGAAACTTACTGTTGAAAAACAGTGAGAATGTGACGAATTGTGACGCATTTAGACATAAATAATTACTGCCTTGTTAAATTAAAATAGTACTAAGTGATGATATAAGTCTAAAAAAACATGGCAACTGCTATAAAACGCACTTTCCAAGCAATTCAAAACAGTTTAACTAATACTGTTCAGTACCAAGAATCTAAAATATTGCTATGTAAAGAGTTAGTCATCGCGTGAGGTTTCGCGTAGGCTACCTTACTGTATCCCAATTGAACTGATACCCTTTTCATTTTGGCAATAAATCTGTCTATTTTTTCAAAATATAATTCAATAAAATTTTATAATTGAAAGAGGGCTAAATTATCAGTATTTGCCGACAAGTTCATCAAATTCTATCAGTAGAATCCGACGTTATGCACATTCACAGTTGGACAAACAAAATTCGAACTTTCCAACATGTAAAAGATAAAAACAAACTGCATACCTTAGTTAACTATTAAAAATGAATAGGACGTCATAATAACTTCATTTCCATTTAAGCAGGCGATAGTAAACGAAAATAGTTTTCAGTTAAGATGACTTGAGTTTCATTAAAATTTGAATACAAGAAAAACTTTACGGAGCAAAAAGTTTTTTGAAGGAATTTCCTAACAGAAACTGGTCTGTCGCAAATTGAGATTGCAAAAATTGATGCTACCGGATCAGAAGAAAAACGGTATGGTGGTGGTAAATCCAGAGGCGAGTTTACGCATAGGCGCACGATGCGCGCGCCTAGCGCTCCAAATCTCGGAGGGCCCCACACGAATGAAAGTATTTTTTTCAGTTATTAAAATAACGTTTTTATTTTGAATTATTTTCAATATAACCAATTTTCTAATTTTTTCCAGTTTAGCATTCACATTAAGTATATTATTGTAATTTATAATTGTTTTGTTCATTTGGGTTCATAATTCATTTTGACTCTGTTCAAAATAACATCAAACATGTTAACAACAAGCCGCAACGGCCGTTTGATGCAGTTTAAGTGTTGAAAGCTTTAGTCTGATGATTCTGTCATTTTTAGTGTTTAAGAGTAATTAAAACTTTTATTAGTATCGTTAACCAGTGATAGCCTAATCATTGAAATTTTTATAATAATAAATATTGATTTAAATCTGGCGCAGTAAAACGTTGCTATTATTCTGGAGCTGTAAAACGAAAGAAGCGTGAGCATGCGATATATGATCGAGCTAAGTAGACAAAAAACTCGCTTGATGCGTTTGTAAGTCGTAGACATGTCGCTCACAACAATGTATGTAGTCTTACAGCTAATCGTAATCGTAATCTCCAATTTTCTAAAGCACCACTGTAAAGCCAAGCGCAGAGCACCAGCTTATTCACGAGCGCTGTGTCGTATCCGAGGGTTGTCCAGAGATCGATGTCCGTTGGTGGTCCGAATCAGCTTGCCAGAGAGACCAGGGAGAGGCAGAACAGCTGTTACGGAGGGTTTCGTTGAGGACGAGATAGCTTGGAAGGCAAAGGATCAGATGGTTTAGGGTATGAAATCTTGAAGAGGTAAGTTTTCAATTTGGAGTGGAAAGCCTGTGGGCTGATGAGTATGGGAGCCCGAGGTAGATGACAATGAGTGAGTGGCGGTATTGGTGAAGGAACTAAGAAAATGCGGAATTCGGGGAAGTTCGTTCCAGAGTTGAGGTGCAGTGTGGAATACGGATCGGTTGGAGAACTTGAGGCGAGTAGTGACTGGGATACGGGAGAGAGTGAGATATAAGGAAGAACGGGTTGACCCGGGAGGCTGGATAGCGAAGAGTTCGCGAAGGTACTTTGGCTGGGAGTATTGCAGTGTGTTGTAGGTTAGGCTAATACCGATGCAGAAGACAACATTTGACATGATTCTCCGTCTTCCACAAATCGTGACAAATGTGAATATAAGAAATAACTTCGCATTCCTTGAAAATAGCCTCTATGACTAATCATAATTACAATGTCAATAACACTAACAAAAACGGCGTCAAGTTCAACTTCGTAAGTTTTTGCACATGTTAGTCTAAACACCACCAGAGTCTCAGACTCAGTTCAGAAGGGCCTTCTAAATGTCTGCGCCTAGGACCCCGTTTTCTGTAAACGCGCCTCTGGGTAGACCACGCACAGCACGTAGGTCCCTACTATGGAAATGTTGATTCTGTTGAAACATTCGTATTGAGCCAAGAAGATTGGTTGGCACCCACGCAATAATTCGTCAAATATCCCGAGAAACTGGTATTTCGCGAACTTCAGGGCATCGGATTGATCAGGGAATTGTTGATCGTGCAATCAATGAATGGCGAGATCACCCTAGAGCATGTATTCGAACTAATGGTGGGCATTTTAAACATCAGCTTAGAAGAACAACATTTGACTCCAATTAATTTTAAAATGTTGATGTCTTCATGCTTTTGTCGAATTATAAAGTTTAATAAAGAGAAATAAGAAATAAAGTTTTACAATTTGGAAAGTTCGATTTCTTTGTCCAACTTTGAATTGCATAACTTTGGACTCTGTTGATAGAATTTCACAAAAGTTTTGGAAAACATTGATAATTTATCCCACTTTAAATTTTTGAAATTTTATTGAATTATTTTGAGAATTGACAGATTTATTGCCAAAACAAAAGGGTATCAGTTCAATTGGGACACAATGTATTTGGAGAAAAACGTACAGAGGATTGGCTGCATGGCTCTAACTAGCATTACCTAATGTTCATGATCATGTCAAAGTGATTAGAACCTTGAAATAACAATGACATACTATTAGAAACTTCCTTGCTTTAACTTACAGTCTGAGCTTTCCTTCGTTTGCTCGTTGTTACTGGATTCAGCTGATGTTCGTTTCTTCGGCATGACGTAGGCACTAGGATCAGCAGAACAGGAGTCGCCTCTTCAAACACAATCAACGTTTAATATTGCAAGAAACCGAATCAATTGTCAGTAAACGTAGAGTAAGTGTAAATCTAAAGAGAATAACAGACTGTGCGATTGTAAAAGTAAACCACCTACGACAAAATATTAGACCCCTTTAATAAGCGAATCCCAGGAAAAAATTAAAGAAAATTAAGTTATATTTTAATTTAAAAAGGCATCAAAAGACAAATGACAAATGACGCGTTGAAACTGTGTATTATGACGTCACACAAAGGAATGATGTCTTACGCCGCATTCATTAATAGGGGTATGAGTCCGTCGGCTTACGTAAGGAAGAACATTTTTGGGTAGAATCTTGACAATTATGCTTAAATTCGTGATATGATAGTTCTGAAGCAGAAGTATGTTTTTGCCAATGGTTCTTTTATGATTAACGCCGTCTTGCGGACGTTTTAGCATGACGTCATATCCTCACCTTAAAATTGATAATAACTTTTGAATGGAATAAGTTAGCACAGTCAATGCATATTTTAACTGTAAGCTTATAACTAGTGGGTCAAACGTCCCAGTAGTTTTAGTGAGCATACGGTCTCTAGAGTAGTTCCAGTAGTTTGAGTGTTTTGTCCCAGGTAATAATCTACTTTTAATGTTATGTTACAATATTAGAACGAGTGGTCTCTCACTACAACAATCTGAGAACGAGCCATCGACTGTCAGTGCGATACCGTTAATAATAATAATAATAATAATAATAATAATAATAATAATAATAATAATAATAATAATAATAATAATAATAATAATAATAATAATATAAATAATAATAATAATAATAATAATAATAATAATAATAATAATAATAATAATAATAATAATAATATTTATTCTTTAATTAAGCGCCTGCAAACGCACTGCACTGTACAAGTACATGTTATGCGATAAATCTTAACTACAAACAGAATAGACAGCCTGCAATACACGGCGCAATTTGCAGCCTACAAAGCATGCCCGCCTATGGGACTCGATCTCTGTACCTCTCGTACTCTACGGCAGATGTTATCCAATGCGCTATCGGGCATTGATCGGTTATTGATATCATTCAATGGAGCAGAGCATATTTTAACTTATTTACACTACTGGGACAAAGTCGGGCGTCTGGTTGATGACCTTTTTTTGGGAATTCATCTCCCAAAAAAAGTTGATGACCTTTTTTTTTAGAAAATCATCTCCCAAAAACCTCGATCACCTTTTTAGGACTTCATCTCCCAAAAAAGTCGATGACATTTTTTAAGGTCGCAAAAATTTGATGACTTTTTCGGGAATTTTATGACTTTTGGGGAGCATTTTGCTAATTACATTTGTCCCACTAGTTGTAGTTTAAACATACATTGCCTGGAACAAATCAGCATGACTACTGGGACAAATCCTAAGACTACTAGGACATTTGTCCCACTAGTTATGCAGTTAAAATATGCCCTGCAATGGCGTAGGCACTGCACATTGTGATTCAAGACCACGCAGTGCCGGCTTATAGGGTCGTGGGAACATGAACAAGCATGAACAAGACACCCTAATAATAATAGTATAGTTTCGATTAAATCTTGTCTTTTGTAAAGAAAATAAAAGTCAACTTCCTCTATAACCCAGAATTCTCGTTTATAGTTACATTTGACTTGTTAACAATCCAAGGCAAATCAAATAAATCTTTATTTCGAGATAGTACAATCATGCTAACAAATCAGTGTACAATCAGTGGGTGAAACAGTGCAGGAAACACTAAATTCAGCGTCCAAGTGCAACCCTAGGTTGTATTTAGTTTTATCAGCAGAAACCAATATCAAGATTTTATTCGAAATGCGAGGAGATGAAGCTGGATCAGCTAATATATCGAGTCGTCCCCGCTTATTAACACTTTAATCGAATTTTACGAGATAAATAGTGGGCATAAGAGTTCATTAGGACATATAGATTGAGTCAATCCTAACATTCAGAGGTTAGCAGTAATGGGCAATCAGGGATGATTTAAGAGCAGATTTAAAGATAACATAATTTCGTAAGTTACTAATATCAGCGCCGATAGCATTCAAAAGTTTGGGGCCAGCTATTCTAATGGTGAATTGTCGAATTTTGGTCCTGCATGTTCCAGACCGATAGTTGTGTCTAAACCTTGTATTATGGTCGTGAACTGAGGCATTCTCGATAAAGTAATCGGCAAACAGTGATGGAAGGGTCCCGGCGTGATGCCTAAACATGAGAAGTCCAAGCTGAAACTTATAAATGTCATAAATGGTAAGCAGTTTAAGTTACTTAAATAAGCTTCCACTCTCTGCATAGTTATGGGACGAGAGGAAGATGCATTAGAAAGAGGACTTTTCACTTATATTCATTCCCAGATTAGCAATTCCTCTTTCTGTATATTTTGGATTTTGATTCCAAATTCACATAGTGGATAAGATTGCAATCGAGTTCCTCCGAAATCCTCCTCATGGATACCATCGAAATTCCACCTCTGAGACCTTTCTCTACGAACAAATGCATTTCTTGAGGGAGGCGGCTCGGCCTGCCGCAAACGGGACTTTGCGTATTTACATGTTAAGGTACTCCGCAGCGATGTTTTTTTGTTTTAGAGGACCCCAAGCGGCTGAGCTGGCTACCCTACATAGTTATGTCATGATTTTTGTACCATAGCATGAAATATATAATTTAAAAAAGCTTTTGTGGTGTCTAAAGGCTTGAGTCACCTTATCATTTTTTTAATTAGGGGATGGCACACAACACAAAACGCCACCATTTTTATGAAACAACATGTTAGCGATAGATGTCTAATGTAGAAGGAGTGAAACCGCCATATTTCATGACAAAAATAAGAGGGATGGAGGTGACAAGGCAGAAAGTAATTGGCGCGTAAAACAACCGTTCAATACCTATTAACAGACAAAGTTATAACGACGACCCGAAAGTGGCTGAATTCCACATTAGGTGTCAAATAAGGCTAACATAGAGATTAGCGTCCCATATTATATACCGCCTGACATAACTGCGTGGACACAAAAATTTGGGACGCTATAACCGAAGACAGCCTAGGACGAACTTTTGTTCGGAACATTTCGTTCACTTCCTGGATACGGGGTCTGTGGGTCGTGATTTAGCCGCGAAAATGGTCTGAATGGATTTGGGCTGCCTCAATCTATGTGCATACCAAATTTCAGGCATATCGGACGAACTTTTGTTCGGAACATTTCGTTCACTTCCTGGATACGGGGTCTGTGGGTCGTGATTTAGCCGCGAAAATGGTCTGAATGGATTTGGGCTGCCTCAATCTATGTGCATACCAAATTTCAGGCATATCGGACGAACTTTTGTTCGGAACATTTCGTTCACTTCCTGGATACGGGGTCTGTGGGTCGTGATTTAGCCGCGAAAATGGTCTGAATGGATTTGGGCTGCCTCAATCTATGTGCATACCAAATTTCAGGCATATCGGACGAACTTTTGTTCGGAACATTTCGTTCACTTCCTGGATACGGGGTCTGTGGGTCGTGATTTAGCCGCGAAAATGGTCTGAATGGATTTGGGCTGCCTCAATCTATGTGCATACCAAATTTCAGGCATATCGGACGAACTTTTGTTCGGAACATTTCGTTCACTTCCTGGATACGGGGTCTGTGGGTCGTGATTTAGCCGCGAAAATGGTCTGAATGGATTTGGGCTGCCTCAATCTATGTGCATACCAAATTTCAGGCATATCGGACGAACTTTTGTTCGGAACATTTCGTTCACTTCCTGGATACGGGGTCTGTGGGTCGTGATTTAGCCGCGAAAATGGTCTGAATGGATTTGGGCTGCCTCAATCTATGTGCATACCAAATTTCAGGCATATCGGACGAACTTTTGTTCGGAACATTTCGTTCACTTCCTGGATACGGGGTCTGTGGGTCGTGATTTAGCCGCGAAAATGGTCTGAATGGATTTGGGCTGCCTCAATCTATGTGCATACCAAATTTCAGGCATATCGGACGAACTTTTGTTCGGAACATTTCGTTCACTTCCTGGATACGGGGTCTGTGGGTCGTGATTTAGCCGCGAAAATGGTCTGAATGGATTTGGGCTGCCTCAATCTATGTGCATACCAAATTTCAGGCATATCGGACGAACTTTTGTTCGGAACATTTCGTTCACTTCCTGGATACGGGGTCTGTGGGTCGTGATTTAGCCGCGAAAATGGTCTGAATGGATTTGGGCTGCCTCAATCTATGTGCATACCAAATTTCAGGCATATCGGACGAACTTTTGTTCGGAACATTTCGTTCACTTCCTGGATACGGGGTCTGTGGGTCGTGATTTAGCCGCGAAAATGGTCTGAATGGATTTGGGCTGCCTCAATCTATGTGCATACCAAATTTCAGGCATATCGGACGAACTTTTGTTCGGAACATTTCGTTCACTTCCTGGATACGGGGTCTGTGGGTCGTGATTTAGCCGCGAAAATGGTCTGAATGGATTTGGGCTGCCTCAATCTATGTGCATACCAAATTTCAGGCATATCGGACGAACTTTTGTTCGGAACATTTCGTTCACTTCCTGGATACGGGGTCTGTGGGTCGTGATTTAGCCGCGAAAATGGTCTGAATGGATTTGGGCTGCCTCAATCTATGTGCATACCAAATTTCAGGCATATCGGACGAACTTTTGTTCGGAACATTTCGTTCACTTCCTGGATACGGGGTCTGTGGGTCGTGATTTAGCCGCGAAAATGGTCTGAATGGATTTGGGCTGCCTCAATCTATGTGCATACCAAATTTCAGGCATATCGGACGAACTTTTGTTCGGAACATTTCGTTCACTTCCTGGATACGGGGTCTGTGGGTCGTGATTTAGCCGCGAAAATGGTCTGAATGGATTTGGGCTGCCTCAATCTATGTGCATACCAAATTTCAGGCATATCGGACGAACTTTTGTTCGGAACATTTCGTTCACTTCCTGGATACGGGGTCTGTGGGTCGTGATTTAGCCGCGAAAATGGTCTGAATGGATTTGGGCTGCCTCAATCTATGTGCATACCAAATTTCAGGCATATCGGACGAACTTTTGTTCGGAACATTTCGTTCACTTCCTGGATACGGGGTCTGTGGGTCGTGATTTAGCCGCGAAAATGGTCTGAATGGATTTGGGCTGCCTCAATCTATGTGCATACCAAATTTCAGGCATATCGGACGAACTTTTGTTCGGAACATTTCGTTCACTTCCTGGATACGGGGTCTGTGGGTCGTGATTTAGCCGCGAAAATGGTCTGAATGGATTTGGGCTGCCTCAATCTATGTGCATACCAAATTTCAGGCATATCGGACGAACTTTTGTTCGGAACATTTCGTTCACTTCCTGGATACGGGGTCTGTGGGTCGTGATTTAGCCGCGAAAATGGTCTGAATGGATTTGGGCTGCCTCAATCTATGTGCATACCAAATTTCAGGCATATCGGACGAACTTTTGTTCGGAACATTTCGTTCACTTCCTGGATACGGGGTCTGTGGGTCGTGATTTAGCCGCGAAAATGGTCTGAATGGATTTGGGCTGCCTCAATCTATGTGCATACCAAATTTCAGGCATATCGGACGAACTTTTGTTCGGAACATTTCGTTCACTTCCTGGATACGGGGTCTGTGGGTCGTGATTTAGCCGCGAAAATGGTCTGAATGGATTTGGGCTGCCTCAATCTATGTGCATACCAAATTTCAGGCATATCGGACGAACTTTTGTTCGGAACATTTCGTTCACTTCCTGGATACGGGGTCTGTGGGTCGTGATTTAGCCGCGAAAATGGTCTGAATGGATTTGGGCTGCCTCAATCTATGTGCATACCAAATTTCAGGCATATCGGACGAACTTTTGTTCGGAACATTTCGTTCACTTCCTGGATACGGGGTCTGTGGGTCGTGATTTAGCCGCGAAAATGGTCTGAATGGATTTGGGCTGCCTCAATCTATGTGCATACCAAATTTCAGGCATATCGGACGAACTTTTGTTCGGAACATTTCGTTCACTTCCTGGATACGGGGTCTGTGGGTCGTGATTTAGCCGCGAAAATGGTCTGAATGGATTTGGGCTGCCTCAATCTATGTGCATACCAAATTTCAGGCATATCGGACGAACTTTTGTTCGGAACATTTCGTTCACTTCCTGGATACGGGGTCTGTGGGTCGTGATTTAGCCGCGAAAATGGTCTGAATGGATTTGGGCTGCCTCAATCTATGTGCATACCAAATTTCAGGCATATCGGACGAACTTTTGTTCGGAACATTTCGTTCACTTCCTGGATACGGGGTCTGTGGGTCGTGATTTAGCCGCGAAAATGGTCTGAATGGATTTGGGCTGCCTCAATCTATGTGCATACCAAATTTCAGGCATATCGGACGAACTTTTGTTCGGAACATTTCGTTCACTTCCTGGATACGGGGTCTGTGGGTCGTGATTTAGCCGCGAAAATGGTCTGAATGGATTTGGGCTGCCTCAATCTATGTGCATACCAAATTTCAGGCATATCGGACGAACTTTTGTTCGGAACATTTCGTTCACTTCCTGGATACGGGGTCTGTGGGTCGTGATTTAGCCGCGAAAATGGTCTGAATGGATTTGGGCTGCCTCAATCTATGTGCATACCAAATTTCAGGCATATCGGACGAACTTTTGTTCGGAACATTTCGTTCACTTCCTGGATACGGGGTCTGTGGGTCGTGATTTAGCCGCGAAAATGGTCTGAATGGATTTGGGCTGCCTCAATCTATGTGCATACCAAATTTCAGGCATATCGGACGAACTTTTGTTCGGAACATTTCGTTCACTTCCTGGATACGGGGTCTGTGGGTCGTGATTTAGCCGCGAAAATGGTCTGAATGGATTTGGGCTGCCTCAATCTATGTGCATACCAAATTTCAGGCATATCGGACGAACTTTTGTTCGGAACATTTCGTTCACTTCCTGGATACGGGGTCTGTGGGTCGTGATTTAGCCGCGAAAATGGTCTGAATGGATTTGGGCTGCCTCAATCTATGTGCATACCAAATTTCAGGCATATCGGACGAACTTTTGTTCGGAACATTTCGTTCACTTCCTGGATACGGGGTCTGTGGGTCGTGATTTAGCCGCGAAAATGGTCTGAATGGATTTGGGCTGCCTCAATCTATGTGCATACCAAATTTCAGGCATATCGGACGAACTTTTGTTCGGAACATTTCGTTCACTTCCTGGATACGGGGTCTGTGGGTCGTGATTTAGCCGCGAAAATGGTCTGAATGGATTTGGGCTGCCTCAATCTATGTGCATACCAAATTTCAGGCATATCGGACGAACTTTTGTTCGGAACATTTCGTTCACTTCCTGGATACGGGGTCTGTGGGTCGTGATTTAGCCGCGAAAATGGTCTGAATGGATTTGGGCTGCCTCAATCTATGTGCATACCAAATTTCAGGCATATCGGACGAACTTTTGTTCGGAACATTTCGTTCACTTCCTGGATACGGGGTCTGTGGGTCGTGATTTAGCCGCGAAAATGGTCTGAATGGATTTGGGCTGCCTCAATCTATGTGCATACCAAATTTCAGGCATATCGGACGAACTTTTGTTCGGAACATTTCGTTCACTTCCTGGATACGGGGTCTGTGGGTCGTGATTTAGCCGCGAAAATGGTCTGAATGGATTTGGGCTGCCTCAATCTATGTGCATACCAAATTTCAGGCATATCGGACGAACTTTTGTTCGGAACATTTCGTTCACTTCCTGGATACGGGGTCTGTGGGTCGTGATTTAGCCGCGAAAATGGTCTGAATGGATTTGGGCTGCCTCAATCTATGTGCATACCAAATTTCAGGCATATCGGACGAACTTTTGTTCGGAACATTTCGTTCACTTCCTGGATACGGGGTCTGTGGGTCGTGATTTAGCCGCGAAAATGGTCTGAATGGATTTGGGCTGCCTCAATCTATGTGCATACCAAATTTCAGGCATATCGGACGAACTTTTGTTCGGAACATTTCGTTCACTTCCTGGATACGGGGTCTGTGGGTCGTGATTTAGCCGCGAAAATGGTCTGAATGGATTTGGGCTGCCTCAATCTATGTGCATACCAAATTTCAGGCATATCGGACGAACTTTTGTTCGGAACATTTCGTTCACTTCCTGGATACGGGGTCTGTGGGTCGTGATTTAGCCGCGAAAATGGTCTGAATGGATTTGGGCTGCCTCAATCTATGTGCATACCAAATTTCAGGCATATCGGACGAACTTTTGTTCGGAACATTTCGTTCACTTCCTGGATACGGGGTCTGTGGGTCGTGATTTAGCCGCGAAAATGGTCTGAATGGATTTGGGCTGCCTCAATCTATGTGCATACCAAATTTCAGGCATATCGGACGAACTTTTGTTCGGAACATTTCGTTCACTTCCTGGATACGGGGTCTGTGGGTCGTGATTTAGCCGCGAAAATGGTCTGAATGGATTTGGGCTGCCTCAATCTATGTGCATACCAAATTTCAGGCATATCGGACGAACTTTTGTTCGGAACATTTCGTTCACTTCCTGGATACGGGGTCTGTGGGTCGTGATTTAGCCGCGAAAATGGTCTGAATGGATTTGGGCTGCCTCAATCTATGTGCATACCAAATTTCAGGCATATCGGACGAACTTTTGTTCGGAACATTTCGTTCACTTCCTGGATACGGGGTCTGTGGGTCGTGATTTAGCCGCGAAAATGGTCTGAATGGATTTGGGCTGCCTCAATCTATGTGCATACCAAATTTCAGGCATATCGGACGAACTTTTGTTCGGAACATTTCGTTCACTTCCTGGATACGGGGTCTGTGGGTCGTGATTTAGCCGCGAAAATGGTCTGAATGGATTTGGGCTGCCTCAATCTATGTGCATACCAAATTTCAGGCATATCGGACGAACTTTTGTTCGGAACATTTCGTTCACTTCCTGGATACGGGGTCTGTGGGTCGTGATTTAGCCGCGAAAATGGTCTGAATGGATTTGGGCTGCCTCAATCTATGTGCATACCAAATTTCAGGCATATCGGACGAACTTTTGTTCGGAACATTTCGTTCACTTCCTGGATACGGGGTCTGTGGGTCGTGATTTAGCCGCGAAAATGGTCTGAATGGATTTGGGCTGCCTCAATCTATGTGCATACCAAATTTCAGGCATATCGGACGAACTTTTGTTCGGAACATTTCGTTCACTTCCTGGATACGGGGTCTGTGGGTCGTGATTTAGCCGCGAAAATGGTCTGAATGGATTTGGGCTGCCTCAATCTATGTGCATACCAAATTTCAGGCATATCGGACGAACTTTTGTTCGGAACATTTCGTTCACTTCCTGGATACGGGGTCTGTGGGTCGTGATTTAGCCGCGAAAATGGTCTGAATGGATTTGGGCTGCCTCAATCTATGTGCATACCAAATTTCAGGCATATCGGACGAACTTTTGTTCGGAACATTTCGTTCACTTCCTGGATACGGGGTCTGTGGGTCGTGATTTAGCCGCGAAAATGGTCTGAATGGATTTGGGCTGCCTCAATCTATGTGCATACCAAATTTCAGGCATATCGGACGAACTTTTGTTCGGAACATTTCGTTCACTTCCTGGATACGGGGTCTGTGGGTCGTGATTTAGCCGCGAAAATGGTCTGAATGGATTTGGGCTGCCTCAATCTATGTGCATACCAAATTTCAGGCATATCGGACGAACTTTTGTTCGGAACATTTCGTTCACTTCCTGGATACGGGGTCTGTGGGTCGTGATTTAGCCGCGAAAATGGTCTGAATGGATTTGGGCTGCCTCAATCTATGTGCATACCAAATTTCAGGCATATCGGACGAACTTTTGTTCGGAACATTTCGTTCACTTCCTGGATACGGGGTCTGTGGGTCGTGATTTAGCCGCGAAAATGGTCTGAATGGATTTGGGCTGCCTCAATCTATGTGCATACCAAATTTCAGGCATATCGGACGAACTTTTGTTCGGAACATTTCGTTCACTTCCTGGATACGGGGTCTGTGGGTCGTGATTTAGCCGCGAAAATGGTCTGAATGGATTTGGGCTGCCTCAATCTATGTGCATACCAAATTTCAGGCATATCGGACGAACTTTTGTTCGGAACATTTCGTTCACTTCCTGGATACGGGGTCTGTGGGTCGTGATTTAGCCGCGAAAATGGTCTGAATGGATTTGGGCTGCCTCAATCTATGTGCATACCAAATTTCAGGCATATCGGACGAACTTTTGTTCGGAACATTTCGTTCACTTCCTGGATACGGGGTCTGTGGGTCGTGATTTAGCCGCGAAAATGGTCTGAATGGATTTGGGCTGCCTCAATCTATGTGCATACCAAATTTCAGGCATATCGGACGAACTTTTGTTCGGAACATTTCGTTCACTTCCTGGATACGGGGTCTGTGGGTCGTGATTTAGCCGCGAAAATGGTCTGAATGGATTTGGGCTGCCTCAATCTATGTGCATACCAAATTTCAGGCATATCGGACGAACTTTTGTTCGGAACATTTCGTTCACTTCCTGGATACGGGGTCTGTGGGTCGTGATTTAGCCGCGAAAATGGTCTGAATGGATTTGGGCTGCCTCAATCTATGTGCATACCAAATTTCAGGCATATCGGACGAACTTTTGTTCGGAACATTTCGTTCACTTCCTGGATACGGGGTCTGTGGGTCGTGATTTAGCCGCGAAAATGGTCTGAATGGATTTGGGCTGCCTCAATCTATGTGCATACCAAATTTCAGGCATATCGGACGAACTTTTGTTCGGAACATTTCGTTCACTTCCTGGATACGGGGTCTGTGGGTCGTGATTTAGCCGCGAAAATGGTCTGAATGGATTTGGGCTGCCTCAATCTATGTGCATACCAAATTTCAGGCATATCGGACGAACTTTTGTTCGGAACATTTCGTTCACTTCCTGGATACGGGGTCTGTGGGTCGTGATTTAGCCGCGAAAATGGTCTGAATGGATTTGGGCTGCCTCAATCTATGTGCATACCAAATTTCAGGCATATCGGACGAACTTTTGTTCGGAACATTTCGTTCACTTCCTGGATACGGGGTCTGTGGGTCGTGATTTAGCCGCGAAAATGGTCTGAATGGATTTGGGCTGCCTCAATCTATGTGCATACCAAATTTCAGGCATATCGGACGAACTTTTGTTCGGAACATTTCGTTCACTTCCTGGATACGGGGTCTGTGGGTCGTGATTTAGCCGCGAAAATGGTCTGAATGGATTTGGGCTGCCTCAATCTATGTGCATACCAAATTTCAGGCATATCGGACGAACTTTTGTTCGGAACATTTCGTTCACTTCCTGGATACGGGGTCTGTGGGTCGTGATTTAGCCGCGAAAATGGTCTGAATGGATTTGGGCTGCCTCAATCTATGTGCATACCAAATTTCAGGCATATCGGACGAACTTTTGTTCGGAACATTTCGTTCACTTCCTGGATACGGGGTCTGTGGGTCGTGATTTAGCCGCGAAAATGGTCTGAATGGATTTGGGCTGCCTCAATCTATGTGCATACCAAATTTCAGGCATATCGGACGAACTTTTGTTCGGAACATTTCGTTCACTTCCTGGATACGGGGTCTGTGGGTCGTGATTTAGCCGCGAAAATGGTCTGAATGGATTTGGGCTGCCTCAATCTATGTGCATACCAAATTTCAGGCATATCGGACGAACTTTTGTTCGGAACATTTCGTTCACTTCCTGGATACGGGGTCTGTGGGTCGTGATTTAGCCGCGAAAATGGTCTGAATGGATTTGGGCTGCCTCAATCTATGTGCATACCAAATTTCAGGCATATCGGACGAACTTTTGTTCGGAACATTTCGTTCACTTCCTGGATACGGGGTCTGTGGGTCGTGATTTAGCCGCGAAAATGGTCTGAATGGATTTGGGCTGCCTCAATCTATGTGCATACCAAATTTCAGGCATATCGGACGAACTTTTGTTCGGAACATTTCGTTCACTTCCTGGATACGGGGTCTGTGGGTCGTGATTTAGCCGCGAAAATGGTCTGAATGGATTTGGGCTGCCTCAATCTATGTGCATACCAAATTTCAGGCATATCGGACGAACTTTTGTTCGGAACATTTCGTTCACTTCCTGGATACGGGGTCTGTGGGTCGTGATTTAGCCGCGAAAATGGTCTGAATGGATTTGGGCTGCCTCAATCTATGTGCATACCAAATTTCAGGCATATCGGACGAACTTTTGTTCGGAACATTTCGTTCACTTCCTGGATACGGGGTCTGTGGGTCGTGATTTAGCCGCGAAAATGGTCTGAATGGATTTGGGCTGCCTCAATCTATGTGCATACCAAATTTCAGGCATATCGGACGAACTTTTGTTCGGAACATTTCGTTCACTTCCTGGATACGGGGTCTGTGGGTCGTGATTTAGCCGCGAAAATGGTCTGAATGGATTTGGGCTGCCTCAATCTATGTGCATACCAAATTTCAGGCATATCGGACGAACTTTTGTTCGGAACATTTCGTTCACTTCCTGGATACGGGGTCTGTGGGTCGTGATTTAGCCGCGAAAATGGTCTGAATGGATTTGGGCTGCCTCAATCTATGTGCATACCAAATTTCAGGCATATCGGACGAACTTTTGTTCGGAACATTTCGTTCACTTCCTGGATACGGGGTCTGTGGGTCGTGATTTAGCCGCGAAAATGGTCTGAATGGATTTGGGCTGCCTCAATCTATGTGCATACCAAATTTCAGGCATATCGGACGAACTTTTGTTCGGAACATTTCGTTCACTTCCTGGATACGGGGTCTGTGGGTCGTGATTTAGCCGCGAAAATGGTCTGAATGGATTTGGGCTGCCTCAATCTATGTGCATACCAAATTTCAGGCATATCGGACGAACTTTTGTTCGGAACATTTCGTTCACTTCCTGGATACGGGGTCTGTGGGTCGTGATTTAGCCGCGAAAATGGTCTGAATGGATTTGGGCTGCCTCAATCTATGTGCATACCAAATTTCAGGCATATCGGACGAACTTTTGTTCGGAACATTTCGTTCACTTCCTGGATACGGGGTCTGTGGGTCGTGATTTAGCCGCGAAAATGGTCTGAATGGATTTGGGCTGCCTCAATCTATGTGCATACCAAATTTCAGGCATATCGGACGAACTTTTGTTCGGAACATTTCGTTCACTTCCTGGATACGGGGTCTGTGGGTCGTGATTTAGCCGCGAAAATGGTCTGAATGGATTTGGGCTGCCTCAATCTATGTGCATACCAAATTTCAGGCATATCGGACGAACTTTTGTTCGGAACATTTCGTTCACTTCCTGGATACGGGGTCTGTGGGTCGTGATTTAGCCGCGAAAATGGTCTGAATGGATTTGGGCTGCCTCAATCTATGTGCATACCAAATTTCAGGCATATCGGACGAACTTTTGTTCGGAACATTTCGTTCACTTCCTGGATACGGGGTCTGTGGGTCGTGATTTAGCCGCGAAAATGGTCTGAATGGATTTGGGCTGCCTCAATCTATGTGCATACCAAATTTCAGGCATATCGGACGAACTTTTGTTCGGAACATTTCGTTCACTTCCTGGATACGGGGTCTGTGGGTCGTGATTTAGCCGCGAAAATGGTCTGAATGGATTTGGGCTGCCTCAATCTATGTGCATACCAAATTTCAGGCATATCGGACGAACTTTTGTTCGGAACATTTCGTTCACTTCCTGGATACGGGGTCTGTGGGTCGTGATTTAGCCGCGAAAATGGTCTGAATGGATTTGGGCTGCCTCAATCTATGTGCATACCAAATTTCAGGCATATCGGACGAACTTTTGTTCGGAACATTTCGTTCACTTCCTGGATACGGGGTCTGTGGGTCGTGATTTAGCCGCGAAAATGGTCTGAATGGATTTGGGCTGCCTCAATCTATGTGCATACCAAATTTCAGGCATATCGGACGAACTTTTGTTCGGAACATTTCGTTCACTTCCTGGATACGGGGTCTGTGGGTCGTGATTTAGCCGCGAAAATGGTCTGAATGGATTTGGGCTGCCTCAATCTATGTGCATACCAAATTTCAGGCATATCGGACGAACTTTTGTTCGGAACATTTCGTTCACTTCCTGGATACGGGGTCTGTGGGTCGTGATTTAGCCGCGAAAATGGTCTGAATGGATTTGGGCTGCCTCAATCTATGTGCATACCAAATTTCAGGCATATCGGACGAACTTTTGTTCGGAACATTTCGTTCACTTCCTGGATACGGGGTCTGTGGGTCGTGATTTAGCCGCGAAAATGGTCTGAATGGATTTGGGCTGCCTCAATCTATGTGCATACCAAATTTCAGGCATATCGGACGAACTTTTGTTCGGAACATTTCGTTCACTTCCTGGATACGGGGTCTGTGGGTCGTGATTTAGCCGCGAAAATGGTCTGAATGGATTTGGGCTGCCTCAATCTATGTGCATACCAAATTTCAGGCATATCGGACGAACTTTTGTTCGGAACATTTCGTTCACTTCCTGGATACGGGGTCTGTGGGTCGTGATTTAGCCGCGAAAATGGTCTGAATGGATTTGGGCTGCCTCAATCTATGTGCATACCAAATTTCAGGCATATCGGACGAACTTTTGTTCGGAACATTTCGTTCACTTCCTGGATACGGGGTCTGTGGGTCGTGATTTAGCCGCGAAAATGGTCTGAATGGATTTGGGCTGCCTCAATCTATGTGCATACCAAATTTCAGGCATATCGGACGAACTTTTGTTCGGAACATTTCGTTCACTTCCTGGATACGGGGTCTGTGGGTCGTGATTTAGCCGCGAAAATGGTCTGAATGGATTTGGGCTGCCTCAATCTATGTGCATACCAAATTTCAGGCATATCGGACGAACTTTTGTTCGGAACATTTCGTTCACTTCCTGGATACGGGGTCTGTGGGTCGTGATTTAGCCGCGAAAATGGTCTGAATGGATTTGGGCTGCCTCAATCTATGTGCATACCAAATTTCAGGCATATCGGACGAACTTTTGTTCGGAACATTTCGTTCACTTCCTGGATACGGGGTCTGTGGGTCGTGATTTAGCCGCGAAAATGGTCTGAATGGATTTGGGCTGCCTCAATCTATGTGCATACCAAATTTCAGGCATATCGGACGAACTTTTGTTCGGAACATTTCGTTCACTTCCTGGATACGGGGTCTGTGGGTCGTGATTTAGCCGCGAAAATGGTCTGAATGGATTTGGGCTGCCTCAATCTATGTGCATACCAAATTTCAGGCATATCGGACGAACTTTTGTTCGGAACATTTCGTTCACTTCCTGGATACGGGGTCTGTGGGTCGTGATTTAGCCGCGAAAATGGTCTGAATGGATTTGGGCTGCCTCAATCTATGTGCATACCAAATTTCAGGCATATCGGACGAACTTTTGTTCGGAACATTTCGTTCACTTCCTGGATACGGGGTCTGTGGGTCGTGATTTAGCCGCGAAAATGGTCTGAATGGATTTGGGCTGCCTCAATCTATGTGCATACCAAATTTCAGGCATATCGGACGAACTTTTGTTCGGAACATTTCGTTCACTTCCTGGATACGGGGTCTGTGGGTCGTGATTTAGCCGCGAAAATGGTCTGAATGGATTTGGGCTGCCTCAATCTATGTGCATACCAAATTTCAGGCATATCGGACGAACTTTTGTTCGGAACATTTCGTTCACTTCCTGGATACGGGGTCTGTGGGTCGTGATTTAGCCGCGAAAATGGTCTGAATGGATTTGGGCTGCCTCAATCTATGTGCATACCAAATTTCAGGCATATCGGACGAACTTTTGTTCGGAACATTTCGTTCACTTCCTGGATACGGGGTCTGTGGGTCGTGATTTAGCCGCGAAAATGGTCTGAATGGATTTGGGCTGCCTCAATCTATGTGCATACCAAATTTCAGGCATATCGGACGAACTTTTGTTCGGAACATTTCGTTCACTTCCTGGATACGGGGTCTGTGGGTCGTGATTTAGCCGCGAAAATGGTCTGAATGGATTTGGGCTGCCTCAATCTATGTGCATACCAAATTTCAGGCATATCGGACGAACTTTTGTTCGGAACATTTCGTAACAAGCTTTCCATATATCAACGTAAAAAACCACAAGAAAAAATACATCTTTTCGATTATAAATACAACGTATAAATACTGGTTAAAGGTTGCAAAGGGTGGCCCCAAAGGGATATAATCCCGCTAGGCGGGGTCACCCATACAACGTATTACAATTTCTAAATTCATGGCTGGCTTTTCTTAATTAAGTTCAAACTCACTTAACTAAATTCTTAACTAAATGGCTCAACAGCCGGGCCCCGGTGCACGTACACGCCCACCAATTGGAGATGTCTCTTCTGTTAATTAAGGCTTTTGTCATATCAAACTGGGGGGGGAGCTATACATTAATTAGATATTCTCTTAGTTGAATTTTAAATTCGAAGCGATTTTTAGAGTGCTGAATATGAAGTGGAGTCTCATTCCAGAGTTGTGGCCCTGATGCTTTCATACTAAATTCTCTTATATTTGTACGAGCCCGTATTGGGCGATATGTAGCTGCTCTTCTAGTGTTATGTGCATGGATTTGTGATCCCATGGTAAAATATCCCCTGAACGAATTTGGGAGTAAGTTCCGTTCATACCGATATACGAATTCTACTATTTGCATTCTTCTAATTTGATCGATTTTTAATATATTTAAATTCTTGAATATTGGGTCAGAGTGTTCTCTTCGAGGGGACCCATTTATTATTCTCACGGCTTTTTTTGCAGTACCATTAGTTTATTAAGTCTGGACTCATAGTTAGAAGCCCATATCATATTACAGTAGCTTAAATAGGGGTATATTAGTGAATAATATAGGTTCAGTCTGATGTCCTTGGGAAGCAAGCATGATACTCTAGATATTATCCCTATAATTTTGGCAATTTTCAATGTGATATAATTGATGTGGTCCTTCCAATTTAAGTGTTGGTCAACGTATATACCAAGAAATTTAGTAGTTTTAACTTGGGTAATGGGTACTCCATCAATTTGTAATTCCACATCAACTACTTTGATTTTTCTATGCGATTTAAATAATATAAAATTTGTCTTATCAATGTTAAGGGTGAGTTTATTTGCTGCAAACCATGTGTTTATAGTTGCTAGTTCCTTATTAACAATCTCAGTAAGGGACACCCAGGAGCTGTTTGAGTAAAACATATTGGTGTCATCTGCGAATAGTATAAAATGCATGACTTTTGAGGTGTTTGCTAGGTCGTTTATATATAAAAGAAATAGAAGTGGTCCGAGGTTTGAGCCTTGTGGAACTCCATGAGTGATATACCCAATATCTGATAATATACCATTACATGCCACCTTTTGGGTTCTATTTTGTAAATAACTTTGAAACCATTTTAACTGTGTCCCTCTTACTCCGTAGTTAGATAACTTTTTTAACAAGATGTTATGGTCCACAGTGTCAAATGCTTTTGCTAGGTCGATGAATATTCCAACTGAATATTCATTATTGTCTATGGCCTTAGAAATTCTATCTTCCATTTCTAAAAGTGCCATAGAAGTAGAGTGCCCCTGTCTAAACCCATGCTGCGCCGGGTGTATTATATCCGCCGAATTTATATAATTGCTAATTCTATCATATACAATTTTTTCGAAATACTTAGCAAACTATGGGAGAACTGATATTGGCCTATAATTGGTCACATTTTCTGTATCTCCTTTTTTAAAAATTGGTGTTATTTTAGCTATTTTGAGTGAGTCCGGGACCACACCGGTTAGAAGAGAACAGTTAATTATTTCCACCAAAGGATACACTATCATAGATAAATTGGGGGTAGCGATATATGGGTCAATCTCGTCCACTCCTGCTGCATGGGTTTTTTTTAGCATCTTTCCTATTTTCATTATCTCCTCCTGTGAAGTTAGGGTCAGTCCCATTGAATTACATCGTGAAGGGGGCATATAATCCTCGAAGGAACAAACTGAGTTTTGAATTTTACTCGCTAACTCGGTCGCTATACTGGTGAAATATTTATTAAACATGTTTGCTATTTGCTCTGGGTCATCTATTTTATCTCCGTTTACTGTTAATGAGTCCATTTTTACCTTTTTGTCTTCTATGTTCATCGCTGCTCTGATAACTTTCCATGTCATCTTCATATCATTATGATGTTTATAAAATTCCTCTGCATAGTAGTTCTTTTCGGCATTAATTCGAACTGTTTTAAATTTATTCCTATACTGTACAAATTTTAATTTATTTTGTTGGTTTGGACATTTCAGGTATTTTATGTATAAGAGATTTTTCTTTTTGCAAGATTTCAGCAGTCCTGCCGTCATCCAGGGCTGTTTAGATTTTACCTTATGCTTTGTCACTTCTTTATGTGGAAAGGCTTCATTATAGGCCCGAATATATTTCTCCAGAAAACTTTCTTAGGCTTCATTCGCGTTTCTTTTATCACAGAGACTTATAACCTCATCCCAATTCATCTCTGTCAGGGTTCTTTGAAACTGATCCTTTCCTGCCTCAGTTATTACTCTTTGAGTCCTATCTTCGCACTTTCTTTTATATACATTCTCCAAGGAAAAACTTGCGTAAATCGGCAAATGGTCGGATATGTCAGAGATGACTATGTATGAGTTTTGCAACTTGGACCATGAGCTACAATATATATTGTCTATTAAAGTACGTGTGGAGGAGGTAATTCTAGTTGGTTTAGTTATGGTTGGCATGTAGTGATGTGCTATTAAAGAGTTATAGAATATGTTGGAATCTCTGTGTTCATTTAGTTTGAGTAAGTCTATATTAAAATCTCCCATTATTATTATTTGCTTAGAGCTATCCCGGATTCCAGTTACCAATTCATCAAATTCCTCATTGAAATCTTTTAATTGCAGACCGGGTGCTCTATAAATTACTCCTATTATTGGGTTCGAATTTTTTAGAAGCAGTCTTATAAAAAGACTTTCATACGTTTTATGGTTTTTGTAGCCTTCCTTAGGTTCATACAGCTGACATTTTAGAGTATCTTTAACCAATAGTCCCACTCCACCACCTCTTTCTCCCAGCCTAGCCTTCCCTATGAAGTCATAACCAGGGATTTGGATAGTTTCTTCCAGGCTACCATCTAACCATGTTTCCGATAATGCAACAATTGATATTTGGAGTCCCTCCACTAATTCCCTGATTTCAGTTAATTTATGCAGTACACTTCTGCAGTTTATGTGGAGCAGTCTTAAGTTAGTTTCTTCGTGCTCACTCTCCTCCTTAATCTTTTTAGCGAGCATAGGTGGTGATATGTAATCACTTGACCAGTTCACATTCTTAAAGTAATTAATGTCAGGATCTGTATTCATGCTGCTCAAGGTTTCTTCTTCGTCTTCATTCAAAATTACCTCTAATTCTTCCTCCCCTTCTATCTCTTCTATTACAATTAACTCCCTTTCTAATCTGAGTTCCTCACTGAGTTCCTCATTCGTATTGTCATCACTATCCTCTGATAAATTTAACCTGGTTCCATTACAGATAGTACAGGTTCTTGAGGCTCGAGCGTTAGAGCTTCCACTTGTGTTATCTAACCCAGCATAATTAAGATCGCATACAGTTTCTTTACTCCCTTCCCTGTGAGTATCTACTAATTGACTGCCTTTTGTATTAACTGGGCCAGTATAGTTGCCATCGTGTACAGTGTCTTTACTCCCCTCCCTGTGCGTATCCACTAATTGGCTGCACGTGCACCATCGGCCCGGCCCGCGAGTATCTGTCGCCAGCTGAATTAGTTCCAGCGTATGGTCATTCCTGCGTTTGACTCTATTTTTATCCCTAGCATTTCAGTTCTAGTATATAGTCCTGTTTATATGGCTTTATATATATACACACACATATATATATACATACACACATATACATATATAGAAGTACATACATATATATACACACACACATATTATATCATATCAAATATTCCAATGCTTAAAGTTCAGTGCACTCGGTCTAATAGTCAACCTGCATTCAGGACTTGAAATCTGAATCATTACTAATACCTATGTAAATAAATCAGCCCATAAATCCACCCAAGAGTAAAGTGTTTATGATAGATGAATTACTTCAACCTTTAAGCAGTTGCAGTTAATTAATTTTATAACAAAATCCCTAGCTTCAGTCTACTGTATCATTCTAGTTTATCTCCTAACTTTCGTTCCGGTTACCAGTCACCATTTGAACCCAAGAGGGGCATTAACCACCAAGTCAACTAAATTCTCATCAGGTTAACTTTCCGCATATCTATCTATCATACCAATAACAGGCATTCTTGCAGACAAACAAGCTATTAAGCAAGCAAATTAAGCAAAAGAAAGGTTTTACAATTGTGACCATTCAGGTCAAATCATCGAATACACAAAGAAGTACTAGTAATGTAATGCAATGTAATGTATATAACTCCTAACTAGCTTATATTATGGTTATAAATCCCTCTGATGGGTCTTTAAAGATGCATGTTCATCTATTAAAGGTTGCAGCTATCCTCTCTTTCAGCACATCTATCTATCATCATACCGATAACAGGCATTCTTGCAGACAAACAAGCTATTAAGCAAGCAACGAAAGGTTTTTACAATTGTGACCATTCAGGTTAAATCATCGACTACACAAAGAAGTACTAGTAATGCAATGTAATGTAATGTAAAGGGTTGCAGCTAGCCTCTCTTTCAGCACATCTATTTATCATCATACCGATAACAGGCATTCTTGCAGACAAACAAGCTATTAAGCAAGCAACGAAAGGTTTTTACAATTGTGACCATTCAGGTCAAATCATCGATTACACAAAGAAGTACTAGTAATGTAATGCAATGTAGTGTAACGTAATGTAATGTAAATAACTCCTAACTAACTTATATTATGGTTATCAGTCCCTCTAGTGGGTCTCTAAAGATGTATGTTCATCTAGTCCTTCCAGAGCTTTTCCCAGGCCAAACTATTGGGAGATAAGATAGTATTTACTCTTATGTCCAGTGAGCCTTTAACGTAGATTAAAAAGTGGACTACTGTGTGTTAATGATGCTTTACCAACGTCGAATCAACGTGAGGTGAGCTGGAGGATAAGTGCGACTTCTCTGCTCCTTCCGTGCTCATGTAAGGTAAGTCGTCTATTTGAAGAAGCTTCTTTAGCGTACTCACATTGGGGATTTTCAGTGGTTTGTCTCCCGGTTTTTCGGTGGTGCGAAGGTACACGACTCCTCCCATCGTCCAGGTAGATAACACTTTTCCTTCCTTCATAAGGCTCCTTGCCTTTGCGTAGGTTTGCGCGGCTTGGGATGACAGGTGTTCATTGATGTAGGTCCGCGATTTTTTTAGAGTGAAACGGGCTCCATAGACCAGATTTCTGGTTTTCATTCCCCGGAACTTAACCACCAGCGATCGATGAGTTTCCTTCCCTCTCTTTGGTAGTCGGTAGGCCGATTCAATATCTCTCTCGTTGACTGACAAGCCTAATGTTTCATTACAGAGTGACAGGACCGCTTCAGTGGCTTCCCTTTCTGCTGATCCTTTAGACCCTTGATAGGTATCCAATTCCTGAAGCCCGCAGATTACCAAGTTAGGTAGCCTCGCCTCTGCTTCCATGCGATCCACTTTGTTTTGCAGCCGATCGATTTCCTCCTCTAGGAGGGTTTGTTTGTTTTGCAGTTTCTTGGTATGTGCAGTGATTTGTGCCGTTATATTCTTTTCCACAAATGGGTTTAGTTTGTTTAGAATTCTGTCAATGATTTTGTCTAGTTTCTTCTCAATGATTCCATCTAATTTCTTCTCAAGGATTTCGTCTAATTTCCTCTCAAGGATTTCGTCGATTGCTGGGGAGAGAGTTTGCGTAAGTCTGTCAACGAGCAGTTCCGTTACCTTTTCCTCTTTCATGAGTTCGACTAGCTCCTCAACTTTTGCTGCTTTCTTCGCCATGTCTCCCGCTGGTTCTTATAAATCCGTAGTTGTAGTTGTCAATTTTTGAGTTCAGTTTCTTTACATTGATTGTAGATTTTTGTTCGCTAGTGTAATGTACTATGAACTTGACATTGTGTCCCTTGCGCAGTCTGGATTTAGCAAATGTAGTAACAGTCTTTGGTGACACGTTATGTTTATCCGGTAGCGATTATTGCGTATAATATCCGTTGCTATGAGCATCAACTGAAAGTAGATTTACTTGTTTAGTCCACGAATACTCGCCCGTTATAACGTATCGTTCTGTTTCGCCTGTTGCTTGTGTTTACCTAATCTGGTGTACGTTGCCCATCCTTCATTTTTTCCAACCACATTTACTCGTTTTTGCGTTATTGTCACCAATTCGATTAGTACGACGAAAATTTATTTTCCATCCGAGGTCCTTACTGCTTTAATTCGGAATTCTATCACTTTTTAAACTTTAAATTACATCGTAGTTAGCATAATTTCCAAAATTTCGCGGGACAACCGCAGCGCTTTCACTACTCACTCGGCAGCCATATCGAACACTAATCTATGTGCATACCAAATTTCAGGCATATCGGACGAACTTTTGTTCGGAACATTTCGTTCACTTCCTGGATACGGGGTCTGTGGGTCGTGATTTAGCCGCGAAAATGGTCTGAATGGATTTGGGCTGCCTCAATCTATGTGCATACCAAATTTCAGGCATATCGGACGAACTTTTGTTCGGAACATTTCGTTCACTTCCTGGATACGGGGTCTGTGGGTCGTGATTTAGCCGCGAAAATGGTCTGAATGGATTTGGGCTGCCTCAATCTATGTGCATACCAAATTTCAGGCATATCGGACGAACTTTTGTTCGGAACATTTCGTTCACTTCCTGGATACGGGGTCTGTGGGTCGTGATTTAGCCGCGAAAATGGTCTGAATGGATTTGGGCTGCCTCAATCTATGTGCATACCAAATTTCAGGCATATCGGACGAACTTTTGTTCGGAACATTTCGTTCACTTCCTGGATACGGGGTCTGTGGGTCGTGATTTAGCCGCGAAAATGGTCTGAATGGATTTGGGCTGCCTCAATCTATGTGCATACCAAATTTCAGGCATATCGGACGAACTTTTGTTCGGAACATTTCGTTCACTTCCTGGATACGGGGTCTGTGGGTCGTGATTTAGCCGCGAAAATGGTCTGAATGGATTTGGGCTGCCTCAATCTATGTGCATACCAAATTTCAGGCATATCGGACGAACTTTTGTTCGGAACATTTCGTTCACTTCCTGGATACGGGGTCTGTGGGTCGTGATTTAGCCGCGAAAATGGTCTGAATGGATTTGGGCTGCCTCAATCTATGTGCATACCAAATTTCAGGCATATCGGACGAACTTTTGTTCGGAACATTTCGTTCACTTCCTGGATACGGGGTCTGTGGGTCGTGATTTAGCCGCGAAAATGGTCTGAATGGATTTGGGCTGCCTCAATCTATCTGCATACCAAATTTCAGGCATATCGGACGAACTTTTGTTCGGAACATTTCGTTCACTTCCTGGATACGGGGTCTGTGGGTCGTGATTTAGCCGCGAAAATGGTCTGAATGGATTTGGGCTGCCTCAATCTATGTGCATACCAAATTTCAGGCATATCGGACGAACTTTTGTTCGGAACATTTCGTTCACTTCCTGGATACGGGGTCTGTGGGTCGTGATTTAGCCGCGAAAATGGTCTGAATGGATTTGGGCTGCCTCAATCTATGTGCATACCAAATTTCAGGCATATCGGACGAACTTTTGTTCGGAACATTTCGTTCACTTCCTGGATACGGGGTCTGTGGGTCGTGATTTAGCCGCGAAAATGGTCTGAATGGATTTGGGCTGCCTCAATCTATGTGCATACCAAATTTCAGGCATATCGGACGAACTTTTGTTCGGAACATTTCGTTCACTTCCTGGATACGGGGTCTGTGGGTCGTGATTTAGCCGCGAAAATGGTCTGAATGGATTTGGGCTGCCTCAATCTATGTGCATACCAAATTTCAGGCATATCGGACGAACTTTTGTTCGGAACATTTCGTTCACTTCCTGGATACGGGGTCTGTGGGTCGTGATTTAGCCGCGAAAATGGTCTGAATGGATTTGGGCTGCCTCAATCTATGTGCATACCAAATTTCAGGCATATCGGACGAACTTTTGTTCGGAACATTTCGTTCACTTCCTGGATACGGGGTCTGTGGGTCGTGATTTAGCCGCGAAAATGGTCTGAATGGATTTGGGCTGCCTCAATCTATGTGCATACCAAATTTCAGGCATATCGGACGAACTTTTGTTCGGAACATTTCGTTCACTTCCTGGATACGGGGTCTGTGGGTCGTGATTTAGCCGCGAAAATGGTCTGAATGGATTTGGGCTGCCTCAATCTATGTGCATACCAAATTTCAGGCATATCGGACGAACTTTTGTTCGGAACATTTCGTTCACTTCCTGGATACGGGGTCTGTGGGTCGTGATTTAGCCGCGAAAATGGTCTGAATGGATTTGGGCTGCCTCAATCTATGTGCATACCAAATTTCAGGCATATCGGACGAACTTTTGTTCGGAACATTTCGTTCACTTCCTGGATACGGGGTCTGTGGGTCGTGATTTAGCCGCGAAAATGGTCTGAATGGATTTGGGCTGCCTCAATCTATGTGCATACCAAATTTCAGGCATATCGGACGAACTTTTGTTCGGAACATTTCGTTCACTTCCTGGATACGGGGTCTGTGGGTCGTGATTTAGCCGCGAAAATGGTCTGAATGGATTTGGGCTGCCTCAATCTATGTGCATACCAAATTTCAGGCATATCGGACGAACTTTTGTTCGGAACATTTCGTTCACTTCCTGGATACGGGGTCTGTGGGTCGTGATTTAGCCGCGAAAATGGTCTGAATGGATTTGGGCTGCCTCAATCTATGTGCATACCAAATTTCAGGCATATCGGACGAACTTTTGTTCGGAACATTTCGTTCACTTCCTGGATACGGGGTCTGTGGGTCGTGATTTAGCCGCGAAAATGGTCTGAATGGATTTGGGCTGCCTCAATCTATGTGCATACCAAATTTCAGGCATATCGGACGAACTTTTGTTCGGAACATTTCGTTCACTTCCTGGATACGGGGTCTGTGGGTCGTGATTTAGCCGCGAAAATGGTCTGAATGGATTTGGGCTGCCTCAATCTATGTGCATACCAAATTTCAGGCATATCGGACGAACTTTTGTTCGGAACATTTCGTTCACTTCCTGGATACGGGGTCTGTGGGTCGTGATTTAGCCGCGAAAATGGTCTGAATGGATTTGGGCTGCCTCAATCTATGTGCATACCAAATTTCAGGCATATCGGACGAACTTTTGTTCGGAACATTTCGTTCACTTCCTGGATACGGGGTCTGTGGGTCGTGATTTAGCCGCGAAAATGGTCTGAATGGATTTGGGCTGCCTCAATCTATGTGCATACCAAATTTCAGGCATATCGGACGAACTTTTGTTCGGAACATTTCGTTCACTTCCTGGATACGGGGTCTGTGGGTCGTGATTTAGCCGCGAAAATGGTCTGAATGGATTTGGGCTGCCTCAATCTATGTGCATACCAAATTTCAGGCATATCGGACGAACTTTTGTTCGGAACATTTCGTTCACTTCCTGGATACGGGGTCTGTGGGTCGTGATTTAGCCGCGAAAATGGTCTGAATGGATTTGGGCTGCCTCAATCTATGTGCATACCAAATTTCAGGCATATCGGACGAACTTTTGTTCGGAACATTTCGTTCACTTCCTGGATACGGGGTCTGTGGGTCGTGATTTAGCCGCGAAAATGGTCTGAATGGATTTGGGCTGCCTCAATCTATGTGCATACCAAATTTCAGGCATATCGGACGAACTTTTGTTCGGAACATTTCGTTCACTTCCTGGATACGGGGTCTGTGGGTCGTGATTTAGCCGCAGAAACTTCCGACCAAGCAAATAGGGACGAAATGTTTTCAGAAAATACACGATTGCCAGAAGTTCACGTTTCGTAACATCATAGTTCTGTTCCGTTGGGGAGCAGACTCGGCTGCCATAGCAGATTACTTTCTCCTGGTCGTTCTGTATCTGGGATAGGACGGCACCTATCGATAATCCAGACGCATCGGTATCCAGCACATACATTCCAACATCATTCGGCAAAGTGAGGACGGGGGCAGTCGTCAGTTTTCCTTTGAGTTGCTGGAAGGCACTTTCACAGTCGGCGGTCCAACTGAATTTCTCGGACTTCTTAGTAAGCGTGTGGAGTGGTCGGGCAATTTTCGCGAAGTCGGGGACGAAGCGGCGGTAATAAGAGGATAGGCCAAGAAATGCTCTGACTTCCTTAACCTTGGCGGGGGATGGCCAACTTATCACTGCTTCAATTTTCGCGGGGTCTGTGGATATTCCATGTCTACTGACGATGTGTCCCAGAAAGAGAACGCTCTTCTGCAGTAGATGACACTTCGAGGGCTTCAATTTCAGGTTGACGGACTCCAAACGAGACAAGACTTGGGTCAGTCTGGCAAGGTGTGTATCGATGTCGGCAGCAAACACGATAATGTCGTCCAAGTAAATGAGGCAAATCGCGAAGTTCAGACCTCCCATCACGATTCCCATCATCCTACTAAACGAACTCTGGGCGTTACAGAGGCCAAAGGGCAATGCGGTAAACTGGAAGCTGCCCTTCCGGGTCACAAAGGTCGTCTTCGAGCGATCTCGAGAACTAAGTGCCACCTGGTGGTACCCGGAACGCAAATCGAAGGTACTAAACCAGTTCGCTCCTCCAAGAGTATCCAAACATTCGCTGATCAAGGGCAGAGGATATGTATCCTTCTTTGTCTTATTATTCAAGGCGCGATAATCCACACAAAAACGGGGGGTACCATCTTTCTTTTTCACCATCACCACATTACTAGCCCAAGCTGAGGCTGACGGTTCAATTAGACCTTGTTGAAGCATCAACTCAACTTGTTCATCAATGATTGGCAAAAGGGCTAACGGCTGCCTTCGTAACGGTTGTCGTACAGGAGCTTCGGTTCCGGTATCAATCTCGTGTTGAAGAACATCTGTGAATCCAAGGTCCCATTCTCCCAACGAGAAGGCTGCCTTGTGTCGCAGAAGTAGGGTACGCAATCGTTCACGAGTTCCTGGGGGTACATCATCTGCAATGTCGCTCCACAAAGGCGTCAAAACTTCTTCAGCTTGTTCCGGGGAAATTTCCGTAAGTGTGGCGCATTGGAGGGGAGTTGTAGCGAAGGACACTTTTTCCGCTAAAGTCACTTCATCAAGGTCACACTTCACTCCTTTCTGAAGTCGTCTAGCCTCACGAGTAGGGTTCATGACGCGAATGGTTAAGTCCAACTCTCTATCGGGTAGGAGGGTGCCGGCAACAATCAATCCGGTATCCAACAACTTCGGTTGAGTGGCCCAATGTGACGTATTGGGTTGCAGATCAGGGAGTATCGCGTAGGCGTCAACATCCATTTCGCAAAGGGGGGTACATTCACATCAATAGAGGTGGCGATTCTTCGACATCGTGGTCGACTAGGTTGACGTTGCACTGGAAGGGCTTCACCATGGAGCCATATCTCGCCACCATAGAAGTTTCAGTGAGCCTGATGCTCCTCAAGCCAACATAGTCCAACTATCAATTCTTCCACCTGTTCCGAAACCAAACAGGGTATCTGGTAACGCTGCTGTCCCAGCTGACAGTGCAATACCGTTTCTCCAAGGAGACTTATAAATGATCCATTTGCTGCATGGATGCGTTGCTGAGTGGGCACTATATCATGTGACCTCACTAAACGGGCTGGAGCAATGCTGGCCTGGCTCCCTGTATCAATAAGTCCAAGGACATTCTGTCCATTCACTCTCATGCTAAGGTACGCATTACTACTTCCGTGTACGAAGAAGGATCGGCCGGGGGCGGGGTCAGGGGCTGTGGGTCCATATGGGCATCTCGATCCCCAATGTCGATCTGAAGCACAGTATCGGCATCGCTTAGTATGTTGCTGTCTATTCGAGTTCCGGGGAGGACCACGGTTCCAAAGGTCATTGTTCCATTGATTGCGAGGGGGGCGACGGTTGTTACGATACGATGTAGTAGGGTACACATGTTCCTGCATCAACGGCTGGATTTTAGGGGCATTGCGGGTCTTTACATGTCTCACATTTCTCACGTGAGGGGGGAAGGGGAAGTACGAAAATTTCTTCTTCTTTCGGCAATTTGCAAGCTTTCGAGCTTCAGATCAAAAGAATACGCGGCGGAGAGTGTCGCAGGCTCTTTCTCCATAATCTTCGACGCAATGTTTCTATCTTTCAACGCGTCTGTAAAGTGTTTTATTCCCAGCACTTCACTGTTTTCTAAGGACAAATTCCTGTAGGAAAGAGCTAATAATCGTCGTATGTCCGATACCAACGTGTCTAACCCTTCACTTTCTCCTTGCCTACGATTTTGCAAGTTACATTGAAACATGGCGGTCCGATCTCTGTTATCGTATCGCTCTCTCAATTTCTCAATGAGTATTTCTGCACTCACTATACTCTCACAACCATTCTCAACCAGAATTTGATCAGCAGGGGCACACAAAGAACAAATAAGCTGGTCTAAACGTTCAGAAGCATCCCAGTCAAAGTGTCGACTGCAAATTTCAAATCTCTTCAAAAATAATACAACGTTTCCTTGCTCTCCTGAAAATTTCTCGAGTTTCAGGTTACTTTTCATCTTCATGCTTCCATTGTTCCTACTTTTTTCTTTAGTGTTCGCTGAAGACTGATCTAGGGACACATGAACTTTGGGTAACGCAGTTCTAACGTCTGAGGGTTGGGACGGGCTTTGCAGAATAATGCTTGGGACTTGCATTCGTGCTTGCATTGGGTATACATCATCATTCGCTAAGGGCGCGGTCGTACGGTGCACAGTCGATTGCGAACGAGGTAATTCTTGCAATAGGGGCTCATTGGAACGACATCTATCGAATGGTGCGGGGCGAGACAATACTACCGACAGCTGACATCTGGTGAATGCTTCCGTATACACGACGTGAGGGCTGCTGTGCGTGTAAGCATTACTTGTAATTCCACCATGAGGGCTTTGATTTGTAGACGCATACAAATAATTTCTGTTGTTTGCAGGCCAACGTAATTCAGAATTCAGGGGCACAACAAAATCTTTATCCACAGGCACACGCTCGTTTCTGAATAAATGTTCAGGACCATTCAACAAATTATCAGAAGCCATTCTTCTTTCATAGAATTCATCTTCTGCTGTATTCACATTTCTACGCATTTGGGCATTCATTGTTGAATCAAAGTCACATCTTCTTTCTCTTCTCTCATCAATATCTTTATGTGACGTTGCATTCTCTGCATTTCGTTGAGGGACTCGTCCTGATTCATTAGCATGTATCTCCGCATTCACAATCATCCTTTGAGATCCATTTATGCCAAGGGCGCTATCTCTGTACTTACTGACTTTACTCACATCAGTTCTCTCCTCGGGGTATGGGAAATAATTATTCCTTGGCGCTAGATAAATCTCTTGATTTTGTCTAATATCAGTATCCATGCTTCTACTGACATCTTTATTAGACCAATGGTTATCAACATCAACATCACCATCATTTATCCGTCTTCCACCATTTTGTAACACATCATCATTTATTTCATCTCCATTAACATCAAAATGAGCTACAAAAATATCGTCATTCTCGTCGCCACATTGTGGAGGTCGCCTCGTCGTGTGAGGAAACAGTAGCCCTCCCCCACTCCTTTCCTCAGGTCGGGGGGATCGGAGCTCACGACTGGACACTAATCACCGTCCCCTTTCTTCCTCAGTCTGGGACAGTCTTAACGGTCGTGGTGGGAGCCAGTGCATTCCTTGCACCTCTTGTGGGTCCCGGGGTTCGAACTCCACGTGTCGCTCCCCACTCTGATTCCTACTGACGGCGCTCCGGTGGGTCCCAGATGTTCCCCGGAAGTTTGCTAGGCTTCCAGTTTCACGTAGAACATCCGTACCAACCATTCTGAGTCCGGGGAAGGTGGAAGCCTCACCGCGATTGTATTCAGGTGAGGGGGACCGGTCCCTATTGGTCACAGCGGATAATGATGTGATCGACCTTGTGGGATTCGATCGAGCTCGAAGTCTTTCACTTCTCCTCAAGGTCATTGGCACTCTTTCCGTATCAGTTTCCGGAGCCATCCGTACTCCTGATTGGGGAATTGACGAGGGGGGCTGAGGGGCAAGGCGTTCGGATGCCGGTTCGGGATCATGTATGTCTCCATACACAGGGTTCGTTACTGGACTCATTCGGGACATCAGGCTTTGCACAGTGCCTTGCATGCTTGTCATGTTTTGGGTTAGGCCTGTTACATTACTTTGTATGGTCGTCATGTTTTGTGTTAGGCTAGCCTGTGCCTGTACCACAGCGCTTACATTACCACACAATTCATTCAACATACGACTCATATTCTCCATGAATAGATCAGGTCTCGGGGTCACATGGTCACTCATAACACTCTCATCATCATTCACATTATCATCATCAGGTACATCCCGCATTGAGACAGAAGTCAACGACATTCTTGGTGTAATGAATATATATATTATAGGAATATATCATTCACCTTTTCACAACAAATGCAGTACTTCTAATCTACGACAATTCAGATTATTATACTTTTATCTTAAGGGCAATCTCTTCTCTCTATCTTAGTTTTATTCCTTTGGGGCGTATTATAATAATAATTATCAACGGGGCTGGCTAGGATCTCTTTGTCTCTTCTTCTCTGTCTCTTTCACACACGGGCACTTAGGGCGGAGTAAGGCAATAAGGTACATACCACTTCGCAATGTCCTTCTGTATAGAGTTACTCCAGGGTAATATTCTTCCTTGCTCTGAGCAGTCGCAAGAGAGAACGATTCTCGTTTATCGTTAAATCCGTCTGTCTGTACGCAGAAATATAATCCTTGCGAGACGCAGAGTCTTTATAATCCTGATAAAAATCGGCCAGGACTTTGGGACGATTTGGGCATTTATATCCGTAGTTCGCGTAGTTTCTTTCTTCGTTTCGTCTGCGGCAATCGGGGAAATACACGTCTGCAGATGGGTTCGAACGCTAACGTCGCGGTCGAGGGGTAGAGCGGACTTTCTCACTGAGCAGACGATGACAGGTCTCTTTCATCGGTGCACGGCGGGCGGGGGCTGAGCGTCGTTCGAGTCAACAGTTCTCACGCTGTCGCTGGAGCTCGCTTCGGTCGTCGACGGCTGCGTCGGCGACTGTATCGGGGATGGCCGTCTCTGTTTGTCGGAGAAGAGGATGCAGGCGTAGGCAAAGCGACACATCTGTTGAGTCTGGCTGGGTCTGGCGGTTTCTTCTGTGTCGGTCCTGCTGGTTACGTTCCTCGTCGGCTGAGTCTGGCTGGGTGCGGCTGTTTCTCCGTGTTGGTCCTGCTGGGTACGTCTCTCCGTCGTCGGTAGATCTGGGGCTGTAACTGGATGCACAGACTGAATTTCCTCCAGCAAAACCTTCTCCTTTTATGCAATTCTTTACCATTGGGACATAGGAAATGGACTTTGCTCTCGGCTTCCATCTTGGATTCAAGAGTAGCGTCTCTCTTTGTCTGTCGTTGCGAGCTGCGCATTCGTTCTTAGGTCTTCGAACACACAACAGGCCTACTCTCTCTTGGTGGATTATTTACTGGATCTAATGAGACTCGAAATGTTAAGTCGGCTCGTGCGACTAATACTGGTGGATTACTCTTTGGATTATTTCGATGGATTATTCGAGTATTCATTCTCTGGCGTCGAATCGATTTCTTTTATAACTAAATTTCGGCTAGATTAAAAATGGCAGGTAAGTCTTTGTTCGTCTTGTGATGGTGTTAGACATCATTACACTGTCACCTGTGTAGAGTTACAAAACGTATAAACGCCAATCTTTTTATCATATAACTGGTAGGTCGTAAAAAGAAACTATACTTTTTATCTTAACTAAGGACTCGGCAATATACACTCGGAACTGTGAACCAAGGACCCGTTAACGCACTTTGGTCATAATAATCCCTGGTGTCCCTGAAAGAGATAAAGCTATATACGTTGTTCAAGCAGGAACGAACGCATTTTTCTTTTAAAAGACCACAGACTAGGCAATTGACGGACGTTTAGGGGTATCTGATTCCAAACGGCTGGCCCGGTGAATCTAATAGAGAATAAACGAGTGTTAGTATGGGCAAATGGATGGTGATATAGGCCGGAATTTCTTGTCTGATACGGGTGGCGATCAAATGTACGGCAGAAATAGTTATCGTATACAGGGGGTAGTAGTTTGTGATCAAAACGGTACATGAATTCTCCAATCTGCATAATTCTGATCTGGTCAATTTTAAGGAGCCTATGTTCGGAGAAGGCCTGCTCTGTATGGGCCCCATAAGGGAGTTTGGCTATGTACCTAATTGCTCGCTTTTGAAGGGTTATTAACCTTGCTAGACTTGATTTGTAAGTGGAGGCCCAAATAACATTACAATAAGTGAGATACGGATATATAAGGGTGTGGTATAAGGTAGCACGGATCTTAGATGATACTAATTTAGAAGCACGAGAAAGTATTCCCAGGTTTTTCGCGATTTTATTTCTCACCTTATGTACGCCTCTCCAGCCTGGTGGGGTAATACCAACAAATATGATATGGTTAGGTTAGAAAGCATGTTACATCAAACCATGCATGCCCAGAGGCTTCCTTCTGCCCTCCATCCCAAGTTTGGATGGAATGGTTGATGGTGCAGATGCTGGCTTATTTAATAAAATTTGTTGCCTGCCTTGCCATGTCCTTCATGGTATTTTTCCTCGTCCACGACAAATAAATACGACTTACAGAAAAGAACTCACAATTTTACCATTCCCGCTAAAGATAAATGTAATTTTATTCCACGTGTTTTGTTCAAAGATGCGTATTAATTAACACATCCCTCCATTCTCTTATCTCAAACCAATCTAATATTACCGTGCTTCTGTAATCTGTTGTGTAATTGTCAACTTGATTAGTTGAATTAAACGAATATTGATTGATTGACCAAGTACAGGGATGGCGAACCTATGGCACGCGTGCCCAAAGTGGCACGCGTTCAAATTTGTTGGGCACGCGGAATTCAGAGCGTCCCCAAAATTTCAAACTTGGAAATACAAAATCCATGTAGGAATCCACATTTTCTTGTTTGAAGGACTTTATTTTAGCACTATTCAAAAAAGATCTTTGAAATAACGTATTTAGTTCACTTTTTGTTACTCTTTGTTAACTGAAACCTATATGATAAAAAGTAATTATATACTGTGCAATATTCCGAAGGGCACGCGACGGTATTTTTTAAATGATTTATCAACATTTTGGCACGCGCGTTAAGAAAGGTTCGCCAACCCTGTCCTAGTATATATATAGTGACGAGCTATATAAAATATGAGTGCTGCTTACCTTCAGGTGTGCATCTGCTGGAATGAAAGATTTCAAAATAATAGTGTGTTCGATTTTGTCAAAATGTCGTCTTCTACTGCGGCATGAAAGGAAAATTTCTCGCAATGCAGCAAACGCGTCATTATTTCTTTAAATTACAATTGTTCCCGTGTAGCATGAAATTGCGTCACAGATAAACGATGACGCAACAATTATAGTCTACCCAGCGAATAAGAAGATGGCGCTAATCAGTGCCGGCCTTAGGGGCCCGCAACTTAGGGAGGCCCGAAAATGTCACGAAAAAATTACTATGAACCCTAATAATAATAATTATGGTTTCGATTGAATCTTCTCTTTTGTCAAAAAATTAAGTCAAATGGTACCAGCAGTCTAGTTGTTTCAAAATATATTAGTGCTATGCCTATAATATTTTAACTTCCTTCATATCCCAGAATTCTCGAGAACTTCCGCCAGGATTTTTAAAATGAAAACAATGAGCTGGCGATTACCTAAGTACCCCGGTTTTGACGTGTGTCATAGGGACCCGTTTAGTACACTCTGCATGGGCCAGAAATATCCTGAGGCCGGCGCTGTTGTATGTTATTAGAACCAATAAATCCAAATGCTTACCGTATTCCTTTGGTCGTACAAGGCAGGCTATGCCTACAACATATCATGGACTTGATTAATTGTAATTTGAGTCCTCTACTGGGCAACTTATCTAGTTAGCCAAATGGATGGTTCTTCTCCGTAAGGTCTTACATCCTATTCGTTTCGGTTGAACATTATTGGTTGAAGGTTATTGGCCTCAAGGGAAAAAGATAGATAGATTGCGTCCTAGTGCTATTGGTTATTTCTCGCTCACCTTGGCTTTTAGGTCAGTATCTCTTACCTTAGAGACACTCGCATAGGCGCTGATTTTTGCTTTTGTCTCTGGGTGCCAGCGGGTGCAAGGGTCCTCCGTAGGCTCCGTTCCACCTTAGGTGGGTGAGTTTTAGCGGATTTTCAGAGAAAGAAAATTGTTTTCTTGCCAAGAGTTCCAGTGTTATTTATTTATTATTTTAAATAATAGCTAAATTATTTATGTACGGGTTGTGACTGTGAGATCATGCAATGTTGGCTATTTGTGTTGTAGTTCTACTTCTCACCTTGTGAAATTACGGCTTAGGTGTAAAAACTTTGACTTTAAGGTCCAAATTCTTCTGGGTGCCACGCACCCACTGAACTTTTTCTCTGGGCGCATTCGCACCCAAGGCTCCTAAGAAGTCGGCGCCTATGGACACTCATACATGACCATACATTGCTCTTATTTATTTTGTAATGCTACACCAGAAGAGGTTGATCTCCTAGAAGAGAGTTATTGTTAGGCCAGCCCTGAAGAAGTCGTGCCTCGAACCGGATTTGCTGCCCAGCTGTCGACCAGTTTCTAATCTGACTTACTTGTCTAAGCTTATTGAGAGAGCGGTGGCCGTCCAACTTTTAAACTATTTGAAAGCCAATGGTGCGATGCCTAAGAACCAATCTGACCTCAGATGAGGACACTCTCTTTAAACGTTGCCACTGCGTCTGATGTCGGACCTGTACGGTGCTATGGACAAGGGTCAGGTTATTTTACTGGTGCTGTTGAATATGAGTGCGGCTTTCGACACCGTCGATCACCAAATTCTACTTACAGGACTCTCCATGACATTTGGGATCACTGGCCAGGCCCTGGCATGAATCAGTTCGTATCTAGAAGGGTGGACCATGCGAGTGGATGTGGAGAAGATTAGGTGGCTATGGACCTTAGTGGACTATGGTGTTTCGAAGGGATCGGTGTTGGAGCGCTCGTCGATTTGCGTGGCTACCGCCTGCTCTGCATTACAAGAGGTCCAGGGCTGGATGTAATCTAACCGATTTCGATTATATCCATCTAAGACACAGTACATCTGGCTTGGCAGGCCACTGTCGAGGCAGAAGATTGATCCAAAGGATTTGGCGTCCTCATTTCTGGCTGGTGAGACTTGCACTTGCAGAGTAGTAAGCTTATGTGGTTTGGGAGTGCTAGGCCTACTTGACGAAGTACTTATATCGGTTGACCACGTGAATAACATCTGTAGAATTGGATACTGTGAGCTCAGACAGGTTAGAGTCATACGAAGTACGCTTTCGAGGAATGCCGCGGCTACACCGGTGCACTCCTTTGTCCTATCTGGACTTGATCATTGTGATGGGCTGGTGCTAGGCCTTCCCAGACATAGCCTTTATCAGCTTCAACTGGTGTTGAATGCAGCGGCCCGATTCCTGGCAGATTTACCGAGGTACGCGCACGTATCTGTTTTTATCCGACGGGAGCTCCACTGGCTGCCAGTGGCTGACCGAATCGCTGGTCTGGAAAGCTATTGCTGGAGATGCTCCGGACTACATCGCTGAACTCTGTCAGCCAGTCTCGACTCGGCCGGGACGCCGGATTCCTCGATAAGCTACGAAGAGGGACCTGATGGTTCCACGGTCTCGTACTGTTATGTGCACACAACGGGGCGTGTGTGTTGCAGCACCATTGCTCTGGAACAGCCTTCCGATCTCACTTCGTGAAACTATTACCATTAAAGACTTTGTCTCCTTTACTCGGTTGTTAAAAATGCATTTTATTATCAGACTGATGTCGCGTTCTTGCGCCTCTGAGAGGTTTTAAGGGGCGCTGTATAAATGTTTTATTACATTACATTACATTACATTACATTACTCATTCATATAAGCCACCAGGGATATTGGATTTAAGTAAGTAAGTTTATTCTTTATTAAACTAGTTGCCAAGCAACACTCTGGTGAACAACATCTGTTAAATAGATCTTCTCAAGTAAATGAACAACCATACATCCGTAAATATTATATATACATAGCGTTCAACATATATATACATACATATACATACAATATTATATATATACATATATATTTCTATGTAGCATACATATAGCATGTGGGGCGTGGTGGCTCAGTGGTAAGTTCGGCGCCTTGTGACCGGAGGGTTGCAGGTTCGAATCCCATTCTAGCCGCTGCGTACGGACCTTGGGCAAGTCCTTCACTCGCGATTGCTCGTGGCGCTTCGGCGTGAAAATTCCGGCACAGTATCAAATGCTGTAGTCGGGAGCGCCTCTGAGTAGTAGTTGACTTCGAGAGGCGCTATAGAAATATCCGGAATAAATAAAAAAAATAAAAAATAAAAGTTTAATGTTCGACGGGGTCGCATTCTGAATAAGCTTTCTGGACACTAAGTTTTCTTCATCGCCGCTAAATGGCTGGCGTCTGGGACTAATGACGACGACGACGACGACGACGACGACGACGACGACGACGATGATGATAATGATGAATCGATATTCCCTGTCTGCTGCCTGATCGGTCCAAAATAATGAATAAAAAGCGTGACGTCACAATACATAGTTCCAAGACGTCACTTATTCGTTATCTAACTTCGATGTCTACTTAAATAATTAACTGTAGCATATTTTATTTTATTTCCTTTCATTATTGTATCATATTTGGCGTACACGGTTTCCTTTTCCAATCGCACAGTTTGAGGCGACGTTTGTTCATCTGCAGAATCTAGTGCTGTTCCTGCACCATGTCCAAGAAACGTACAGCAGCTGAATCCAGTAGTAACGTGCAAACGAACGAAGGCTCAGACCGTAAGTTTAGGCACGGAAGTTTACAATAGTATTATAATGAGGCTGTTACGTCCCTCCCACTAGCGCATGTCATAATTCGTATGTTTCCAGATTGGGCAGTCCAATACTATAATTATAATCTATGTGGTATTTGTCGTAGTCAATGATGTCAATGATGTAATTGGTAAGTGGCTGCCTCTCCATTGGCTAATTTTAAGAGCTGACAGATGACTATCACTGCCTGTCCAATCAAGAGTTGCCACGGAGAAGCGCAGCATGGTTAGGCTTTCAAAGAGGGCTTTTAATAGAGTCCACGAAGGAGCGCAAGCATTCAGAGAGTTCAGAGTCGTTCCGATGAATCCTCTGGATCATGTCGTGACTGGTGCAGTAAATTGTTCCTTGTGATAATTTATATTTTCTACCATGGAATCAACATATATTCATTGTCACAGTTTTTATATTATTAAAGTCGTTTATTTCTTTGACTCAGTTGTCGGGTTCACATCATTCATTTCTCCTTTGAGTGATCTAGATACCTTTTCCCCCTTTAGCGTAGATTCTTTTTGGTGGACTAGTATAGAGTCCCCATTATTGTACGCTTTATAGGTCACTGTTACTTCAAAGACACATCCAGTTTGTTTTGTGTAATAAACACTTCATTGGTAACGCTAAAATAGAACCATGTATTATTATTATTATTATTATTAATGAGCTTTTATATAGCGCCCCTTCAAGGTTATCTACTCAGGAGCGCTCCTAGTCCAACCACGGCTAAAGAGAGTAGTTTTTAAGTTTGCAAGAAACAAGGCAGAGTGAGTCATAGGGACCAGGCGAAGTGCAACAGGAAGGCCATTCCAGGTTGCAGGTCCAGCGACAATACCTAGCTCAGTATTTCTTTGTCTATGAATGTTGAGTAACGCGAAAGCACAGAAGACGACCAGCTCTTCATGGCCATATCATAGCCTCTTAAATTCTTGATATTGAATAAGGGAGACCCGTGTAATTTGGACCGTCGTGTAATTTGGACCAACGCTGTATTTGCCTGTTACGCTCTTACTTATTTACCGGCATCTTGTTGTTTAGTTCGTTGAGACGGGCCGCCATACTTGTTCCGGAGTTTAGCGTTGCAGACGGAGATAAGCGTCTTAAAATCAAGTTTAAATATTTCTTCGTTACATGATATAATTTTGAATTCCAAGTTATCTGTTGTTTTAAAATATATTGCAAGGTATCATACAAGCTCGCACAACCGCAATTTGTTCTAAAATTTATGCCGTTTTTGCTTGATGTAAAGTTGTAGTTGCTGCCTTTCATTATTTATGCGATTTTCACATTCTATGGCAAGCGCGACAGTCGTGTAATTTGGACCGGTGCGTAGTGTGTAATATGGACCATGGTCCATATTACACGCGAGGTGGTCCAAATTACACGCTATAATTTTGAATTCCAAGTTATCTGTTGTTTTAAAATATATTGCAAGGTATCATACAAGCTCGCACAACCGCAATTTGTTCTAAAATTTATGCCGTTTTTGCTTGATGTAAAGTTGTAGTTGCTGCCTTTCATTATTTATGCGATTTTCACATTCTATGGCAAGCGCGACAGTCGTGTAATTTGGACCGGTGCGTAGTGTGTAATATGGCTAGGGAGGCTGGAGTGGTTATGTTATCTTTACCCAGCCATACGACTCATCGCATGCAACCACTAGACGTGGCTTTCTTTCGTCCATTAAGTATTTATTATGGGCAAGAAGCAGATAAGTGGATGCGACATAACCCTGGACGGTCACTCACTCACTTTCAGGTTTGTCAGATATTTGGAAAAGCTTATCAGAGAGCAGCATCGCTTGAGACGGCCGCAAATGGCTTTAGAAATGCAAGAATTTGGCCAGTTGATCGTCACGTCTTCAAAGACTGTGATTTTGCGCCATCTGATGTAACCCATGTGGAACAGACACCTTTTAATACTTCTGTTAATGTGTCTACAATGGCTGAAGAAGCTATCGTGAACAATGCTGTCCACAACTGCCTTTAACTGGACCTGCTGAATCTGCTGGTATATCTATTACCTTGGCTGGAGCTGCAGTTGAAGAAGCTATCGTGAACAATGCTGTGCCACAACTGCCTTTAACTGGACCTGCTGAATCTGCTGGTATATCTATTACCTTGGCTCAAGCGACTTCCCATTCGTTTGCTTATGGACTTGAATTCACTAATGCCACAGACAGCACTGTGGCAGTGGAATACATCAACATGGCAGCAGTGACGGCCAATCATACAGCAGCTGAAGAAATTTCTATCTCGCCAGTTGAAACCAATCATTCTGAATTGATCGAGATGAGCGTAACCAACTGGATATCTGTTCAAGACATTAGCCCGCTACCACATCTCACCCGTGAAACGAAGAAACGACGCGGGAACACATTGGAGGCTACAATTTTCACTGGGTCACCATACAAAAGTGTAGTCGAAGAACGTGTTAAAGCCAAAGAGGCAAAGCTGAACAAGCGTGAAGAAAAGATTGCTCGTATTGAGAAGAAACAATCACGCTGCGATACCGCTGGAATTACGAAGACAAGAATGGCCAACAAAAGGAAACCAAAACGTGTGCTTAACAAATCATGTGAGGCAGAAGCAAGCAAAACCCCTCAGCAGCAGTGCATTGATGACAATGCCACATATCATTGTTTGGTATGTGGTGAAACATACGAAGAGGCATGGATTCAATGCGAGAAATGTAAACTGTGGGCACACGAAGCGTGCGCAGATCTGTCACACTCTAAGTACTATTTCTGCGATAACTGCAATGTTGTGAAGTGCCGGAAGTTGAAGAAGAACTAACTAATTAATGGACTGTGCTTGCTCGATGGCTTAAAAACAATGTTTAACTCTAGTCCTACAGACATTGTATCCTGCCTGCACACCGTACAATGCAAAGTAAACGTCGTGTAATTTGAACCACCTGGTCCAAATTACACAAGGCAGTGTGTAATTTGGACCACTTTTTACAAAATGTTTTTTCCTTTTCTTTCTAAGTTGAATAAAATTAAGCAGTAATTTTACGCGTTATTTTGTAGAATTTCATTAGCTGCATGCAATAATTTTATGCTTGACTTTGTTTCTGCTATGTGACTGGTTTAATAGGCCGTTTTTCTTAAGGGGTCCAAATTACACGGTTCTCCCTTAATTCTGTGTAACAAATGGAGGCAACTAATTGTGTTTGGATAAAATATTTCATTTCTTTATCTTGTAGCAGCGTCCCAACAAGAGAACAATGCTAAACGTGCAAAACTCGCCTCATTGAGTGACACAACGGTAAGCCATACATGGCATGAGAATGCAATTGACAAACCTTCTTTGCATCCAAACTTTATCAATGACTTGAAGTGTCGTTACTGCCATTTTCAGTGCTTTTTCTTAATTCAAGCAGCTTCATTAGAACTTGGAAGAAAACGGTCAGATTTGACACGGAGGCAGCAATATGTAAGCCTATTTAAATGCGTCCCTGATTTCTTTTCAACACAATATCAATGAAGACGGATTTAGAACTCCACAGACGCCTTGGTGATCGTTTTATTTTAGTAATCCCTGGTTGCATCAATTTGCCGTAGGATACGGCGATGAGTATATATTGCATTAGTCATGCGATTCGACAACCACTGACGTAAACTTGTCCAAAATATGGGGGATTTGGTTATTTATTCTACACTTGTTGCATTGGGTGTACACTCCATCTCAATTATTGGGGAGCACGTGCCCCGGCTGCCCCCTCTCCCAGAATCTACGCCTATGTCGGCGACTGTGGCTTCCAGGATGAGGAATGAAATTGGTATTAAAAGATAAATATTCGGAAAACCTTGTGATAACAAATAAATGATCGTCCGAATAAAAGTAAACTTCTATTTACAAAACCAAGCAGGATAAACCTCACAGGGATAGGTACGGCATTGCTTACTTTGCATCCAGTTGCAAACTTCTGGATACGCCAATTGGATACGCCAATTGCGGGACCTTGCTTGTGGTGACTCTTCTAGCAATCTGTTTTTCAAGCTGTGTTAGTTGTTGACTCTAACATCATTGGCGCATAGAGCCAAATTTCCTGGTTGCGGTATGACAACCAGTTTACTGAATAAAACTAATATAGGCCTACATAATTGGCAGGCATTAAGAGCTGAGTAAGAAGCAAGTCAAGCCATGTGATGCTGTCTCCATTTCGTCCTCATTTATTAATTGATTCTAATGGAATTTCATACTTAAAATGTCCTCTTTTTGATTGCCGTGGTGTTTATCGGCTTTGTTGACTGATCTTTCCCCTTTTTGCTACTTATTGAGGAGTTATAAAGAATTGTGTAAACAATTGTGATATCTTGTATCTGTAGATGCACGATCTACCGATCGAGATACTTGAATGTATCCTCTTTAAAGCCGTAGCTATGGAAGTGAAGGGCATGAAGCTGGTCAAAAGCGTGTGGAAAGAAAAAGCCGAGCTGGTGATAAGCCGACTAAGAACTGTCTGTTCGCAATGGAGCAGCATCCTTACGACCAACTTCTTCCGAAATGAACTTCACAGAACTCTAGACAGTACTGGTTAGTTCATGAAATAAAGAAGCTCTGTTCCTCTTATTTAATAAGCCTTATTCTTGCTTACGATATTAGAAGACCTCAAATTAGAATTAAGGTCAATGCGTCAGAACTCTTAGTCTATTTAAGGTTAAGCTGAGGCAGCTATGAGTAAGCGTTTAAGTAGCGCTTAGATTTTCAGAATTTGTTTACGATTTGAGCGCGTGACTAGCCCACTGCCTCGTTATCTACTCCTCCAACTACACGTTGTACGGTCAGCTTGCTCTCTATGGCTGAATTGGCTGGATATGCAAAAATGAGCAGAAATCTTAAACTAAATTTCTGCTGTGGCGAGAATTTAAACTCGCCTCTCGATTGAGAATTCAGCAAGGTAATATTAAAACTATGGCTTAAGGCTGTCGCATATCCCCATACGAACAATATGCATGGATAAGCCTAGGCCCTAGACCAGTGGTTTTCAACCGGGGTTCCGCGGAACCCAGGGGTTCCGCGGGCGTCGGCCAGGGGTTCCGCGGCAGCAGTCTTAAATTTAAAAGACATCAACTGATTTCACAAAAGGATGAACAAACAAGAGAATTCTTCACACCTTTCAGGCGTTCATGCTAGACACAATTCTATGTTAAAATAATTAACATTATTACGGGAATGTATATTGTTGCATTTTATAATTGCATTGCATTTTACGCGGGTAAACGGCGGGGTAGGCCAATCAAACGCTCTGATATAGCCAACCCTCTTGGTGTCGAATTGGTTTAATTACCCCCGATCTGTTCCCGGTAGTGGTAGAACGTGCCGACAACAACCATGATTATTGCTGAACTGACCTTGGGTCGGGCCGAGTGCCAACCACTTGGTGCAATTGCGACTGCACCACGTTAACTGACCGTTGTGTAGAACCTCGTATATGTAGCCGGGGCGGAGGGCTGGCACATACCATTACAGCTGGTGGGACTACGAGAGAGTGTCACCCCATGGGAGAGAGGCAGGTACCCTAGAGTGAACCGGAAACTGCTATGCGACCGCCTGTAAGAGAATTGTTGTTGGTCCATTGGTGCCGTTCTGTGCAGGGCGAAATCTGGAATCCCCGACCTCCAGGGGAGGAAGAAGTGGGCTCACTATAGCCTACTTGGAACTAACGATGGAAGCTATATCAAGGCACTCCGGAGACGATCGAGTGTCCACTACCCATCAGCGCGGGAGGTAGGTCTGGAGAGGGTAGTGATAAGATACACTTGTCCCCTACCACCACTCCCGTAACAGGGAGTACTCGGAGTGGTCACCTACGTCGTGCCTTGTAAGTCAAAGTGGAAAAATTCAAAAAGCTCAAGGGTAACAGCGGTAGTGACTAGTAGGCCGATTCTCTTAAGGATAATTGAAATTGAACAAATTTTGGAAGTTAATTACTTGCAGTCCAGCGTTTCTATAACTGTTCTATACTATTTTAAATATTCTACATCTCTCAGAACTAGTTGCCGGCAAAATACAGCAAAATACTTGTTGTTTACCGACATTAATGTTTCTGTGCACTACTCTAGAGTGCTAGACTAACGTACGTATATATAATAGCCTGCACCAGAGATGCAAAAACTTATATTAAAAGTTTAATATTCTAAAATTTAAACATTATTCCAACATTACAAGTTACAATTACTTGAATTTCTTGGAAAATTGGACGGGTGAAACGCCATGGGTTCCGCGAGCAAATGAGTGCTTTGTGTAGGGTTCCGTCACTATAAAAAGGTTGAAAACCACTGCCCTAGACAGTAGACATGTCACAGCTCATACTGGCGCATGACTGCAGATCTGCGCATTCTGCTTGCAAGATTTAACTTTCCCGCGCGTCATCGTATACAGCCAACAGCGTATCTACGATTCAAGTTCATTTCGTTTGAAGTTACATGCCCATGATCCTTGACGTCAGAGGTGCGTTTGCAAAAAACCGGGGCCCTAGGCGCAAAGATTTTGCGGGGCCCTGCTGAACTTGAATTAGCCCATATGAAGAAAACAATTTTAAATTACAATAATATACTTTTTATGTGAATGCTAGACTGTAAAAAAATAGAAAATATGTTATATTTAAAATAATTCAAATTGAAAGATCTTATTTTTTATAATTGGAAAAATATTTTCATTCGTTTTGGACCAATCGAGATTTGAGGGCCATAGGCGCGCGCCTAGTGCGCCTATGCATAAACGGGCATCTGCTTGACGTTTGAAGTAGCATGCCTAGCATAGTAAATTTCCTGACTAGTCTTTAAACGGTTGAATGCATGTGCTTTGATAATTGCAGGCTATTCACGTGTTAGGAATACTTGTTTTAATACGCGTCCTTTCTTTTGCGCAATAAAAAAGGCAAAATATATTTTTTTCAGCCGAGGAAACGATTCGTTTGGAAATTTTGCATGAGTTTCGGATCAAGCCACCAGGCACAGCTGTGACTACAATGAAAGATGAAATATTTCTGCTATTTAAAAAAGGTTTTGTTGTTAATCGTTACGACCCTATCGAAGAAGATTATGTTATTAATGTTTACAACCGCGACAATATCGAAGAGGTGAAGGATGTCATCGAGCTACCAAGAGGAGAACCGGAGTACATGGCAGCATGCAACGTGTCAAACTGCGTGTATGTAGTCCTACGACAAAGGAGCTACTTCGACCTTTTTGTCTTACGTATTACGAAAGAGGAAGGACATCAGTTTAACATATCTCCATGGATAAATGATGACAGGCTGCCAATTTCTATGATGAGCGTCTCTGCCAATGGTAGCCTAATAATCCTTTATCTGCAGTATGATAAACAAGGTCCTGATGTAGTAAGCATATATAATGCGAATGGTTCCTTACAACATAAAATAATGTTGTCCCCATTTATTGATGAGGTAGAATATCTAAACGTAATGCAAAAATCCAATGGAAACATTGTTTTGGCTTATCTCAACGACCAAGATTGTGCCGCAACCTTATTGGAGTTGGATACGAGTGGGAGCGATCTTCGCAAATATCAATCTTCATATAATGAATCGAGTTATGTGAATTTTGCAGATATTCATGGTAGATTTATGATAACTAAACTGTTCAAAGGAATCGAGCTTTTAGATTCAGAATTGAATTCACTTGGTATTTATAGTCTGCAGCAGGATAACCGCAAGAGCCTTGTCTATCATGACTTGCACTACGAGAGCGAGAGGAATGAGATTGTGGGTATTTATTATGATCAGAATGCCGAGACCACAGTTTTAACTGTCTTCCGTATCACAGAAGATTGAACCACTCGAACGGATGTTAACGATGGGGGACAATTTGTATTTAATAATTTCGAAATTTCTTGGAATGGGAGTGCCATGGCCAATAATATCTACAATGTTGAATAACTGAACTGTGTTGAAGATATCTGCGATATACATTGGGAATTCGTTTACGTGAATCGGGTTATGCCTTAAAATCGTTCTTCCTTAATTCGTGCTTTTTATTTTAATAAAATTGTTCTCTTACCTCTGTTGACATTATTAATTCGTGCGTTTTATTTTAATAAAATTGTTCTCTTACCTCTGTTGACATTTTTAATTGGTGCGTTTTAATTTAATAAAATTGTGCTCTTACCCTCACTGACATGTAGTCAAAATAAAGTGATGAGCCACGCCCACAATCGAAGACATTGGTGTTTCAGTCCAAATAATTCATGCGCACATTAAATTACGCGTTTTAGTTATTCAAACAAGGTCGAAGGGCATTTGGCAAGGCGGAGACCTCTGCCATGGGTTCCAGGACTATCGCTCATACTATACTACTATCGTACTCAAGGACCATCGCTCAAAGGCCTTTCGCCCATAGGACTATCCATGAACTTCTATATATAATTTACTCTAAATGTCATTAACAAGTCTTTAGTCTATACCTTTACGACATCAACAATCTGACACTATAAACAAAAACAGGGCAATTAAGGTTTATCAATTGGCTAATTCTGCAATGATGAGAACGTTCTACAACATCGGAAAAGCCTATTTGATTTCTTTAGTGTTTTCTACTTATTTCCTCACTAGCTCGGACTCCGACAACTTTTATTGCAAGCAGGCTCAATACATGTTTGAGCTTTGAAGGATCTGAGACAGCAAGGCTCCTAACGACTAGGGAGTCAGAGAAGCATCGTCAGCACCCAGCTGGGACCGGGATGGTCAGGTACGAAATCGAGAAGGTACAAGCGGTATGGTGAATACTCATATTTGTCTCGGTACTCTATGATCATTTCGGCCAATTTTTAAAAAGGTGAGGCACCGAATTCTAGAGCTCAGTGTAACCCTGTCTTTCAACTAACCTCAGAGTTGGATTAGTACATGAAGGAAATGAAACGAGTTTCAGAGTGAATTTATGAAGGAACCAAGACTAGTCCATCCCAGAGAGATTCAATAGGAGAGAAAAATAGGAAGGCGTTGTATCCTAAACGAAGGAGGGTCGGTCAGACGGTTGCAATCAAGTTTCATTGAGAGCAAAAAATGTTTGCTGAATGTTAATAGATGTGACTGAAAAGAACCGAACCTATCGCAGATTGAACGGAAGTTAAGTTGGCAGAAGTTAAAAAACAGCACCACCATAGTTCAGTTAAATGTTGCTGCAGGAAAGAAGCAACTGAGTATATAAACAAGCGACCAATAGACCCTAATTCTGATATTTTTCGCATATGCACGTAGGTTTGAAGAAATCGAAATTCCATGATGAAGAGTCATATCGAATCAGCCAAATGCACCTGGACTTCTGAGTATGACTCTGCTGAAGATAAACTTGCATTCTACCTTGAGTTGTATTTCTCTAAAGCAATTACATAACCATGCGATCAACACTTTTGACGTTATCTCAAAAGGCGCTAGATTAATTGTTCGGCTGCATACAAGTATAGCCTGTATACATACTAACAACAATCAGTGCCGGCCTTAGGGGCGTGCAAACCGGGCGGTCGCACGGGGCCCGCAACTTAATGGGGCCCAAAAATGTCACAGAAAATTAACATCAACAAACACCCTAAAAATATGGTTTCGATTAAATCTTCTCTTTTGTCAATGAAATAAAAGTTAAATTCCTCTATACCATAGATTTCTCGTGTATAGTTAAATCTGACTTGCTGTACTTGTTAACAATCTACTAAAAAATAAAATGATTAGCAATGAAAAACAATTTGACGTGTCATGGGGTGGGGGGCTCGCAGAGTAAACTCTGCACGGGGCCCGAAATAGCCTAAAGCCGGCACTGCAACAATTGCGAAGGCTTACAGATTTAGATCCTATGCCATTGCTGCCTTGTTCTCTTCATTGCAAGTTGGCACCAGACCTATTGTATAAAATAAGGTATAGCCTACCTAATAATTCTAATGGCGATACAATGCTTGTGGCCTCTAGAATGCGCTTCCTATGTGATTGTTTTAAAATGTATATAAATAATTCGTATATTTTATATTTCATTGATATTTTTATTTGCTATTATTGTTAATATTGTTATTGTCAGAGGGATAGAGTAGTGGTAACACTCATGGCCAGGAGAGCATAAGGTACGCGGATCGACTCCCGTAACCCCCTCTAGGGCGGCGCCATGCCTGGCTCCCAAACCGTGTGTTTAATTAAGATATTGATTGTACTTTCATGTTTCAATGTAATCTTACTGCGTCTGTCGGTTTGAAATAATAAAGAATATAAATCATCATCATCATCATCATCATCATCATCGTCATCATCATCATCATCATCATCATCATCATCCCAAAGGAATGATATCCTAGGCGTAAGTAGAACAAAATATGTTGGTGAGCAGTGCCGGCCTTAGGCTATTTCGGGCCCCGTGCAGAGTTTACTCTGCGAGCCCCCCACCCCATGACACGTCAAATTGTTTTTCATTGCTAATCATTTTATCTTTTAGTAGATTGTTAACAAGTACAGCAAGTCAGATTTAACTATACACGAGAAATCTATGGTATAGAGGAATTTAACTTTTATTTTATTGACAAAAGAGAAGATTTAATTGAAACCGTATTTTTAGGGTGTTTGTTGATGTTAATTTTCTGTGAATTTTTTGGGCCCCATTAAGTTGCGGGCCCCGTGCGACCGCCCGGTTTGCACGCCCCTAAGGCCGGCACTGTGGTGAGAGTCCGAGAGACTTACTCGGGGATGATTTTCGTTTATGTTTACGCATAAGCGTGGGCCGTAGGTGAGTGAGTGATTGAGTGAGTGATTGAGTGAGTAGGCGACTGAGTGAATGAGTGAGTTGATAAAATAATTAACGAAAGAATGAATGAACGTTGGGATGTAACACCTGTAGCCTAATGTTCAAAAGGCTGACAGCTTTCAAGAACCTTTGAGCATGGACGTCTGTATGCTTCGGGCATGAACGCCTGTATAATAGCGCAGCATAATAAACAGGCATCTATAATTCTATATATGCTTCGGCAGTGCTTTTTTTCAGCCGGAACGAGCCAGAACGGCGTTCCGGCACCTTTTTTCAGGTACTAAAAAATAATTTATTTATTTTAATAATAAAAACAATATTTTAGTTATTTTAATTTAATTTCAGTGCTTTGATCTGTTTTCAGTGTTTATTGAGACCCCTCCCAATCCCCAATCTAGTTTTTCTCGGGATTTTATCCCGTCCATAATTATTCCGTTCCGGAACCTTTTTTCCCAGAAAAAAAGCACTGTGCTTCGGGCTATCTATTTCTGTGAATAATTCTATAGTGGGGCAAAACCAGAGCCGTATATTGTAAACGGCTCTGGGCAATACGCTTCAGTAATGACGTCATAAACTCGCGATGCTGTCCAAATTCAAGCGTTTACGTTGCAACGGAAATCAGAATTCAAACAAGGGCTTCGTTATATAATTTATATTCGTTTCAATGCTGGAAAGAGATCGCTGACTTTTCTACGGACTTTCAGGTAACTCTGTTTGATATTTTAGCTGTGATTGTGACCGTTTTAAACGATGAAACTCGTCTAATTCGATAGATTCCAAAGTTTAGAATTATACCCAGTTACATCCAGCTGACACAGCTATTACAAAATCTGTTGAAACAACAACGCGCCAATGTCACACCAACGCGAATGATATCGTTTTAGTGGCTACATCATCAAAAGAATTAGGGCCATCCATTTAGTATGTACGCAGAAATCCGGAAAAATTGACTCTTCCCCTCACTGTACGCACGTGTACTTTCTTTATCCCCTCCCCAGCGGCGTACGTATGCTTGACGCCACCCCCAATAGAACGGTCTGTTTAATCCATAGGGCAGGCCACCAGGCTGTTTCTGACTCACTGCTGAGTAGTGTGATAGTTTAATAATGGCAATCAGGGCTAGGGTGGCACACAAGTGACATCTACCCTACAGTCCTACTTCTCCCGGTAGTACTTTTGTCTGATAGCTGCAAGAACTGAATTGTGGCTCATTTGAAGACCAATCAATTTGAAGGCCACTATAGACAAATTATAGGTTCCCCACTCCGTTTTCTATGCGTATGTATACTATCAGAAGACCCTTTTACAAACATATGCATTTTTGCCCCTCCATGGGTACATACTAAATGGATGGCCCTTACAAGAGATTGTGAGTCGCATCGAGAATGCACCAAAAGAATACGGAATGTTGATCAACGCGACAAAGACGAGGGTAATGACGAACGAGGAAACACTCGAGATAAAAGTGGACACTGGAGGACTGGAGTAGGTAAAATCCTTATGTACTCGGGGAGCAAACTGAAAAGTCGAACTGCACGGACGATGCTAAATCAAGGCTGGCCATGGGGAAGGCGGTCATGGTTAAACTGACGAAAATATGGAAGAAATAGCCAATACGTAATGACACCAAATAACGGATAAGACACATGCCATTAATTCAGGACCTTACGTTTGTTCTTGGCGGGTTCTGATCAGGGTGAGAATTGTCGAGGGGTTGGGTTCAATCCTTAGTCTTTCTTAGAACAGTTAAGTCTTCATTGGACACTCCAGGGGGTCGATTCCAATCCCCTCAGTGTGCTAGTGTGATTTCGCATTATCTGACTCTTGAGTCTCTGACAAAGAGAAGTTATTTCCATGGTGTATCATGTATAGTCATGGTTTATTGTGAGATTTGTGATCATGTGAATTGTATACTAAGAAATTTGGCGATGTTATCACTTTAACCATTGCAGGACGGAGTCATTTCACGCTTCATGGAGGACGGACTGGGGTAATTTCTTACCCCTAAAAATGTGTAATATCTCAGCTCACAGGTAAGTTACAAATGAAGTGTCATTTATAACATTTCCAAGGTCAAGGAATCGATTTATCGTAGTGAAAATAGTGTGGAAATACAATTGTCCAAGATGGCCCCCAGAACAAAGATGTGGATATCTCAGCTCGTACAGTTGCTCCGCAATCAACCTCCAAACATCGCTGAGGTAATTATTTACCCAACTCTGTCCTGCGAAGGTTAAGGAGTTTAATTTTCTCAGTTTGCAAAATACAGGTAAAATATTCAGCTCCACATGGATCGAACTCATCAGTCTACCCCCAGTCTTTTTTCTACAATTCTCACATTGGTTCTGATGTGGGAAATATTGGGAGATAGCTTGCTAAACTCTCATGATGGAGTTCCTATGGAATTAGTTATATGTGATTTTCAAATAATGGCATGGTATGGTATGGTATCTGGGAATTTATAAAGCGCCTGTCACAGTGCGAACTATTCAGAGGCGCTCTCAGCGTGTGAGCCTCGCAGAAACAGAAAAGACTTTAAACGATGAACAACAAAGAGAAAATAGTAAATAGGGTTCCACGCAGTACCAATGGAAGGAAGTTCAATAGGGATGGGCCCACGACTGCGAAAGAGCGCTACTGAGCCATAGGAGACCAGAATAATGCACAGTGTAAAATTTTTGAAAAGTAAATGTGCACTCGTTTTAACAGAATGCGCAAAGACAAATTCAGACCGTCAAATGCTAACTGTAAATCCATGTTCCGCGTGTTTGTTGCAATCGCCTTTGCAAACCAATGTCGTGTCATGGGCGATCCTACTGAGAGGAATCTCTCCAGCATCGCAATGCTGTTTCTGTCTCACAAAGATGTCTTGTATTTTCCGTTTACGATGATTGTTTTATTATGTTAAATAAATGATGAAAGAGTGTTTTAAAATAAATAAATATACTGTTTTAGGTTTTTACTGAGTGACTCAATATTTGGTGAACTTCATATTGAGCAAAGCAAACATCTGCAGGCAAGGTTTGCGAATCATTCCACAGTAACTCTGCAAAAGGCGCAGTGTTTTAACTCAAGCTTTGCCGAAATTCGCATCTAAAACATAAACTCTGAATCTATATAATCAATAGTGATGTCGGAAAGCATTTCTTCTAAGCGTTCATTTGGAAATTCTATCAGAAATGCAACACACGAAAACATGCACAGTCTGCAGCTACGTAGGAAATCATTATTGCTGGATATTAATACAAAGAAAAACAATAAAAGCCACCCCAAGGAAAAGACACACGAATGCGAGTTTTGCAAGAAAATGTTTCGGAATGTCTCTAACTTAAAGAATCACAAGAGAATACATACAGGAGAAAAACCATACAGTTGCCTAATATGTCAGAAAACATTCACGCACTCTTCAGATTTGAAAACACACAATAGAATCCATACTGGAGAGAAGCCTTTCCAATGCCACGTATGTCAAAAAAGATTTTCTCAATCATCTAATCTACGAGAGCATGTTAGAGTACATACTGTAGAGAAACCACATCAGTGCCAATTATGCCAGAGAGCATTCACACGCCATCGTTGTCTGCAGGCTCACGAGAGAACTCATACTGGCGAGAAACCATTTCAGTGCGAGGTATGTAAAAGAATATTTTCTCACTCTTCAAATTTACGAAGCCATGTTAGAATTCATACTGGAGAGAAGCCATTCCAATGCCAGGTATGTCAAAAAAGATTTCTCCAATCTTCTAATCTACGAAGGCATGTTAGAGTGCATACTGGAGAGAAACCATATCAGTGCCAGTTATGCCAGAGAGCATTCACACAACATTCTTGTCTGAAGGCTCACGAGAGAACCCACACTGGAGAGAAACATTTTCTATGCCTGGTATGTCATAACATATTTGCTAATTCTTTCAGTCTAAAAAACCATGTTAGAATCCATACTGGAGAGAAACCCTATCAATGCCAGTTATGCCAGAAAGCATTCACACAACAGTCTTCTCTGCAGGCTCACGAGAGAACCCACACTGGAGAGAAACAATTTCTATGTGTGGTATGTCATAACATATTTCCTAACTCTTTAAGTCTAAAAAGCCATGTTAGAATCCATACTGGAGAGAAACCCTCTATCTGCCATTTATGTCAGAAAACATTTCGATACGCTTCACGTCTGAGAAGTCATGAAAAAGTACACCATGGAGAAAAACCTTACCTTTGCCAGGTATGACAAAAAACATGCTCATGCACTTCAAATCTGAGAAATCATGAAAAAACACACTACAGAGAGAAACCATACCTTTGCCAGGTATGTCAGAAGACATTCTCACGCATGTCATATCTGAGAACTCATGAAAACATCCACACTGGAGAGAAACCTCTTGTGTCAAGTTTGTAAAAAACATTTTTTTAAATCATAAAAACTACACAATCTTAAGGGTCTATAAAATCAAATAGAGTTTGTACTGAAGAGAAACCATACCTATGCGGTTATTTCTTACCAAAATAGATATTACAGTCAGCTAAAGAGAGGTGCATGAGAACACTTGATGAAGAGAAGCCCATATCTTTTTCAGTCTGGAAATTGTCGTATAAGCTTCAAGTCTGAAAAGACATGACAGAACCCATGCAGGAGAGAAACCATTTCTGTGCCAGGTTAAAAAAAACATTTCGTCATCTTCAATCTACAGAATCATATCAGCATCCTTGCTGCATAAAACCATACCAATGCCAGTTATGCCAGAAAATATTCTCCAACATTGTGCTTTGCAGCTTCACAGGGAACCATGTTTTAACGAACATTTTACAGATGCAAAAATAGCAAACTGTAATATTTAAATAAATGAAGAGAACAATGGGAGTCTGAAAAGAAATAATTTGACCAAAATAATACTGCAAAATGAGCAATTTCACAATGGCAACTGACCAGAACAATCAGAAATATCTGAAAATGTCATTGACATAGTGTAATCGAAATAAAGTATCTGGTAACCGAAGCAGTAAAATGGAATTGTTGTGTTGCTGAATATGTAGTAGTACGTATGAACGAATTTATGTTCATTAATTTTTATGTTCAAGTTAAAGAGCTTTAAGTAGGCCTACACAAAAAAAGCTTTAAGTAGGCCTACACAAAAAAGCTTTAAGTAGGCCTACACAAAACTGAACGTTCCTGTTTGATTAAACACACTTTAAGACCTGTTAATCATGTCTTTTACGTTTGACTTTCGATTTTAAAAGCGTGTTTCAAAGTAAGCACTTCAGGTATACTGAGCTACTTTATTTTTACAGTAATCATATTATGATTTGCATGAACAAGGACTGTTTGTTGTTTTCACTTGTTTTTGGTCATTTTGTTCATCAGGAAGAATACTTTTTGTTGTTTTTAAATTGTGTTTCACTCATAACTGTTGTCACAAAATCCACACAGTAAACTGTAGATATTCCTGTTTGACTCAACACATTTAGAACCTACTCCTCATAACATTTTACCTCTGGCATTTTTGCAAAATTTAAATTCGATTAGGTATATTACTTAATTTGTGTCTAATTAGACACTAACTACACTGAGCTATTTTTATTTTTGTGTGACAATATTATAGTTTATATTGTGGCGGGGCGACCCCTAGCGGCGGCGGTCGTCAAGCGCCGGGATGAGGACTGCCGGTCGTGCATTTCCTGAGGGTTCGAACCCCTGCGCTCAGGACCATAATAGGTGGGTGGCAACCCAGACAGGCGCTTCCTACGTCTAGGCATGGTGACATTAGGCGGTTCTTCTAAGGGCAATGACGTCATCATTTCTATTTCATCACCAGGGCATGACCTGTGGGTGTCCGTGGTTTCTGAGTAGGAAACAAACATAGGATTTCCCCTATACTCAGGGTTCATAGTGTCCCCATCCTCTTCTTCTACTTCTTCATCTTCTTCTTCATCGACCTCCTCTTCTTCATTTTCTTCTTCATTCTCTAGGGTTAACCTCGCTTCTGGTAGTGGAGGGCTATGGTGACTAAGTGAATGGGCCTTTGGACTTTCGATAACCTCTTCTTCGTCTTCCACTTCTTCATTTACTGTATTTCTAAATCTGCTATCAGTTGCTAATTGCGGAAATTGTTGGAGCAAACTATGTCTGAACTCAGCGCTATCCAGCCAAGAGATAAGAAAAGAATCTTGTTGATTTGCCATGTAATCAATATTTCAATAAAACATAAAGTGTCAATTTGACTTAAAATTATAAATGTCAGTATAGTTCAGAGTCCTTCTATACTACCAGTATCAAGTTCAATTAACTATTTAAACTTATCTACTATGTAGCAAATCCTATCTACATCTATATCAAGGCGACATAGGCCCTACAGCTACACAAGGCTACCAGCGTGGCAGACTTAACATCGAACACAAAAGTCAAAGGTCAATACTTAACAAAGATCAAATCCTATGAGCTCTAATCTCCTTATGGCAACACTTTATCTAGGCAGAAAGCGTTCACAAATAGCGGACGATTCTTATGCTCCGAAACAGGATTTTTTATCGATATTCGATCTAAATCTTACAAAACATCAAGTGACTTAATGGCGACTCTTACTTCTAATGGGCAAGATACGTGGTACGGGACAGGGGCCTCATTTACGCATTTCAACTTGGCAATTATCTCAATAATCTACGGCCAAAAGATATGACATATTGTAGTAAGGATACCAAACCGACATTTGATCAACCTAAGACTACGAATATTCGATTATCTTAAGATAAGAACTTAAATCGAAAACAGACATCAATTTCCAGTTCTACACGCGGCAGTCACAAAACCATCTTCTGCGCAGATCTTCCGCTCACATCAGCGGTCTAAAAATAGCTATGAACTAAAAATAGCCATTACGTAATGTCTCTTTCTATAGCGCATATAGTTAAGTGGAAACAATGCATACATAGACGTATACAGAAACGTCGTAACGATAGAATCGTTACAATATGATGAAGAATCTTGTTTCTTGTGTTATATTGCTGTTTACTCCATAACTGGGGTGCTCGATTGAGTAGTGGTTAGTGCGCTGGACTGTCAATCGAGAGGTCGGGGTTCAAATCCCCGCCAGGGCAGAAATTTGGTTCAAGATTTCTTCTCCACCTGCCGCCCCGCCAACTCAGCTATAATGAGTACACTGACTGTCGGTGGGAAGATGAGACGGTGAGGGAGTGGACTGGCCACACGCCCTCATATGCAGATGCTTAGAAACTGAAGTCGCTAACAGTTCATACCCATGGCTGCCTCAGGGCTAGCTTAAGAGTCTGCACTTCTTCTTCTTCTTCGCTTCTTACTCACTTGTAACTTACATAGTTAGCCTAAACTCTCACGCCATTACTCTAGGACTAGGTGAATGCAGTCCCAGAGTAAAATAAACGAAAATTTTACACATAATAAGCAGTGAAGGTCCAGCTGAACAATCTTGGCAAATAAACTTCATTTAATCTTAATCTGTCATAGTTGAATAGCAATACAGAATTTGCGACACAGCATCTAAATACATCCATTGTAAAATATGCCTTGTATTCTTTGACAACTATTGGCTCAAGCAGTTTACTTTTACAATGACACTTGAGTGTTTTATGCTGTTTTTATTTGCCCAGTCAGCATTTACCGTCAAAGGATTTTGTGTTTCTTTAAATGCTGACGTTGATTGTGGCAAGAAGCTGTTCTGCAGGTACAAGCGAATTCCTTTATAGTAATAATGGCAATGAAACGAGCATCAGCTGAATCCAGTAGGGCCTAATGACGAACAAACCCTGCCAGCATACCCACAGGGAGCCATATAGGACCCATATTGCCACAAGCGCCCCTTATGGGTCCCATCTAATGCCCTTGGAAATGCTTGCAGAGAAGAAGGCTCGGGTCGTAAGTTAACGCAAGGAAGTTTCTAGTAGAACGCGTCATAGTTGTTATTTCAATAAATCAACCAGTTTTTACGAGGAACACTTAGAAACGTCTGTACAAAAGTTTCGTCTGTTTTCTGAGGACATTTGATTAATTATCAAGATTTTCAATTGTTTACCTGTTTAGACTAAGTTGGACAGAAATCTCTCGCGGACCCATCCTTGTGCTGATACGACATTGCATTGATTAGTGGCAACACCGCCACAGCATTTTGCGGCTTTGTCACAAAAGTGGCGATCGAATGACGAACGCAACACACCTCAGCCCAGTATAGGCCTACATCGCAACGGTTGGCGAAAAACAATGAATGATCGTTTAATTAATTAGCAGGATCTCCAAGGCGTCTGTGGAATAGAAACTCATCTGTTGAAAAACAGTTAAGGATGTGACGCATTTAGACACAAATTGCTGTCTTGTTGTTAAATTAAATTAACATTAAGCGCTAATAAGTTAAGAAAAAAGCATGGTTAAATAATGCTGTAAACCGCACTTTCCAAGCAATTCAAAACAGGTTAACTAAAATAAAATTTGTGACCTGAATTTTACTGTCATGTAGCTTACCGTTGTATCACTCTTTGAGGCCAATTCTACGCGTTTAGCAATGCCTTCTTGTTTGAATACTGCTACAAGAGAAATAAGTACATTAATTGTGCCCAATGCAATTATTGGCCTCTTTTTTGTACATTGCTTAGTACCAAGACGCTATAATATAGCCATGTAGAGAGCTAGCATCTCGGGAGGTTTCTCGAACTGAATATATATATATATATATATATATACATATATATATATATATATATATATATATATATAGGCCTATATATGTTATGTATACATATAAACTGAACAAAGGATTGGCTGCATGGTTCTAACTAGCATTACCTAGTGTTCGTAATCATGAAAGTGATTAGAACCTTGAAATAACAATGACATACTATTAGAAACTTCCTTGCTTTAACTGAGCCTTCACTCGTTTGCTCGTTGTTTTGCTCGTTGTTCTGAATTTAGCTAATGTTCTTTTTCTTCCGCATGGCGTAACCACTAGGATCAGCAGAACAGGCGTCACCTCTTCAAACACAATCAACGTTTAATATTGCAAGAAAACCAATCAATTGTCAGTAAACGTAGAGTTAATCTAAAGGAAATTACAAACTCAAGTGCGATTGTAAAAGTAAACCATCTACGACAAATATTAGGCCCCTTTAACAAGCGAATCCCAGGAAAAAATTTATGAAAATAATCAGTGATGGGCACTAAACGTTTTTTAGTAAAACTAAAACTATTTTCCATCTAAAAAATTGTTTCACTAAAGTTGACAACTGATTTTGGAAATTAGTTAACTAAACTAAAAAAGCAGTTAAACTTTTTCCAACTTTTTCCAACTTTTTACGACAAACATTTTCACAGCAACAGAGGTTAAGTGAACTGCAATAATGCAGAGCGTCAATGACAATTTAACCTTAAAAGTATGCAATGTGTGGGGTACTGTTCCAGCATGCAGTTACAGGCGTACTCTAAGACAGTAGTGTATGAATTTGAAACCATGCAGTAAAACCATGCAGTGTTAATCAATAAGTTTTGCGTTGAGTTCTTGACAGAGTTCAATGTTCATTGCGGAAAATAGTTGCGTATTGCTGATTTTTCAGTTAAACTTTTTGGTTAGCAACTAAAAAATTTTAGTTAAACTATGGTTTTAACAAACTATTTTGTAATTAAACTTCATCCTTAACTAGAAAATTTTAGTTAACGTAAAAGTTTGCAACTTTTTAGTTAACTATTGTCCATCACTGGAAATTATTAATATTATGAACAACTAGAAATGTCTGTCCAGTTATGCGCCTCTCATAGGCTGCTTCACACTGATTAATATATTCATGACCAATGACGTCACTGTTTGTAAAATTGTCATATTGAACAATATTCACAGTAAAAATCAATATAGGGGCCTATAATTTCGTTTATTCTGAATCAAATTTGACAAACCGCATCTTCTTACAGAAAGAGTATGCTACAGTAAAAAAACATTAGTCTAGAACTCTAGATTAGTCTACGAAAGGTAGAATACTGTTTAGTTCCTGGAACATGTCGGAACAAAACTCTAAGTATAAAGTAGTGATTGTCCTTGCATGGAAGTTCAAAATCATGAGGTCTTGGGCGTAGGCCATGGGTCTTAGGTACAAGATCTGGAAATAGAGAGCGAAGAACGTGGCTGCGGTTACGTATAACCGCCTGTAAGAGTCTACCGTCGGTCTCATCACAGTATAAATAATTACACAGTACGTCGACTCCTCGCCGCTGCTGCAGTCAGAATGTGTGACATTATAAATAACTAAGCCCCGCCCACTGTGACGACATTATAAATACCTAAGCCTGTCGTCCGCCATCTTGAAAGAGACCGTTTACCATGCCGATACACCGGAAACAATCACATCAAATATTTTTTAAACGTTAAAACAGCATTGAGGACTACACGCCGATACACCGGAATCCATCAAATAAAATATTTTTTAAACGTTACAACAACATTGAGGACTTCATTAGAATTAACAATATTATTTTTAACGTTAATTTCAGCTTAAATCTATAATTCAAAAGCTATTTTTCAAGATGGCGTCGTAATCACGTGACCAGAAAAACTTGTCAACAGCCAGCAATGAGAGTCGACGTACTGTGTAATTATTTATACTGTGGTCTCATCCATCATTTGGTCCAAGGCGGGTTGCTGCATCGAGATACAGTTCATTCTCTGCACATTCTTCGTAGGAACCGCCTTAATCTGTCGTAATCACTGGACAAGGCAAGACCACGCCATGCTGAAGAGGCATAATGTAAATAATTATTAATATATACCGTATGTGGCTCCTATTTTAAACTAACGGCATCAAACGGGCTTAAACTTAGGTGTAACACGCTGAAACGAACGAACGGTGAGTCAAAGATTTTCCCGGCTTCTCGCAAATTTTTAAGCTTATCCATTGTTTTGCCCTTACGGAGAACCAGGATCTTCCCGGCTTACAACGGGCAATGATCTAGTAATATTATAATCAAAGGATCAATCGAAGCATCAAAGGACAATGACAAATGACGCTTTGAAACTGGACATTGTGACGTCACACAAAGGACATGATGTCTTACGCCGCATTCGTTAATGAAGTATTAGTCCGTCGGCTTATGTAAGGAAGAAAATTTGTGGGTAGAATTCTGGCAATGATGCATTATTTCATGACATGACAAGATGGGACTGTTATGAGAAAATAGCAGAAATCTGATGTATACAGACGGTAATGATAAAAGACAACTGCAGATGGTTATGACATAATGATGAAATTTATAACAGCCGTCAAACATTTTCACGTGAATTACTCTATCAGATAAGTAATTTCAATCAGTTCAGCAAAAGCGGTAAATGAAATAAGTTATCAATGTTGTAATCTACATAAACCAGGAAATACAGCACTAGATAGTAAAGAAACTGAAATTTACTTTTCTTCTAATTTGGAGAACGCAAACTTAAATTAAAACTACAACACCATGAATTTAAACACACATCTGCGTGATTCCATTAATAGTTGACAATATCTTATTCCTAATATTTTTATTTTAGTAAGTAAGCACGTTTTTAAAAAGTGATGGGGCTTTATATAGGCTTCCCAAACACTGAGATGGCAACAACAATTATGAAAAATGTTATTCTGTCATTTCTTTGAAAGACAGGCAAAAATAATTTGAAGAAATTATCGAAAAACTTAAAAACCCACAAGGGACATCAATTCTGCACTTTTCGGATAATGACTCACATCGCGTCATTGTGTGACGTCACAGTGCATAGTTCCAAGACGCCACTTATTATCTAACATCGATTGCTACTTAAATAATTCTACTTTTTAAAATTTATTTCCTTTCATTAATGTAGGCTATCATATTTGTTCGTTTTCTAATCGCACTTCAGACGACGGTTGTTTTTCTGCAGATTAATCTAGTGCTGTTCTTACACCATGTCCAAGAAACGAACAGCAGCTGAATCCAGTAGTAACGAGCACACGAATGAAGGATCAGACCGTAAGTTTATGCAACGAAGTTTTCAATCGTACACTGCAATGACTGCATATTTCATTGTTATTTCAAAGACACACAGAGTTTGTTTTGGTGTAATGATCACTTAATTGGTAACGCTAAAAAGAACAGAAAAAATCTGTGCATCATTAACTATAACTGTATGTTATATGCATTAGCTACAAGTTGAACAACATCAATCCTTAGCTCAGTATTTATTTGTTTATGAATGATCACTAACGCGAAAGCACAGAAGACAACCACATTCTTGTTAAGCAAGCTGATCAAAGACTATTTCGCTGTATTAAACTCAACCCTTTTCATGTTCTATTTTCACAATCCCCCCCCCCAACTGCAATACCATATGATCTTAGGCCTAGACCACACAACTTTTCACTTCCTACTAAAGATAATAGAAATTTTATCTCTCGTATCTTGTTTGATTGTTAACTTTATTATTCTTTGACATTGTTGTTACTTGACTTTTATATGTACCCTAATGCGGTCTGTCATTTGGCTTTTGAATAAACGAACATAAATATATATATATATGTATATGTATATATATATATATACCTCTTCATGCCCATATCATAGCCTCTTAATATTAAATGCTATGTAAAAAATAGAGGCAACTAATTGTGTTTGGATAAAATTCCATTTATTTATCTTGTAGCAGCGTCCCAACAAGAGAACAATGCTAAACGTGCAAAACTTGCCTCATTGAGTGACACAACGGTAAGCTACATGGCACGAAAATGCAATTGACAAACCTTCTTTGCATCAAAACTATGTCAATGACTTGGTTTGGCTTATAAATTGCAAACTATAATTTTCAGTGCTTTTTCTCTACTCAGGTAGCTTTATTAGAACCTGAAGGAAACGGTCAGATTTGACGTGAAGGCAGCAACATGTAGGCCTAAGCCTATCTAAATGCGTCATTGACTGCTTTAAAGCAGAGTATCAATGAAGAACTTAGTGATCGCCTTAGTGATCGTTTTATTTCAGTAAACTTCCATGCTGTTTATAAAATGAAGCAGGATAAACCTCACAGGGATAGGTGCTGCATTGCTTGCTTTGCATCCAGTTACAAACTTCTGGATACGCCAATTGGCAAGCGTTAAGAGACGAGTAAGAAGCAAGTTAAAGCTGTGATGCTGCGTCCATTTCATCCTCATTTATTAATTGATGCCTATGTAAGTTGATATTTAAAGTGTCCTCTTTTTGGATTGCTATGATGTTTACGGCTTGGTTGGATGATCTTCCCTTTTTGATTCGTGTTGAGGAGTTATGAATTGTGTAAACAGTTGTGCTATCTTGTATCTGTAGCTACACGATCTACCGATCGAGCTACTGGAATGTATCCTCTTTAAAGCCGTAACAATGGAAGTGAAGGCTATGAAGCTGGTCAAAATTGTGTGGAAAGAAAAAGCCGAGCTGGTGATAAACCGACTTAGAACTGTCTGTTCGCAATGGAGCAGCATCCTTACTACCAACTTCTTTCGAACTGAACTATGCAGAACTCTGGACGGCACTGGTTAGTTCATGAAATAAAGAAAATTTATTCCTCTTATTACATAAGCTTTATTCTTGCTTACGATATTAGATAAGACCTCAAATTAGAATTACAGTCAATGCGTTATAACCCTTAACCTCATTAAGGCAAAACTGAGGCAGCCGTGAAGCGTTTAGGCTATGTAGCGCTTAAATTTTCAGAATTTGTTTACGATTTGAGTGCGTGACTAGCCCACTGCCTCGTTATCTACTCCTCCAACTTCACGTTGTACGGTCAGCTTGCTGTCTGTGGCTGAATTGGCTGGATATACAAAAATGAGCAGAAGTCTTAAAGTAAATTTCTGCTGTGGCGGGAATTTAATCTTCGCCTCTCGATTGAGAATTCAGCAGGACAATATTAAAACTATGGTCTCAAGGCTGTCGCATTTCCCCATACGAACAATATGCATGGATAAGCCTAGGCCCTAGGCAAGTTGCAGCTCAAACTGACGCACGACTCCAGATCTGCGCATTCTGCCTGCAATATTTAACTTTCCCGCGCGTCGTCGTATACAGCCCACAACGTATCTACGATTCAAGTCCATTTTGTTTGAAGTTAAATGCCCATGATCCTTGACGTCAGAGGCGCGTTTGCAAAAACGGGGCCCTAGGCGCAAACATTTTGCGGGGCTCTTCTGAACTTATATTAGCCCATATGAACAAAACAATTTTAAATTACAATAATATACTTTTTATGTGAATGCTAAACTGTAAAAATAGAAAATATGTTATATTAAAAATAATTCAAATTGCAAATCGTATTTTTATAATTGAAAAAAATATTTTCGTTCGTTTGGGGCCCATCGAGATTTGAGGGCCCTAGGCGCGCGTCTAGACCGCCTATGCATAAACGGTCCTCTGCTTGACTTTTGAAGTAGCATGCGTAGCATAGTAAATTACCTGACTAGTCTTTAAACGGTTGAATGCATGTTCTTTGATAATTGTATTCACGCGTTAGGAATACTTGTTTTATTAAGTGTCATTTCTTTGCGCAATAAAAAGGCAAAATATACTATTTTCAGCTGAGGAAACGATTCGTTTGGAAGTTTTGCATGAGTTTCGGATCACGCCACCAGGCACAGCTGTGACTACAATGAAAGATGAAATATTTCTGCTATTTAAAAAAGGTTTTGTAATTAATGGTTGCAACCGCGACCCTATCGAAGAGGATTATGTTATTAATGTTTACAACCGCAACAATATCGAAGAGGTGAAGGATGTCATCGAGCTACCAAGAGGAAAAGCGGTGTACATGGCAGCATGCAACGTGTCAAACTGCGTGTATGTAGTCCTACGACAAAGGAGCTACTTCGACCTTTCAGTCTTACGTATTACGAAAGAGGAAGGACATCAGTTTAACATATCTCCATGGATAAATGATGACAGGCTGCCAATTTCTATGATGAGCGTCTCTGCCAATGGTAGCCTAATAATCCTTTATCTGCAGTATGATAAACAAGGTCCTGATGTAGTAAGCATATATAATGCGAATGGTTCCTTACAACATAAAATAATGTTGTCCCCATTTATTGATGTGGAAGAATATCTAAACGTAATGCAAAAATCCAATGGAAACATTGTATTGGCTTATCTCAACGACCCAGATTGTGCCGCAACCTTATTGGAGTTGGATACGAGTGGGAGCGAGCTACGCAAATATCAATCATCATATAATGAATCGAGTTATGTGAATTTTGCAGATATTCATGGTAGATTTATGATAACTAAACTGTTCAAAGGAATCGAGCTTTTAGATTCAGAATTGAATTCACTTGGTATTTATAGTCTGCAGCAGGATAACCGCAAGAGCCTTGTCTATCATGACTTGCACTACGAGAGCGAGAGAAATGAGATTGTGGGTATTTATTATGATCAGAATGCCGAGACCACAGTTTTAACTGTCTTCCGTATCACAGAAGATTGAATCACTCGAACGGATGTTAACGATGGGGACAACATATAGGCCTATTAAATAATTTCGAAATCTCTTGGAATTGGAGTGCCATGGCCAATAATATCTACAATGTTGAATAACTGAACTGTGTTGAAGATATCTGCGATATACATTGGGAATTCGTTTACGTGAATCGGGTTATGCCATAAAATCGTTCTTCGTTAATTCGTGCTTTTTATTTTAATAAAATCGTTCTGTTACCTCTGTTGACATTATTAATTCGTGCGTTTTATTTTAATAAAATTGTTCTCTTACCCTAAATGCCATGTAGTCAAAATAAAGTGGTGCGCCACGCCCAAAATCAAAAACAATGGTGCTTCAGTCCAGTTAAATCATACGCACATTAAATTACGCGTTTTAGTTATTCAAACAAGGTCGAAGGGCATTTTGCAAGGCGGAGACCTCTGCCGTGGGTTCCAGGACTATCGCTCATAGTACTATCGAACTCAAGGACCATCGCTCATAGGGCCTTTCGCCCATAGGACTATCCATGAACTTCTGTATATAATTTACTCTAAATGACATTAACAAGTCTTTAGTCTATACCTTGACGACATTAACAATCTGACATTATAAACAAAAACAGGGCAATTAAGGTTAATCAATTAAATGTAGAAATAGGCTAATTGCAGAGAGGGGGGATTTTGTCCGGGAGGATTATGTCCTACACAAAATCGGGGGATTATGTCCGAGGAATAATGTCCGGGTTTATGTCAGAGGGATTATGTCCTACAATCACCCATTTGCATTTGCGTCTGTTGATGACGATTTCCACGGAGGCCCTTTTGCACCTGAATAGTCGTCTATACAAGCTGAACGTGAACATGTACCGGAATGTAGAGCAATATCTACTCATGGTAAAACCTACGACAAGGCTGTCCTAATATATAGAATTGACTCGGAGGTCTGTTGGGAGAGTTTTTAGCACTTTGAGTCGTCTGAAAGCGTGCAACGTACTGGTGTAAATGATGTGCAGCGTGTAATTGGTAATTCTGCAATGACGAGAACGTTCTACAACATCGGAAAAGCCTATTTTATTTATTTAGGCGTTTTCTACTGATTTCCTCACTAGCTCGCACTCAGAGGTATGGGCAACTTTTATTGCAAGAAGGCTCACTACATGGTTGAACATTGAGAGATCTGAGACAGCGAGGCTCCTGACGACTAGGGAGTCAGAGAAGCATCGTAAGCACCCAACAGGTGGTAGCAAGGAGACTATGGGCGCTAGCTTCTCAGACTCCCGTTCGATCATTTTTGTTGCTGCCACCGCTTCTTCTCCTCCGAGAGTGAGAACATCGAGGTAGTCTAGTAGTGATAGAGCGGATGACAGTTTCAACAAAATTGGTTGAAATGGTAAGAAGAAGATGACTGTGAGAGTCGCCGTGCTTTTGGAGCCATATGCGATAGCAGCGAATAGTGGCCAAACTTAAGTACAGTTTCCACAGCATAGGCAAGATGGCAATAAGGAGCTAGCTCTGGGAGAGCACTTTACACGGCGAGAAGCAATTACGTTACGTATACTTTTACTTCTTACCATAATGTGCTAATGTTTCATGCGCGGATCACCTATTTGGTGAAAGATCACGTCAGCATTAGAACACCCTTCCATAAAACATCTTTGAACTTGAAGACGTCGTTGTTTTTACCGTGAAGTCTACTCGATTTCTCACTTCTGTATTTTCGTTTAAAAATAATATCTGCAATAATTAACTTCTGGGTTTCTTATTTGCCTCTTCTCGTAATTATATTCGCTGTTGCCGGTACGAAGACGGTCAACTTAGTCCTTTGATTTGCTCAGGCTAAACTGTAATCTTAAGCTAAAGGAAGACCCCTAGTCAAATGCTACCCTCTTCCCCTTTTTACTCAATGGCTATTCCTTCCGCTTAGGATCAAAACAGACCAAAGGCCTACTTTTACCCTTAGCATAGTTCCCGATGAAGACGAGTTGAACTGAAACGGTTTCAAGCATCTTTTGAAATTGTAATTGTAATTCGACAATCTATATAACATCGTCAGTAGCAAGCTGCTTCCAGGGTGCTTTACCGTGTCAAATGTCAGAAAAATGCTAAGAGTTACACTGTAGTACAGTTATAACTCTTTATTAAACATTCAGAGCGTTGCCCTCCTGAACAGACGCACTAAGACTGTTCCAGGCACGCGAACCAGCGACCTTCAAAGCCCGATCGCCTATCTCAGTTTTAGTTGCTGGCACAAATACAGTGCAAATGCTAAGTAATTGGAATACATTCTGCAATTGTATTTGTGCTATTTCTTCTGTGAAGAACTCTGTTAATTCATGCTAAATGCCTTTCCAAGAGAATTATATAACATTTTGGCTTAGAGAGGAGTTCCATTTATGTGCGGCTTTTATGTGCGTATCTCTTACCTTAGAGACACTCATACATGACCAATGATAATAAATTACTCTCATTTGTACTGTTACACTGGAAGAGGCTGATCTCCCAGATGGTTAGAAGAGGGCTATTGTCAGGCCAGCCCTGAAGAAGTCGTGCCTCGATCCGGATTTGCTGCCAGCTGTCAACCAATTTCTAATCTGACTTACTTGTCTAAGCTTATTGAGAGCGTGGTGGCCGTCCAACTGTTAAACTATTTGGAAGCCAATGGTCCGTTGCCGAAGAACCAACCTGGCTTCAGACGAAAACACTCTACAGAGACGTTGCTGCTCCGTCTGATGTCGGACCTGCAATGGACAGGGGCAGGGACGTATCTTTGGTCTAAAAGTGGGGGTACCAACTTCTTTTCACTTTCATTTTTCACATGAAGACCATCTCTGGGAAGGCACAATAATAAATATTGATTGACATTGTTCAAAAAGTGGGGGTACGGTACCCCCAGTTCAAACAGGGGGGTACGGGTACCCCTCGTACCCTCACAAATTACGCCTGTGGACAGAGGTATTGCCTTCTAGATACTGGCGTTGGTGGATGTGAGTGCGGCTTTCGACACCGTCGATCACCAAATTCTACTTACAAGACACTCCACAACATTCGGAATCACTGGCCAGGCTTAATAGATGGCGCCAGGGTCTAATGATGACGATGATGATAATGAAACGATAGAATCTGTTACCAGATAGCTCCATGAATGCAAAGCGTGAGACATCGCGTCCATTTTGTGACGTCACAATACTTAGCTCCAAGGCGTCACTTATTCATTATCTTACTTTGATTGCTACTTAAATAATTGTAACATATTATAATTTATTTCCTTTCATAACAATTGTGGACTATCATATTCGTCGTACGCGGTTTCCTTTTCCAATCGCACTTGAGGTGACGTTTGTTCGTCTGCAGATTAATCTAGTGCTGTTCTTACACGATGTCCAAGAAACGTACAGCAGCTGAATCCAGTAGTGATGAGCAAACGAATGAAGGATCAGACAGTAAGTTTATGCACCGAAGTTTTCAATAGCACCCTGTATAGGTCATTGTTATTTCAAACACAAGTCCAGTTTGTTTTGTGTAATGAACGCTTGGTGACGCTAAAAAGAACTATGTAGTCAATCATTAGCTCAGTATTTCTTTGTTTATGAATGTTGAGTAACGCGAAAGCACAGAAGACGATCAGCTCTTCATGGCCATATCACAGTCTCTTAATATTAAATTCTATGTTACAAATGGAGGCAACCAATTGTGTTTGGATAAAACTCCATTTATTTATCTTGTAGCAGCGTCCCAACAACAGAACAATGCCAAACGTGCAAAACTCGCCTCATTCAGCGACACAACGGTGAGCTACATGGCATGAAAATGCCAAGTGACAAATCTTCTTTGCATCTCAACTTTGTCAATTACTTGAAGTGTAGTTTATAAAAATAATGGCAGATTATGGTCTGCCACTTTCAATGCTTTTTCTCTATTCAAGTAGCTTTATTAGAACTTGGAAGAAAACGGTCAGATTTGATGCGAAGGCAGCAACATGTAAGCCTATCTAAATGCGTCCATGCCTTTTCTTAAACAGAATACACATACGGATTTAGAACTCTACAGACGCCTTAGTGATCGCTTTATTTTAGTAATCCCTGGTTGCCTCTGTTGGCCGTAGGAGACGGCGATCAGCATATGCTGCGTTTAGTCATGTGATTCTGTGACTGTGGCTTCCAGGATGAGAAATGAAATTGGTAAAAAAAATAGATAGGACCTATTCGGAAAACCTTGTGATAACGATCGTCCGAATAACAGTAAACTTCTATGTTGTTTATAAAACCAACCAGGATAAACCTCACAGGTACTGCATTGCTTACTTTGCATCCATTTGCAAACTTCTGGATTTACCAACTGGCAAGCATTAAGAGACGAGTAAGAAGCAAGTCAAGCGCTGTGATGCTGTCTCCATTTCGTCCTCATTTATTAATTGATTCTAATGGAATCTCATACTTAGAGTGTCCTTTTTAATTGCTGTGGTGTTTACGGCTTTGTTGACTGATCTTTCCCTTTCTTGATACTTATTGAGGAGTCATAAAAGAATTGTGTAAATAATTGTGTTATCTTGTATCTGTAGCTACACGATCTACCGATCGAGATACTTGAATGTATCCTCGTTAAAGCCGTAGCTATGGAAGTGAAGGGTATGAAGCTGGTCAAAAGTGTGTGGAAAGAAAAAGCCGAGCGGGTGATAAACCGACTAAGAACTGTCTGTTCGCAATGGAGCAGCATCCTTACGACTAACTTCTTCCGAAATGAACTTAACAGAACTCTGGACGGCACTGGTTAGTTCATGAAAAAAAGAAACTTTATTCCTCTTATTAAATAAGGTTTATTCTTGCTTAAGATATTAGAAGACCTGAAATTAGAATGAAGGTCAATGCGTCAGAACTCTTAATTAAGGTAAAACTGAGGCAGCTATGAGTAAGCGTTTAAGTAGCGCTTAGGGTTTCAGAATTTGTTTACGATTTGAGCGCGTGACTAGCCCACTACCTCGCAACCTACTCTTCCAACTGATGGTGTACGGTCAGCGTGCTCTCTGTGGCTGAATTGGCTGGATATACAGAAATCTTAAACTAAATTTCTGCTCTGGCGGGAATTTAAACTCCGCCTCTCGATTGAGAATTCAACAGAGTATACTATAAAACTATGGCCACAAGACTGTCACACGTCCCTATACGAACAATGGATAAGCCTAGGCCCTAGACAAGTTACAGCCCATACTGACGCACGACTGCAGATCTGCGCACTCTGCGTGCAATATTTAACTTCCGGCGCGTCGTCCGATACAAGCAATGTAGGTCTACGATTCAAGTTCATTTTAAGTTTGAAGTTAATTGTGCATGCTCCTCCCTGACGTTTGAAGTAGCATGCATACTATTTCATTGCACAGTCAATTTCTCGACTAGTTTTTAAACTGTTGAATGCATGTTCTTTGATGATTATATTCGCGTTTTAAGAATCTTTGTTTAATTAATTGTCATTTCTTTGTGCAATAAATAAGGCAGAATATACTATTTTCAGCCGAGGATAGGATTCGTTTGCAAATTTTGCATGAGTTTGAGATCAAAGGAGAAAGCAGCCGTGTGACTACAATGAAAGATGAAATATTTCTGCTACTTAAAAAAGATAATATTATTAATGTTTACAACCGCAACAATATGGAAGAGGTGAAGGATGTCATCGAACTACCAAGAGCAACAGCACCGATATGCATGGCAGCCTGCAGCGTGTCAAACTGCGTGTATGTAGGCCAACAGTTACACTTCTGCCTTTCAGTCTTACGCATTACGAAAGAGGAAGAACATCAGTTTAACATATGTCCATGGATAAAGGATGACATTCCAGTATCTATTATGAGCGTCTCCGCCAATGGTAACCTAATAATCCTTTCCATCCAGTATGATCGGGGTCCTAATGTAGTAAGCATATACAATGCGAATGGTTCCTTACAACATAGAATAATGTTGTCCTGGACGGTTATTGATGATGCAGAAGAATATCAAAACGTAATGCAAAAATCAAACGGAAACATTGTATTGGCTTACGTCGACGACCAAAATAATTATAACACAACGTTATTGGAGTTTGAAACGAGTGGGAGTGAGGTACGCAAATATCAATCATCATTCAGTGAATTGAGTTCTGTGAATTTTGCAGATATTCATGGTAGATTTATGATAAGTGAACCGTTCGAAAAAATGGAGCTTTTAGATTCTGAATTTAATTCCCTTGGTATTTATAGTCTGCAACAGGATAACGGCAAGAAACTTGGACTTTGTTACGTGCACTACGAGAACGAGAGAAATGAGATTTTGGGTATCCATTATGATCGGATGGCCAAGACCAAAATTTTAACTATCTTCCGTGTCACAGAAGATTGAACCACTCGAAATGATGTTAACGATGGGGAAAATTTATATTAAATAAAAATTTCAATAGCTCTTGGAATGGAAGTGCCATGGATACTAATATCTACAGTTTTAAATAACTGAACTGTGTTAAAGACCTTTGCGAAATAAATAAATAAATAAATAAATAAAGATATACATTGACAATTCGTTTACATGAATCGTGTTATGCCTTAAAAATCGTACTTCCTTAATTTGTGCTTTTTTAATGCTGACCTCTATTTACCTTAATTCGTGCTTTTTATTTTAATAAAATTTTTGCTCTTGCCTCTAATAACATTTAATGTTAATGGTAATGGTAATGTTCTAGATTGGTTTGCCTCATTTCTGCAAGACCGCTCCTTCATGATGGCCCAAGGATCCACTAGGTCCCTTTGGGTCCCTGCTCCAGTTGGCCTGCTTCGGATCTCCGTTCTTGGCCCCTTCTTTACATAATCTGTACTGCCGACCTGGGCTCCTTGCTTGCGGCTGGGTCAGTTCTTAGCCCGTCTTATGCTTACGACATGCAAGTTTATGTACATTGGCCGGCTGTCCGGGCTGTTGCAGTGGTGGAAACCATGACTCATGCCACGGAGTCCCTGTAGATCAGACCAGGCACCCACATAGGTACTCATAAGGTTCGCAGATGTTGACTCCGAGTCTGAGGCCTACTGCAACTCTCACGGCTTCGTTGTCTAGTCTCAGATCACAGGCTATAATGGGTAAAGTTCTGAGTAGTTCTCCCTGAAGAGGCGCTGTATAAATGTCCGATTTGAATGAATGAATGAATGAATGAATGAATGAATGAATAAAGCAGAGTCAATCGCTCGTGTGTGTTGCTGCAACAGTCTTAAGCCTGACTTGGTGGTATTCTTCTGTGACTGAGGTGCTGAGATTGTTGGCGTTCCTGTGTATTAAGTGTTTGTCACAGTACTACTGTTTGTGGGCAAAGGCATTACCTGTACAGGGAACTGAACAATCAGCATACCAGCGTTTCATCAGAGTCCTGACGTGTACGTCTTCGGGTGCTTGCAACCTGCTGAGCATGGAGGATTTGAGATACCTGCAGCCGAAGTAAATAAAGCGGGTAGTGCCAGCGAGGTCACAAAACACCATAACGTGTGCCAAAGTTTCGGATGACTGAGGGAGCTCCTTAACAGAATGAGAGCATCATGTCTACCGATACTCTCCAGCCTTGTGATTGCCAATCATGATAGACCATGGCATTGGGACTTAAGAATCTGCTCAAGAGCATTTGATTCAGAAAGTGGAGCACCAAGAAGAGAAGCTGCCTCTGGCCTAAGAAGCCTGAACTCCTTCGGACAGCTGTACTTGGTCGTGAGTGGGTACCGCGAGATTGCCTCACATTTTGGCATGGTTAAGGTGCAAGCCTAGCTTCTCAGACTCCCGTTCGATCATTTCCACGTCTGTTGCTACCACCGCTTCTTCTCCTCCGAGAGTGAGATCATCGAGGTAGTCTAGTAGTGTCAGAGCGGATGGCAGTTTCAACAAACTTGGTTGTAGTGGTAAACCGAAGAGGAGAGAGTCCCCTTGCTGTTGAACCATCTGCTATAGCAGTGAAAAGTTGCCAAACTTAAGTACAGTTGCCTCAGCATAGTCAAGATGGCAAGGAGCTAGCTCTGGCAGGGCACTGTACACGGCGAGTCGCATTATAGTCTCTGTACAATTACGTTGTGTATATTTTTACTTCTTACCATAATTTGCTAAAGTTTCATGCGCATGTCATCTTTTTGGTGAAAGAGCACATTAACGTTTGAACACCTTTCCATAAAACATCTTTGCACTTGAAGACTTCGTAGATTTTAAAGTGGAGTCTACTCGATTTCTCACTTCAGTATTGTCATTTAAAATAATATCTGCAATAATTAACTTCTGGGTTTCTTGTTTGCCTCTACTCGTAATTATATTCGGTGTTACCGGTACTAAAATGGTCAACTTAAGTTAATTCTTAAGCTGAAGGAAGACCCTATTCAAATGATCCCTCTTCCCGTGTTATTCAAGGTCTCTACTTCGGTGTAGGACCAAAAACAGACCAAAGGCCTACATTTTACCCTTAGCATAGTTCCTAGCAAAGGCGAGTTGAACTGAAACGGTTTCAAGTAAGCCCTGTCCTTTGTAATTGTAATTGCAATTACGACAATCTATAATTATAACATCGTCAGTACCAAGTTACTTCCGGGCTGCTTTACTGTGTAAAATGTCACAAAAATGCTAGGAGTTACATTGTAATACAGTTATGAGTATTAAACACGAATAGTTTTGGCCTCCTGAATAGATGCAGGAAGACAGTTCCAGGCACCCGAACCAGCGACCCTCAAGGATCGATCAACCATTTCAGTCTTACTTGCTGGCATAAATACCTCGGCGGACTTTGATAATCGCAGGCGCAGCCTATGCATCTGGGTTGTACGATAGCGGCCTGACGCAGTCTGCGAGGTAGCGTGCTGCGCAGTTGTTAAGATATTTGCAGACAAGAAGGCAAAGTTTGAACTTTACTGGTTGGTACTGAATCAAGCCTAGCCGAAGTTCGGCTGCCCTGTGGTTGTTGTTGTTCTTTGCAACTTTCGTAGGATGGTCACGTGCTGAAGCTGAAGATCAAGATGTAGAATAGAAAAACAAGAAGAAGCAGAGCAATAAGGTAAACAAGAGTAGCCAGTAGAGCTAATTCATTCGCAGGGAGTGACAGTGACTATTTCTATTTAGAGCATAATTATTTATTATGTAAGGTACTTAAATGGTGCTATATTAAGTGTCTTGATACATACCTACATATATGCATACATGCATACATACATACATACATACATACATACATACATACATACATACATACATACATACATACATACATACATACATACATACATACATACATACATACACACATATATACGTACATACATACATACAAACGTACATACAATGTATGTACGTTTGTATGTATGTATGTATGTCATACATACATACATACATACATACGTACATACATACATACATACATGCATACATACACACATACATACATACACATACAATGTCATACATACATACATACACACTACACACATATATACATACATACATTCACACATATATGCATACATACATACATACACACATACATACATACATACAGATACATACGTGCATACATGCATGCATACACAAATAAACAGACATACATACACACGCATAGATACATACACACATGTATGCATGCACATACATACATGCATACATGCATGCTTACACACATAAACGCACATGCATACACACATATAGATACATACACACATGCATACATACACACATACATACATGCATACATGCATACATAGATACATACATACATACATACATGCATACATACACACATACATACATGCATACATGCATACATAGATACATACACACATACATACATACGTACACACATACATACATACATACATACATGTGTATACATGCATGTGCATACATACATACATACATGCATGCGCTTTGTGCAAGTGCTTCGCTAGAGAAGCAGTTGCACAAGGCGCCTACAAAGAAATCGTCTCAGAAGAGGCTTGAACCCGTACTCTCCGCTTTACAAGGCGAGCGCTTTAACCAATCGGCTATCGAGCCACAGAAGGACCTTGAACCCACGCGACGGCAACGCTGTCTTTGTAACGTGCAGTGTAACATTTCCTCTCCACGCCATTTTTAATCTCCTGAGCGTCTAAACTTGAAAGAAATATCGGCTGAAGAGCAAACATAATAGCGACAATTCAAATGCAAAACACATATTTGTAACGCCCCTATTTTCGTTGATACTCACTTAACTCACTCACTCCGTCCACCTGGCTGCCTGTAGATGGGAACTCAGAGCTATCTGATTTACTCCAGAGCCTCAGCGACGATCGAGGATCAGCCCACGCGGAAGTCTCAAGTGTGTCCTGTCCTCGACCGAGCGCGAGTACAAACACGCAGAGTGTATGCTTTTAACTAAATCAAGGAATGAGGCGTTCTTCGTCCAAACAAGAGATAGCAGCGAGGAAGCCGATGAATCGTTGATGTATTTTTAAGTGTACACGATCTTACGGCCTCAACCCACCGCTCGTGAATAAGCTAAGTGCCTGTGATTAAGGTCAGTGCCCGTGAATAAGCTAAGTGCTCGTGAATAATGGCTGTGCTCGTGAATAAGCTGGTGTCCTTAGTTTCAGAGTAACACTTTAGAAATTTTGATTTACCATACCAATGAATTTATCGGATAACATACTTTCACATCGCTGCCCGTTTTAACGAGTGCCACGCCATTTTAAATTAAGGTCCTCCTGTACGGACCGTGATAGCCCGAGATTCAAATCTCTTAAATAAGCCACGATCATATTGCTACTCTCTTAGGGTTATAGAAATACCGCGCAGAACACTGGGTCTTCGTTGCATGAAGGAATTTTAACAGAGCCACGATCGGTATGCGAAACGGAATCCTCATGTGCACGCATTGAGGTGCATGGGACGTACGCTGTAACCAATACAGCTAACCGGGTCTTTTAAGCAACAATTGATTAATTACTGCTTTGTGCAATACGAAAAAACAATTTCTACCATAATCTATCCGATCCTCTGCCTTCCAAGCTTTCTCGTTCTCAACGAAACCTGCCTTAGCAGCTCCTCTAGCTCCTCTATCTGGTCTCTCTGGCAATAGGAGTCGAATCTCAACTGGACATCGATCTCTGGACTTAGCTCTGATACGACACAGCGCTCGTGAATAAACTTTACAGCAGCGCTTTAGAGTTTAGAAGTTTGGAGTTTATGATTACGTCTTTGACTCGGCAATGCAAGCGAAAATTATTGACGCTGGCTGCTCGATCTCAGACAGTAGGCATGCTGGTAATGCAATCTCTCCGTTCCTTCAAGAGTCAGACACGCCTGCGTGCCAATGACGCCAGCAGTGTGCCGTAGCAAGGACACGGATCAATAAGGCGAGTTACTTTCGTTTTCATAATGTGTGCTTTTCTTGATTTAATCTCGATCTAATCTTGATCTAATATTGGTCTAATCTAATCTAATACCTTCTATGTCACCGTTTTCATGATCTGCACAAGGCAGCTTGAGTGAAATACAATATAGATCACATATACGGTAATTATTCCGTCGCAGTGTCGATAAATTCTAGGAATTGTGATTTATTTTACCCAGGTTTAATTCATAGTCAGACAATTGTGCACTAGAAAACTGAAGATAACTTAATAAAATCTCATAACTTCTACAAAGTCGAATAAATAATCCACACCCAAACATACCCACAATTCGGTCATTTCGATGAATGTATACGTGTGTATTTATATCTATGTATGTCTGTTTGTATGAACGTAAGTATATATGTATGCATGTATAATTGTATATATGCATGTATGTATGTATTAATTATACACATATGTACTCTCTTGTGCCGACGGCAGTTAAGGCTTTAACAAAGAGAGATGTGTCAACATCTCCTCATGAATGAATAAATTTGTGTATCGACCGTATGTGCAACCTCCACCATGTCGGCTTTCAATAATTTTATCGACTAAGATCCTCACCGCTGCTGCCTGCATAGGACTAAGCGCTACGCCATTCTAGACTGCCTTGACAGCAAGATAACCCAGTTATAATAGTTACTCTGTTGGACTCAAAGAGTTCTGGAACGTTGTTCCAAATAGGATAATATAAAATTATGCAGCGTACACGAAGACGAATGTACAGTATTCGGTCGGTTCAGCTGTCTGTACAGGCTGTGTACACATGTTGTTCTTCAATGCTGCATGGCCAAATGGTTTATTGACGTTTCCCCGGCTCTGCTCTGCTTAGGCCGGTGCATGTACATTGTACAAGTCGGTTGGCAGGCAACGATGGTTATTAAATAAATTCATAGCTCTCGATTAGTGCTTGGCGTGTACCGTAAAAATTACTACCTATTTTAATTATTAGAGCATCTTTTACTGTATGTCAATCAATCAGTGACAATTGAGCATTATTTTATTACTCATTTTTAGTAACCACGTTCAGCTTATTTAACGCAGTCATGCTTTTTTAGTAACCACCTTCAGCTTATTAAACGCAAAGTCATGCTTCTTAGTAACCACGTTCAGCTTATTTAACGCAAAATCATGCTTACGGCTGTTTCTAGGCTAATGTATGTCGATGTACAAGCCTACGTGTGTGCATATGTATGTATGTATGCATGGGCGTGTATTTTTGGATTGTCTGATATGTAGGATAAGCCTTTTATTCCGCGTAAGCTATCTTAAACAACAGCAGATGCAGCTCGTCTCTAAAACCAGGCACTGAAGAAATAGACAGACAGACAGACAGACAGACAGACAGACAGACAGACGGACGGACAGACAGACAGATGGACAGACTGACCGAGATACAAATAAAGACTGACAAAGACATTGAAATAGAGAAACAAAATGGAAGGACTGGATAAAATGAAAGCGGCAAAGACAGACAGACAAACAGACAGTCTGCTGCCAAACATTATACATGCCTCGGGCCGGCTGAGTCACTGGTGGGAAAGTGAGCTTGCTGATACATCGTTAAGGCGCAGATGCTTATTTTAACATAAATCTGGACTAGAGCGTGGGCGTGGGACCTGTTTACAAAAACAGTCTCCGATTGAATAAATTTATTACGCTTTCACGAACCAGACAACAACCGATGAGATCCTTTAACAAAGAGCAATTACGTGTTCGAGAAAATGTCATTGGCTAGCAGCCAAGCCTTTTACGTAGAACAGAATATGATCAGTGTTCATAGGAATATCGTTACTGTACACATTCATGTGTATGAGGCTGTGTAGGCCTATGTGTTTATTTGTGTATAAGTATTTAGGCCTATGCATGTGCATAACCAAGCATGCATGAATGTATATATTTATGTATTTTTGTGCCTGAATGTATATGTGTAACGTATATGTATACTATATGCAAACATTAGGTTTAAGAACAACTGTTTAGATAAACTGTTTATAATAGAGAAACTGATGGCCCAACGCTATGGGCAAAACAATGTCTCTTTCTCATAAATAATTAATGAATCAATTTGCAGATTGTATCCAGTCTTTTCGAAATGGGCAATTGTTCCGGGTAGGCTTTTATGAGATTCAGTAAAGGAGCTAAAACAATACAATTGCTTGATTACACGCTTTTGTGATTTTCATAGATCTATGTCCGCTTTATCGCTGTATAAAAGTTTCTGACTCCAGTGGGGCCCCGTGTCAACTGGATCGCATGTAAACTGGGCCCATGTTGTTGCATATTTTCGTACTGGCAATACTTTCACTGAGTACAATCTCCACGAATGCCAATAACAAACCATTGTATGTAGATCTATATGGAAGCCGCAAGTTTAGTACCTTAGTTTATGAGGGAAAAGATATAAAACCTAATGTGGAGCAAAGACTACTTGTTAACGGCTGAGGAACTAATAATATAACCGCGGAGCGTAGGTCATACGAAGATTTAACCATAAGAGAAAACAGGCCTTTGGTTATCGGCCGGAGGGAAATGTCCTTAGAACACAAACAGGGAAACGGTGTTGGGGAATTTTAGAACCACAAGGATCGTTCAGAGTTGCACTGAGAACTATGTAAACAAATAGGAATTGGCTATAATTATACTGAGAAGAAACTCCAGCTTAAACCCAACGCTGACGGAAGAAAGACTGAAGGAAAAGAACAAGATGATAGTTGATAAATACTCTGTTCCGCAGAATGGTTTTTATACAGCAAACTGGAAGTTAGAGACCATGCAGCCTGTAGAGCGGAGTTAGTGGAAAAGGTTTTTGACCAAACTCTCATCACCTGACGAAGAAAACAGATGCGATCTGAGAGAGAGTAGAGACAGACAGACAGACAGACAGAGATAGACAGAGACAGAGAGACAGAGATAGAGAAAGAGCTAGAGATATATAGAGCGGGTGTGGATGTGTGTGTGTGTGAGAGAGAGAGAGAGAGAGAGAGAGAGAGAGAGAGAGAGAGAGAGAGAGAGAGACAGACAGACAGACAGACAGACAGACAGACAGACAGACAGACAGACAGACAGACAGACAGACAAAGAGAGACAGAGAGAGAGACAGACAGACAGACAGAGACAGAGAGACAGAGAGAGAGGTAGTGGGAAAATTGCAAATCATTCTTTTGATCAGTACTGATAGTTTGCTTATAAATGTTATTTGTGAAGTCTGGTGATTGAATCAACACATTGGCATAACTGTCATCATCACCACCACCACCACCACCACCACCACCACCACCACCACCACCACCACCACCACCACCACCACCACCACCATCATCATCTGTCTGTCTGTCTGTCCATCATTATCATCATCACCATCATCATCGTCGTCGTCGTCATCGTCATCATCTTCATATTCGTCGTCATATGATGACATATGCCCAATGCACTGAATCGGTTCCAACCATATTACAAAACGTTCTTCTAATCTGCCAATTTCTATTCTCAGTCAAATTCCAAATTAAAACTACTGACCTGGCTGTTCTGTTAAGATGCTGCGTATACCTGATCGTGGCAGAGGCGTAACCAAGGGGTTCAGAGGGGACATGTTTCCCAGGCGCCAAAGGAAAGGGGCGACAAAATGAGGGTTAAAATTCGTAATTTTAATTTTACTCTTAATAGTAATGCAATTTTAACTAATTTATCCCAAATAAATTTATAAGATTTAATTTAGGCGCCCCAAAATATCGTTATATCCTCATTACTTACAAGTCCGGTATGATTTTGGCGCCCCATTGTGCATCAAGGGGCACCATATAATAAAATCAAATTACGATGTATTTGGAAAATGTGTAATAAATGAAGGAGGTGCGCCAATTTTATAGTTCGTCCCCGGGCGCAAAATATCACAACTACGCCCCTGGGTCGTGACAGATATAATGGAAGAGTCTCAATTTAAATTCAAACTTGCTTCGCGCGCACGCATCGGCTAATGCCTCGTTCATTGGGTTAGGCGTGGCTAGCATAGACTCGGTAGATTTGTCACAATGCCTGTAACAGCCACTTTGAGAACCGACTGCATACATGTACATCCGTAAGCAGTCTCACCAGTACAGTATTTTGTTTACACATACCAGTATACTTATCGAGCTGTGTTGTTGCTATTTTTCAGTCAACCTAACATGGGAAACGCTCAGAAGTAAGTCTGTATCTATAAGAATTAATCGAAAGTTGTGCATATAAATGTATGTTTGCATGTATGTTTGTATGCGTGTATGTGTATATGTGCATGTGCAGGTGTGCCTGTATATCTTATGTGTTATTTTCGTATGTACGTATGTATGCATTATATGCATGTATTTATATAAATGGATGTATGCGTATGTATATATGCATGTGTGCCTGCATGTATGGATGTATGTATAATTGTATATATGTATGTATGGAGAGACGAATGGATGGATGGATGGATGGATGGATGGATGGATGGATGGATTGTGTGCATATATGAATATATGGATGGATGGTGGATGGGTGGATGTATCTATGTATGTGTATATAACATTATTTTCGTGTTTATTGACAATCTCACCGACATTTAAACAATTGAAACGTGACGGTTATAATTACCAAGATCTTAATTAACACACGTCTTGACAGCCTGAAAGGCGCCCGCTCATTTTACTGCTGCCCCTTAGGGACTGGAAGGCTGAGTCGACCTAGAGGAGGCTTACGGGAATCGGCCGCGACATTTCCAGATCTAACGCTCTTCAGGCCAGAGTGTTACCATTCATCTATCCCCTTCCTGTAACGTGGGTTGATCGCCTGAGATTCGGGGTTTCCGACCAACAGTAGGACCGAAAACTCGGGTGTAGTAGAAGAGTTGTTTATTCGGTGACCAGCAGCACGACCTTCGACCAGCGACTCCGACCGACTGAGCCCTTAACAGTCTCAACGTTACTTTTAAATACTCTTTCGTTCGGCGACGCTTAGTCAACCGGGACACGGGACCCTAGCGTGTATCCGACATCCAGCCTCGCCGCTACACGATAATAATAATATGTAGCGGAGAGGCTGGATGTCGGATGGCCGCTGAATTTAGGTCGATAGAGAGAGAGAGAACTGGCCACCCACTGGCAAGGTGATTATGAAGGCCAATCCAGACAAGTTCAGAATACAGCTTTAGGCCTACACCCTACATATGTATTACCCTTTTAACGGCGGCTGCATATTATGTGTTAATCTACATGTGATTGGGGTATATTTCGTACCCAGATTTGAGACATGTTATAATATGATATAGGATATACATATACATACATACACACATACATACATACAAACATGCACACATACATACATACTTACATACATATAATACACATATACATATGCACATAATATATACATACATACAATATAAGGATAGTAAAAATAGAATGTAAAAATAGAAAGAGATCATTGTGGTTTCAAAAGCCCTCTGATAAGCCCAGTTCTACATTTCTCTACATCTCTAAATCAACCATATCCTGACATACGATTCGTATTATTGAAAGCGGATGTCGTTAACATAATTTTTATTGCAACTGCATAGGACTGCGCATGATCCCTCCATTGAATATCCAGCTGTATATGTGCCGGTCGAGGGACAGAAGCCGGACCTAGAGACCAGGCTGAGCGAGCTCTGGGATCGGGTGACTCAGGAGGACAGGCCGCCGATTGAAGCTGGGGTTGATGATCGACCTGTATGGAAGACCGTTCGAATCTTCGTCTCTTCAACGTTCACTGATTTTCATCAGGAGCGAGAAGTCCTTGTAAAGAAAGTTAGTGGTCCGCTTGGTTTATTGAGGTCTATGAAGACCGCTATACAAAAACTCCTTTAGCATAGCATTCTGTGTTCTAAATCATTGATTTATTTTTACGAAAGGCTATATCATGTATGATTGATTGACTGATTGACTGGATGACTGATTAATTGCTTTTATTTACTTATTAGCTGGCTGGCTGCCTGGCTGGAGCGCTCACTCAATCATTCATTCATTTAATCAATCAATCAATCAGTCAATCAATCAATCAATCAATCACTGACGTGCAAAGTTTAAGGTTCTCGTAGACATTTTGATTACTAACTGCGGTGCGAACTGTGAAGTTATATTAATACATATTTTATATTTTTGTCCTAAAGATCTTTGCTGAGCTGCGTATCTGGTGCGAGGAAAGACGCATAAATCTTATTGACTGTGACCTGAGATGGGTGAGGAAGCCCTGGTCCAATTCTTCGGACTCTTTTACAAATCATTAAATTTGAATTCATAATTTTTCATTTCAATTCGGAACTGAATTCATATTGTTGGCTTGAAACCTGAAAGTCAAACTCTTTCTTGTTCCAAAGCTTCAACTTAAAATAATAATAATCACTGCTTCCATTGAATGTGCACTGACTCTAAATTACTTAGGGTACTCTTGAGTCTCTAAATACTATTCACTTTTTTAAAAAACAGCATTAAGAAGAGGTAAAATTCAAAATAGGAAATGTCACTAAGTAGCCTAAGCCTACATTTCTGCTCGCACATATGATACTTTTTAAGACATTAAACTTCGAGGTTCTGTAAGGCATTTTTCCTTTACTAATTAAGAAGACCTAGTTTGATAGCCATTTCGAAATAAGTTTCATGGACGTCATCATGAGCCCTTAGTACAGCACAGGCAAGCCTTGTCTTTGTCTTACACCGTCCTCAAGCCAAAGGTTTGTTGCTCCGCATACAGTTTCGTTCCCATCCTATGTGTTCCCGTGATCGTGATCCAGGATGTGATAACCAGCCAGACGTACTGTGAGCAGGATAGTCATTAAGTATAAATAACGACCCTTGTTAAGCAGACAGGCTAAAGTCTTCAGTCGTATATTAAGCCACACCGACGCTACAAGTAATAAACCTGATAAGATGACGTGTAAAAATTTAGCCTAATTTTTAACTTTGACCTCTTGCAGGGTGTTCCGGAAAATGTAACGACAGACATGGCCTTAAAAATCTGCCTGGAGGAAATAGAACGATGTTACAAAGAGAACAAAGCACCGTATTTTCTGAATCTAACTTGGTTAGGCTTGCATTCTAACAAATATAAAATTAAAATATTAGAATGTAGAGAAACGTTCAGATGTTCTGATCATGTACATTAGAATAGAAAGAAGAAGATGCATGTAAGCAAGTGCGTATCAAATGCATGTATGTATGTTAGCATGCATGTGTGCTAGTATATATGTATGTTTGAATGCATGCATACAGCGGATTACAGCCTATGTATAATCGTTGGAACCGTCGTCTACAGGCTTTGGTCCCAACGCAAATACTTCAAGAAACTCACGCACTTTCTCGCTTTTTCAAATTTATGGTAGAAACACCAAGACAGTCTAAACTCTTTGAGAGACAGGAATAACTAATCCTCTTTCCACGTATACGGCACCTCCTTTCATCAAACTCATACACTTCTACCAGCATACAATTACACTCAACAGGACAGCACACTTCTCTAGTGTACTCAATAACCCTACCAACACATACAAAGCACCACCGTCCACACATCCTGCCAGATACCCTTAGCCAGTTACCTCAAGATTCATACCACACTTCTGTCTACAACCCTACCAATCTCTTACCTCTCATTACCACATACTCTTCCCCTATAGGCCTACATGCAACAATATGCATGTGCACAACTATGTGTACATGTATGTATGTCTATTACAGTGTATATATAATATGTGTATCTAAAGCTAATCTAATCTAATCTAATGACTTCTATGGCGTCAAAATCAAATCATAATCATAATCATAATCGAAATCATAATCCTTTAGGGAAGCCAGGTTGAAATCCAATAGTATGTGTGTATGTATGTATGTATGTATGTATGTATGTATGTATGTATGTATGTATGTATGTATGTATGTATGTATGTATGTATGTATGTATGTATGTATGTATGTATGTATGTATGTATGTATGTATGTATGTATGTATGTATGTGTGTATGTATGTACAAACCTCACGTTAACACGTATACAAACTATACATATTTGCAATGTAAAGAAAACTAACATGCTTAAATTCGTAAATATAAAATATCTTCTAGACTATTTAGTTGATATAAGCAAATTGGTTATAAATTACTGTGCTAGCAGACTGATAATCAAAATAACACATATACAGCTCCTTAAAGACTGTATTGTAAAGTTACTAATTAGCTAGAGTTTTGAGGAAGATTTTTTTAATTTTTTCCTGTTGTATGCGATTTGACAATGAGACGCTGAAATGACACTGTTTAATGCTCAGGATCTAGTGAAACTTGAAATGCGTTAGGCCTATGCTACTCCATTGGATTCATACTTGGTCCTGGTTTTACTTAGAACTCCGTACTATATGCTTATCACTCTTATGATCGTAATCGCTACTCTAATCTAAAATTAATGACTTCTGAATCTGATGTCAAAGAAACCAGAAGTGAAGCAACGTAGAGAAAGGTAGCTGACACAGATGAGTTTTCAGTTCAGTTCTGATTGACCACTGGACTTTTATAGCCAGTGTTGAGACCAGAGCCTTGACGAATGTTCAATCGTTTTAGTGAAAAAGTTGGCTCCGTTCCTGGAGAACATATTTTGAAAGAACTGGAACCAGGGTTCAAAAACGAACACAAAGTGCTAAACGGATTGTCAGTGACAGAAATGGAGATTGTATATGCTGCCTACCATGTTCACAACCCCAATGGTAAGAATACATTGTCTACAACATACATACATACATACATACATACATACATACACTCAAACGTAGGCCCTAGTACGTACGTACATGCACATGCATACAATGTTATACATAGTTACATACACACATGCATGTTCGGTGCTTTGTTCAAGTATATATGGAAAGCCATTTAATGAATACATGTCTAGTTTCAGATAAATATAAGTTTTGTTAACATGCAAGTGGTTGTTTTCTACTCCTCGACCGATCTGTGTTTTTGGCTCAGGACCGGTTTCTCAGCAGTTCCGTAGAAACGTGTTACCTCTTTGTGCCAAAACATAACAAAGTCAGGCTCATCATAGTTGTTGTCGTCATCGCCTTGCGATAGACATAAAATTTTAATGACTATCATCCTTGTCGTTATCGTCATCATCATTATCATCATCATTGTGATCAGTACCACCATTACATCACCATGTATCTTCATCAACGTCATCTTCGTCATTATCAATATCATCATTATCATCACTATGTATCATCATCATCATCATCATCATCATCATCATCATCATCATCATCATCATCAACAACAACAACAACATCATCATCATCATTACCATAATTATCATCACTATATTACATCATCATCACCATCATTATGATCATAATCACTACCATTTTTATCATCCCTATGTATCATCATCATCAGCATCTACTACCATAATTATCATCACTATATAGCATCGTCATCACCATCATGATGATCATAATCACTACCATTTTTATCATCCCTATGTATCATCATCAACATCATCATCATCATCATCATCATCATCACTACCATCATTATCATCACTATGTATCATCATCACCACCATTATCGTTTGTCGTTCTCGTCGTCGTCGTCATCATCAACATCGTCCTACCGGTGATGGTAAAGATTGTCTAAACACAAATAGTTTGTTTATGATTCATATTAGAGAGACAAAATAAAATATTGCTTCTACTGCATAATTAGTTAATTATTACTCAGTCGATGGAGGAGTATGTTCGTTTAAAATCCTATTACGCAGAACTAAATTTGATGTTAGAAGGATGTTAGCTCTTTTTTCATTGTAGCTCTCTTTCTCATTCGAGATGAATCGTTTCTAAGTCAGATGAAAAAAGATCAGACAAAGGACTTTGTAGAAAACGATGACTTCGGCAAACTGAAATTAGAATTCTTAAAGAAGCGCATCATGGATCGCTTTTCAACAAAGGTGTGTACGAAAGCCATGTAGTGTTAAAAAAAGGCATCGTAATGTAAGAAAAAGTTTTATTGTAGTAGTAATGGCATTGTGAAAATTACAATTGCGATTATTTTCGTAGCCGTATCTTTTGTTCTCGGCATACTTTTCTCTATACTGACGTATCTCTCAATGCATTATAACTTTCTCGAGACCGATCATTGCCATGGAGCTCATATAGGAACCATGTATCCATATGGAAACCGTTGGAGACATTTGGGTATCACTCAGCACCCACGGAGATCTGACAGAAATTTAACGTAAGTGCGTGTAGCATCTTTTCGTGATGACATCGTCTAACTGGTAGACTTTATATCTCTGGAGCTTCGAGTGGCTGTGGTTAATCGAGTCTATTGCTGTTTTATAGAATAGAGCAGTAAGTTGTATTGGGTATACAAATAAGCTTTCGTTAACGTTTTAGGGGAGAGTGAAGAAATACACCTGCAAATGTATTGAAGGAAAGTTCCTCTACAGCCACTGTCCTGGAGAAAAGGCGCGACCAGCGCTCGAGCTTGACTCATCGTTCTCTGAGACGGTTAAGTAGTTCTGTTTATATTTTTCATTCATGCATGAAAACAATAAAATCTAATCGAAGAACTTTTTTACTGGCGTTATAATAACGCACTAGATAAGTATGTAAGTAAATAATATATTCTTTGTTGACTAATTGCTAATCGCACTTTGGTGTACAGGCATCTAATAAACACAGTAAAGAGTATAATATCCTAACAATAAATCTTTTGCGCATCATGCTGGGAATATTATGTGGTCATGGGCACGGGGTCGGAGGGAGTAGATATCGAACAATAGCATTCGAAAACAGATTCGCAAGTCAGTCACTTTGTAAGGTCGGTCCTATGAGACAGAAAGACAACCGAAGGAGTAATAAGTTCGCTGATGAATCCCTTTACAAAGTGTGCTTACTGATTGTGAATGTTTGATTTGATTTCGTCTTTAATAGCCAAGCAGAATGTAAGAGCAATTCTTGCCATAAATGCGTATCTTGGATCAGATCAAAATTATGTCCGAATTATTAATGAATAATAAATGTTGTGTTCTTATAGTTTACGAATAATAATCTCTGCATTTCTTCAATCCCAGAAATCCTGAACCACGGATGAACCATTTGAAGCTGAACCATAAATGAACCATTTGAAGCTGGACCATGAATGAACCATTTGAGGTTGAACCATGACCACCGACTTTTCTTAGGGGCACTACAGCATCTCTATTCTTGTAAGCCTACTGGAAGAAGCATGATCTGAACTGTGAAAGTTTATTCTGGGCTTCAATGTTTTCCTGTTTAGATTCTGAACTTCTTCAAAGAGCGAATTGAAAAGCAGTATCCACTAACAAAAAGCAAGTTAAGCGAGTTTGAAGAAGCCAAGTATCACCACGATGCGTTTATGGAAAGCCGTGAGCAGATGGTCGTTGGCAGAGAAACTGTCATAGATGAGGTAGACTGTCGCATATGTCATATGGAATCTCAATCAAAGCTTATTTATTTCAATAATAATTACCAGTTACATAATAAAATAATAATTTACTGTACTTGTAAGGATATCAGCGCCTACAGTGGGAGTTATTAGTTCAGTTAAGCCAAAGAACCTTCAGACTAAGGTATATTAATTATCATATATGTAATATCATTATAGTAACGTTTCAATTTCATTAATGATTATTTGGGACAAAAAATACCATATAGATCCACTGTTTCAAACCTTGGCTTTAAGTTAATTCCAAACAAAAACTATATTTTACAACTCGTCGAGTTGAACCAATGGGCTCAGTTCTTTCGAGCCAACTATAGCGAAGGCAAGTGATCAGATATTAATTTTTGCAGGTATTATACCGGTGAATAATTTATAGTTACGCAACTTACGCTAAGAAAACCTCAATAAATAGTTGTAACATCTTGCATGTACAAGATGTACAAGATGTTACAACTATCCAGAAACCTCAGATGACACTGCTACATTTCGTGCAACTGCAGAGCAACTTCACCATCTATTCAAGATGTTTCACTATAGTTTTGGCCATCTATGGATGGTTTGTTCTTTAGGATTCCGGCGCTATGCAGTCGTTAAATTAAATTAAATTATATAAGATAGGATTTGAATAGGCTATAGATATGAAGTCTAACTGTTGGATTTGCTTTGTCTGTTGTCTTAGATCATCGACTACATTGAGGGAGAAACCACAACTCGTCCTAATTTGCTGCTTGGTGAAGCTGGCACTGGAAAATCATCCATCGTGGCTAGAGCTGTCAGTCAATTTAAGAAACGCCATGAAGGGTTAGACTTTATAATAAGCTTTTGGCCCCTCGATCTGTCTATCAATTAATCAATCAATCAATCAATCAATCAATCAATCAAAACTTGATATAGCACCCCTCAAGTTACCCACTCAGTGGCGCTCCCGGTCCAAGCAGGGCTGAAAAGGTAACAACAAGAGTCCGAAACTGTAACAGAACATCGGATGCTAATGTAAGATAAAGTAAGATAGACGTAAGGCAAGGTAATGTAAGAGAAGGTATGGTAAAGCAGGATAAGGTAAGATAAGGTAAAGTAAAGTAGTATAAGCTAAGGTAAAGTAATCGTTCGTGTGCAAGATCTTGCAGTGAAGTACAAAATTGCCAGCAGCAATCCAGCAGCCGTTGTACACTTGCAACAGTTATATACTTCCCTTGTAGAGGGCGCAGTTTGACAACAAGTTAAAGATTTCACAAGGTGCCTCAGAATTACAACTACGGTAAAGGCTAAAGGCACCAGTAGGCGTAACATTTTGCCGTGGCTCCCGAAAGTGTTTTATAACTTACAGAGCTTCTTACAAACAAATTGGTGTCCAATTAGCAGAAGCTCGCTACGTCGAAGATTCTCGTGCAAACTTTACTCGTTCATGCTCGTAAACATAGGCGTCGACTCTGGGTGGCAGCCGGGGCACGTCTCCCCCCCAATAATTCAGATGTACTGTACACCCAATGCAATAAATGTATAATGAATAACCAAATGCCTTTCCAATATTTCGGACAAGTTTACGCCAGCGCTCGTAAATATATCTTCCCTTTATCGCATGGTTAATATCTACTGGTGGAAGCCCCATGACAAGACGCCCTCCAGATATGCAGTAGTGAATTCTGTTTTCGAATAAATTTGTAGTTAAGCATTGACAATAATATTAACTGTCATGTCCACGTCTTTTGGAATGTGCTAGTCAAATCCACTGTATTAAGTTTTACTCTGATAAAATGGAAAAAATCTATGAATTCGTAACTTGATCATGCACAGTTTTAGGGCTATTCGCTGTAAAAATTTGTGCCATTGAACAGCTGTAAGTTTCCTTCATATACAATATAATTTGAATCCTCCTAGTAAGAACATACTTGGTCATAATCTAATTGAACCCAACTTCGATCAGGGCTGTGACAGCTGTAGCCGAACACCATTAGTATTTTTCCATTGTGGGCTCTGGTGGTATATCCGGTGGCACACTTGATCTGCAATACAACGATTGCAAATTTGAGCTCGCTGAGCGATCTTCGTGAAACGACTCTGGAGAAGTTGTTCACACATTTATCTCGTACTTCAAGTTCAAATTTTCTGACCCTCCACGTGTATTAAAACTGAAATAAACTTAACAGACAACTGCTTCTGTGTAAGCTAAGTTGGATTTAAGTGCTTCTGTTGGATGAAAAGGTAATTAACACTAGCAACTACTCGTTTTGTATATGACAGAGATGCTCGCTGGATTGTCTTCTACCACTTTGTTGGAGCGGTTCCAAACTCCGCAAGTCTTCTTCTAATGTTGCGGCGGCTCTTGCACGAGATTGGCTTCGGTGGAGTGAGTATAGCAGCTGTTCGTTTTGCCTTTGCAATAAATTTCCCTTTAAGCATACGATTTGTAGTTGCAGCCGGTGCATCCAGTGCCGGATTTAGGCATAAACTAAGAAAGCTACAGCCAGTGTTGGAGTAAATAGTCAGGTTGACTATTTATATAGAATAGTAAATAGTCCCTGTAGAAAACTATTTAAATAGTATTTAAAATAGTCAATAGCTGCAGACTATTGCAAATACCACTTGACTATTTAAAAGCTATTTAGCCATTATCAGTGAAAGTTACATATAGGACTAAATATTGAGAAAATTTGGAAATTTTCTAATGTAGTAGGCCTAACGTTCCGATAGTAGTTCTTGTTAACTTTGAGTAACAGCAAACGTTCAAGTACCCCATCATTGTCCACATGACTATTCAAAAACTAGCTATTATCAGTGTCAGTTACATATAATTATTGAGAAAGCTTGACATGTTCTAATGAACGTTAGTAGTTCTTGTTAACTTTGAGATTGGTGGTTGACTATTTAAATTTTAGTAAATAGTAAATAGTCGCAAACTATTTAAATACTTTTTCAATAGGACCTTTTTCGTGACTATTTTAAATAGTGGCATCAATAGTCATAAACTATTTAAATACTATTTAAATAGTACCTAACACTGGCTACAGCTTAGGTCCTCACAATACGCAGGGGCCTAAAAAATTAAGAATTGTTTTTTAAAGAGACTTTAAAATTTTATGTGTACTATTATAATATATAATATATATTATATGTATATTATATACATATATATTATAGAACTTTTTAAACGGACTTATTCTATGCCTGATTCCATGACTCAGAAACTCAATTTTGCTTCTATTTTCGCCGTTATGACCTTGATTTGCAGGAGTAGGTCTGTACTTCATAAGCTAGTCGACGTTGTACTTCATAAGCTAGTCGACGTTGGATCTATTAATTCAACTCCCTGTTTCTGCTTAGCTCTCACGGAGACCTGCCTTGACACTGAGACAGCCAGTGCTATGAATATAACTGGCTATCACGTCGTACATAAATCACGAGTTCCTGGTCGAGGAGGCGGTGCACGTGGGAATGTTGTTTAAGGAGGATCTACCTTACATGCTTGACCTCGCGGTGCATAACTCCATTCCCAAGACCTTCGAGGGCTTTGTCACTGGTGTGTCACTGAAGAAAGGCACCTGCTTATTGGGGACTATATATAGACACCCTGGCACCAATTAGAGGAGTTTTACCCAGGACTTGAGTAGGCCTACTTATTGTCTAAAATTGCCCATAAGGCCAAACACTTAATGCTTATGGGTGACTTCAATATTGATCTGTTGAGAGCAGACGATCACAATAGAACGAGTTCTTTTTTAATAGCATGTCCGCCCCAAACCCTTTGCCTACTATAACAAGACCCACAAACATTACTAACCACTCATCGACATTGATCGATAATATATTTACAAACGCGTCGTCTAATATAGTTAAATTCAAAATCATCGCTTCGGACATATCAGACCATTTGCCTGTTTTAACTTGCTTCAATTTAGAAATGCTCAGTAATGGAAATTCTTCGCAAAGCGACTGAAGATTTATTAATGGAGTGAAAGATAAATTTACGGACTCTTTTTTGGAATAATATCCCTGTCATTATTCAGCAGGCACTCGATCTTCACAGGTTTCAAAGAATGCTACGCATTCATTTAATTAAATAATAACACCGGTTAATAGATAATATTTAACTGATTGTGTTTATACCTTTGTGTTATGCATGTAGTTAAGTTTTCTTTTCTTCTGTTTTTTCTCTTATTTGTTGTTCATTCCTCCTGCATTCTGTACTTAATTTACCTACAGTACCACGGCATTGGTCCCTATCTAACTAAATTCTATGTTGTCAAAGCGTTGACCGAGTTGCTTAACTTATAATATGAAAATAAAAAAGTAATCAGTAAATAGGTCACTACTAGCGAGATTTTATCCCTTCTGGACCTTCTTTTGTTACCAGCTCTATTATGATGAGTTCTAATTGCATTGGATTGATCTATGAATGCATACTTACGTGCATGCAGAAGCCTGCGTACTTGTGTTATGCTTGCATTGTATTGCAACTGTAATTGCAAATAATATTTATATAACGCCACTTGAAACGGATGCGTGTTCTTGTTACTCCGCGGGATAAATTGTGCACACGTGATTGCCTTGTTTTCTAGAGTCCTCCTTCGACTCTAGACAGAGCATTGACGGATGTTAACAGTGAGTTATCGAGACACCACGACGACCAACGATTTGCCATTTTCATCGATGCTCTGAATCAGGTAACAACTGCTTGTCTACTGTTCGTCGTGCTGCTGGTTATTTCTTTGGCACCCTTACAACTATGCATGACCACGCCGTATGTGTAATTAATTATCCACTGTACTTGTTACACGCACAGGAGTCAGCAATGCTGACTCTGAGGCGTAAGATAGGTGCTAGTAAATAGTTTATATCGTTACCGTTATATATATACAGAGTATAAGCAGCAGGCTTAAGACCTGCAGCCGTTAGGTCACATTCCCAGCACGCTATCGAATAGACCACGATGCCGGGCATATAAGGTAGGTTACTCTACTCTGCCTTTTGTTGCATTGGCATTTGTTCAGACTTAAGAACGAAATGCATTCTAGATTCAGAAATTGATATGAGTTGTACAGATCTACATGAAATCTGACAAGATAAATTGTAATGAGTAACTTCTATATGCTTCTATAGCGCCTATGTCTAATGCACAAGGCATCATCCGATGGCGCACCAAAACTAAACCGGTAAACATCCAGAAGATCAGTCCGTAAGACAGAGGTATTTTCAATCATAATCTAGACTACCTCCATACTGTCTCCGTATTACTGTCATGGGCGGCGATCTAGGGGGGTCGAGGGGGACAAGAGCCCCACCTTTAAGAGTGGGGGTCACGCCATACATCGGACCCCCCAAAATTTTGAAGAAACACCAAAAAAGGTCAAGAAATGCAAGTGTGTGTGATGGCGAAAATGAGTTTTGAGTGCCTTTTTGACCAGAAAAGTTGTTTTGAGCAGAAGTGTCCCTCCCCAAATTTCACGAAAAAAATAATGAAATTGTGTAAGAGAGGGAAAAAGGAAGAGAAGGAAAAGGCAAAAAAATTCTGTGAGATGAATTGCTAAAAAAAGTCGTGAGTTAATTTCGAAGGCTTGGAAAAAGTCACGAAAGTAGGTGGAGGAAAAAAAGGTCTGAAACTTTTTCTGAAGATGAGATTGTAAATTTTTTTGATTTTTGGAAGTGTACGGACGGAAGAAATTTACCACTGGGAAATATTAGTAAAAAGAGGCTAATGACTAAAAAAAGGTCATCAACTTTTTTCAGAGATGAATTTCTACAAAAGTCATGAAGATTTTTTTTGAGAAAGAAAGTAAAAATGTTTTTTAGGACATGAATTCCTAAAAAAGGTCATCGGCCAGACTATGGCCGACTTTGTCCCCCCCACCTCTCAGACAAGATCGCCGCCACTGATTACTGTAGCCTACCTGTGCAATACAGATGAAGATTATCTTACCATATATCTCGGCCCTCTTATACAGTCTTGCTTTGCTCTTGCTCACTGAACTCTTCTTTCCGCATTTTAACGCAAACCTTTATCTTATCTTAAGCTCTTTTCGTATCATACCGAATCTTGTTTTGACTTGAATAAATAAGGAATGTACCTTACCTTGTCATACCTTACCTTGCTTTAATTCAAGTCATGTTACCTTGCCGTTCTACCTTGTTTCACCTTACCTTGCCTTTCTTCATTCTACTTTACACTGCACTATGCAACGCTATGTTTACATACATACATATATATATATATATATATACATGAATATATATACATGTATATACATGTATATATATACATATATATATATATATGCCCGTATGTATGTATGCATGTATGTATGTATGTATGTATGTATGTATGTATGTATGTATGTATGTATGTATGTATGTATGTATGTATGTATGTATGTATGAATGTACGCAATTAATATGTGCGTGTATGAAGACAATCAACGTAGCGCATTTTAATGTAGGCCTACCTCACAAAAACGCTATAACATTACTTTCCTTTGTCTTATCCTGGTATTCCTTATTTTGATCTTGCAGTTTCGTTAAAACCTTTGTTGTTTTTGCTGCTGTTTTGTACAGTTGGACTCCGATCTGCCGACGGAAGCGATGATTGGATGGTTGCCGGAGACGTTGGGTCGCAATGTACGCTGTGTCCTATCGATGATCACAGAATCTGATGCACACAAGTCCTTGATTCGTCGCACCAACAATCCGCCGATTGAAAGCTTTGTTCCACAACTAGAAGAGAAGACCCGCAAGGTATTCGACATAGTTTTGCTCTGATTGGACCGTGGTCGATTGTGCGACAGTGTGGCTGAGTATAACTAGCATGTCGTTAAGGTACTACTGCCTAGTAATATGCCACCAGAGAGGTACTCTCTAATTTGTTCTAGAAGGTCACGGTAACAGATTCCATGGTTAGAGCGCTCGCTTCGTGACACGAAGAGTTCGGGTTCGATCGATGCTTGGCCATTAAATAACGGCACTTACAAATGCATAATAATAATAATTGGATGGTGTATTCTCATATTTTGAGGCCCTTAGCTTGCAGTGTGATTCATCTTGAGCGGAAAAGCGAAACGGTTGGGCAACGAAGAGAATGAAAACTAAGAGCTCAAGTCTAAACGAATCTCGAATTTCAATCATCAAATGGATATTTTAATGATGCGGTAAAGTTTATCAGAAACAGACTGAGTGGAAAAGCCAAAATGTCATGCAGAATATACGCTGAGCAGAAACAGGTGTTACATATGTCATAACATATCCACATGTTATTACATATATTATATGTATTACAACATATCCATATGTTACAACAATCCTGCGTGCCTTATACTGAAAATGTTTCATTGCAGGAAATCGTTGACCAATATTTGGGTCAATTTAAGAAGGAGCTTGACGGTAAACAACTAGACACGCTGTTGGCAAAAAGGCTTCGGAAAATTGCCTGTGGCTGAAAATTGCCTGTGAAGAAATGAGAGTTTTTGGAGAATTTAAAGCAGTTACGAAATTAATCGAGAAACTCCCTGACAGCCTGCCTGCGTAAGTAAAAACGTTGTGCTTACGTTTTTATTTAAAGCAACTTACATTTTAACCTACATTGTTTCCATTTTCTCATGCTCATTGGATTTCCGATAAGTAGCCTATGCAATTATCTCTTTTTGATCTGTATCTTAAAGCCGCATTTCTCAAAGCTCTTAAAGGTTTAGAAAGCTTTGACGTGGGCTATCACCAATGTTTGGAAGTCTGACCATATAATCCTTAAGCTAAATCATGCTTTGGCTCTCAGTACAGTCTATAAATAATCTCAAAACATGTGACTGCAATATGGTTTACCGAATTGCATGATTCTCAGGCACATCATTATATATACCGTAAGATTGCTTTCGGAGGCAAATCATAGTTGCTGGAATGCGATTTCCAAATCTCTCCTTCTCTGCTGAGTTTATGTTGTAATTTCTATCAAACCTTAAGATATATAAATGTTTAATCAATCTGAAGTAAACCAATACGAAGGCAGTCAACTATAATGGAAGCCATGAAACATTAATCTTTTATGTTAATCTGCTAAAGCTGCTTTATTTCACCAGATTCACCTTGTAGAACATTGTCGATTTGTCTATAGGAGGCCCACGTAATACCCATATATACCCACAGGAGACCCCAGATATAGTAAAATATTTGCAAAAATCCAGGGGTGGGCAAATGCCTTCTTGCCCCCTACGGACGCCCATGCTAGTCCTGGTATACGTCGGTGCATATAGGCAATTATTATAACTGCGAAATAGAAGTTACTCATTAGATTTGTTTTAATATCATATTGCATAGAATCTATCGCAGGCCAGATACTCTTTGGCGTCATTAAATTAGATTTTTTTTATAAAGCATTAATGCATTGGCCCCAATATACAATACAATACCTTAACCTATGTAAGGTTTTAACGGCGTTCTATAAATAGGAGATGACATGTTGATGCTGAATTTGCAGACTGCTCAGACACGTCGTCCAACGGCTGGAGAAAGAAGCAGATGAGGTTCTGCTCAAATCCACCCTGTGTCTTCTCGAAGTGTCGAAGGCTGGTCTTCTTGAAAACGAATTACGTGGATTAATGGCCGACAAGGATAACCTCTTCTACAAAAAGGGAGAGAGTGAGTGGTCCGTTTGCAGTTACTACTATTCATGGCTTTTAAACAATGTAGCAATGACACCTAGCAGTTGAAGGGATTTCAGAAAACTGGACCCTGGAACAGCTAGAACTCGTCATGAATTGGCGAAACTAGTTTTATTTCATTGTTCTTTGTGTGATTTGCAACGATCTGAAAGGTATATAATATATATATATATATATATATTATATATATATATATATTATATATATATATATATATATATTTAGTTAGGGTGATTGGTCCACTTTAGGTGCTCATGCTTAGCGGGATTAAATAATCCCTTTAGGGCCACCTTTTGTGGCCAGTAATGATCATTCTGGTTTTACGTTTCTGAGATTGACAACTGTTTACTCATTGCTTGGTTACAATAAAAGATTTTTTGATTTGATTTTATATATATATATATATATATAATCATGGATATATGAACACAATGCAAACATACAGGTTTTCTGGTATTTCTGACACATGTCATTTTATTTAATAAACTGGTCAGATGTGATGTGCTTCATTGAAGGGCTCCGCAGCACATCATCGTTTCAATCTTTTACACCTGTGTTCGGAATTTAAATTCAGGTTCTTCGTAAAACTGGCAATTTGTTGTTCTTGCTCAAAGATGTGTATCCTTTAACCCGAGGACAGCAAAGCTACAAGATTTACAGTACATTTGCCCTATTTACATTACCTTGCCTGGACCTATGTAAGGTAGTAACGGCGCTATGGAAATAGGCATATACAATATGTCAGATGCAAACAAAGGCTACTTATTTATATATACTGTACGTTTAACCTTGAGCGTTCTCCATTTTCAGAAGTGAGTGAGAATGAGCGTGACAGCATTCTGCCGGCTGGTGAATGGGCGCTTATTTACCACCAGTTGAAGTACTTTCTTCGCCCCTATGGGGACAGCAGTGAAGGGCGATTGGACTTTTACCACCGGACGCTCAGCAAGGTCGTCCGAGAAATGTAGGTCTTCTAAATTAAGATGAAGTCTACTTGTCATGTCTTTTGCAAAAGAAACTTCTACAGTTCTTTTCTGAACCGTTATTTCCTGTTTCTTTTTTGTTGAACCTTTTCTGCAGCTTTCCAATCTTCTGTTAATTTCTTCGGAATGAAGTAGGCGTGATTTGCAGGCCACACGGATTGCGAAAAGTATGTTGCTGGGACAGGAAGAAATAGAGAGTAAGAAAGAAAAGAGAAAGCGAGAAAGATAGAAATGAGGAAGATATTTTAATAGCATATTGATCTTTTCGATAGTCTGTTTGATCCTCATTGCACTGCCTGGGGCTTTAATTCGTTATTCTATAACTCATTTATTTTCCGTGTCCTTTTGGTCACTGTCGTTTCTCCGTGTCGTCTCCATTGTGGTGACCCAGTATTTGTGACATAGGTGAGTGACCATATACATGAGTGGTATACTATTGTCATATTGTCAATCTTTTCTTAGTCGGTCAGAGTTGATTGACCTGAGATTTCAATGCACAGGTATTTGAGCGTGGATTCCGTGGGCGGAAAAGCGGAACAAAGCAAGGCTGAGAGTCAGACCCAGTTAGATGACAACAAGTACAAATGGTGGCATAGAAAGCTGGCTAACTATTTCGCCAAATGCAGAGCCACAAGTGAATCACTAAGTAAACCTACTTACGTGAGAGGAGTCGAGGTATGACGGAAAAGCATTTATGATTTTTGTCTTTTAATTACTCTACAAATTAACGAATAATAAGTACTCTTTATTATTTTCACTGTTTTGCGAATTGCTTTTTCGTATTCGTATCTTTTACACCAGTCGTGTGATATCGGGCTGCGCCTAGACAGGGACTTCAAATGGCTCATATGAGCACCTAACCTAAAGACAGATAGGCAAGCCGAAGATAGGCAAGCCGAAGCACAAACAGGACAATAACAAATCAACAACGCACACATTTCACGTGGGTTCGCTATATGTTGCGGGTCAAATGCTATAAAACATCCGTACATGTTTTGATGGCAAAAATTGCGCGCACTCGTCCTTGAACATTGTTAATGTTGTTGGTCATTAAAAATCAGTGTTAGAGGTTCTGTATTTGCTGGCTGTCTATGTGCGTGTATCATGTACTTACGTGAGAGGAGTCGAGGTATGACGGAAAAGCATTTATGATTTTTGTCTTTTAATTAATCTACAAATTAACGAATAATAAGTACTCTTTATTATTTTCACTGTTTTGCGAATTGCTTTTTCGTATTCGTATCTTTTACACCAGTCGTGTGATATCGGGCTGCGCCTAGACAGGGACTTCAAATGGCTCATATGAGCACCTAACCTAAAGACAGATAGGCAAGCCGAAGCACAAACAGGACAATAACAAATCAACAACGCACACATTTCACGTGGGTTCGCTATATGTTGCGGGTCAAATGCTATAAAACATCCGTACATGTTTTGATGGCAAAAATTGCGCGCACTCGTCCTTGAACATTGTTAATGTTGTTGGTCATTAAAAATCAGTGTTAGAGGTTCTGTATTTGCTGGCTGTCTATGTGCGTGTATCATGTACGCGTAGACTTTCTACAATGTAGCACTCTGAATACTAGAAAGGTTTGCTTGAAAGATACTTATGCGCAACTGTTTGGTCGGGATAGCTCCTTCATACCTCAAGACCTTCTGCACCTCAGTATGTTGACTACCTGGCAGTGGCGGCGCCGCCTATATTTGTTGTACGGCTATTGCCGTACCACTTTTTAAGGTGAAAAACATAATTTTACCATGCACTTTTACCCAGACCCTCTAATTTGCCGTACCACTTTTCAGATCGTGGCGCCGCCACTGGTATACCTGGTCGCTCCATCCTCCACTCAGCCGCCACAGGCCTTCTGGTTGTATCCCGCATGCAAGGGGTTACTGCTCAGTCTAGAAGTGTTGCCTATGTTGGCTCCTCTAGTTGAAACCGTCTTCAAGCAAGGAAATGTGGCTTGAGCTCTTCAGCCTTTCTCTTCCTCTGTTCCGGAAGACCATTTTATTTGTTAATGATATAACAGACTCGGCTCGGGAGCGCCTCTGAATCGTTGAGTGGCGCTTTTATACATGTTCGATTACGATAACGCAACAAATTTAATAGTACATGAAAATCTTCTTAATTTTACATCGCTCATCCATGGCTAGAGTTGAGTTGCAGTTACAATTAACTGTTGACGTTCTTTTTATAGCTACGCATTAACAGTCAACTTATATGCTAAGGCTTTTGAAGCACTGGATAAGGATAACGCTTTACTGACGATTCGACTTTCGTATGACTTTCACTAATGGGGTTTATCTTGTTTAGGAATATCCCTATCATGTGATTGAACTTAAGAAGTTGGCGCAAACAGAAGCCGAACGCAATCAATATTGCTCAGAACTCGCTGTGTTTCTTTCCGACATGAGAACATTCAAGGAACTCTTCAGAAGGGAATTCAGCGGAATTCTCCTTCGCTACTGGAGAGAAGTAAGATACACGCAACGAGAAACCTCTCTTTTTTAACACAGGTGACAAGTTATAAGTAGAGTAAGTTAAGCAAGTTAAGCAAGTTAAGTTAAGGAAAGGTAATGGTAGGAAACCAAAAATAATTAATAATTTATAATATGTCTTCAACAATATGACAGGAATTGTTAGGAGATTTTAGCTTTGAAACAAGGGCTATCATCTTTTCTTACGCCTCACATTTTTACTATTGTTATTATTAATCATAAACTTTTAGAGCGCCAGTGTTTAATATAAAAGTCATCAACTGTTCGTGGAGCAAGCCAGACTCAACCAGGTCAACACCCAGAAGGTCAATCCATTGAGACAAAGAGACAGGCTGATGGATAAGTTAAGCCAGCTGCAAAACGCGAGTCTTAAGCCGGGACTGAAATGATAAAAGCAGAGCTGTTTTATGTGTCATTCCGATCTCGACTCAAGAGTTACCAAGTTCTGCTTGCTTTCTGTACGTTCACCTGAAATGGTTCAGGCTTATTGCACAAGCATTAAATAAATATTATTGCTTTTCAGAATTACAACATATCCTTATATGTAACACTTGGGTCGATTAATTCAGTATATGACTAGGAGTACCTCACTTTAACTCTAGCCATGTCGTTTAGGCTGGTGATGAAAACTACGAGAAAATGACAAAGGTTTACATAGAGGGACTGAGGAAAATGGAGGCCGACAAAGTTAAGACTGTGGAACTGGATGAACATTATCGATTCGTTACTCGACTCCTGTAAGTCATCCCCTATCTACTGCAATTTACGCGTATCAACTGTAGTTGTGAAATATCTACAGCAAGAGGTTTAGCTACATGAAAACTACAGCACTCCATAATATGACATGCTAGAAGGGCTACTGCGTAGTACTACAGGTGAACTATTTAGTCTAAACCTTTAAATCATCAGTGATTTAAACGTAATATTAGTTTCAATAATTATGTTGAAATAGTGTCTTGGTTGTACGGCATAGATAAAAATTGGGTGGTCTGCCAGTTCAAGCTTTGCATTATATAATTATGAACTACTCCTCCATCCTCCGCGTTAAATTCAGTTTTATACATATCATAGTTTATAATATTGTAGAATTAGGGTATTAATTATTTCAATTGATGCCGAAATGTTCTTTCTCAGATCGCAAGCTCAGAAAGGCAAAGAAGGTCTCGGGCTAATCGATAAATGCCTGGAATTAGTTAACAAAACAGCAGATGACTCAGAGAGGAAGGAGAAGCTCATTGATGTCCTTTCGATGAAGGCGGATATACGAAGCAAAGTCAGTTAATTGGGATCAATCAATTCCATTGTCATTTTATGTTGTTTGCCTTAATTGATTTTTTGCCCCTACAGCCGCAATGCAACAGCGCGCTTTCTCAGTTGTTGACCCTGTGACGTGGAATGGGCTCCATCGGGAGGTGCGCTGCCTCCCTCGGGTTATTCCCTCGCCGTTCTTTGAGCTACTTAAGACTGCTTTTTCCCGCTTGGCCTGGGTCGGGAGCGCCCATTAGTAGAGACCTTGAATTGCGCTATATAAATTTGATTGATTGATCGACCAATCAGCTGATCAATTCCACCGTTATATGTTATATTTTTCCTAAGCATTCCTCGTCTTCTTTGGCAGCGTTGTGAGTTTGTATGTATTTATATAGCAACTTGACCAAACTTGTGCTTTGTTCATGTTTTATGGAACGGTTCTATTTGTACTTTGTTCGACCTAGTGCTTCGCTCTCGATATTACAAAAACCAAGAATTATGGATTTACATGATTTGCTTTTTGTGCTTCGCTTATACAAAATGAATACACATACAGGTGTATAGGCCTACACATACAGGGATGACCAGCTGGAGGTATGAAGGCGCATACACTTTGTAATGCGATCTGAAATACTGTTGTGGGAAATTTTTCTGTAGCGCCCAGCACAGAATTTACAGCTAAGTCGTTTGAAAAACATGAATACGACAAATATTTTAATGTTGTATAGTGTTGATGGATGACATCTGAAATTTTTATAGTTTCGATGTAATACTCGTCAATTACTTTACATTCATTGTGGTTGTAGCTCATGCCTCGCACTCAGAGTCCGGAAGAAATCCCGGAGCTTGAAGCTATTATTAAGGTCAATGAAGAAGCCATTCATCTTGTCGAATCCCTGAAAGCCGAAAAGGATATGGTATGGTTCTTTTTTAATTAAAAAACCTACAGATCAAACGGCGAAAGACAGGACTAGCCACTTGTTCTTCATATTCCGACGCTGAGAAAACGAAGTCTCTAACACGTGTACCCTTGGCTCTCTGTAAGGCTAGCTTAAGGAACTGCTCTTCTTTTTCGTCGTCGTCGTCTTCTTCTTCTTCTTCTTCTTCGTCTTCTTCTTCTTCTTCTTCTTCTTCTCCTTCTTGTTCTTCTTCTTGTTCTTGTTGTTCTTGTTGTTCTTGTTGTTCTTGTTGTTCTTGTTCTTGTTCTTCTTTTTCTTTTTCTTCTTCTTCTTCTTGTTCTTGTTCTTGTTCTTGTGTTCTTCTTCTTCTTCCTCTTCTTCTTCTTCTTCTTCTTCTTCATTATTTATTAGAGGTTATGCTCCTACTAATACCCACTTTGGTGGCTATTATGGGCTCTAGTCTCTAACCTTTACTGCAAACTTTAAGTGACACGTTTCCAGAAATTTACCAAGATTCTTAGCCTTTTCTTGGTCATCAAATACTTTTCACTATAGTTTGTATCGCAATGATAATAAACCATTTGCGTTTTTTCAGAGGTTGCTAAACGCGCAACGTCTTCTCCAGACGGCCTACACCCGAGGAGGAATTGCCAATCGATGCAAAGAGGATAATCTGAGCGAAAAGAAAGCAGAACATCTTAGTAAAAGCTTTGAGGAAGCAAAGGAAGCGAAAAGGCTCTACCAAGAGGTTAATACGTCAATATAAAAACAGAAGCCTAAGGTTAAATGTTACAATGAAAATCCGTATCTTCAAAGAGCCTAAGTACACAAGCACTACAAGCCCATCGTCTAGTGTAGACATTTAAGGTCTTATATGTCTACACTAGACGATCGTACCTTCCTGGGTTTGTATTGCTTGTGTACTTAGGCTCTGTGTAGTACTTGTTTACTCAGTGGGTCTGTAGTGTACGAGTAGGGGCCTACTTAATTGGTTTGTAATGAATCTTTAATGCACGGAGTACTTACTGGGACTGTAGTGTATGAGCATAGTTCGAGAATTCGTATTTTACCAATTTTAAGAATTTTAAAAATTCACAAATTTTTACGAATTTTAAAACTGCAGTTTTAAAATTCGTAAAAATTTGTAAAATAATAAACTTATTGGATTCTTTGCCATGGCAACGATTTTTATTATTTGTTTATTTTTCAACTTTTCCAGCAAGTTAATGTCAGTGTCATAGGCAATCAATCAATCAGCCGTAAAAAAACAGCTGAGTAGCAACACAATAGTACTGATATTCAGTTACTGTTTTACTTGGAGTCTTGAACTTCGATTTCTATCATAGTTGGGGTGTGTGACTGTGAGTGTCAGTCAGTAGAACGAAAAACCACCAGTGCCCCATGCAGCTCCAGTGTTACCAGTCAGCTACTAACACGGCCTGCAACCAAACATGGTTAAAAATGGTTGGTAACGTTCACCGAGCTGTGTCTTCTACTTCATCGTCCTCTGATTCTGAGTCAGGAACAGCCCACTGCTCCCACTCGACGCTGGTTTCTGTATTTTCGCCATGCAAATGCTCCCGAATTCCGGCAGAACAACCAACAAATTCCTTGTCTCAAAAAGAACACTGTATTTTTGGATTACCCTTTTCCTTCACCTCCAAAATTACTACAAACTTCCACTCCGGTCCATGTTCTTTTCATCTTAAAAAAATTAGATTTTAGCTAAATTAACTCGTTGCGTAATAAACTTTTATATTGAAGTTTACATTAAATTCTAAGCAGAAGCTTAACACAAGAAATCATGACGTCATCACATTTGTTGTTGTTGCTTACACTGTTTTTGCAAAACCCACTATCAATGTGAAAAGGGACCAACAATGGTCCAACGAATTTTTACGAATTTTTACGAATTTTAAAATAGACCAAAAATCGACGAATTTTTACGAATTTTAAAACCGAAGGTCACGAATTCTCGAACTATGTGTATGAGTATAAGTAGGCCTACTAAGTAAGTTTTTAGTATACTATCAGCTTCCGTCCGCATTGTAGTCGCTTGAGTTGGTCCTGCCCTTCGGAATGAGCTTCCTCTGTTCGTTCTTTTATTCTCTCAGGTAACGGCTCTTCGTCTTTTTACCTTTCTTAAAACTTGCTAGTTCTCTCTCGGGGTCTCTCGCACTGGGAGCGCTTCTGACTGGCTCTCCCGCTAGAAGCGCTTTATAAATGCCCGAATACAATACAATACAATAGATTTGGAAAAATCTAGAATCGGGTCTATAGCATAAAAAAATAAAAGCGGCATAGGAACATGACTGTCGGTCTTGCTTGTTGGAGAACTTGGTTGTTGTTTCATTGCAGTCTTGTGGTTATCGGTTTGCTGCTTGTATAACCTGTCTAATACGATAAGTAAGCCTGTTCAGGTTTGGCTTATAAATTGAGTGCAATGTATGAGCTTTGTATAATTGTGTACTAATTCAGTATGTTACTGTGTTTCTTTACTTCAGCTTGGAGACATCGGTCAAGAACTGGAGGCTGACTTGACTTTAGCAACACTGTATCGCGCCAAAAACGATACAGAAGAACAGATAAAAGTAAACTTTGTTAAGATCATATCACCGTGTCTTTTCTCTAATTGTGTCTTTTGTCTAATTAAGAATTAGACGAATAAAATTAGACACAAGACATAATTAGACAAAAGCCATAATGTCTTTTTTCTAGTTAGCCTATGTCTTTTTCAATTTTGTCGTTTGTCTAGTTATGTCTTTCACTAAATATCTCGCGGTGCCAAAAGCGGAATTGTGTTCGGATCGACAAGACATATGCTCGCTTCTGAGTAGTAGAAAAAAATACCCGACTTACTTTTCTGGACTGCAGCGGATCTGTAGACTGCAGAAGAAATTTATCGCATAGCATTCTAATATAATGTGATATTTGTCTTCTTTATTTCTACCCGAGGTCAAAGATCTCTCTGAGAAAATGAAAAATAAGGGCAGGAATAGACTTTATTTTATTTTATTATTTCATTTAGATTTCTATTAATTCTTGCCACGCTCCCACCCAACATTATCTTATCGAACCTAATCTCACTTAGTTCAGTTAAAAGACAGACTAATATTCTGTGCACTGTTTTGCTAAGTGAAAACACTTCAGTCCTTAATGGCATTAAACATCTTGCATTCTAATTAGTTTTCACCAGAAATTTGCGCTATCTAATTGTTCAACAACAATTACAATTTGCAGATCTACACAAATGCCATTGCCCGATGCACCAGTATATTCGGACCGCAGCACGAGTCGCTATGCCGTCTCAACTTTAACCTCGGCATCGCCTACGAAGACGCCGACGACCTGAACATGGCTTATGAACACTACAGCAGGGCCTACGACTTGGCCTTGATCGTCTACGGTCCAGGCCATGAGAATACACGCAAGTACCTGGATGCACTGGAAGAGGAAGAGTATGCAGACATTAGAGCTGCAAGGAAGTAATACCAGGCAACGAGCTGTACCATATTCGTGATCTACGTAGAATCACTACATGGCATAAAATAATACAACAAAATATAGCATAACATCACATGATTTAAAATTTACTATAATATAGCATAACACAACATTAGGCCCTACATTATGTAAGATGGATTAACATAACATGATAAGACATAACGTGACATGACATAGCATGATATAAAACGACATACTATGACATTATATAACAGGACATGATATAGCGCAACATGACACAACATGATTTAACATGACCATATTGTGACATATAAAACATCACAAATGACAATACGCTGCATGGGTTTTCAGGCTTTCTGGGTTGTTGGGGTTTAGTTTCTTTCTTCTGTTCACTGTGCAAGTTACCTTACTATCATCCAGGTTCATGCTTACGGCTCGTCAATCTTGGCTAGATTGTCCTTCATGGCCTGTCTTTGGTCTTCCGGTCCTGGAGATAGATTTCGATTGGTTTTGTTCAACTGAGTGTGGTTTCGGGATGCGTTTTTGTTTGTGCAATAATATTCTAACGGCGCTTTAGAAACTTTCCAGATTATGCTAGATAGAATAACACAACAAAATATAATATCAAATACAAATTATAAAGCTCTGTGACGTAACATAACGGAGCATAGTATAGAATAGATATCATGCTATAGGACGACATTAAAGTACATAACATAGCATGATATTCAGGGGCGTCTACACCATAGAAACCTTGGAGCAAATGCTCCATCCAAGAAATAGGGGGGAAAGATTTGTCCATGTGTTTGCCACCATTTGAGGGGGGAAGTGTAGCGTGCTCGTCCCGCTCTTGCGAGTGCCCGCGCTGTTGTGAGAGAACATCTGAAGAGTATACAAGCCCTGGTTTTGAACCCAGCTTGCTGGCGCTGTGGGCCTGTTCTCTTCTCTCTATCTGCTGCAACCGCTGTCGCCTTTTCTTACTAGGCCGAGAGCGAGGCTTCACGTCCGGTTGCATTATACTAGGTCCCTGAGGCATTCTTCTACCATGGATGACGAGTGGCATGTCCGCGGCTTCCGTTGCTGGCGCAGCAGGGCTTAGTATCAAGCCCTCACTAGGGTTCGGCGCTCTCACAACAGACTCAATTTCTTTCTTCTGCTCTCTTCTCTCAGGGACCCTATCTGACAACAGGCGCTCCATAAATGCCTGAAGACCAATCTCCCTATTAGCCTGGCGCTCTGCAAATACTTGTTGAGTTTCCATGAAGGTCTGTTGAGATTCGAATAATGAACTCATAAGAGTTTCCTGATTTGTTTGGCGCTCTATAAATGTACTTAATACAGATTCTTGAGTCGACTGGCGCTCTACAAATGCCCCTAGTATCGAGTCTTGATTTGTCTGGCGCTCTACAATCTTTTCCTGGGTTTCTACCACCCTTTCCAAAATGACACCTATTTGGCTAGTTTCGTGTTCAGATAAAATCTCTTCTTCCATTATAATTATTTATTGAACAGAAATGAAATTATCGACTTATACTATCGCCATATGTTCATTTACATTTATATAGCACAAGTGAATCTAAACTATCGACTTATCTATCGCTGTATGTTTCCTGACTAAGTTAACGTGTACATTTATATAGCACATGAACTTAACCTATCGCCTTATCGCTTCACAACATATCTAATCTATCTAAGTATCGCTGGAGATTTCAATATACGACTCAAAAGAATAAGGGGTTGTACTCCCTGAACTTCCAAGATATAGATATTCTTCCCAATTGCCAATATTTGCGATTCCGGTCAAATCCAGTAAATATCAATCCACATCAAGGTTATCCAAGGTCACTGGAGTTTCGTTGCCCAAATTCGAAGAAACATCGAACGCCCGTCGATAAATTCGACGCCCGATCCTCTCGGATGTAGTTACGAAGAAATATTGTCCCCAAGTTTCGACAATTCCTATCGTTTTAATCGTAAAATCCCTTATTGCGCAGTTAAGACCATTTCACGCTCAACTTAGCTCTAAGGACACCGATTCCTTCCTTCTTCGTTCACGTCTAGGCTGAAACTGCTTACAGGCCACACAAAATGGCGCAAAAGTTCGCACGTGATCACCTCTAGCCAATCACGAACCAGCACGGCCTACGTGACGTCTTCCCATTGGTTGACTCGCATGCCACAGCGCTACAGCTGCCTGCACTGTACTGCACTACCACAGTGGCCTCTAGCGAATAACATTGACTTCACAATCTTAATAAAAATAATATACTTAAGGCTTGTAACGATTCGTTACACCCTCCCCCACTTAGCTCAAATTTCCAGACACTCTGGAAATTTGCTGGGAACAATCCCAGAGTCATCCAGGAAATCTCCAGATTTTAGTACAATGTCACTTAACTACAACATCGATACTAGTTAACAGCAAGGTTTCAAAAGCATCACTCAATCCTGCGAGAAGTCAACAATGTCTACTACCATTACATCAGAAGCAGAAGAGCTCCTACACAACTAATGTCAAGCTAAGGTAAGACTATTCTATCAAGCAAAGTACAATAGCTTAACAAATTTATACTAGCAATAAAGTAAACACCTATTCATCAAAATAAAACTAAGAGACATAGCATCTCGCTCCTTTCAACAATTGTCGCCATTAAGCGGCGCAGAACTAGACTTACAAAACTAAATCCTTATGAATGTCACATTATACCAACTCTCTAGTGACAGGCACAGGGTAGTGGCATTATTACAATACATCACTCTCAAATCTCCTTACCTTATCTCATACTTATACAGTGTAACCCTTACATGTACCTTACCGGTTTACTAATTAACTCTAGACCTAAAGCGCCATATAAAAATTATGTTCCAACACACAATTCACAATGCAAGAGATACAATTGCAATTAACAAAGCAACCATATTCATAAAGCACTGATTTCACAATAAGCAATTTAATTCCTTTGCTTCTTTGTCGCAGTATACCCCCCCTTCGGCAACGGCAGATGCAGAAGGCAGATGCGCATCCCATTCTCGTGGATTTGAGAGGAACACCATCCGGTTCTAGCATGTAACGGCTCCATAGATTCTTTGAGTAGGACGAGTAGGTCCTTGAATCTGGATCGAGCGTTTTCTAATATCCATTTCACAGCGAGCAGACACTTTTACGTCGTTCGCCACTACTATCCTCCGACAGGCTACTACTTGACGTCGACCTTGGATAGGAATGGTGTGACCTTGAACCTGAACCCACCTCGCTCCGAGGTTCCATAGAACACTATTTTTCTCCATCCAGTCCATTCCGATTATAAGCTCTGTAACTTGTTCAGTGGCCAAACACTTGACTTCAAAAGAGAAATTGTCCACCGTACAATTAAGAGTAACTTCGCCCAATACACGGATTTCAGAACCATTTGCCGCTCTCACTAGCTGTCGAGATTCTCTCATGTCCTCTTTACGTACCAACGAGGCTGGAGTCAAGGACAATTCACTCCCTGTGTCCAGTAATGCGAAGGTAGGCTTTCCATTCACAGTCAACGAGAGATAGGCGTTGCTACATCCCTGAATATGTCGATTGCTTGCCGGTTCTTGTTGGTTCGGAGTTCCATCTACATCGGTCGGAACATTCTGTCGAAACGGACATGACCTGGCCATGTGTCCGGGTTGATTGCACTCAAAGCAGAGCTTGGTAGACCGCCATGACTTTCGGTTGTCTTGCCTTCGTCCACTATCAGGATAATTAGTTGCACCTTCCATTCTCCAACGAGGCGGAACTTCTCGCTGAGCTTGCGGCTGAAAAGGAGGAGGAGGAATTCTAAAGGCTGACGAATTTTGCCAGGATTCCAAGGCTTTCTCCATTTTCTCCAACCTCTTCTGTTGTGTTTCGATAAGTTGACGAAGCGACGCTAAATTCGGATCATTTTCCTTCACAGCCTTCACACGTGCCGGTCGATGTTCAAAATGATCTGAACTGTCCTTGTCAACTCGAGAATAGCCTTCTAAACGCAAAGCAAGTTTGTACGCTTGATCAAGTGTCTCTGGCTCGCGTTCCCGTAGCTTCAAGGCTAATTCTTTATCTTTTAAGGCATCCACGAAAGCACGTATCGCAATAGTTTCACTATGTTGCGACGGTGATCCAGGGTATGCCAAAGTTAGCAGTCTTCGAATGTCCTGAACTAAGCTTCCAAGATCCTCTCCATCTTTCTGTCTTCTTGTGCTCAATTGAGTCTGATATAACGCAGCTTGCTCTGCACTTCCGTAACGAGATCGAAGTTTCTTAACCAAGTCCGACCAGGTAACCATAGTAGCAGAGTCGAATTCCCATAAAAGCTGATTTGCCGGTTCTGTTAAAGAACACGTTAACTGGTTTAATTTCTCTTCATCTGTCCAACCATTATTTCTCGAACACACCTCAAATTTTCGAAGAAAAGCTTCTATTGGGGTTCGACCATTGTAACCACCAAGCTTAATCCATTGTCTACTTCTCTCCGGTGTTACATTCGTCGAGGTAGACGTTAGAATTGGCTTCACCGTAGCTTCCGCAGTAGAAATAGTTTCTCCCGTTGCAGCTTGTTTAACTTTAGCCACAACCGGTTTATTCTCCATTGCGATTAAACAGTCATCAGGAACAACAGTTTGCGTTGCCACTGACGTCACTATTTTCTGAAGCATCATCTTCTGAAAGTTAGAGTCAGGTTTCACATCGCTCGCTAGTTTAACATTTGCTTCTTGCTTTTCCATCAGACTAGGTTGCACATTCGACGGACCATAACATAACATCACCTGTTGAGGCTTTGGCTCCATGTTGCAAACAACTTCCGGTTTGGACATTGACGCAGCTGTGAATATCCGAGGCCCATTAATGTCTGGAGTATGAACAGGCATAAGCATAAACATGTTGCTTGACTTCTTTATTTATCCTGCATCAACAATACTAACATACTGAGGCGGAAAGGACGCTGCGACTTTTGACGGCATCATCAAAGATTCGATTTGTCCACCAGTAGATCGAGGCATAGTCAGCGACGACGACGGCAGATGCTGAGAAAGTGTTACTACTCTTGGCTCAGATGACATGGCGTAAACAGGAGTATTCGCCATTTGAAGTCGTTCATCTTGGCTCCAACTGACTTGTCCAACTGTAGGCCTTGTTTCTGTCCAAGTTCTAGGCAAGGTGGTCGCTCTCATGTCGACAGGTACATGACGACTGGGATGCGCATCTCTGCCTGTTCTTCCCCCTTGAGAGACTTGAGAAACCAAGTCTTCTCGTACTGTTGGCCGTCGAGAGTCTTCTCCCAAGCTTTGACCAATACCTGCAACTGAAAACTCCAGGTTAGTATATGATCGTATATTCTTTTGATCTACACCTACTGGGTTAACCTTAGTATCTACATTGTGTTGACCTAGCATTACTAACATCAGAGTCTGTACTATTAGTTTCACTGAGACTCTCAATTGCATCTGCGTCTGAAGCAGAATTTAATTCTATCTCTGTTTGTGTAGGCATAGCCCAGTAAAACATTTTATTTTCTAACTCTGCTGGTCCTAAGTCCATTAAGTTTGCCCTATCCATCCTATAGAAAATTTCATTATCTTCTGTATAGTAGGCTGGCTTCGGTTCTTCTGTAGTTCTAACTAAATCTTCTCTAGTTCTAACCCCACCTCTGGTACCAAGTGTAGCGTGCTCGTCCCGCTCTTGCGAGTGCCCGCGCTGTTGTGAGAGAACATCTGAAGAGTATACAAGCCCTGGTTTTGAACCCAGCTTGCTGGCGCTGTGGGCCTGTTCTCTTCTCTCTATCTGCTGCAACCGCTGTCGCCTTTTCTTACTAGGCCGAGAGCGAGGCTTCACGTCCGGTTGCATTATACTAGGTCCCTGAGGCATTCTTCTACCATGGATGACGAGTGGCATGTCCGCGGCTTCCGTTGCTGGCGCAGCAGGGCTTAGTATCAAGCCCTCACTAGGGTTCGGCGCTCTCACAACAGACTCAATTTCTTTCTTCTGCTCTCTTCTCTCAGGGACCCTATCTGACAACAGGCGCTCCATAAATGCCTGAAGACCAATCTCCCTATTAGCCTGGCGCTCTGCAAATACTTGTTGAGTTTCCATGAAGGTCTGTTGAGATTCGAATAATGAACTCATAAGAGTTTCCTGATTTGTCAGGCGCTCTATAAATGTACTTAATACAGATTCTTGAGTCGACTGGCGCTCTACAAATGCCCCTAGTATCGAGTCTTGATTTGTCTGGCGCTCTACAATCTTTTCCTGGGTTTCTACCACCCTTTCCAAAATGACACCTATTTGGCTAGTTTCGTGTTCAGATAAAATCTCTTCTTCCATTATAATTATTTATTGAACAGAAATGAAATTATCGACTTATACTATCGCCATATGTTCATTTACATTTATATAGCACAAGTGAATCTAAACTATCGACTTATCTATCGCTGTATGTTTCCTGACTAAGTTAACGTGTACATTTATATAGCACATGAACTTAACCTATCGCCTTATCGCTTCACAACATATCTAATCTATCTAAGTATCGCTGGAGATTTCAATATACGACTCAAAAGAATAAGGGGTTGTACTCCCTGAACTTCCAAGATATAGATATTCTTCCCAATTGCCAATATTTGCGATTCCGGTCAAATCCAGTAAATATCAATCCACATCAAGGTTATCCAAGGTCACTGGAGTTTCGTTGCCCAAATTCGAAGAAACATCGAACGCCCGTCGATAAATTCGACGCCCGATCCTCTCGGATGTAGTTACGAAGAAATATTGTCCCCAAGTTTCGACAATTCCTATCGTTTTAATCGTAAAATCCCTTATTGCGCAGTTAAGACCATTTCACGCTCAACTTAGCTCTAAGGACACCGATTCCTTCCTTCTTCGTTCACGTCTAGGCTGAAACTGCTTACAGGCCACACAAAATGGCGCAAAAGTTCGCACGTGATCACCTCTAGCCAATCACGAACCAGCACGGCCTACGTGACGTCTTCCCATTGGTTGACTCGCATGCCACAGCGCTACAGCTGCCTGCACTGTACTGCACTACCACAGTGGCCTCTAGCGAATAACATTGACTTCACAATCTTAATAAAAAATAATATACTTAAGGCTTGTAACGATTCGTTACAGAAGGACCGGGGAGGGGGGAAGAAGAGGGGAAAAGGGACGTTGCTCCAATGACTTAGGGGGGGATAGACGCCCCTGATGATATTACATGACATAATAACGTAACACCATAGACTTTTACTGGATCAGATATCTCTTCATCTGGTGTTTATCTTTGCGGTGTCTACTTTTGACAGATGACTTCTGATATTCTCAATTAATCTGTATACATTAAAGCCTGATCTAATGAGACAGGATTGTCTTAACCCTTGCCTTTCCCGTTTTGGATTTTCGTTAACTAAAAACTACATATTGATACGGTACTTCGCGAAGAACCGCATCTTGTGCGTTGCTATACATATCCGAGGCAACGAAGATAGGCCTAACATTTTCACCAATGTCTTAACAGGTGTTATGGTTTGTGAATCGACTGAAGTTTAATCACTTAACATTTTCTGGATCCTTATTGTGTGTGCAATCTTTACATATTCTTTTAATCAAATTAACTTAGAGAAAAGTTGCGAAACGAGATGTGTTTTAAATATCCGGTACAGTTCATACAGAAAACACCTGGAACAAAACAGGAATGAATCTGATTTTACAGCTGAATTCACAGTCTACATTAGTATCAGGCAAAGACTGTTGAACAGAACTGCGTTGTTTTTCTCCTTGGTATGAATTACAATATTTTGTTGCGTATTTTCTACATGTTCGTTTTCAAGTTGCCTTCGACTTTTATCTTCTTTTCGGAGTTTTCAAGTCGCCTAATGAAGGGATTCTTGCGGAATAAAATGCTTACGCTTATAGTGAATAGCTAAAAGCGCCTTACTGCTAAACATTATTGATACCCTGAGTTTAACTTTGTCTATAATATAGATGTTTGTTATCTTTGTGGTTGCTATTTGAAAATAAAGGAACAGGTATGATGCGATATTGTTTTTGTAAAATATCTGATACATATGAAACAAAATGTAATTCTAGAGGTGGGCAAATGCGTATTTCTTCCGTTCGTTAATGCTGAACACTGCGTATAGGTCCAATACAAGCGGGCAGCGGTGGTGAAGGATCTCACCCGATCAATTCCTTGAATACGTAGTAGGCAGAGTCGAGGCCATCGGCATGTACAGGTACAGGTACTGCTTCTTTGGTAAGAGACTGATCGATTGTATGGACTTTTATTCCTCGCTCGACTGACTTCGTTCACTGATTCAGGGTAGAAGCGACAGGACGTCCTGAGATATTTGGCATATTGATGAAAGACGTAGTGTGGGGTTAAGAGTTTCTCCATTCCTCATTCACTACTCGGCCCACTGTCCTTATTTATCCGTCTGTCTCTTTGTCTATATGTAATCTGTATTTCTGTTTGTCTGTCTCTCTTTCTTTTAATCTGTCTCTTGTTGTTTACATTGTGTGTCTACACACTAAACTACACTGTGCATTGTGTGCAAGCTTTAGGAAAACGTTTAAGGACAGCTGGTTAGATAAACTTTTTATAATAGAGAAACTGATGGCCACTCAATTCACTACTCGGCCCACTGTCCTTGTTTATCTCTCTGTCTCTTTGTCTATATGTAATCTGTATGTCTGTGTGTCTGTCTCTGTTTCTTTGAATCTATCTCTTGTTGTTCACAATGTTGGTCTACACACTAAACTACACTGTGAATTAGGAAAACTACATTAGGAAAACGTTTAAGAACAACTGGTTAGATAAACTCTTTATAATAGAGAAACTGATGGCCCAGCACTATAGGCAAACATATTAATAAAACAGTATCTGCTTATCATAAATAATTAATAAATCAATCTGCAGACTGTATCCAGCCTTTTCGAAATTGGCAGTTGTTCCGGGTAGGCTTTTATGAGCTTCAGCAAAGGAGATAAAAAAAACAATACAGTTGCTTGATAATATGACATAGTCATTGTTAGTAGTTTTGTAAGTGAGTTAGTAAGTAAATACTACGGTAAACCAATTACCATATCAAACCTTAGGCAAATAGCATATCAAAGAAGTACATTAGAAAAATACCTTTTATTATAATGACAATCAGACTCACGTTACAACATTATAAGATTAATGTTTATATAGATTATAATAATAATATTATTAATGATAATAAATGACCTACTTGTCTCAACAATTGGGGATGTCAGTCAGACATTCTCTTCTCGATCCATTGTCTACCCGATCTCTCCAGCTCGGCCCATCGACTGCTCCCTTGTTCTTCTACGTCCATCTCTCTCCAGCTCCAGGGATCGACTCACTGTTTCTAAACTGATCTGTTTCTATATTCCCCTCGCCTCTGACTAACTAAATCCCATCCTCTCATTCCTCTCAGCTCCATCCTCCACCGACAGCCAGTCATGAGCTACCAACCACTCTTCCTACCTTTCCTCAAATCTTCATGTAGCCTAGCTTAGGGCCTCACCAAGTCTAAATCCGGGACCGAGTGCATATCTAATTGCCTGAAGACATAAAGTATATGCTACACCTACATATGAAATAATTGTAACTTATGAAGAAACTTACATAGCATTCATTATTTAGTTTAGGAGTTTCTCTTTTAGCATAGCTAAAAGTGTTTGAATTTTTGTAGGCGGTTGACCTAATCAGGGGCGGCGCTACACCAGGGCGCGCCAGGGCAAATGCCCTGGTAAAAAGCCTTTGCCCTGGTCGATGCCCTGCCAGAATTTTTGCCCTGTCCAGAATTTTTTCGGGCATATTTTTTATATCCTGATATATATATTCACTTAATTCACTGAAATGTTAAAATTTGCTTTACAAATGTCAAAATTAAGCATTCAGCTTCCGGGGTGCTTCGCCCATCTAACCTCCTGACTATAGACAAAAATATAACAGTGTTGGGGGCGATTTATGGCAAGCGCGAGAGCGCGATCTTATATGGTCACCATTTAAGCTCACGCAACCGCGCCCTCCATAAATCACCCTCTGCACTGGTTACTTGTATGACTGCCCTGGCTATGCCCTGGTTATAAAAACTGTCTGGCGCCGCCACTGGACCTAATCACAGCTTAGGGCCTCACAATACGCAGGGATCTAAAATAGGGGTCAGCCGAGTAGACATTTTCCACCGAGTACCGAATCCGAGTATTTGGATGTACTATTTGCCGGATCCGGGTAAGAACCGAGTAGCACTTGTTCCGTATGCGAAGCTTCAAATTTTCATGTAATGAAAAATTATCAAAATAAATTTATGTACTTGTAATAACTGATTAATACATCTTGAATTTTAGAAATAAGGGAGACCCGTGTAATTTGGACCGTCGTGTAATTTGGACCAACGCTGTATTTGCCTGTTACGCTCTTACTTATTTACCGGCATCTTGTTGTTTAGTTCGTTGAGACGGGCCGCCATACTTGTTCCGGAGTTTAGCGTTGCAGACGGAGATAAGCGTCTTAAAATCAAGTTTAAATATTTCTTCGTTACATGATATAATTTTGAATTCCAAGTTATCTGTTGTTTTAAAATATATTGCAAGGTATCATACAAGCTCGCACAACCGCAATTTGTTCTAAAATTTATGCCGTTTTTGCTTGATGTAAAGTTGTAGTTGCTGCCTTTCATTATTTATGCGATTTTCACATTCTATGGCAAGCGCGACAGTCGTGTAATTTGGACCGGTGCGTAGTGTGTAATATGGACCATGGTCCATATTACACGCGAGGTGGTCCAAATTACACGCTATAATTTTGAATTCCAAGTTATCTGTTGTTTTAAAATATATTGCAAGGTATCATACAAGCTCGCACAACCGCAATTTGTTCTAAAATTTATGCCGTTTTTGCTTGATGTAAAGTTGTAGTTGCTGCCTTTCATTATTTATGCGATTTTCACATTCTATGGCAAGCGCGACAGTCGTGTAATTTGGACCGGTGCGTAGTGTGTAATATGGCTAGGGAGGCTGGAGTGGTTATGTTATCTTTACCCAGCCATACGACTCATCGCATGCAACCACTAGACGTGGCTTTCTTTCGTCCATTAAGTATTTATTATGGGCAAGAAGCAGATAAGTGGATGCGACATAACCCTGGACGGTCACTCACTCACTTTCAGGTTTGTCAGATATTTGGAAAAGCTTATCAGAGAGCAGCATCGCTTGAGACGGCCGCAAATGGCTTTAGAAATGCAAGAATTTGGCCAGTTGATCGTCACGTCTTCAAAGACTGTGATTTTGCGCCATCTGATGTAACCCATGTGGAACAGACACCTTTTAATACTTCTGTTAATGTGTCTACAATGGCTGAAGAAGCTATCGTGAACAATGCTGTCCACAACTGCCTTTAACTGGACCTGCTGAATCTGCTGGTATATCTATTACCTTGGCTGGAGCTGCAGTTGAAGAAGCTATCGTGAACAATGCTGTGCCACAACTGCCTTTAACTGGACCTGCTGAATCTGCTGGTATATCTATTACCTTGGCTCAAGCGACTTCCCATTCGTTTGCTTATGGACTTGAATTCACTAATGCCACAGACAGCACTGTGGCAGTGGAATACATCAACATGGCAGCAGTGACGGCCAATCATACAGCAGCTGAAGAAATTTCTATCTCGCCAGTTGAAACCAATCATTCTGAATTGATCGAGATGAGCGTAACCAACTGGATATCTGTTCAAGACATTAGCCCGCTACCACATCTCACCCGTGAAACGAAGAAACGACGCGGGAACACATTGGAGGCTACAATTTTCACTGGGTCACCATACAAAAGTGTAGTCGAAGAACGTGTTAAAGCCAAAGAGGCAAAGCTGAACAAGCGTGAAGAAAAGATTGCTCGTATTGAGAAGAAACAATCACGCTGCGATACCGCTGGAATTACGAAGACAAGAATGGCCAACAAAAGGAAACCAAAACGTGTGCTTAACAAATCATGTGAGGCAGAAGCAAGCAAAACCCCTCAGCAGCAGTGCATTGATGACAATGCCACATATCATTGTTTGGTATGTGGTGAAACATACGAAGAGGCATGGATTCAATGCGAGAAATGTAAACTGTGGGCACACGAAGCGTGCGCAGATCTGTCACACTCTAAGTACTATTTCTGCGATAACTGCAATGTTGTGAAGTGCCGGAAGTTGAAGAAGAACTAACTAATTAATGGACTGTGCTTGCTCGATGGCTTAAAAACAATGTTTAACTCTAGTCCTACAGACATTGTATCCTGCCTGCACACCGTACAATGCAAAGTAAACGTCGTGTAATTTGAACCACCTGGTCCAAATTACACAAGGCAGTGTGTAATTTGGACCACTTTTTACAAAATGTTTTTTCCTTTTCTTTCTAAGTTGAATAAAATTAAGCAGTAATTTTACGCGTTATTTTGTAGAATTTCATTAGCTGCATGCAATAATTTTATGCTTGACTTTGTTTCTGCTATGTGACTGGTTTAATAGGCCGTTTTTCTTAAGGGGTCCAAATTACACGGTTCTCCCTTAAATAATCAATTAAATGGACTTGACTTCCGTTGTGGACTTCCGGTTTTGGTGTTTTTTGTACTTTTCTTCTTCAAAATGAATATGCTAGATGAAGCTCAAAGCTGATAATTATTATGAGCCTTCAAATTCCGGCATGTGAGGAAGACAAGCAACTATTTGCGTGTACAGTATTTGCCGAGGCGAATACTTCCGAATAGTGCCAAAAGAACGGGATATTCGGGCCGAGGCAAATGTCCGAGGCGATTTCCGGCTGACCCCTAATCTAAAAGTTGATCCTAAGTTGATCCTAAAAATTAGTCAATAATACCATATCTACATACATACTTACATACGTACATATCTGCATACGTACGCACGTATCTACATAGGCAGATGCATGCATTCGTATATACATAATTATATGCATACATTCATTCATGAATACACAGATAGTTATAAACGTCATAATATAATTATAGGCCTACTTGCGCATACATGTACATGCGTAGATGTGTACATACATACATACATACATACATACATACATACATACATACATATATACAGTGCTTTTTTCAGCCGGAACGAGCCGGAACGGCGTTCCGACACCTTTTTTCAGCCACTAAAAATAATTTATTTATTTTAATAAATAAAACAATAATTTAGTTATTTTAATATTATTTCAGTGTTTTTGAACTGTTTTCAGTGTTTACTGAGACCCCTTCCAACCCCCAATCCCGTTTTTCTCGAGATTTTAGCCCGTCCACAATTGTTGCGTTCCGGAACCTATTGTTCCGTTCCGGAACCTTTATTTCTAGAAAAAAAGCACTGCATATATACATACATACACACATGCATACGTTTATAACTTTTCTAACTTAACCTGGGAAAACTCATTCTACGCCTGACTACATAACTCAAAAACTCAATTTTGCTTCTATTTTCGCCGTTAGGGGCCTATGCCTCTAAATTGCAGGAGTATACTTCATAAGCTAGTTGATATTGGATCTGTTAATTCAACTCCCTGTTTCTGCTGAGCTCTCGCGGAGACTTGGCTTGACACTGAGACAGCAAGTACTATAGATATATCTGGCTATATCACGTCGTACATAAATCACGAGCTGCTGGTTAAGGAGGCTGTGTGGGAATGTTGTTTAAAGAGGATATGCCTTATCATGATATTATGCTTGACCTCGCGGTACATAACTCCACTCCCAAGACCTTCGAGGGCCTTTCCATTGGTGCGTCAGTGAAGGAGGGCACCTGCTTATAGGGAGCTATAGACGCCCTGCAACCAACTGCAATTTGTGTTCTCAGTCAGATTACATATTAAAAATACTGGCCTAGCGCTTCTGTTGAGATGCTGCCTATTTGATCATGACTGATATAACTGAATAGTCTAAATTTAAGTTCAAACAACGCCTTCTGTTAAAGTCCTGGATGATTGCAGGCACATGATCTATTAAGTAAAACACTGGAATAATTTGGGTCGCGCAAACACAGCGGCTAATGCCTCCATCATTGGGGTAGGCTTGGCTACCATGGGCTATAGTCGATATGTCACAACGCCATTGCTAGCCACTTGAAGAATCAACTATATAGGCCTACGGTTTATACACCCGGAAGCAGTATCGTCAGTATTTAGTTTACACGCACCAGTCTACTTATCCAGCTGCATTGTATCTGTTTTTCGGTCAACCTAACATGGGAAACGCTCACAAGTAAGTCTGAATCTATAAGAATTAATCGAAAGCCAAACTCACCAAAACCACCTCTTGCTCTCTCTCCACAGGTCTTTCACTCAAAACTGAAAGCACTGCTTTTAAAAAAAAACCTATCCCGATTCCTCCTCTTCCCCTTGCCTCCCTCGCCATTTCAACCCTAAATACCACCCATTTTAGCGGTTTGCCTTTCTGGCTGATTGATCCTTTTAGATCTTGATCTGGAACCGATTTCACCCCCAAACGCCTATCGATTATGATTTGACTGAGCGCCTGCGAATAAGCTGGTTCCTTCGACTTCGCTTTTGGGCGCTGTAAATATCGAGATTACGATTACGATATAAATGTACATCGGCATGTATGCATGCATGTGTATGTGTATATTTGCGTAGAAGCGTACATGTATTTTTGTGTTATTTTCGTATGTATGTTTACTTTATATGCATGTATTTATATAAATGGATGTATATGTATTAGGGTGGTCCTTAGGTGCTTGTCAAAGATTTTTTAGGGGGCCGAATTTTTAACGAGGCACCCTCCAAACTTACAGTTTTAGATACAGAAATTATTACACTGAAAAATTAGTGGAGATTTTATCAGTTTTAGAGGATGCTACTGAACATAACATATATGAAATTGTAAAAGAAACGCAGACAAAACATGGAATATTGTATACTATTCTTTTGCACAAATTCTGGTGGGCAGTGGTATTTACTATTTGGGTCAAAATACACAAGTGAACATGAAAATGTTTAGTTCCAATTAATTGTTGATATTGCAGCGAAAACGGACAGTTCAAGTTACAATATTAGGCGCTATAGAAGTTGGGGTAAGGGTAACTGAGTACAGTGGGCCATTGAGTAGGTTAACGGGTGCTTTTATGACTTGTGCCTCCTCAGGGTCGGGTCTGATGCCCCACTGGCGACTTGTGCCTCGGTGAGGCTTAGTGCCCGGGGTCTGATGCCCCGCTGGGGCCTCATGCCTCAGTGAGGCATCGTGCTCCGTGAGGCCTCAGAAGTGATATAAAAAGGGCCCTGTTTTTGCCCTAAAAAAGAGAAAAGAGATGCGTTAGAAACCCTAGTAGCGAAGTTCTTGTCCGACGGTGGGGCATTTTGGAGTAAAATATAGAGATAGTAACAAGTTATCGGCCGTCGTTGAGATAGTGTTGAGATATTTCTTGCGATTAGTGATCGATTATTGCCAGAGGCGCCCGCAGGCTTAACAAAATTGGACGCACAAAAACTTCAATTTAGATAACATCTAAATGCTTTAACAAAATACTGTTTTCTGTGAGCATTTATTTTCGCTCTTGATTAAAAATAATTTAAGAATGTTATGTGTTGCATAATTATGTTATGTAGTTGATTCAATTGCTTTCAAAAATATCGATGCAAAGCCTGTTCCTTGTGTGGATTTGATTTCGTGGGTGGACGCACGTGCGTCCAGTGCGTCACGCTGCGGGCACCCCTGATTATTGCGAATGTGAATTGTGTAAGTGATAAATTCTGTGAAAATACACGGATTATTCTTTCTGACACGAGAAGTGTTCTATTTTCGCAATCGTATGGAAACATTGAGTTATTCGTGATTTTTCGTTGTGATAAGAAAACGTCTTCACGTTGTTATTCGGTCTTGTCAATTGTTGAGTCAATTGTTTGTAAGTAAACGCGTAAGTCCTTCGACGACCCCGGAGGCCTTATCTACGCGCACACGTCCCGGGCCTCGGGAGTAGGGGCCTACGAGATACACCCCGGCGAAAAGAAGGTGATTTCCGCCACAATATATTAATGCATCAGCGTCTTCTTGTTCCTGTCTGGATATCTCTGACGATATTCCTTCACAACCAACAGCAGAAACTGTTTCTGATCCTCGTTATTTGTTTGAAGCTTGTTATACTCGTCCATGAGTGCCACTCCACGCTCTGCTATGTCATTCACAGCTCTTATTGAGCTGGCAGTGGCCTTGGCTAACTTGTAGATCTCATCTTTTGGCCAAGTATCAACATCTTGTTGGAGGAAACTTGCTGGAATGCCTGTAACACTGAGTAATCTTCTAGTGTTCTTTTTTCAATCTTCTCTTGAAATCCTGATCTCTTTCATGTGTTCCGGTACATATGATTGGGATTTATTTCGTATTTACATTTGAGACATGTAATCAAGTGGCGGCGCCAGACATTTTTTTTAACCAGGGCATAGCCAGGGCAGTCATACAAGTAACTAGTGCAGAGGCCGATTTATGGAGAGCGCGGTAGCGCGAGCTTAAATGGTGATCATAATTATAATATCGCGCTACCGCGCTTGCCATAAATTGCCTCCAGCACTATATATTTGTCTATAGTCAGAAGGTCAGATGGGCGAAGCACCCCGGAAGCTGAACGCTTTTTGACATTTGTAAAGCAAATTTTAACATTTCAGTTAACTAAGTGAATTTATATCTCATGATATAACAAATATGCCCGAACAAATTCTAGACAGGGCAAAAATTCTGGCAGGGCATCGACCAGAGCAAAGGCTTTTTTACCAGGGCATTTGCCCTGGGGCGTCCTGGTGTAGCGCCGCCCCTGACGTAATCATATGATATGCAATATGCATAAACATAACCAAAAACCATAACCATACATTTTTATTGGTACCGTCAAACAACGTCAAACAGGACATTTCAAGTATCTTATAAGTGTGTTACAAGTGTGATAGTACATCGATACATACACACATACATGATCTAAACATACTGTGACATACATATACATTCATACATGCATACATACATGCAGTATAATGATATTGAAAGTGAAAATAGAAAGAGACCATTATGGCCTCAAAAGCTCACTGATGAGCCCAATTCTACATTTCCCTTATCTCTAAATCATTGGTGCACAACGTCCGGCACGCGGGTTAAATCCGGCCCGCGACGAGTCGTCATGTGGCCTGCGTTGTCTAACAGAGAAAGCGACTATTTAGGAGCTTTTACATTTACTTTTACATTAAGTCTATGGTGACTTGCGCACTGTGGTCGTTGGAAAAACAATCAGTATTGTAGCAATATAGAAGTACTTTGAGTCCCCTCTCTTATGTTTACTTTATATGTGTTTTACTGCACACGTCATCTTCATGAATTTTGGCATGCACTCATCTAACTAACCTGAGTCGTCACACTTGTTTGGTCCCCGTAGGGTTTAAGAAATCGTCTAGTGGCCCTTTGCAGAAAAAGGTTGTTCACCACTACTCTAAATCAAAACATATCCTGACATATGATTCGCATTATTGAAAGAGGATGTCGTTAACATAATTTTTAATTGCAACTGCATAGGCATGCGCGTGAACCCTCCATTCAATATCCAGCTGTGATGCCGGTCGAGGGACTGGAGCCGGATCTAGAGACAAAGCTGAACGAGCTTTGGGATCGTGTGACTCAGGAAGACAGGCCGCCGATTGAAGCTGAGGTTGATGATCGACCTGTATGGAAGACCGTTCGAATCTTCGTCTCTTCGACGTTCTCCGATTTTCATCAGGAGCGAGAAGTCCTTGTTAAGAAAGTTAGTGGTCCGCTTGCTACTTTAAGGTCTATGAAGATCGCTATACAAAAAAACTGTCTTAGTATAGGACTCTGTGCTCTACAAGAGCATCGATTTATTTTCACGAAACCCCACATTCTGTATGATTGATTGACATTCGATTGATTGATTTATTTATTGGCTGGTTAGCTGGCTCGCTCGCTCGCTCACTGGCTCCCTTACAAACTCTCTCACTCATTCGCTCACTCGCTCACTCCTCGCTCATCACACACTCACTCCTCGCTCATCACACACTCACTCATTCAATCAATCAGTCACTGACGTGCAAAAGTCCAAGGTATCGTAATCATTTTGTTTACTAACCGCGATTCGAACTGTGATGTGATATTAATAAGAATTTTATATTTTTGTCCATAAAGGTCTTTGCTGAGTTGCGCATCTGGTGCGAGGAAAGACGCATGCATCTAATTGAATGTGACCTCAGATGGGTGAGAAGCCGGTAGTCATCTCTTCGGACCTATTGCAAATCAATAAATTTGAATTCATGATTTTTCAGTTTAATTCGAAACCGCTAGAGTTTTCGAATTCAAATTGTTGGCTTGAAACGTGAAATTCAAATTCTTTCTTGTTCCAAATCTTCAACTTAAAATAATTATCATCACTGCTTCCACTGACTGTGATCTATGTACTGACTGTAAATTCTAATCTGAAATCTCCTAAACTCTATTCACTTTCCTTAAGAAAATGTAGCATTAAGAAAAGGTCATATTCAAAATAGGCAATGTAACTAAGTAGCCTAAGCCTCCATTTGTGGTTGCACAAATAATACTTTTCAAGACATTATGCCTCGATGTTCTATAAAGTATTTTTGTCCTTACTAATTAAGAGACCTAGTTTGATAGCCATTTCGAAACAAGTTTCATGGACGTCATCAGAAGCCCCTAGAGCACAAACAGGCCTTGTCTTTTGTCTGACATTGTCCTCAAGCCAAGGGTTGGTTGCTCCAAGAGAGTTTCGCTCCTTGTGTGTCTGTTCCTTGCCTACTTCAATAACTGGTCGAACGAGGGTTGTAGATCCATGCCAGCTTACGTGTTCCTGTGGTCGTGATACAGGATTTGAAAACCAGCAGGACGAAGTGCCTTCGTACTTTGAGCAGGATATTCATTATGAAATAAATAACAACCCTGGTTAAGCACACAGGCTTCAGTCGTACATTAAGCCACACCGGCAATACTAGTAATAAAACTGATAAGATGTCGTGTAAATATTTAGCCTAATGTTTTACTCTAACCTCTTGCAGGGTGTTCCGGAAAATGAGACAAATATGGCCTTAAAAATCTGCCTGGAGGAAATAGAACGATGTTACATCGAGAATAAAGCACCGTATTTTCTGAATCTAACTTGGTTAGGCTTTTATCTGAAACATTCTAACCAACATAATGTAAAGAAACGTGACAATAAACACGTGCCATTGATGAAGTCAGTAATGAAAATTTACGTAAATGTGATTTAAAACTATAAACCCGACTTTTCATGTCTCATTACAGTCATCGTCTGTTATTTCTAAAGTTTAGCTAACACGGTGTAGGCTATAGCACTCTAACTTTTGAATTAGGCATATGGTCAAAGTTAGAAAAAACTGTTCACGCTTCGTTAGCCCTTTTAACAGTGGATGTAGGTCTATATCCTTGCTTAGTGCAGTTTCCTCATTACAGTCACATCTCATTACAGTCACGTTTAAAATTTCAACGTTGTGACTGTAATGATAGGCATGTGAATGTAATGATAGAAGTGCGTGAGTGCAGTATAAATTACAGTTAAATGAACGGTATTACTGCCGAATATCCCCTGCGCAAGTTTTATTGTTGAGGTTAGGGTTAGTTTTAGGTTATGGTTAGTGTTAGGGTTGGGGCTAGGGTCAGTTTTAGGTTTTTTGGGTTAGGGTCTTACGAAGCAGTTACATGCTATAATAAATAAATTTCTCATTCATGTCACAGTACATTCTCATTTGAGTCACATTCAGTATTCTGTTTCTAAATTTAATGTCCCATTTTACAGATGACCAGAACTGATGTTTCAGAGTACATTTTAGAGAACTTCTCATTCATGTCACAGTTCATTCTCATTTCAGTAACACATGTCTCATTTATGTCACATTTTTATCATTAGTCACACAGTCTCATTGCTGTCACATAATTCTCATTACTGTCACAATCGTTAAAAACTACATTGTAAACTGATCAATAGGCTAAATAAGTAAATTAACTGTAAACTTACAGAGTACTCAGAAAGCAAAATATCATATGGTTAGAACTCAGCTATTATATGATCTAATATTTAGATAAATCATGAGATCTCAGCTGCCCAAACATGTGTGACAGCAATGATAAAATTTTCATAGAATTAATTGAATGTTGTATAAATTTTTTTCTCAAGACGTCGTGCAGGAAACTCATAAATTGATATTCTAAATGCATCATATATCAAACAAATATTTGGTTTTATGCATTTATAAAAGTGGGGCTTGGTGGCTCAGTGGTAAGTTCGGCGCCTTGTGACCGGAGGGTTGCAGGTTCGAATCCCACTCTAGCCGCTGCGTACGGACCTTGGGCAAGTCCTTCACTTGCGATTGCTCGTGGCGCTTTGGCGTGAAAATTCCAACACAGTATCAAATGCTGTAGTCGGGAGCGCCTCTGAGTAGTAGTTGACTTCGAGAGGCGCTATAGAAATATGCGGAATAATAAACAATAAACATTTCCTTTTTGCACTTTTGCTACAGCCATAATCCAAAAAATCCACGGAATTACCCAAATCTCAGGACCTAATGAAAGTCAAAATGCGCTGTAGGCCTACTGTTGCATGGGATTCATTCTAAGTAAGTGAGTAAGTAAGTATATTCTTTAATAAACGTTAGCAAACGCACAGCGCTTTACATACAATATTACACAAAGAGGAAAGAAAAATATAACAGTGATAATGACGTTAGATCATAAATGAAACAGTAGTTTTGTTTTCAACTCCGTACAATTAGCTTATAACTTTCTAATGAGTAATTGCTACTCTAGTCTGATATAATGACTTCTGTGGTGCTGCCACCTATTATATCTACTTCACAGCAGTGGCGTAGCCAGGTTTTAACACCAGGAGGAGCGAGCACACAAAAAGGCCCAAATTATCAAAATAAATAATTTCAATTAATTACATCCATTATGATTATACGTATTTATTTTTGTATTTTAAATAGAAACACTGAATCATCCAAAAGGTGGAAAGCTTAATGTATAGTAAATGAGCAATAGTAGGCCTATAGTATACTATAAAATAACAGATTAACAGCCTTTTTTGTCTAGGTTTCATTGTAGCAAAGTTATCGATTACTTCGCTATAATCCACTTCTCTAGGGAATTGTCTTTCGATCGTAATCAACGCTTAACCAGAAAATCTGTCCTCGCCCATTGTAGAACGTAGGCCTACCTACGATTTTATGAGTTTGAGTCGGCTGAAAGATCGTTCCACACCAGCGCTGTTTATTGGCAATTAAGGTCAGAAAAATGCGGTACAATGTGGACACTGGACAGGCAAGGATAAATGGAATACGTGTCATTGGCGATCACGAATTTTAGTAGCCTACATCATGCATGGTCCCTTCTTCGACACTGGAATTTTCCTTATTAATAATACTGATCATATCCTTGTACATGTCTTTAAATGAAAGAAACTTTTTTACAATTTCACTTCGACTTTCGATGACGTTCGAGTACATGTCTGCCAAAGATTCTAATTTTGGTCACATTATCGACATTCACACTGCTAAAATGCTTTGGATCTAAACAACTAAATTTGGACGCCACATTTGTTAAATGCTCAAATCTTTTAGTTTTGCTATTTATGACACATTCTAGTGACACTATGTAGGCTTCAACCATGATTTAGTTTCTTGGAATCAGATATTCCATCATCTACTGACATAGACTCAATCGACATGGAATCTCACTTTTCCGAACTCTATGTTGCTTATAGTCAGTTTAGTAATAACACATTTTTGAGCCAGGTCATTAGCTTCATTCTCAGTCCGTTCAAACTCAGACTCAAATTCATTTCACATGTTTTTCATATAGTTTTCAAATAGTTGAATCAAATGAGAAGCTGTTACCAGATCAACGCTACTTCTTTGTAAATAGCCTATATGGATAAACTGAAAACCTTCTCTGGCACTTTTAAAAAGAACATTAAAAGAACTAGGAATTCGAACGTATCAAGTGTTAAAAGAATACCCGTTGCCTCAACCAATTGTTTGGTAGTGTAGATTATAATCTTACCATCCACGATTCTTTGCAAGGCAACTATTAGCTAGTGTTAGTAAATTCTGCAAGAATGCTTCTCCTTATGATCTCCTGGATGCCCATCTGGTATCACAAAGTCTTTTTAGAGTGAACGCGAAAGATTCCAAACGACTGCATTATTCTTCTTTTAATATTGAAAGACGAGGTAAACTGCCAGAATTCAGTTTCCAGATCACAGTATAGGTAGGCCACTTGATTTTCAATTAGTTTAATGATTGATTTTGTTGTAAAAGCAGACGAATGAGACCGCTGAGACGATGCTAAGATAAATGAAGTAAATAAACTTCCGGTTGTAAACTTTTTATGTGAAACAGTAACTAAATTAAACTGTGAAAAAGGCCCCACATTTTGAAAAATGGCCCCCCTAGCTACGCCTCTGCTTCACAGTAAAGTTTAATATAGTTTAATTCAAAGGTTAACGATGACTAAATCTCGATATAGTTCTTTCTGCCCTGCCTGCCAACACACCCCAGGTAGTATCTCCAATCTATACTCTATAGGTGTGGTGGACCATGATATACTACGCTACCATAATGCACAAGGCGTCAACCGATGGTCGGTTTTAGTGAAACCAGAGTCACAGTAATACTCCATCAGAGTCGCCAGATCTGAATACGATGTTAACGAAACCAGAAGTAAGAAATCAGAGGGAAGGAAGCTGAAACGGAAAAGTTTTCAGTTCAGTTCTGAATGACCAGTCAGTGTCTTGACCAATGACCTATTGTTTTAGTGAAAGAATTGGTTTCGTTCCTGGAGAAAATGCTTTGAAAGAACTGGAACCAGAGTTCAAAAGCGAACACAAAGTGCTAGACGGCTTGTCAGTAACCGAAATGGAGATTGTATATGCTGCCTACCATGTTCACAACCCCAATGGTAAGCATACATTGTCTACAACATAAATACATACATATATACGTAAACACATGCACGGTTTTATATACACATCCAGTGTTCGCGACTTGGGTGTCATCTTGGAGAGCAACCTAAACGCTCTGAACACCTCTCTAATCAAACGCGCTCCTGCTACTACCACCTGAGGCGCCTAGGAGCCATTCGATGATCTGTCTCCTCTTCTGTTTTCAATGCTATAGTCCACGCCTTTATCTGCTGTAATTCGTTACTCGCTGGTTTCACAATGCACATCTATCTTCCCTTCAATCGGTCCTGAATTCTGCTGCCAGGTTTATTGCCCGCCTTCCCCGCTTTTCTCACATATCAACCTACATGCCCGATCAGCTCCAGTGGCTTCCTGTTGCTTCTCGAATCCAGTACAAGATCTTGCTCCTGGTTTCCAGAACCCAGCAGGGGCTGGCTCCCAAGTATCTCTGTGATCTAATGCACTAGCCAACCTCTGTGGCTTGCCTCTGTGACCACCCTACGTCTCCACCGCTCCCCTGATCGACTGGATCTCATTGTACCCTGGGCAAGGACTGCTATTGCCCAACATCGCGCGTTCGCTATTTTTGGTCCCTCCTCCTGGAACGGCCTCCCCCTCAATTCGATCTAAGAATTTGTATGGGGTTTCCTCCATATCTGTCCCCTCCTTGAAAGCATTCTTTCCCCGGGGCACCCACGTTGAGAGCGCCTCTGAATAACTTCTACTGTTTATAGGCGCTTTACAAATACAATACAATTCAATTTTTAATTTCCAAATAGAATACCGCACAATACACACACGAACACATACATGATACATAATACATGTTCACGTAAAATTAATATGGAAAGCCATTTAATGAAAATAATCAGATAAAAGTAAGTTCTGTTAACTTGCGGTGGTTGTGTTCGGCGCCTCGACCGTTCTGTGTCTTTGGCTTCGTCACCCAGTTCCTCAGCAGTTTCCATGGAAACGTGTAAACAAGTGTGTTACCCCTTTGTGCCAAGACTTGACTTAGTCAAGCTTATCATAGCTGTCGTCGTCGCAATCACCATTCGATATACATAATATTGTCATGATTATCATCGTTGTAGTAGTCATCATAATCATCATCATCATTACCATCATTATCATCACTATATCATCATCATCATCATCATCATCATCATCATCATCATCATCATCATCATCATCATCATCATCAACAACAACATCATCATCTTCATCACTACCACCATCATTTTCATTACTATGTACAATCATCATCATCACTACCATAGTTATCATCACTATGTATCATCATCATCATCAACATCATCATCATCACCATCATGGTCATCGTTTTCGTCTTCGTCACCATCATCACTGTCACTAACGGTGATGATAAAGATTGTCTAAATGGAAATAGTTTGTTTATCATTCATAATTGAGAGACAAAATAAAATATTGCTTCTACTGGATATTTAGTTATTTTTTAGTGGATGGATTGAGCAATTTCGTTTAAAATGTCATTACGCAGAACGAAATTTGATATTAGAAAAATGCTAGCTCTTTTTTTCTTGTAGCCCTCTTTCTGATTCGAGATGAATCGTTTCTAAGTCAGATGACACAAGATATGACGAAAGATTTCGTTGAAAACGATGCCTTCGGCAAACTGAAATTGAAATTCTTGAAGAAGCGCATCATGGATCGCTTTTCAACGAACGTATGTATCAAAAGCCACAGTGTTCAAAACGCATTGTAATGTAAGAAAGATTTTGAATGTAGTAGTAATTGCATTGTTGAAATTACAATTGCGATGATTTCGTAGCACGATCCATTGTTCTCGGCATTGTGCTGTATAATGACGTGTTAATCAATGCATTCTAACTTTCTCGAGACGGAGCATTGCCAGCATGCCTACATGGAGCTCATATAAGACCCATATTTCCATATGAAAACCGTTGGAGCCCATCTGGGACTCACTTAATGCTTATGAAGATCTGGCGGGGATTTAACGACAGTGTGCAACAGATCGGTAAGCATTCGTACTTAATTGCTGTAGCATGCAACATCTCACCTTTAAGTTATGGCATTATCTGACTGGAACACTGTATCTCTGGAGCATCGAATGGATGTCGATAATCGAGTCTGTTACTGTTTTAAAGAATAGAATAATAAGTTGCACTGGGGAAACAAGTAATGCGTGACTTAGCTGTCGTTAACGTTTTTAGGGGAGAGTGAAGAATTACACCTGCAAATATATTGAAGGAAAGACACTTTGCAGCGACTGTCCTGGGGAAAAATCACGACCAGCGCTCGAGCTTGACTCATCGTTCTCTCAGACCGTTAAGTAGTTCTGTTTGTATTATTAATTCATGCATGAGAACAATGAAATCTAATCTAAGAACTTCTATAGTGGCGTTATAATACCGCGCTAGATGAGTGTGTCGTAAATTAAAATCCCGGATGAGATCAAAATTATATCCGAATTATTAATCAACGATAAAATTTGTCTTCTAACTGAACAATTTACGGCTAAACCATTACAACCAGCTCAATAGTAGGTCCAGTAGAACATCTCTATTCTTGTAGCCTACTGAAGGAGGCATAACCTGAACTGTGAAAGTTTATTCTGGGCGTCAATGTTTTCCTGTTTAGATTCTGAACTTCTTTAAAGAGCGAATTGAAAAGCAGTATCCGCTAACAAAAAGCAAGTTAAACGAGTTCGAAGAAGCCAAGTATCACCATGATGCGTTTATGGAAAGCCGCGGCAAGATGGTCTTTGGCAGAAAAACTGTAATACATGAGGTAGACTGTCGCTCCTGTTTTATGGAGTCTAAATCACATCTTCCTTATTTCAATAATATTTACCAGTAATGTAATAAAATAATAGTTTACTGCACTTCTAAGCACCTAGCACCTACAGTAAGAGATTTTACTCAGTTAAGGCAAAGAATCTTCTATCTGCTACAAGAAGACTATATCATTTCGTACCGTTTTCATTTCATTAATGATTACTTCAAACAGCATAGGCCTACAAGGTAGATTCCCCCGTTTCAAATCTTGGCTTAAAAGCTATATTTTACAACTCGTCAAGTTGAACCAATTCGTTCAATTCTTTCAAGCCAGCTATAGCAAAGCCAAGTGATCAGATACTGATTTTGCACGTTATATGCGGATGAATATTTATAGTTACGCTAAGTAAACCTCAATTAAGAGTTATAAGATCTTGCATTTACAAGATACCACAAATATACAGAAACTTCAGAGAGTCTACTGCTACACGTCATGCAACTTTAGGGCAACTTCCGAGCTATTTCAGATATATTACAACAGTTTTGACCATCGATAGACGGTTTGTTTATTAGGATACCGGCGCCATAGAAATATCAAATTAAATTATAGAAGATTAGATTTGAAAAGGCTGATTTGCTCTGTCTGCTTTGTCTTAGATCATCGACAAAATTGAGGGAGAAACTACAACTCGTCCAAACTTGGTGATTGGTGAAGCTGGAACTGGAAAATCATCTATCATGGCTAGAGCTGTCAGTCAATTTAAGAAACGCCATGAAGGGTTAGACTTTATAATAAGCTTTTCGCCTCAAGATCTGCCTAACACTCAATCAATCAATCTAAACTTGATATAGCACCCCTTCAAGATACCTACTCAGAAGATCTCCTGCCTCAAGCACGGCTGATATGGTAACATCAACATTCAACAGAGTCCGAAACTGTAACAGAACGTCGCAAGCTAATGTAAGACAGAGTAAGGTAGGCCTAATGTAAGATAATGTAAAGTAAATAAGCTAAAGTAAAGTAGTGTAAGTTAAGTTAAAGTGCAAACTCAGGCAGTGAAGCACAAAATCGCCCGCAACAGTCTAGCAGTCGTCGTTTGTAACTTGCAACAGTTACATAATTCCCTTGTGGGTAGCACGGCACAGTTTGACGAGTTAACGATTTCACAAGATGGACCAGATTTACAGCTAAGGTAAAGGCTAAATGCATCAGTAGGCGTAATATTTTGCCGTGGCTCCCGAAAATGTGTTATAACTTGCAGAGCTTCTTACAAACAAATTGGTGTCCGATTAAGAGAAGCAGGTTACGTCGAAGATTCTCGTGGCCATGTCTTAAAACTGTGCAAACTTCAGTTATTGATGATCGAAAATATATCTTTCCTTAATCGTGTGGTTAATATCTGGAACGAGCTCCCTCATTTATTGTGGAAGTCCGATGAAAAGATGCATTCAAGATGGGCATTAGTGAATTATGTTTTCATATAAATATGTAGTTAACCACTGTCAGTTAACTCATGTCCACATCTTTTGGAATGTGCTAGTCAAGTTTACTTTATTATGTATTATTCCAATAAAATCGATAAAATATAAAAATTCTTGACTTAATCATGCACACATTTAGGGCTATTCGTTGTATAAATTTGTGCCATTGAACACCTCTACGTTTCCTTCATTTAGAGCATAATTTTTAATCCTCGTAATAAGAACTTACATCGTTATAATCTACTTGAACCCGACTTCGGTCAAAGCTGTAACAGCTATAGCCGAACACCATCAATACTTTCCCACTATGGGCTCACATGTATATTCGGTGACACGCCGGATCTGCAATACAGTTATTGCAAATTTGAGCTCGCTGAGCGAACGCCGTGAAACGACTCTGGATAAGTTGTGCGCACACATTTCTCTCGCACTCAAGATTCAAATTCCTGAACTTGCGCGTGAAAAATAAAATAAACTTAAACTCTAAGCGACGTGTATTAAAAACTAAATTGAAAAGACAACTGTTTCTGTGAAAGCTAAGTTGGATTTCAGTCTTCGTTTAACAAAAATTCTTTTTGAGTAATCCTCTCTTCAGACCAGTGGCGTACCGAAGGGGGCAGAGGGGGCGAGTCGCCCCGGGCGGCACTTTTGCAGGGGCGACAAAATAGGGCTGAAGAAAAATATAAAAAGTGAATTTTGGATAAAAAATGAAAAATTAGGGAGAAAGAAAGAAAGAAAAGGAAGTAAATAAAGCATCGGTCACTTTGGTCAAGTCGGCTTGGCTTCCGTTGATCGTTAGGTGCGGCATCACTCTTAGAGGTATACGTTCAACACTAAAAAGAATTGCAGAAAAGGAGGCGGAATGGCATTTATCTACTAAACAGTCTACTTTAAAGCATATTTTTGCTATACTGCCCTTCATAAGCCTAATATAGGCCTATAGGCCTATGCGCTATATGTATAGGGCCTACGCAATAGGTATCTAAACGAATTAATGACTTAGAATAAAATTTAATCACAAACTATCAATATCACTACCACAGCCTATCACCACTTAGTTTGGTCCTCTTTTAAAAATTAATCTTAAAATTGGTCTGGTTTTAAAATTACCACTTATCCTTTCAACAGAGTTTAGTAGTATTCTGATAGTATTCAGTTATTTTCGAATTTGGGTTACTCGCTATTTACATTTTCCTTTTGCGTTTTGAAATAAGGCTGCAGACTGCAGTTGTTTTACAATGTTTACTAACTATGAACACTATTATACTATTTTCCGGTAAATAAAATACAATGTTTAATTGATTAATTTGATTGTTATTTAAACCTAAACTTCTTCTGCACACAAAAAGCTCGCAAGATACCGTTAATAGCATAGGCCTAGCCTAATGATAATAATGGTAATTATAACAGAGGCCTAATATGTTGGCCCTATACATGTATGTACACTGTACTGTATACGCACGAGTCAGCGACAGTCGCAAGTCGATCAATAAAATGTTTCAGGAATTGTTTTAAATGTGCAATGATGAAAGGCTGTTTACCGATGTTTGTGCGGGAAATGAATTGTAATTAATAATTATTTATGATTTTTATGCCATGTGAAGTGATAAATTTTCCTCAAAACATGCCCTGAAATGTTTTATTATCTAATAAAATAGATTTCATGCAATAAAATGTTTAATTATCTAATAAAATAGGTTTCAGTATATAGCTAAAAAAAAGGATAATTACAAAATACAGCGAAAGTGACAAATCCAGAAAAGGTTGTAAAGATAAAGGTCATAAACTGTATCAAATAAAATTGTATGTGTAACACGTGTATTGCAGGCTGTCTGTTCTGTTAGTAGTTAAGATTTATCGCATAACATGTACATGTACAGCGCAGTGCGTTTGCAGGCGCTTAATTAAAGAATAAATATTATTATTAATATTATTATTATTATTATTATTATTATTATATTATTATTATTATTATTATTATTATTATTATTATTATTATTATTATTATTATATTACGATCGTCATGTAATGTCTTAGAGAAAATAGTATATCGAAAATTAAGTGACCAAGGGCGGCATTTTGGGCCCTCGCCCCGGGCGGCATTTCAGCTCCGTACGCCACTGCTTCAGACACACGTGCTTCTGTTGGATGAAAAGGCAATTAACACTAGCAACTACTCGTTTTCTATATATGACAGAGATGGTCGCTGGATTGTCTTCTACCACTTTGTTGGAGCGGTTCCAAACTCCGCAAGTCTTCTTCTAATGTTGCGGCGGCTCCTGCACGAGATTGGGGTTGTTGGAGTGAGTATAGCAGCTGTTCGTTTTGCCTTTGGAATAAGTTTCCCATTAAGCACACTATTTGTAGTCTGTGCATCTAGTTCCCTTAAGACATCAAGTAAATGTAAATGTAAATGTAAATCTCCGATATTTCTCAGCGCCACACAAAAGCCACGTCAGGGAGACCAGCTTATTCACCGGCGCTATATCAAATCAAAGTCGGCAATAGCCATGTCCGCCTTATCCGTTCCGGTGCCAGGTCAGAGTCCGGGGAGGTCAAGCCGAGGAGACAGCAGGGTGCTACGGTGGTAATCGGTGATGATGGCGGTTGTGTGGTGGCGCAGGAATGGAATCAGGATAGGATAGCTTGAAGAGTTCGGTTTTCAGTCGTGAGTGGAAAGCAGCGGAGGACAGTGCGAGCGGAGGAGAGGTGATGTCAACAGTATATGCTACATCTAGAGCTGAAATTATTGTAACTTATCAAATGTCAAATGTGACAAACTTTATTGACAATTGACGACTTTACAGTAAGTTTTACATTTGACAACTGTTCGATAATTAACAACAGTCTATTTAAAAAACAAAACAGTTGACAACATCCTCACTGAGGAATTAAACCAATTTACCACGTCAAGGTTTACCTTATCGGGACACCGGATCACCCAACGAGCTCCAGGAGGTCAAGGATAGAGAGCGAACTACTAATACCTAAATCTCCTATACTTCTGAGATTTGATTACGAGTGATAGGCCTATAACCTATGTTCATTGGACGACCCCGGTCATTTATCAACTCAATAGGGGAAAAAAGCTCAGATGAGCTTATCAAGTCCTCCTATTATATAAGAAAATAGTGGCTGGTAATAGACCGTCCATATGTCAACAGTTTAATCACATCATTGGCAACACTAATAATAATAATCACAATAGCAACACTAGTAATAATAATAATCACAATAATAACATTAATATTAATAGAACACAAGAATACCAAAAGAAAAAGAAATAAAATGAATGAATAGGATGGGATTAGAAAATTATAGTAGTAGATTCAGTATTGGGTTATAAGAAACAGTTTATAACTTGACTTAAAATCTTAAATGATGCCACAGAAGTACAAGATCTAATAAAATTGGGAAGAGAATTCCATAATTCAGGCCCTTGAACGGTTACAGTATGAAGTCGAGTGTTTGACTTGCAAGTGTACAGGTGATTATTGTTTCTGCAACGCGTCATATGTTGATGCACCCGGTCATTAGTAACAAAATAGCTATCAAAACAGCCTGGAAGCAAACCACTTATGAAAACTTCTCAAGCGTTCCTTATTTATTTAAGATGTTTCTCGCTTAGCATGGATAAAAATGTTCGAATTTTCGCCGATGGTTGACCTAATCAGTAAATTATTAAAGAAATGCACACGTTCATATATATATCACTGCTCCTCCGCTGGATAAGTTGTGCCCACGTGATTTCCTTCTTTTCTAGAGTCCTCCTTCGACTCTGGACAGAGCGTTGACGGATGTTAACAGTGAGCTGTCGAGAAGCCACGACGACCGACGATTTGCAATTTTCATCGATGCTCTGAACCAGGTAACGACCGCTTGTCTAATTCGTGCTGGCCTTTTAAAAGATAACTGCTTCTGTGAGATATAAGTTGGACGAAGATAATTAAAAATAGCAACTATTCGTTTTGTATATATGACAGAGATTCCCGCAGGATAGTCTTATACCACATTACCTACCTTACCTTACCCTACTTCATTCTTCGCTACACTGCACAATAAAACGTTGCGGGCCTACGTATGTATAGGCCTGTATATAAACGTACGTATGTATGTATGTATGTATTTATATAAGTATGTAGGTATGTTAGTACGTACGTATATATATGATGTGCATGTATGAAGACAATCAATAGAGCGTCCTATCTCACAAAAGTGCTATAACATTACTTTCCTTTGCCTTATCCTGGTATTCCTTATTTTGATCTTGCAGTTTCGTTAAAACCTTTGTTGTTTTTACTGTTGTTCGTACAGTTGGACTCGGACCTGCAGACGGAGGCGATGATCGGATGGTTGCCAGAGACGTTGGGTCGCAACGTACGTTGTGTCCTATCGACGATCACAGAATCCGATGCACACAAGTCATTGATTCGTCGCACGAATCCGCCGATTGAAAGTCCCGTTCCACAACTAAAAGAGAAGACCCGCAAGGCATACCACATAGTGTTACTATGACTGTACTGTGGTCGCTTTTTTGGCGAGGGTTTGGCTAAGTAGTATTTAACAATTTAACGACGAGATTGTAGTAAAAAGAGACTGGGAAGCCAATGCAGCATGTCGTTTAGGTATTGATCGCCTAGTGATGTGTTATCCGAAATGTACTCTCCATTTTATTATAGAGGGTCACAGTAACCGATTCTATGGTTAGAGCACTAGCATAGTGACTCGAAAAGTACTGGTTCAAGTTTCCCCGGAAGCGGCTAGTCTGAAGGTAACTTGAGCAAGTCCTTCACTCACAATTGCTCAGCGCCATCGATTGATGTTTGACCATTCGATAATGGCACTTACAAGTGCATAATAATAATAATTATCGGGTTTGTTATCATACTTTGAGGCCATTGGCATGCGGTGTAATTCACCTTAATAAGTGGAAAGAAGAAATGTTAAGGAGAGATTGTTCTCACTGCTTATGTGATCAGGTTGAGCAGCGAAGAGAATGTGCTCAAGTCAACATGAATCTCGAAAGTTCAAGCAGAATATGGATATTTTATGTTGTGGTAAAGTTTGGCAGAAACAGATTTAGTGGAAAGCCTAAATGTAACACTAAATATGTAGAGTAGAAACAGATGTTACATATGTTACAACATATCCATGTGTTACAATGTATCCATGAGTTAAAGCATATCCATATGTTACAACAATCCTGCGTGCCTTATACTGAAAATCTTACATTGCAGAAAATCGTTGACCGATATTTGGGTCAATTTAAGAAGAAGCTTGACGATAAGCAACTAGACACGCTGTTGACAAATAAGGCTTCGGAAAATTCCTTGTGGCTGAAAATTGCCTGTGAGGAAATGAGAGTTTTTGGAGAAGTTACGAAATTAATCGAACAACTCCCTGACAGCTTGCCTGCGTAAGTATAAACGTTATGTTAACGTAAAGGTAACCACCTACCTTAATACCTACATTGTTTCAATTTTTCTCATACTTATCATATTTTCGATAAGTATGCCATTGTCTCTTTTTGGTCTGTGTGGCAAAGACACATCTTTCAAAGCAGTAAAAGGTGTAAATAGCTTTAACGTGGGTTATCGCCAATGCTTCGAAGTCTGACTATATAATCCTTAAGCTAATCATTCTTTGCTTTTCAGTGCAGCTAGAAATAATCTCAAAACAGGTGACTGCTTGTATAATAGAAGACAGCAATATGGTTTACCGCAACCTGCGGGACTATCAGGCACATCATTACATTTGCCGTAAGATTGCTTTCGGAGGCAATGCACTGTTGCTGGAATTAGATTTCCAAATACCTCCTCCTCTGCTGAGTCTTTGCTGTTATTTCTGTCAAAGCTTAAGATATATAGGTGCTTAAAAAATCTGAAGTGAACTTACACAAAGGTAGCCAACAACATTGTGTGCCAGGAAACATTCACCTTGATGGTAATCTGCTTAAGTTTCCCTGTTTTACCAGACTCACTTCCTAGAACATCGCTGGCACATTATGTATGAGGCCCATGTCAGACCCATATTCCCATATGAGACCCCATGTAGAGTCCATATGCTTGGAAGTCAATTGTTCATGGTCATGTCCCGTGGCGGTTTTACTGGGAGTGGGGCTGTAGCCCTAGCTGGAAAGTTAGCCCCTCTTTTTTCTTAGCTCCACAATTCAATTTTTAGCCGCACCTTCTCCAGTCCAAAAACTCTAAAACCGCCACTGGGCATGTCGACAGAAAATAGACTTAATCATGGTAGGCGCTGGTGCATTTAAGCATTTATACGACTGCGCTATAGAAGTTTTTGATTAGATTTGTTTATGCATCAAATTGCATTAGCTCTGTCGCATGAAAGATAATCAGGCTGATTGTATTTGGCGTCATTTATAAACACGTATAAATAGCAGATGACATGTTGATGCTGAATTTGCAGACTGCTCAAACACGTCGTCCAACGGCTGGAAAAAGAAGCAGATGAGGTTCTGCTCAAATCCACCCTGTGTCTTCTAGAAGTCTCAAAGGCTGGTCTTCTGGAAAACGAATTACGTGGATTAATGGCCGATAAGGAAAATCTCTTCTACAGAGAGGGAGAGAGTGAGTGGTCCGATGCAGTTACTAGTATTCGTGGCTTTTAACTAGTGTAGCAGTGATACGTAGCAGTTGAAGGACTTCAGAGAACAAGACTTTGGAACACCTAAAACTCTCATGATTTGGGGAAACAGGTGCTTGCACAATCGATTGCTTTTAGCTGTCGGATTTATTGTTCTTGGTGTAATTTATAACGTTCTGAAATTTGCATAGAGCACCTATATATGGACAAAAAGATCTTCTGTGTAGAAAACTGTAGATATTGAAATTTGATTTATACAGTGCATACATGTATAATATAGATAATATGAAAACAATGCTAATCGTGGATATATATGAACGCGATCGAACGTAACCACAAATACATACAGGTTTTCTGGTATTCGGACACATGCCATTTTACGCAATAAACTGGTCAGAGCGGTCTCCATTTTCAGAAGTGAGTGAGAATGAGCGTGACAGTATTCTGCCGGCTGGTGAATGGGCGCTTATTTACCACCAGTTGAAGTACTTTCTTCGCCCTTATGGGGACAGCAGTGAAGGGCGATTGGACTTTTACCACCGGACGCTCAGCAAGGTCGTCCGAGAAATGTAGGTCTTCGTAATTAAGATGAAGTCATGTCTTTTGTATTTCTTTTCCTGAATCGTAAATTCCTGTTTCTCTTTTGTTGAACCTTTTCTATAGTTTTCCTGTCTTCTGTTAATTTCTTCGGTATGAAGAATTTACTGGCCACACGGTTGGGAAAGAGTGTGGGTGCTGAGACAGGGAGAAATAGAGAAGAAAGAAAAGGGAAAGCAAGAACGGTAGATATGAGAAAGATGCTCTAATAACACAACGATCTTTTCGATAGTTTGTTACATCTGAATTCTACTGCCTGGTGCATTAATTCGTTATTCTGTAACTCGTTTTTTCGTTTCCCTTTGGTCATTATCGTTTTGTCTCGTCTCTGTTTGTGGGGACCCAGTAGTTGTGGCATATGTGAATGACCACAGACGGGAGCAGTATATTATTGTTTCATAAGGTCAATCTTTGATTAGTCGCTCAGATTTGAGTGATGTGTGATTTAAATGCACAGGTATTTGAGCGTGGATTCCGTGGGCGGGAAAGAGGAACAAAGCAAGGCTGAGAGTCAGACCCAACAAGATGGCAACAAGTACAAATGGTGGCATAGAAAGCTGGCTAACTATTTCGCCAAATGCAGAGCCACAAGTGAATCACTAAGTAAACCTACGTACGTGAGAGGAGTCGAGGTATGTCAGAAAAGCATTTATAATTTTCTGTTTCAGATACTCTGTAAATAATGAATCTTTGTTATTTACACTATTTTGCAAATTGATTTTGCAATTTCGTATCTGTTACACCAGGCGTTTCGTTTCGGGCTGCGCCTAGGTATGGACTTCAAGTGGGTCATATGAACACCTACCTCAAAGACAGATGAGCAAGCTGAAGCACAAACAGAACATTAACAAATCAACAACGCACACATTTCACATGGCTTCGCTATATATGTTTTGAAATGGGCCATCTGCCATGAAACATCTGTATATGTCGTCATGTTGAACATTGTTACCGTTGCCGTTCAGTTAAATTCAGTGTCAAAGGTTCTGTAGATGCAGGCTGTCATCTATGTACGTGTATCATGCACGTGTAGTCTTTGTACAATGTAGCACTCTGAATTTTCCTCTGAATGCAATAAAGTTCTGTTCGAAAGCAAACGACTTTGATAGTACATTAAAATGTTCTTAATTTTACATCGTTTATCCGTGGCTTGAGTTGGTTGCAGCTATAATTTACTGTTGAATTTCCTTATGTAGCTAAGCATGAATATTCAACTTATATGCTAAGGCTTTTGGATAAGGGTAACGCTTAATGAGGATTCGATTTTCACATGACTTTCAGTAATGGAGTTCGTCTTGTTTAGGAATATCCCTATCACGTTATTGAACTGAAGAAGTTGGCGCAAACAGAAGCTGAACGCGATCAATATTGCACAGAACTCGCTGTGTTTCTTTCGGACATGAGAACATTCAAGGAACTCTTCAGAAGGGAATTCAGCGAAATTCTCCTTCGCTACTGGAGAGAAGTAAGACACACGCAACGTGAAAACTCTCTTTTTTAACACCGGTGACAATAGACGGGTCAATATATGGTTGAACCCCAAAAAAATTGATACAAAAGGTTTCTCAACTGATTTTGTTACCATTTGGCATACTTATTAACATAGTAAAAGTCTACTCTGTTCTGACCATTCGAAAAGGGTCACTTTCAAGATGGTGTCCAAGATGGCTGCCGGGAGCTAAAATTGTCTATATCTCAAGCACTATTCAACCTAGAAAGGTGGTTTTGGTGTCTAACCGTAGGGTTTATTGCTTAGCATTCAATTAAAATAACTTTAAAATCACTTAATGTATCATTTCAAGATGGCGTCCAAGATGGCTGCCGGGAGCTCAAATTGTCTATATCTCAAGCACTATTCAACCTAGAAAGGTGGTTTTGGTGTCAAACCGTAGGGTTTATTCCTCAGGATTCAGTTGAAATAACTTTAATCACTTAATGTATCATTTAATCACTTAATGTATCATTTCAAGATGGCGTCCAAGATGGCTGCCGGGAGCTAAAATTGTCTATATCTCAAGCACTATTCAACCTAGAAAGGTGGTTTTGGTGTCAAACCATAGGGTTTATTGCTCAGTGTTCAGTTGAAATAACTTTAATCATTTAGTATATCATTTAATGACAAATTCAATGATCATACAGTTTACAGTTACATAGCTTACACATACAATTAGTCTCTGCTCATCATCATCGCCCGACTGCTTCGGGAGAAACTTGTTATGTGGATTGACACATATTTTTAACTTGGCACGGTTCACAGGCAGAAGTACATGGGAGTCCATTTCTTCTACAGGAGCAGCGAAGTGTCTTGCAGGAATTGCAGCAGTTGCAATGAATGACTTTCAAGAGAATTTCTGAAGCGTTGACATAAATAGGGCAAACTGATTGTCCCGGAGATTCCAACCCCAGTTCATGGCATCCATACCCTCTGCTTTTCTCATCCATATAATTATCTGGTAGTACGCTCTGCGACAATGAAGTTTAGTAGCAGTTTCGGTAGGTGAATACGTTCTGGTGATACAAATGATGAAGCATACACAACCTCCTTGCTGAAGTTGTTATATGGCATTTTCGCAAAAGAATCCGTGCACTTGCTACCAAGCAGGACACCTCTGTGGTCTGATTTGGGACGGTGAATGCATTGGCACATGACCGAAGGATAGTGTGTCATTTTACAAGCATCTGAAAAGCATTCTTTTTGTCAACGCCGAATATGCGAGAAGTCGTGTCGCAACCTGTCACGGCGTGGATAAATAACAACTGAGAAGACCTGTCATTTCTGAGGATTTTCTTAAAATACATTTTGCCATCATCTTTGTCTTGTCAGATCCGAAGTAAATACTCTTACAATGTGGTTTTAAAAGGAGAGGAGATCGGTATCTTCTGCGATTAGCGTAGCTGTGTGTAGAAGAGATGTCTCTACTGCAGCTTCCCTATGTCCACAGACCACAGAGCAATCCCTTTTTCTGAGCTGCCGGGAGATCGGTATCTTCTGCGATTAGCGTAGCTGTGTGTAGAAGAGATGTCTCTACCGCAGCTTCCCTAGGTCCTCAGACCACAGAGCAATCCCTTTTTCTGAGCTCATCCCTCACCAACCATATCAGTTTCTGTTTATTGACAGCTCTTGACAAGAACTCCACTTTCTTGCCTGTTTCAGCAGTGAAGCTGATAACAGGATAAATATTGTGGCCTCTTCTCAGATGCGTATTGTCATTAGTGGATGGTCCTGGCTCATATCCGTCAAAAACAACCGTTGTACCTGCACCAGATTGCCGGACGGTGAAGTCGGGTTACGACTGTGCTATTGCATCACAGGTTTCTCCTTTTTTCCACAATATCCGATGAAGTAACGAATTTTCATCGAGGACGTGTCTCTCTGTCTCTGGGACAGAATCTATCATTGCATGTTCACTGATCGCATGAGCTAGTTGTGACTTTCCGGCCTTTCTAAAGAGGGCGGAAGGGAAAGGACTGAGTTCGTAACTCATAACTCATAACCTCCTCTAATGATAATCTCTCCAGTTTCGGCAACTACCAGGAAACGTTCGAATAGAAGAGAGGAATCGTTGTTTCGGCTCGCTGCGACCGCACAGTCCCGGCTTTAGGTATAGGCGATTTAGGCGGCTGCGTAGAGCGCCACGTCTCAAGAGGCGGCAAATTACGAAAATAAAAATAATGTAATTAGTTAATAAGAAATTAAATGGAAATATATGTGCTCAGTAAGGGGCGGCATTTTTTCCCCTGCGGTGGCCTATAGCACAAAACTGTCAAATGCTGTCTCTGTGACCGCAATAGCTGAGGTTCTTCCTAGGCTTGAGGCTTTATCCTTTCTTCTGAATGGCAATATAAATACAGGCTTTCCGACCATATTATGCATGATCATAGGTCCAACGTCCTTAGATATGTCAGTAAATGATATACTAAGTGATTAAAGTTATTTCAACTGGACACTGAGCAATAGGCACTACGGTTAGACACCAAAATCACGTTTCTAAGTTGAATAGTGCCTGAGATTTAGACAATTTTAGCTCCCGACAGCCATCTTGGACGCCATCTTGAAATGATACATTAAGTGATTAATGATACATTAAGTGATAAAAGTTATTTCAACTGAATCCTGAGGAATAAACCCTACGGTTTGACACCAAAACCACCTTTCTAGATTGAATAGTGCTTGAGATATAGACAATTTTAGCTCCCGGCAGCCATCTTGGACGCCATCTTGAAATTATACATTAAGTGATTAAATGATACATTAAGTGATTAAAGTTATTTCAACTGAATCCTGAGGAATAAACCCTATGGTTTGACACCAAAACCACCTTTCTAGGTTGAATAGTACTTGAGGTATAGACAATTTGAGCTCCCGGCAGCCATCTTGGACGCCATCTTGAAATGATACATTAAGTGATTTTAAAGTTATTTTAATTGAATGCTAAGCAATAAACCCTACGGTTAGACACCAAAACCACCTTTCTAGGTTGAATAGTGCTTGAGATATAGACAAGTTTAGCTCCCGGCAGCCATCTTGGACGCCATCTTGAAAATGACCCTTTTCGAATGGTCAGAACAGAGTAGACTTTTACTATGTTAATAAGTATGCCAAATGGTAACAAAATCAGTTGAGAAACCTTTTGTATCAATTTTTTGGGGGTTTGGTGGTTTTTTGTCGTATATTGACCCGACTACAAGTTATAAGTTAAAGTAAACTGAAGTAACGTAAGTTGAGGTGAGGTAAGGCATCCTAAAGTAAGTCAAGCAAGTTAAGTCAAGGTAAGGGTAGCAAAGCGAAGGGAAATAATGATTTATTGTATGTCTGCAACAATATGACCAGAATTTTTAGGATATTTTAGCATTGCAACAAAGAGCCATCATCTCTCCTTACGCCTCACATATTTTATTATTAGTAGTAGTAATTTTTATTATTATTTTTATTATTTTTAGTCATACGCTTCAAGAGCTCCAGTATTTAATGCACAATTCATCAGTCGAAGGTGGAGCAAACCAAGCCATAAATAGGTCATTACCCAGAGGTCAGTCCATTGAGACAGAGAGACAGACTCTAGTAGATAAGTTAAGTCAGCAGCAACAGGCTATTCTTAAGGAGTCTTAACCCGAGACCGAAATGATACATGTCTCTTGTGTCGTTTTGATCTCGGCTCAAGAATTGCCAAGTTCTGCTTGTTTTCTGCACGTTCACCTGACAGGATTCAGCAACACTGCATAAGCATTAAATAAACGTTATTGCTCTTCAGATTTACAACACATGGTTAGGGCCTATATGTAACACAGGCGTCGATTAATTCAGTATATGACTATAGGAGTATCTCACTTTAACTCTAGCCGAATACCAGCATTACTGTTCAATTATTGTCGTTTAGGCTGGTGATGAAAACTACGAGAAAATGACAAAGGTGTATATAGAAGAACTGAGGAAAATGGAGGCCGACAAAGTTAAAACTGAGGAATTGGAAGAACAATATCGATTTGTTACTCGACTCCTGTAAGTCATCTCCATATCAGCTGCAATTTACTCATATCAACGGTATTTGTGAAATCTATACAGCGAAAGGCCTAGGTACAGGAAACTACAGCACCCCAGAATATGACATGGCAGGGCTATTGCGTAGAACTATAGGTGAACTATTGTGTCTAAGTGTTTAAATCATCAGTGATTTAAACATAATGTGAGTTTCAATATGTCTAAATATTGTCTTGCGTGCATGGCGTAGGTAAAATTGCATTGTCTGCCAGTTCAAGCATAAGGTCATTGTTTTCAACATAGCACGATATATAAATTACTTTCCAACCTCCACATTAAATTCAGCTTTATACATATCATAGTTTATAATATTTTAGAATTTGGGCATTAATTATTTCAACTGATGCCGAAATGTTCTTTCTCAGATTGCAAGCTCAGAAAGGCAGAGAAGGTCTCGAGCTAATCGATAAATGCCAGGAATTAGTTAACAAATCAGCAGACGAATCAGAGAGGAAGCAGAAGCTCATTGATGTACTTTCACTGAAGGCGGACATACTAAGCAAAGTCAGTTAATTGGGACCAATCAATTTCATTGTCATGTTATGCTGTTTCCAGTAATTGGTCTGACTGTCTCTTTAGCCAAAATGCAACTGCGCGATTTCTGAGTTGTTGGCCTTGCAACGTGGAATTGGCTCCCTTGTGAGGCGCGCTGTCTCTCTCGCCGTTCTGTGAGCTCCTTAAGACAGCTTTCTCCGTTTAGTCTGGGTCGGGAGCGCCTCTGAATAGAGGCCTGGAAGGGTGCTATATGAATTTTGATTGATTGATTGACCAATCGACTGTTCATTTGTGTTTTAATGTTTTCTTTGTTCCACCTAAGCATTCCTTATCTTCTTTGTGAGCGTTGTGAGTAAGTATGTACATAGGAATTTATATAACGCCTTGACAGAAAGTTGTGCTATTGTTCGTGTTTTATGGTACGATTCTATTTGTACTTTGTTCTTCGCTCTCGATATCGGAAAGCCAAGAAAAATGGATTAACACAATTTGCTTTCTTTCTTTGCTTTTTACTTCGGTTAACTTTAAATCACACAGACAAAATGAATATGCATGTTGATGTATATACATTCAAGGATAATAACCTGCATGTATAGTTACATATCAGAAGATTTACACCCTCTTAAAGGTGCATACACATTGTTATGCGATCTTAAATACTGCAGTGGGGAACTTTCTGTAGCGCCCAGCAGAGGATTTAAAGCTAAGTTGTTTGAAAAAACATAACTGTGACAAATATATTATAATGTAATGTTAATGGATGACAATTGAAATTGTCATTGTTTTGATGTAATAATCGTTAAATTACTTTACATTCATTATGGTTGCAGCTGATTCCTCAGACGCAGAGTCCGGAACAAATCCCGGAGCTTGAAGCTATTATTAAAGTAAACGAAGAAGTCATTCTTCTTATCGAATCCCTGAAAGCCGAAAAGGATATGGTATGGTTCTTACTTAATTAAATAACCTACAGATCAAACGGCGTAGGACAGGGTAGACACTTCTTCTTCTTCTTCTTCTTCTTCTTCTTCTTCTTCTTCTTCTTCTTCTACTTCTGCTTCTGCTTCTGCTTCTACTTCTACTGCTACTTCTACTTCTTCTTCTTCGTCATCTTCTTCTTCTTGCTCTTGTTCTAGTTCTTGTTCTTCTTGTTCTTCTTGTCTTTCTTGTTCTTGTTCTTGTTCTGCTTCTTCTTCTTCTTCTTATTCTTCTTCTTCTTCTTCTTCTTCCTGTTCGTCTCTCTTTCTTCTTCTTCTAACCTAACGACTGATCTTGTCGTAGTTAAATCGAGTCTTGTACCTTTAGTGCAAACGTAAAAGTACACTTTTTCCAGGAATCTTACCAAGAGTCTTTGCCTTTTCTTGCTTGTCAAGCACCTCTCACTATAGTTCGTAATGCAATGATATTTATAATAAATCATTTCCGTTTTCAGAGGTTGCTAACCGCGCAACGTCTTCTCCAGACGGCCTACACCCGAGGAGGAATTGCCAATCGATGCGAAAAGGATGAGAGCGAAAAGAAAGAGGAACATCTCAGAAAAGGCGTCGAAGAAGCCAATGAAGCGAAAAGGCTCTACCATGAGGTTAGCACGTCAATATAAAACCAGAAGCCTAAGATTAAATGTTACAACGAAATCTGTATCTACGGACCTTTTATGCCTACCCAAGACGATCGTACCCTCCTGGGTTTGTAGTACTGGTGTATTTCGGTTCTGTAGTAGGGCCTACTGGTCTACGCAATGGGTCTAGCTGTAGTTGGTTTGTAATGATCAAATACATAACGAATCTGTAATGCACGGGGTACTTACTAGGTCTGTAGTTGATGAGTAGTTAGTCACTTTATATTTTACTATCAGTCTGTCTGGCTTCCGTCCGCGTTGTAGTCACTAGAATCACTAAAGTCTAGAATCGGGTCTAAGGCATAAACAAGATTTTTAAACGGCATAGGAACATGACTGTCGGTCTTATTAGTTGTACAACTCGGCTGTTATTTCATTTCAGTCTTGTGTTTATCGGTTTGCTATTCGTCTAATTCGATAAGTAAGCCTGTTCGGGTTTAGCTTATAAATTTAGTGCAATACAAAAGTTCTGTATAATTGTGTATCAATTCTAGATATTACTGTATTTCTTTAATTCAGCTTGGAGACCTTGGTCAAGAACGGGAGGCTGAGTTGACTTTAGAAACACTGTATCGTGCCATAGACGATAAAGATGAAGAGATAAAAGTAAACTTTGTTAAGATCATATCAGCATGTCTTTTGACTAAATGTGTCTTTTGTCTAATTATATTTTTTGTCTAATAATTATGTCTTTTGTCTAATAAAGTCTTTTGACTTATTATGTCTTTTGTTTAATTTTGTATTTTGTATATTTATGTGTTTTGTCTAGTTATGTATTTTGTCCAATTATGTCTCTTGTCTAGTTGTGTTTTTTGTCTAATTATTCGTTTTAATTAGTTATGTCTTTTGTCTAGTTATGTCTTTGTCAACTTTTATATTTTGTCTAATTGTGTCTTCTGTCCAAGTGTATCGTTTGTCTAATTATATCTTTTGTCTACTCTTATCTTTTGTCTAATTATGTTTTTTCCAATTGTGTCTTTTGACTAATTATGTCTTTTGTGAAGTTTAATCTAATTATAACTTTTCACTAATTATCTCGCGGTGTAATGGCAGTCCGGAATTGTGTTGGGATCGGCAAGACATAAATTCGCTTCTGAGTAGTAGTAGGGCCTAAAGATAACCAACTTACTTTCTGGACTGTAGCGGATGTGTAGACTGCAGAACAAATTTACCGCAAGACATTCTAATATTATGTAATATTTGTTTTCATTATTTCTACACAAGCTTATGAGAGAATGAAAATTCAGCTCAGGAACGGATGAAGGATCCACTTTGTTTTAATTATTTATTTAATCTAGATTTTTATTAATTCTTGCCGCGCTGGTGCCCAATTTATCTAACAGACCCTAATCTTCCTTATTTTCACTTGCAATCTCAGTTAAGGGCCATTCTAATCTTACTTAAAGAAGTCTTTGTCATTTACAATGATTGCAATTCTTTGGTTTTAATTAGACCCGTGGAACACCAGCTGTGATGCCGCTCGAGGAGCAGACGCCGGACCTAGAGACCTTGATGGGCGAGCTTTGGGATCGTGTGAATCAGGAGGACAGGCCACCGATTGAAGTTGAGGTTGATGATCGACCTGTATGGAAGACCGTTCGAATCTTCGTCTCTTCGACGTTCTCCGATTTTCATCAGGAGCGAGAAGTCCTTGTTAAGAAAGTTAGTGGTCCGCTTCGATTAAGGTTTTTGAAGACCGCTATACAAAACTGCTTTGGCATAGGACTCTGTGCTCTACTGAGACCGGACCTAGGGATTGATTTATCATTGATGTATTTTCACGAAAAGCCTACATCCTGTATGATTGATTGACTGAATGACTGATTGAATGATTGATTGATTTGTTTATTTATTCGCTGGTTGACTGGCTCGCTCGCTGACTCGCTCTCTCACAAACTCACTCACTCACTCACTCACTCATTCACTCAATCAATCAATCAATCAACCAGTCACTAATGTGCAAATGTTTCAGGTGTCATAAACATTTTGTTCACTAACTGCGGCGCGAACTCTGAAGTGATATTAATATGAATTTTATATTTTTGCCCATAAAGGTCTTTGCTGAGCTGCGCATCTGGTGCGAAGAAAGACGAATAAATCTAATTGAATGTGACCTGAGATGGGTGAGGAGGCCCGAATCTATATCTCTGGACTTTTTGCAAATCATTAAATTTGAAGTCATAGTTTTTCATTTCAATTCGGAACCGAATTCCAATTGTTGGCTTGAAACCTGAAATTCAAATTCATTCTTGTTCCAAGTCTTCAACTTAAAATAATTATAATCACTACTTTCATTGACTGTTATTTATTTACTGACTGTAAATTCTATAATGTACTCTTGTGTCTCTTAACACTATTCACTCTCCTTAACTAAAATGCAGCATTAAGAAGAGGTCAAATTCAAAATAGGCAGTGTAACTAAGTAGCCTGATTCTAGATTTCTGGTCGCATTTATAAAACTTTTCAAGACATTATGCCTCAAGGATCTAGGCAGCATTTTTGCCCTTACTAATTAAGAAGACCTAGTTTGATAGCCATTTCGAAAGAAGTTTCATGGACGTCACCAGAAGCCCTTAGTAAAACACAAGCAAGCCTTGTTTTACATCGTTCTCCAGCCAAGGGTTGGCTGCTCCACAGACAGTTTCGTTCCTCCTGCTTCTGTCCCTTGCCTCCTCAATAACTGGTCGAACAAGAGTTATAGATCCATGCCATCTTACGTGTTCCCGTGGTCGTGATCCAGGATTTGATAACCAGCTGGATGAAGTGCATTCGTACTTTGAACAGGATATTCATTAAGTATATAGTGACCCTGGTTAAGATACAGGTTAAGAAGATCTTGTGTCATAAAAATTAAGCCACACTTCGGCGTTACAAGTAATAAAAACTGATAAGAATTCGTGTAAAAAATTAGCCTAATGTTTTAACTTTAACCACTTGCAGGGTGTTCCGGAAAATAAGTCAAACAAGGCTTTAAAAATCTGCCTGGAGGAAATCGAACGATGTTACATCGAGAATAAAGCACCGTATTTTCTGAATCTAACCTGGTTAGACTTTTGTCTGAAGCATTTTAACTAACATAAATAATCTCAAAATGTAAAGAAACGTTCAGAGGTACATAAGAATAGATAGAAATCATATATGTATGTACTATGTATGCATGAATATAGGTAAATAAGTATCATATGCATGTTGTATGCCAACAGGCATGTATATTTGTATATATGTATGTATGAATACATTCATACTCGCTATTACTCGGTCCTAGTTACGTCTAAAGCTTCGTACTATTTGATTATCACTCTTATAGTCGTAATCGTTACTCTAATCTAAAATAATTACTTCTCTGGTGCTTGTAATCATGATCCACAAGGCATCAACTGATGGTCATTTCAAGTGAAACCAGAGTCACAGTTATAATCCATCAGAGCATACAGCCAGATCTGAATCCGATGTTAAAGAAACTATAGAAGTAAAAACCATAGGGCAAGGACGCTGACACGGACGAGTTTTTAGTTCAGTTCTGAATGACCAGTCAGTGTCTTGATAAATGACCTATCGTTTTAGTGAAAGAGTTGGTTCCGTTCCTGGAGAAAATGTTTTGAAAGCATTGGAACCAGAGTTCAAAAGCGAACACAAAGTGCTAGAGGGCTTGTCAGTGACCGAAATGGAGATTGTATACGCTGCCTACCATGTCCACAACCCCAATGGTAAGTGTACATTATCTACAACGTACATAGTTACATACATGGCTACATACATGCATACCTATATACATACATAGGCCTACCTACTAAAAACATTTACATACGTAGGTACGCACGTACTTGCACACGTGCATACACACACACATACATACATACATAATTCTTTCGTTTCTCTGCCTCACTGGGCAGGTTCGTACATCTGAGCGTTGTTTAGCACTCCTTCAGCTCACTGTAACCGTCCTTCATCATCCAATCCAATAACAACACTCGAGATCTGCCCCTCTTCATACATACATAGGCCTACATACATAGTTACACACAGACACGTTCACGTAAATTTGGTAAATCATTTAATGAATAAAATTTCAGATAAAAACAAATTCAATTAATTTTCGGTGGTTGTGTTCTCAGCCTCGACCGATCTGTGTCTCTGGTTTGGGACCCGGTTCCTCAGCAGTTTCCAAAGAAACCTCTAAACTAGTGTGTTACTTCTTTGTGTCAAGGCTTGTAACAAAGTCAAGCTAGCTCATCATAGCTGCCCTCGTTGTCATCCTTTCGCGATAGACATAATATTTTAATGATGATCATCCTTGTCATTATCATTATGATCATAATGATCATCATCATCTTAATCATCACTACCATCGTTATCATCACTGTTTATCATTAACAACATCATTATCATCACCATAATCGTCGTCGTTCTCGTCGTCGTCATCATCATCTTCATCACTAACTATGATGACAAAGAGTGTCTAAACACAAATGGTTTGTTTATGAATTATATTTTTAACAGACGAAATAAAATATTGCTTTTACAGCATATTCATTAGATGGAGGGAGTAAGTTCGTTTAAATCCTATTACGCAGAACGAAATTTGATATAAGAAAAATGCTAGCTCTATTTTTTCCTTGTAGCTCTCTTTCTGATTCGAGATGAATCGTTTCTAAGTCAGATGAAACAAGATCTGACGAAAGACTTCGTTGAAAAGGATGACTTCGGAAAAATGAAATTGGAATTCTTAAAGAAGCGCATCATGGATCGCTTTTCAACGAACGTATGTACAAAACCATACAGTGTTTGAAAAGCAGAGTAATATCAGTACATTTTGATAGTACTAGTTATTGCATTCTTAAAATTACAATTGCGATGATTTTCATAGAGAAATTGTTCTCGGCATACTGCTGTCTACTGACGTATTTCTCAATGCATTATGTCTTTCTCCAGACCAGTCATTGCCAGCATGCTCACATGGAGCTCATACAGGACCCATATTTCCCTATGGAAACCGTTGGAACTCAATTTTGTCTCACTTAGTGCCCATGGAGTTCTGACAGGGATTTAACGTAAACGCATACAACATCTCGCCTTTCTAGTTATGGCATCATCTGACTGAAAGACTGTTTATCTCTGAAACTTCGAATGGCGGTGGTTATTCGAGTCGGTTACTGTTTTAAAGAATAGAGCAATAAGTTGTACTGGGGATGCAAATAACGTGAGGCGTAGCTGTAGTAGTATATTCGTTTATTAGGCAAACCTGGTTGGCACACCGCAACCATGAACAAGAGAATAGATAATGTAAATAATATAAATTTAAGTTATGCTGGTTATGGGTTGCTGTGGAATGTTCAGCTAAAACGTCAGCTGTCGTTGACGTTTTAGGGGAGAGTGAAGAAATACACCTGCAAATATATTGAAGGAAAGACAGTTTACAGCGACTGTCCTGGAGAAAAGGCGCGACCAGCGCTCGAGCTTGACTCATCGTTCTCTGAGACGGTTAAGTAGTTCTGTTTATATTGTTCATTCATGCATGACAACAATATAATCTAAACAAAGAACTTCTTTAATGATGTTATAATAACGCAATAGGCAAGTAAGTAAGTAAGAAAGTATCTTCTTCATTAGCCAATTGCTAATCGCACCTTGATGTACAGGCATCTTATAAACACATTTAAAAGTATATTACATCCCACCAATAAATGCTTTTGCGCACCAGGCTGCCGACTGGTGGATTATGCGATCATGGGAAGTTTTGGGAACGCGGACGAAGGGAGCAGATGTCAAACAATGGCCTTCGAAAACATATTTGCAATTCAGTCACTTTGTGGGGCCGGCCGGATAAGACAGAAAGGCAGCAGAAAGAGTAATAACCTCACTGATGACTCCCTTACAAGTGTGCTTACTGATTGTGAATGCTTGAACCAGAATGAACCATTTGACGCTGAACCATGACACCGACTTATTCTTAGGGGCACTAGAGCATTCTATTCTTGTAGCCTACTGGAGGAAGAATGACGTGAACTATGAAGGTTTATGCTGGGCGTCAATGTTTTCCTGTTTAGATTCTGAACTTCTTCAAAGAGCGAATTGAAAAGCAGTATCCACTAACAAAAGGCAAGTTAAACGAGTTTGAAGAAGCCAAGTATCACCATGATGCGTTTATGGAAAGCCGCGAGAAGATGGTCTTTGGCAGAAAAACTGTTATAACTGAGGTAGATTGTTGCATCTGTTCTATGGAGTCTAAATCATAGCTTATTTATTTCAATAATATATATACCAGTAACGTCATAAAATAATAGTTTATTGCTCTTGTAAGGATATCAGCGCCTACAGTGAGATTTTACTCAGTTAAGCCAAAGAATCTTCTAACTGAGGTATATTATCATATCTGTTATAAGAAGACTATATCATTATAGTAACGTTTTGATTTCATTATTTATAACTTGAAACAAAGAATACCGTATAGATCCGCTGTTTAAAATCTTGGCTTTAAGTTAATTCCAGGCAAAAACTATAGTTTACAACTTGTCGAGTTGAACCAATTCGTTCAGTTCTTTCGAGCCAACTATAGCGAAGGCAAGTGATCAGATATTGATTTTTGCAGGTGTTATACGGATGAATATTTATAGTTACGCTAAGAAAACCTCAATAAATAGTTATAAGATCTTACATTTACAAGATGCTGCAAATATACAGAAACTTCAGATAGTCTACTGCTACATTTCATGCAACCTTAGAACAACTTTCTAGCTATTCCAGATGTGTTGTTACGGATTTCACCATCGATAGAGGGTTTGTTCCTTAGGATACTGGCGCTGCAGAAGTCATAAAATTAAATTTGAATAGTCTATAGATATGCAGTCTTGCTGTTGGATTTGCTTTGTCTGTTGTCTTAGATCATCGACTACATTGAGGGAGAAACCACAACTAGTCCTAACTTGCTGATTGGTGAAGCTGGAACTGGAAAATCGTCCATCGTGGCTAGAGCTGCCAGTCAATTTAAGGAACGCCATAAAGGGTTTATATTAAGCTTTTTGCCCCTCGATCTGTCTATCTATCAATCAATCAATCAATATTGATATAGCATCAATTCAGTTTACGTACTCAGATGCGCTCCTGGCCCAAGCACGACTGAAATGGTAACATCAACAGAGTCTGAAACTGTAATTAATTATGTCAAGAAATTTTAGGTCGTTTTTTTACCCCCTTCCTCCCCCTTGTCAACAACTGTCAAACATTCAAGGACCCCCCTAATAAAATTATGTCATAATATATTTACTCCCCCAAAAAAATATCTGTCCGTCGAAAAGAAACTCGAAATATTAGATTTTCGAAAATAACCCAGGATATTCCCATTTAAGAGATTATGCAGTAGACTACATTTCCTCATTATTCTGGGAACAATAAACAAGATAATTTAAAAGGAAGGAAATATTGCGTTAGATTAAATTACAAACAAAAAAGAAATTGGTCACTCATAAAGACTTTCCGAATCTATGGTTGCTTTTTGATTAAATTATTGTTGACGTCAATTTGTCTTGAACCCCCCCTTCCCCTTGTCAATAATTGTCAAACTTTTCCAAACCCCTCCCTCTTCCATTTTGTTGACATAATTAATGGACGACCGCTAAGTTAGGCCTAAGGTAGGATAAGGTAAGGCAAGAGAAGGTGAAGTAAAGTAATGTAAGTTTTAAGGTAAACTAATCATTCATGTGCAAGCTCTTGCAGTGAAGCACAAAATCGCCAGCAGCAATTCAGCAGTCGTTGTAGACTTGCACCAGTTGTACAATTCCCTTTCGGATGGCACCTTTTTACAACGAGTTAACAACTTCACAGGATGGACCAGATTTACAGCTAGGTAAAGGTGAAAAGCATCAGTAGGCGTGACATATTTCCGTAACTCCCAAAAGTGTTTTATAACTTGCAGAACTTCTTACAAACAAATTGGTGTCCGATTAAGGGAAGCAGGTTACGTTGAAGATTCTCGTGGTCATGTCTTTAAACTGTGCAAACTTTACTTGTTGGTGTTCGTAAATATATCTTCCCTATATCGTAAGGTTAATATCTGGAACCAACTCTCCCATTTGTTATTACAGAGGTTTTATATAGCGCCCCTTCAAGTAAGGTTATCTACTCCCAGTCCATCCCCGGTCAACAAGACAGTCTTGTGGAACCGAGAAGAGCAATCGATTGGGGATAGGTGCAACGCTACTTGGAGTCCATTCCAGGTCGCTAGGCCAGAAACACAGAAGGCACGGTGATGCCGGATAGCAGTCCACGCGCGGGGGATAAGGAGATCAGCCTGCGCTGCAGAGCGAAGTGATCCACGACGCTGGACAGCCACAGTGGAGCAGCAAGGTTCCCCGAGGTAAAGGGGAGCCAAACCCTCAAGGCACCGCCGAACCAAATCAGCGACCAATAAGCATCTCTGTTTGAAGCCTCATAAAAAGAAGCATTCAAGATAGGCATCAGTGAATTCTATTTTCATATAAATATGTAGTTTAGCACTGACAATTATTAGCTGTCCGGCCATTCGTTGTAAAACTGTGTGCCACTGAACACCTGTAAGTTTCCTTCATGTACATCATATTTTGAATCCTCGTAGTAAGAACCTATTTGGTCATTACCTACTTCAACCCGACTTTGGTTGAGGCTGTGACAGTTGTAACCGAACACCATCAATATCTTCCACTGTGGGCTCAGGTGGTATATTCGGCGACAACGCTGGATCTGCAATCAACGACTGCAAATTTGAGCTCGCTGAAACGACTCTGGGGCAGTACTTTAGATTCAACTGTTCTGACCTTTCGCTGAATTAAAAAATAAATAAATTGAACAGACAACTGTTTCTGTGAAAACTAAGTTGGATTTAAGTCTTCTACTCTTAACAGATAATTGCCTCTGTTGGATGAAAAGGTAATTAACATTAGCAGCTACTTGTTTTGTATATGACAGATATGGTCGCTGGATTGTCTTCTACCACTTTGTTGGAGCGGTTCCAAACTCCGCAAGTCTTTTTCTAATGTTGCGGCGGCTCTTGCACGAGATTGGGGTTGTTGGAGTGAGTATAGCAGCTGTTCGTTTTGCCTTTCCAATAAATTTCCCGTTAAGCGTATGATTTGTACAGGGTGCGCCAAAATAAAGTAATCCCCTGCAGTGTTTGGTTGATATCTCAAGAACGAAGTTGGATTTTTATAAGAAAATTTACACGGCCATTGGTCATTCATATCTACGTACAATTGCCAAATTACATTATATTATCACAACAATTGACTAAGTTATGCTATTTGAACAGAGACAAGCCCACGCTTTATAACGTGCAAATTTTACGGTTGCGTTATTGGTTGTATTGTAGCATTTATTTTGAAAACAAAAAACAGGGCACCAGCTTAAAAGCAACTGTCCTGAGATCATTGAGAAGGACCAGTGGCCACCAAATTCCCCAGATCTCAACCCCCTTGACTATCACGTGTGGGGAGCCATGCTGGAAAGGTATCACAAACACCAGCCGAAGCCAAAGACAATCGCCGAGTTGAAAGCCGCTTTGCAGTCAATATGGGACGATATGCCACAGGCGCCGATCAACAAGGCCATCAAGAACTTTACCAAACGGCTGAAGGCATGCGTGCAGGCCAATGGTGGACACTTTGAACACTTAATGTAAAATTGAAAGTGCAATTTGTCGCGTGAGGAGATCGACGACAACGACGAGATGTCATTATCATCATGATGTAATCGTCGTTGCTGGTCGAGATAGGACGATGACGGACGAAAGCCAGTCTCCACTGGGTCAACAATGAAGGCAGCGAGGCCGAGGTGTAATCGGACACCACACAGCCAAGGTGTAATAGGACACCTCGCGGCTATGATGTAACCAGACACCGCCCGCGCTGCAGGCGAGCGACGACCCGCGTCTCGAGGAGCAATCTGACACTAATTGACGATAGCTTGACGTGGGGAGGGGGCTGACCGATGCACGCTGAAGTTCCTACTTAACGGAAGGAAAAGGAGAACACGGGACTTGTACTGCTGACGAACGCGACGTGTGAACATCGGTCGAGCGAGAAACATCGGGAGGAACGACCAGCGGGGCGGCAGAGTATAGTCCGTCAGATTCAGAGACTGACGCGAAAGAACGATCTGTAGTTAGGCTGTACGAAGCAACATTTGAGATAGTCCGATTTAATATCTAAACGCTTTAATACTACGTGGAAGTTCCCGTAGAGTTAGTGTATATATATTTGTTTCTTTAATTAAATTCATTTATTAATTAAACAAAGTTCGTCGTGAATCTTCTATAGAAAAGTTAGGCACGTTAAATAAAAGTGCAAGTAAAAGAACAAGCAATCGAGGGTCGACATCAACATCCAGCAAACAATCGACAGGGCGACCTCCGATTGCGACACAATTCGTAAAGCTTTGTTGTAAAAATATTTCAAGTTGTACCATTTATTTTTCTTGTTTCTTTACAAAGTAACTATTTTTAACCATGTAAAATCGTGGGGGGTGTCGTATTTGAAATAACATAACTTTGTCATATTTCAAGATTGTTAAATAACATTTGGAAGTTATATGTAGATGTGAACAGACAATATCATTACCAAGTTTTATATAAAAATTCTAAGCGGTTGCTACAGAATTTGCAACACGCTGCAGGGGATTACTTTATTTTGCCGCACCCTGTATGTGCAGCCGAGGCATCCAGTGCGGGATTTAGGCATAAGCTAAAAAACCACACCTTAGAGCCTCACAATAAGCAAGGGTCTAACAAATTCAGAATTGTTTTTGGAGGGGGACTTTTAAAATTGTATTTGTACTATATATCTTTCATCAGATCTTGTTTCATCTGACTTAGAAACGATTCATCTCGAATCAGAAAGAGCTAGCATTTTTCTAATATCAAATTTCGTTCTGTGTAATAGGATTTAAATGAACTTACTCCCAATAATAAATAAATATGCAGTAGAAGCAATATATATATATATATATATATATATATTATGTAGAACCCTTTCAATGGGTTGTATAGAAAATTTCATTTCGCCTTAGTAAATGCGTTCATTTGAAAAATAATTTGAATTTTTCACTCCTTGCAATTGCCTTGCAATTAACTATTTCAAAATCAAAAAATATTTTCAAGTTTTGTGAGACCTTCTAGTGTGCTATTTTTAAGAAGGGGCCTCCAAGCTTTATATATCTTAGGACCTCACCAAGTGTTAATCTGGCACTGGGCTCATCTAATTAGCTGAAGACATAATGTATATGCTACACCTAGGACTGAAATAACTGTAACTTATGAAGAAACTGGTCTAGCTTAACCTATGTAGTTTTGAAGTTTCTCGCTTAGCGTGGCTAAAAATGTTAGAATTTTTGCAGGTGGTTGACCTAATCACATTTACTAATCAGTAAATTAGTAAATAAATGCACACTATCATGCATACATACCACATCTACATACATCGATACATACGTATGTACATACGGTTTGTATCTACATAAGCATATACATGCATACTTACATACGCAGGCCTATGTACATAATGCATGAATGCATGCATACACACGCATAAACATATAGTTATAAACATACATATTTACATGTGCATACATGTATGTATGTATGTACCGATGGATATATACATACAAATGTACATAGGTATACATGCGTGCATGCGTACTTACCTACATGTAGATGCATGCGTACATGTGTAGTACTTGCATTGTAATTGTAATTTCTAATTTATATAGAGCCACTGCTCATCAGAGGAGCTCTGAATTTGTCGACGAATGCGTATTCGTGTTACTCCGTGAGATGAATTGTGGACACGTGATTGCCTTGTTTTCTAGAGTCCTCCTTCGACTCTGGACAGAGCGTTGACGGATGTTAACAGTGAACTGTCGAGAAACCACGACGACCAACGATTTGCCATTTTCATCGATGCTCTGAATCAGGTAACAACAGCTCGTCTACTGTGCGTCGTGATGGTCATTTCTCTGGCACCTTTGCAACTATAAATGACTGGACCGCGTATCTAATTACCTACTGCACTTACTACATGCATAGCAGTCAGCAATGCTGAATCTGGTGCGTGAGATAGGTGATATTAATAGTTTTATATCGTTGAGCATAAGCAGCAGGCTTGAACTTGCAGCCGTAAGGTCACATTCCCAGGACGCTACCGAATAGACCACGATGCCGCGCATATAAGGTACGTTACTCTGCCTTTCGTTGCCTTGGCATGATCAGACTTAAGAACGAAATGCATTCTAGATTCAAAAATTCGTCGCCTGAAAATTATAATGCTCTATCTTATATTTTGACGAAACCGAGCAAAACGACTTCAAAGTTTGGTCACTATTATAGGCCAAGAATTCTAAACTGGATTGTTTTGCAGGATAATACTATCATTTGTACGTACCCGCTAGTGACCTGTTTTGAAAAAGAATATGTTTTTACGACAAAGAAAGGTATAAATATAGAAAATTTAAAAAAATGATGCAAAAATGCATGTTACAGCAATATAATTCCAACGGAAAGGTAAACGTAATTGTAATAATGCTCTAAGTTAAAGATAAGGCAGTTTCCGAAATCACGTCCTGAGTATTATAATGCTCTATCATCCAGTTTGGTATAATATTGCTGTAACATGACAGAATTAATAATGACAGCATTTCACACAGTATTTATTTACTACACAACAATATATCGAATTATATTGCTTTATTTTGGTTATTTATGCATGATACGTTTGCAATATATTACCTTGCCAGTACAGAGTACCTTTGGTGAAACTCAGAATGGTCCCGAGTACGTATGATAGAGCGTTTTACCACTAATACTATTCAGTGCAATATTGCTGTAACATGACGAAAGCAGGTCTGTGATTGGATGCTAATCATACAGCAATATAATACGAACTATGCTTCGAAAATTTACAGCTTCATAAGATAGAGCATTTAAATATTGCCTTATATCTTTGAAACGACTACTTAAACCTGCTTGCCTTTATGTCTAATGATAGAGCAAACGTTACACTGAAGAAATTGATACCAAACTCAATTTTTACAAAAAATCATGATAGAGCATTATAATTCTCAGGCGACAAATTGGTATGAGTTGTACAGACCTACAATCCTACATCAAATCTTAGAGGATGAATTGTAACTTCTATCGCGCTGATATCTGATGCACAAGGCATCATCCGATGGCGCACCAAAACCAAGCCATAATCAGGGAAACATCCAGAAGATCAGTCCGTAAGACAGGGGTATTTTCAATTATCGAGATTCTACCTTCATACGATCTCCATTATGACTGTAGCCTACCTGTGCAATGCAGATGAAGATCATCTTACCATATCTTGCCTCTCTTATACGATCTTTACTCTTGCTTACCCGAACTCCTCATCATATTTTAACCTGAAACTTCATTTTATCTTAACCCGAAACTTCATTTTATCTCCTTACCCTATCTTACCCAATCGTGTTTTGACTTGATTAAATAAGGAATATACCTTACCTAGTTATACCTCACCTTGCTTTAATTCGTCATGTTATCTTGTATTTTTACCTTGTTGTACCTTACCTTACCTTCGTCATTCTACTCTACACTGCACTATACAACTCTACATACATGTGTGTATATATGTACGTACGTACATGTATGCATGTATGTCTGTATGTATGTAGGTATGCACGTATATATATGTGCAAGTATGAAGACAATTAGGGTAGCGCATGTTAGGTAGGTCTACTTCACTATAACGCTGTAACATTACTTGCCCAGTCAGTGCGGTTTTACCTATAAGCTAAAAACTACAGCTTGGGGCCTCACCATCCACATGGGCCTCAAAAGAGTTTATAATTTTTGTTTTTTAAGTTATATGTGCTGTATATATATATATATATATATATATATATATATATAAGTTTATGTGTGCTGTATATATATATATATTATGTAATATGTATATTATGTATAACCTTTTTAAATGGCTTGTGTAGCTAATTCCATCTCGCGTGAGTAAATGCATTCATTTGAAAATAGTTTGAATTTTTCACTTAATGCCTGCTATAAGTCAATTATAAGGCAAATATGTTTTGAAGTTTTGTGAGACCTTATGGTGTAATTATTTTAAACAAGGGACCTCCAGGTTTAATATAGAGCTTATTGCCTCACCAAGTCTAAATCCGGCACTACTATCCCTTTTCTTGTCTTGCTATTTCTTATTTGATCATGCACTTTCGTTAAAACCTTTGTTGTTTCTGCTGTTGTTTTGTACAGTTGGACTCAGACCTGCAGACGGATGCAATGATCGGATGGCTGCCGGAGACCTTGGGTCGCAACGTACGCTGCGTCCTATCGATGATCACAGAATCCGATGCACACAAGTCATTGATCCGTCGTACCAACAATCCGCCGATTGAAAGCCTGGTTCCACCACTAACACGGAAGACACGCAAGGTATTCTACACGGTGTTACTATGATTGGACAGTGGTCGTTCTTGCGGTGGCATGGCCGAGTATCAATAGCGTTTAACACTTTAACGACGAGAGTATACTAAAAGTTATTGGGAAGCCAATGAAGCTTGTCGCTTAGGTATTGCTCGTCAAGTAACATACTACCATAAAGGTACTCTCTAATTTGTTTTAGAGGGTCACGGTAACAGATTGCATGGTTAGAGCGCTCGCCTCGTGACACAAAGAGTATTGGTTCGAGTCTTCTCTGAAATGGTAACTGTGTAGGGACCTTGAGCATGTCCTTCACTAATTCGATTGATGCTTGCTCATTAAATAGTGGCACTTACAAATGTATAATAATAATAATAATAATAATAATAATAATAATAATAATAATAATAATAATAATAATAATAATAATAATAATAATAATAATAATAATAATAATAATAATAATAATAATAATAATAATAATAATAATAATAATAATAATAATAATAATAATAATAATAATAATAATAATAATAATAATAATAATAATAATAATAATAATAATAATAATAATAATAATAATAATAATAATAATAATAATAATAATAATATAGTAATATAATAATATATAATAATATAATAATAATATAGCGGGCCTTCATCAGAGCCAAAATACCGGCCATCAAAGAGCCCAATGGCCTCTCCAGAGCTGACGGAAAAAGGCCTGATGGAGTCACCATAATACCGTGGGCCAGAGGTCGATGCTTAGCGTGGGATGTCACGGTGCCAGATACATTCGCAGCATCATACCAGCATGTAACATCGCAAAATGCAGGTACCGCAGCGGGAAAAGCAGCCCAGAATAAGGAAAACAAATATGCTGCCATCTCACAATCGCACCATTTCATCCCTGTAGCAGTCGAAACCTCAGGAAGCTGGTATGCCGAGTCACTGGAATTTATCCAAGAACTTGGCGCCAAGATAAAAGCAGCTACAGGTGATCAGCGTGAGACCAGCCATCTGCTCCAGCGTCTATCAGTTGCCCTGCAAACTGGAAACTCTCTCTCTGTTCTAGGCACCTCGGATTTGAACAACAAGGAGACCGTGCAGCCAGGACTGAATGTCGGTCTATAGCCTAGAATCCCTAGATACAGTTAACAATTCGTCTGCATATGACTTTGTTGGTTGGATGAAGAAATAAATTTATATAATAATAATAATAATAATGATAATAATAATTATTATTATTATTATTATTATTATCACGTTTATTATCATATTTTGAGGCCATTAGCGTTTAGTGTAATTCATCTTAAGCGGGAAAAAATGATTGTGTAACTTATGTAACTAAGCTGAGGAGAGAAGAAAATGCAACTGATGTTCGTTTTGCAGTCCAAAACGAAACGCACAAGTCAACATGAATTTCGAAATTCAATTCAGAATTTGGATATTTTATGACGTGGTACAGTTTAGCAGAAAGAGACTTAGTGGAAAAGCCAAAATTAACCCAGAGTACGCAGAGGAGAAACAGATGTTGCATATGTTACAACATATCCATATGTTACAACAAATCCATATGTTACAACATATCCATTTCTTACAACATATCCATGTGTTACAACAATCCTGCGTGCCTTATACTGAAAATCGTACATTGCAGAAAATTGTTGTCCAATATTTGGGTCAATTTAAGAAGAAGCTTGACAAAACGCAGCGAAAAACACTGTTGGCAAAAAAGGCTTCAGAAAATTCCCTGTGGCTGAAAATTGCCTGTGAGGAAATGAGGGTATTTGGTGAATTCAAAGAAGTTACGAAATTAATCGAACAACTCCCTGACAGCTTGCCTGCGTGAGTAAAAACGTTATCTTTAAGTAAAGGTAACCACCTACCTTATTTCCTACACTGTTTCCATTTTTCTTATACTTACTGGATTTCTGATGAGTATGCAATTATCTCTTTTTGGGCTGTGTGGGAAAGACAAATTTCTCAAAGCTGTAAAAGGTTTAGAAAGTTCTGAAGTGGGTTATCGCCAATGCTTGGAAGTCTGACCATAAAATCCTTAGGCTAGATTATTCTTTGGTTTTCAGTGCAGCTTAGAAATAATATCGAAACATATGACTGCTTATAATAGGAGACAGCAATATGGTTTACCGCACGCATGACTCTCAGGCACATCATTATATTTGCCGTAAGATTACGGAAGCAACGCACTGTTGCTGGAATGCAATTTCCAAATCTCTCCTCCCCTGCTGAGCTTCTGTTGTTATTTCCACCAAGGCCTAAGATATATAAATGTTTAATCAATCTGAAGTAAACCCATACAAAGGCAGTCAACTATAATGGAAGCCAGGAAACATTCATCCTTGATGTTAATCTGCTTAAGCTCCTAGAACAATGCCGGCATGTCTATATGAGGCCATGGTCATGGGCATGTTGGCAGAAATCAGACTTAGTCCTAGTTTGATGCATCGATGCATTTAAGCACTTATACGACTGCGCTATAGAAGCTGTTGATTAGATTTATTTATGCATCATATTGCATTAGATCTGTCGCATGAGAGATACTCACGCTCATGGTCTGTGGCATCATTAAATTGTCTATATCTATATAAATAAAGACAAGACTGTCTGTCTGTCTGTCTGTCTGTCTGTCTGTCTGTCTGTCTGTCTGTCTGTCTGTCTGTCTGTCTGTCTGTCTGTCTGTCTGTCTGTCTGTCACAGTGATCTTTGACCGCGATGCATTTCTACAGCTTTGGACCTTTTCACTCCAAACTTCACTACTGTCTCGGGGTGGGCATTAAACACCCAGTGTGAGGCTTCGCGTCCCCGTTTTCACCGCTACCATGGTCTCCCGGGCCAAAACCTACCCGGGCAATGGAATTTTAGCTGGTATAAAAATCTTACACTCAACCTATTTTCACTCGCCAGATGGCGCCGCCGGGCTAAGCAGCTACAGTACGGATTCGCTAGAGGGATTGAAACTTTCACTGAACTAAACCCGGCCAACGCCCGGTTAAGCAGTGTTTTGTTGCTTATTCGCCAGAGGGATTGAAACACCCAAAACGCCGGGTTAAGCAGCTTCGCGTCCCCCGTTTTGATCGCTACCATGGTGTCCCTGCCCAAAACATCCGAAACCCGGGCAACGCCGGGTAAACCAGCTAGTACATGTATAAAGCATTAGCACATTGGCCCTATATACAATGCATGATCTTACCCTATGTATAAATAGTAGATGACATGATGACATGTTGATGCTGAATTTGCAGACTGCTCAAACACGTCGTCCAACGGCTGGAGAAAGAAGCAGATGAGGATCTGCTCAAATCCACCCTGTGTCTTCTCGAAGTGTCGAAGGCTGGTCTTCTGGAAAACGAATTACGTGGATTAATGGTCGACAAGGAAAATATCTTCTACAAAAAGGGAGAGAGTGAGTGGTCCGATACGAGACTCTGGAGTCTGCAACAGCTAGAAATGGTTATGATTTGGCGAAACAAGTTATTGCAGAATCGATTGCTTTTAACTGTCGCATTCATTGTTCTTTGTGTAAATTACAAAGTTCTGAAAGGTGTGTAGGCCTATATATATATACGTCTTTATAAATATATGTAGTTATGTACATTGCATGAACACATAGAGATCTTCTGTTTAAATGTTGAAATTTGATTTATAACTTTTAAGTCCATATAAAATTAACATAATGTTGATCATACAAATATAATATAATATAATATGAATATAATTGCAATCTTATATTATATATAATGAACACAATGCTAATCCTACAGATGAATGAACACAATGTACATTACGAACACAATGGTAATCATAGATATATGAACGCAGTGTGAGGTAATCAGACAGACAAACAGGTTTTCTGGTATATCTGACACATGCCATTTTATGTAACAAAACTGGTCAGATGTGGCCCAGCCGCCTATTAACGTATCAATCTTTCACCCATTTGTTCGGAGTTTAAATTCTGGTTCTTCGTAAAACTGGCAATTTGTTCTTCTTGCTCTAAGATATGATCCATCTTGTTGTATCCTTTAACACAATAACAGTAGGGTTACAAGAGCTACAGTACATTGGCCCTATGTTCATGACCTTGCCTGGACCTATGTCCTAAGGTTTGTAACGATGCTATAGAAATACCCATACATGTATAGTGTACCTTTTTACCTTGAGCGGTCTCCATTTTCAGAAGTGAGTGACAATGAGCGTGACACTATTCTGCCGGCTGGTGAATGGGCGCTTATTTACCACCAGTTGAAGTACTTTCTTCGCCCCTATGGGGACAGCAGTGAAGGGCGATTGGACTTTTACCACCGGACGCTCAGCAAGGTCGTCCGAGAAATGTAGGTCTTCTAAATTAAGATGAAGTCTACTTGTCATGTCTTTTGCACAAAACTCCTACATTTCTTTTCCTGAATCGTAAATTCCTGTTTCTCTTTTGTTTAACCTTGTCTAGAGTTTTCTTGTCTTCTGTTAATTTCTTCCGTATGAAGAATTTGCTGGCTATACGGTTTCGAAATGGATAGTAAGAAAGGAAAGAGAGAGCGAAAACGATAGAAGAGAGGGAAACAAATTAATAACACAACGTCTTTCGATAGTTAGTTAGATCTTTGTTCCATTGCCTAGTGCATCAATTAGCTATTCTATAACTCGTTTATTTTCCGTTTCCTTTGGACATTGTCTTTTTTTCTTCTCTGTGTTGTGATGACCCAGTAGTTGTGACACAGGTGAGTGACCTTATATGGGCAGTGGCGTCACTAGGGTTGATGTCACCCTGTGCGGTACGTCATGGTGTCATGCCCAATAGGAGGTTCAATATAGCAAATTAGCATAGAGTTTCAGCTTTATGTAAATTTACACTGATACAGTACATGAAAGCTGGGCTTATGAAACATGTTTTTGTTGTTACCTGTTATTATTAATTTTAAACTAATAAATTTCTTCGGAAACTCTGCAAAAAGTTTTTTGAGACAGTCACTTTGTCATTTTGGTGTCACCCCCTCTGAAGGTGTCAACCTGTGGGGCCCGCACCTCCCTAGTGACGCCACTGTATAATACGGGTGTGGTATATTATTGTCATAATTTTTTATTGTCAATCTCTGCATAGTCGCTCAGATTTGTTGCATCTCTGATTTCAATGCACAGGTATTTGAGCGTAGATTCCATGGTCGGAAAAGAGGAACAAAGCAAAGCTGACAGTCAGACCCAAAGAGATGACAACAAGTACAAATGGTGGCATGGAAAGCTGGCTAACTATTTCGCCAAATGCAGAGCCACAACTGAATCACTAAGTAAACCTACGTACGTGAGAGGAGTCGAGGTATGACGGAAAAGCATTTATAACTTTCTCTTTCAACTACTCTGCAAATAATCGAGTAATAAGCACTCTTTCATATTTTCACTATTTTGCAAATTGACTTTGGTATTCGTGTCTGTTACACAAGGCGTTTCATATCGAGCTACGCCAAGATAATTTTGAACTTCAGATGGCTCATATGAGTACCTACTTTAAAGATGGATAAGCAAGCTGAAGCACAGACAGCACATTAACAACTCAACAACGCACACATCTCACATGGCTTCGCTATATATATTTTCTTAAATGGGCCATCTGCCATGAGACATCCGTATGTGTT